>OX638382.1:38019246-39219246 GCA_951813785.1 Criorhina ranunculi
TAGATAGAAAAGTATCTGATCATTTGTGTCACGACAAATCGTTTGACGGTGTCGAAATTGAATTGCGGTGTGGCGTTATTCTTTTACATGAAACTTATGCCCTTTTGTATCTGCAGCCATAGCGTGATCTTAAGCAATTTAGAAGCGCAATTGAGGGAGTTTATGCATTTTTTCAAAACTTATTGGAGTCCATTCGTGCGCTTTGGATTCCATTTTGAATGAATGTTTGCATTTTGATTTTGCAATTTGCTTTGGAAATCACGTTGCCATTACCTTGTGGTGGCACGAACAATTTGTCAAAATTAAATCATGTCAAACGGTTTTTGTATTTTTTTTTTTGTCTGCGGGACTAATGAAGGTTAGGTTGCGATACCACATGAATCTTGGAGAGGGACTCTCCTTATTATTATTATTAGTTAGGCTCTGCGACAGACGCATATGGCACTGCGACCTAAAAGATCTATTGTGCCTGGAGCCACTTAGACAAGGAGATCCTCTATCTTCCTAATGAAATTGACGATATCATCAGTTGAGGCATTACGAATGTCCTCGGGTGTTAGGAATTCCTTATGGAGAAAGCGTTTTCTGACACTGCAGACAGCCACGCACTCACATAGTACGTGTCCCGCTGATTTGTCTTCCTCTAAACAGAGTCTACATCCAGATTCCTGAACTATATTTAGCTTATGTAAGTGATATCTGAGGCTACAATGACCAGTGAAGAAGCCGGCAAGTCTTCCCTTTTACGGTTGAGAATATTTTTAGTGGTTTTGTTCAGGGGTCGGATGGTCCTCTTAGCCTGTTTGAGTCCCTGAGTGTTCCGTTTTTCCCATCTGTCCAGACTCATACTGAACGCGGAAGTAGGGATACCGCAGAAGGGTTCGGCACCTATGTACCTTTCTGAAGAGCCTATCCTTGCAAGTTGATCTGCAATTTCATTGTCTTCAATGCCTCTGTACCCTGGTATCCACCAGATTTTGACTTTATTTCGCTTTGAGAGGTCTTGGAGAGCATTGAAGCAGCCTAAAACGGCCTTTGCTTGGCGTTGCTTGACTATCGGTGAATATATTGATGGCTACTCCCTTAATACCGGAGTCTAGAATAATAGTGGCGCAGGTATCGATGGCATGAAATTCCGCCTGAAAGACGCTAGGACACATTCCGAGTGCCTTCGAGACTTTGTGATTAGGGCCATAAATACCGGCACCAATCTTCAGTATACCACACTAGTCCTTTTATGTTCAGCAACGGGTCTCCGGTATCCCTATCGGGATCTCAATCTTGAACTTCCAGCCAAAACGGAGTCACTTGAGAGAGAGGCTGAGACTAAGTCGTCGGAGTAAAAGTGGATGAACTTATCTTCAAAAGATACATCTTCATCCCAGAAAGTCTTGGAAAGGATGGTAACTAGAAAGTTTTTGTTAAAACTTAGCTTTATATTTCGCCTCTTCCATGGCTCCTGGTCATCAACAATATCTTGACAGAGTTTGATAACATCAGAATCAAGACAATCACGAATGCGGACGACGCGACGTGGTTATTTGAGTGTCAAGGATGTTCCTCTCAGTGATTAGTTAAATCACAGAAAGGGCTTTGACTAAGCCAAGCGCTTGTTTCACAAGTTGTGAACTTGGCCGTTAATCCGAGTAAAACTGAACTTATGCTACTCACCATTAAGTACAAAATACCGACTTTGAAGCTTCCACTTACTCTATCCTCCAATGCAAGCAACCTTGGCGTTATCCTTGGCCCTAACCTCAGCTGGAGACTAAACAGAGTAAGGAAAGCATGTGCGGCTTTCTATGCCTGGAGCAAAAACTTTGAAAAAAGATGAAAGCTCGAACCATAAATGATCCCCTGCATGTTAGCTGTCGTAGTTCATAATATCTCCCTCCACCTTTGGATCTCTCGTTTAATGGCACACCGAAAACAAACCCTACAACATAACAAAACTAAGTAGAGTCCGAAGAAAAGATGGTATCGGTGTTACAGAAGCGCTACAATCGAGTCCGACGGAAGCTCTCAACGTGTTCCTAATCATCAAACACATCTTTTGGCGTAGTGCAATTAAACTCAAAAAAATTGGGTTCTGGTCCGCGAAACCATATGGTCACAGGAGTTCTCTCCATCTGCTGTCTAGGACTAAATAGCACACTTCTTTCGAAATACCAAGTATCGAGCTTTACCGATGGCTTCAAGATGGAATGCGGCGTTAGAGCAGGTGTCTTCTCAACGGAACTGAACGTATTCAAATCGCATCGCCTTCCAGACTTTTCGAGTGTACTCGAGGTGGAAGAACTAGCGATAAGAGAGGCCTCCACGATACAACATCAATTGAAAGTCTGACTGCCATCAAAGATTTACATTGACATACCACGTCTTCTAAATTAGAAGAACAGTGTATGACTCTCTTCTGTGTTACCGGCCACAGCAACAGAGAGGAATGACAGAGTTGCCAAGATGTGGATGGTTGTCGGCTCCCTAATCGGACTCATCTATGGAAGAATTCTCCAGCCCTTACTTTCAATTGCCAGCTCTAAGTCGAACAGCCTCGGTACCTAAGCTTATCGCATTTCTCTTTCCCTTGTCTTAAGAGTTCCCACAACTATGTGATGTAAAGATATAAGATGCCCTCCATGCACAATCTCTAGTGAAATAGGTTTCAGCTGTAAAGTGTAAGCAGAAACCGAAGAAGGAATGGGCTCTGGGATCTATTCACTAGAGCCCGACATTACCTGGTCAATAAGACTTCCAAACCACAGGAGAGTGTTCCAAGAGAAAGTCCTAGCAATCGCCGACGCGGCACTAGAATTATCCATGAAGTCACCTTCTGGGTAAGTCATTGACACTTACATAGACAGTCGAACTGTATAAAAGTCATTTTATCCACAGTAGTAAAGTTAAAGCTTGTGAAACGTTGTCGCGACGAGATCAGAACACTCATCACGAATCAGGGTGGCCAACCAGCTTATCTTTTCAGATTAGACATTCCAAGCCGGGGAAACTCCATGAATTTTTAGAGATCCGCAATGAATAAAATGCAGTCACCCCTTCAATCTATTAAAATTACAATTAAGCCCATCTTCCCTTAAGAAAAGCCTACGAGATCAGTTAACTTCAAAGAAATTTCCTCCAAATTTAATCACAAATGTCAGTTTGCAAAACAATTACCCACTGGAGACACACTTAACAAGTCCCAAACCTCAAAAAGTATCTCTTCCCTAAGGAGCCCACAAAAACCGATTCCAATTCCAAGTAATTCGAAATAAATTACATTACCTCCACATGTCTCCAGCGCAACATGTTAGTTCCATAGTTGCTGCTGCTGTTGCTGTCACAAACTCATTCTGACAACCATTTATAAATGTCCACATAGTTTCTTGGACTTCGGACAGCTCACAGCCAGGAACAAACAAACAAACGTCCAACGAATTCCAAATTAAACATTTAATTTATCCGTAATCATATCGATATGCCTTTGCTTTGCCTGACCAGTCCTTAACTGTATTTGTATGATTGCCTACCGGAAAAAAAAAAACAAAACTTTTGCCGCACTTTTGATTAATGACAAGTTTCCAAAGTGGCAAATCCATTCACTTTCACTTGAGAACTTTGTGTTGTGAGGCTACTGGGCTACTCCCACAAACGACAAACTGAACGGCGAACGGTAAAAGAAAACTAAAATCAATTTTCGAGACGAAAGTCATCGGTCGTCTAAGCTTGTGTATCCGGGACGCAATCGTCGTCATCGTCCAGAGAAACCACCACCAGAGACCGAACCGGACCGGACCGAAGTGAGTGAAATCCCAGATTATCCCTAAAGTCCGCAAAAAGTTTCGGGGTTTTGTTTTTTCTGTACGTATGGCTGACGTAAGTTTTACTCATAGGAGTACATGAGAACTGGGGTAATTGCGAATTCTAATCAAAAAAAAAAAAAAGTCCACCTCCGGTGAAGCATAACAAAATTCCAGAGACTCCACTTGACATTCGACGGATTTCGGGGGTAATAATCGTTTCATTACCATGCCTCATGTCGATGTTTTATGGAAACAGAGTCACTATCGCAATGAATACAGAATACAAAGGAGTGGGTGAGCGTTAGAGAGGCAAAGGACACTCTCAGGACCTGGATGAATAATCGTTTTGTTTGCGAAAGTTGAGAACTTTCACGGGATATGCGGACGTGTTTGTGTAAAATTGAAATTTATTGTTAAAATTTTCGTTGCGAGGATAAAATTTCAGATCTTCGTTCCCCGCTCAATGATTTATAGCGAACAACTTAGGACGGCTTTGGAGAGTTTTTTTTTTTTTTTGTTCTCTCTATCAGTCCAGTGGCAGGATAAGTGCAGTTTAATGAGACCGTTTGAGTCTAGAAATAGGAATATGTTTGTGGATTTGAAGGAGTTTTCAAAAATGCACCCTACGGTCTTGGTGAGGACAGAACTCGGTGGACCAATCGCTTATTTTAACTTTGTAAAGACCAAAGGACTACAGTGGGCTTCTTTTGCTCTGTCATTGTAGATTTGGAGAAAGTATTCGATCGGATTCCTTGAAGTAACTTGTGGAGTGTGTTGCAGGGGAATTGTATTAGTGGTTCCCTGTTAAGGGTCATTCGATCTTTTTATACGAACTGCAGAGTTGTGTTCGAGTAAATGGCTTATGATCCAGATGTCTTTCACCGTGAAGTGTTTGTTTTGTCACCTCTCCTCTTCGTCATTGTACAGCGAAGCCGGGGTGGAGGACTTCTTTTACTGTGAGACTTGAAGATAAGTCGTCTACTTTAAGGTCCTCCTAGACCGAACTGCAGGGCGCACTCGAAAAGCTTATAGCCGCCTGTGATGATGGTGGAATGAAGGTAAACATGAACAGATTGGAGGTGATAATTGTTTCCAAAAGGCTCATTAAACATAGAGATAGCTTGGTGTGTCTCTTGTAAGGGAGTTCGAACGTAGTTGCAAAGCTAACCGGTCTTTATATAAATTTGTATTCCAAATCTCACCTATGGTCATGATACCTGGGTAGTAACTGAAAGCGATTGACTTGCGTAGGAATCACAAATGCAATTAGAACAACACCAACCGCAACACTCGACGCCATGTCAGGGATAATACCTGTCGACCATTCTATAAAGGAACCGGCCTCTAAAAATGCGCTCCGCCTACAACAATCCAACCTGTGGAAAAAAGGTCTGATAGGTCACCAAGCTATCACTCAGTGGGTGAACACCGAGACCCAAAATTGACTATTGAACACCAATTCTGGAATTAAGCCTAAACCTTGAACTGAAAATTCCATCCAGAGAAAGCTGGACAGAAGGAGAGGCCATCAACCGCAACCATTTTCACGGATGGGTCAAAAAAAGGATGGGATCTATTAATCAGAACCAAGCATTACACGGTCAATAAGGTTTCCGAATCACAGCAGCGTGTTTCAGGCGGAAGTTCTAGCAATCGCTGAGGCCTAGCGAGAACTATCACAACAGTCACTCCCAAGAAGTCACATCGACATCTATGCAGACAGTCAAGCAGCAATCAAAGTTATTACATCGACAATAATCAGTTTCAGAACTGTCAAACGCTGCAACGACGAGCTCAAGGCACTCAGCGCTAACCATGACGTCACATTCATCTGGGTCCCGGGACATAAGGGCATCCAGGGGAATGAAAAGGCGGACGTGCTCGCAAGAACAGGCTCGGAGATGGATCTGATAATGGCCGATGACTCAGTCCTCCCCCCGTTAGAACTTCAAAAGTCCGGCATCACCACGAAATCCATCGCACTCAACAGAAGTCAACTATCACTTCTTATAGGCATAATGACAGGTCACAACCTGCTAGCGGCGCACCTAAGGAGAATGCGTTTGAGCTCAACAGAACTATTCAGAGGATGTGGCGATACAGACGCTGAGGAGGACACATTCCACCTCTTATGCGAGTGCCCTAGCCTTAGCAAAAGCCGAAAGACAATCCTTGGAGAAAATTTCTTCAGTGATCTGGGCGAACTGTCAAGCAATCCACCGGGAACCATCCTACAATTCCTTCGGGGCTCGGGTTGGTTCAGGGAGGCCAACTGAGAAAAATAATTATTCCATATTTTAGGTGTCCCACACCACACTGGGGAACACAATGGATCCATTGAGATCCGAGTGAGGCTGTACATAAATGCAGCCACCCCTACAACCTAACGATTTGTTCTCGGCCACGTAGTGCGCATGGTCTCAAAGTGGTCTCCAAGATGAGCTGAGATGAGATGATAAGATGAATCGGGTCTCCTGGACCCATCTGAGGTTTAGAGCTGTCAGTGAGAAGTTGATTGTGATGGCAAAGCAACAAGCCCAAGTGTATAGATTGGTCTCTATCACGGACAGAGTTGTCGTTCACAAATACATCCAGAGACGCATTTAGGTAAAGTAGGGGACTGGACTCTAAATCGATCTTAAGGTAGTCCATAACAGTGCAGCAGAGAATATTGGTAGGAAGGTTGAAGAGGTGACTGCATGATCTCTACGACACCATTGTGTTCATTTAATGTGAAATGTCCAGTCTGAGGGACAGTAATATTCAGAAACGTTCAAGGGCTCATAGATCACAAGCTGCCAACATTGAACATGGGAACAGGAATGATTAAAAACTTTAACTAGAGTTGCAAGGATGGGGGGATCCAGTGTTCATAAAGTTCTATCGCGCGCTTGTTGAACTATGCCAGCATCTTTTAAAGCTACTTTCTGGCAAACTGTACATCTTATTCATTTGGAAGGACATTCAAAGGGCTTATATTCGACCAGTTTCTTCCTAATCTTCACCAAATGAGACATCACTTGCATTGATGAGCCTTGGATTTCTTGTTCCAGAATCCACGAGGGGATTGCATACAAATTTCATGTGAAAAATCACATAAAGCCAGTTATCCTTTCCCTTGATTTAGCGCATTCATTACTAACTAACAAGACAATGTTTCATAACAGATTCCAAGCATTTTCCAAATGTCAGCCGAGGTGGTGTGGGTGAAGACCACCACCCAAGCGATTTGTCTAAATAATTGACAGGTTGCAAACGGGGAATGACATGTTGTATTCTACTCCAATTACAAATTAAGTTGAGTCACGTACGTCCTCGGACTGTGGAGAGAGTGAGTAATAGTTCCCTGTGCCAAGTTAAGCCCCCTGTTATCCATTCTCCCCACACCCTCGCATACGTGCATGTGTACAATGTACATCTCATGTATGGGTCGTTTCGCAAATTAATCAAAAATATTCATATCATCCTGCATTCGTAGCAGATATGAGAATCCTTGCCCCACACTCTAGGAACACTTTTGCATGAAATAAGAACACAATGACACATCCACACGTGACACTGCATTCATGAAATGCAATTGTGCACTTTCAATCACAAGGATTGGATAGCCCTAGGTAGGCTATTGTATCAATCATTTCGAGTTCAAAACAATTAGGTTAATATTGGAATTAAACTTGAATCCCTTTCCTATGTGAGGACTGTTTGCTGTGGGTTGGGGGTGTTTCCTCCTGAAAGCGATCAGGAATTTCATTCGATGCAATCAATTAATGTCACATAATCTGTCAGGATTTGTTGTAAAAGAACGACGACTACCACTACAAGTACGAGAGTAAGGCCATCAAATCAAGTATAAAACGAGATTTCTGTAGCTTCGTGTGCTGTTTTATTAATGCTTTATGTCACCGATTTGGATACTGATGCTGGCACATTACGTGTGTCCTTTGGATACGGATTCGCTTGGGATTACATGCGACCACATCTTCATAACAACATCATCCGACCCTAAATGATGTGATAGTTTGCTTGTATTTTAATATCTTAAAGATCTCTCTATGGAATGTGTCTAGATTTGGGTAAGAGAGTCCTGTATGAAAGTATCCTCTTTGTTGGTATTAATTCTTAAGTTAGTTTGGAAGGCAAATTGGGATAATAACAGGGTGAAGTGGAAGAAGATGGAAGGTACTTGGTGTGTTAAGCGAAATTTCATTTGAATTTCGAAACAAATGGACGGTTAGTAGATTAAGCCTTCCGAAGGGTTGTTGATGAACTCAAATGGAGAAACATCTTCTCGGAGAACTGATCGAATTTTGCTTATTAAGCTGCAAACCCAAGGCCATATGGACTAAGTCAATAGATCTTGATTGATGACACAACAGGGACTAAGGACGGTCGTGTGTTATAGAATGTTTTACCTATTGAGCTCTCGAAAGCGCTCATAAATGCCATAAAACTAATGGAATTCGGGTGTTGAAATGAACGGTCATGACAACGTCATGAATCTGGTTGCAACAACAAACCAAGCTGAGCTTTTGGAAAGATTTCATAGTCCAGCTTCTTATTAGTGAGGAGTGGAAGATTGAACTCACCGATACAGGTGTTTACTCACATGAACCACTGATTGCTCAACTTGGCAAGGAGAATTCAGCCGGAGGTTACTAAGGAAATCTTGCGATCTTCACAGACAATCTAAACTACGTGATACCTCTTACTTGGTAGAACAGTGCATTCAAAGTACAATAACACGATAGCCCAAGTCGCCATATTTCGTGGCGTCATAAGAGCATTGAAGCCAATGAAAGAGCTGACAAACGGACGAGGTATAGGTCGACCCGTAATGAATATTTGACAAGAAACTGTGCACATTCCATTGGAAGTGGGTTAGACTGGTACCGTTGCACATTTTCTATCAGAGACTAATCACTGTTGGACAAGTTAACCAACAGCGTTCTTTCTCAAGAGTTTTAGCCAAGCACAATTTGCCAAGGACAACAGAACGCGCAAGTAGATACCCAGACTTACAGAGTTCAGTACTGGTCGCCTGTCTCAACTCGCCTTCAACAGGTTAAGTTAGGTTAAGTTAAATGGTTGGGGGCATTACTAGGCCAACATTTGGGTACATTAAATGTGAAACGTCACTGAAGTCTTTTAGCTCGTCGGAGAAGTGAGCATAAACCGATCGTATTCTATTCCTTCTTCGTCGCTGCAGTCAAATTCTGATGACAAGGGATACAGGAAGGACTTCAGTACTTCAGTAATGACACGTGTATTCCTTCGACTGAGTTTAATCAGAGAAGGAGCATTTTTTCTTATCGGGGACTGATATCAGATTGTCGGTCGCGAAGGTCTTCGCAGCAATTCTATTAAAGGTTTAGACGTACAAAAGCCTCAGATGTAGCGTCACGGCATTTTACATACGTCAAGTGCTTCCATATGTTTTTTTGACGCCATCACCGGCTTTTTGGAGTTCAAAACTCTTCCTACCCTTTCCTTCCCTGACAGAAAGGAATTCATTTCAAATTCACGACCGCTGATCCAAAAGTTATAGCTTATACCCTGTTACGTTACAGCTTTCCACATGAAAAGTACTCAGAATGTTATCGATCAGGAGGACCAGTGTCGAAAAAACACTACCTTTGTGGATACTCGTCCTTGAGCACGCACTCAATCTACTCACAGAACATAAAAATGAGGCCAAAGTTATCCCACATCACTTTCAGAACTGAAAGGCTGAACAAACTCAACAGATCACGGAAATGAATTTGTTAGAAAATATTTTAAGGGGAAGACTTTGCAAGGACTAAAACTTGAGCTAGATCCACCCAAACCTCTGTGCCATTCCTCTTCAGGATTCAGACAGTTCAAAGGAATATTTTTTGTGACTCAAAGCAAAAAGTCTGCATTTGACCAGATATTATCCTCCTGAAAGCACAAACACTTTCAAATGTCTTAAGCAACTTATCTTGCAGCTCCTCTAACCGTGCGGTTCATTATAATTTCTTTGCAATATTTGTTTTAATTGCAATTAGGACACGTTTAAATGAAAAAGGACTCACAACGAACTTGCCAACGAGTGTTAGACACACACACACAACCAATAGTATGAAATCAATTCCACAAGGATGTGAAATTATTCGAATGTAACCCTTTACCATGAGTTTATTAAAAGCCTCTTGAAAACCACCGTTCCCTTATGTATGTGTATAACGCACACTTAAATACCCCTCCAATCCTTTCAATTATACATTGAGCTCGCGTATTATCCTTGCACTGTGTGTAACAGAAAGTGTATTTTCCATCACAGTAGCCATGAATCAAGGGGCTGCTACAAGGATTGGACTTTAGAAAGTTGAATGACTTTTGCAAAGGACTCCATTATGTTCAATATACTCGTGGTAACATAAAAAAAAAAATCCTTCCGTCGTGCGGTGGCAAAGTAATAGATGAAGTAACACGAAGTACAAGTCTCTCTCTTATTTCTGTTTACATCATTATCGCAGCCAGCTAGGAGTGTTAGGTGACGACAACGACGCCATAGACGCATTTCTTATGATCGCGTTTGTGTACTTTATTAATAAGGATTCATGTTAATATGTTGTTGTGAAGATTAACAAAATGAACAGAGAGAGAGGGGGGGAACAAGCGAACACTTGCATCACTTGTCGGTTTTAATTAGAAGCAAAACCCCGAAGGAGGGAACTTAGATATATGTATTTCAGTACCCTCTTCTACGGCCTTGTGTATGTGCTCTGAAGACGTTCTTCAATAAATTTCGCATTTTTGAGTTTCCAAATACGAAGAAATTCATTTTAATGATATCCTTGTGAGACTATACTGTAATTAATTATTTTGTTGCGATAATTACTTGTATATAGTTAACCCCGAGGTTTTTGTATTCACTAATCCACATGAAGAGGGTTGCATACAAGTTTTTGAAATACATATATGTATGCGAACTTATGTAGGGTCTTTGCATTCACGAAGAAGGACATACAATCCTTTGAAAGCTTGTGTGGTAGCCGGGAGTGGTACTCCTTATTTCCTTTCATAGGAACGGAGGACTAACCGAGGTTAATTGCCAGGACTCCACTTCGGAGACATCGGAGATCTTATCTACAAAATAATGAGTATAGTTCGGGTAATCAATCACGATTAAGACGACTTTGTCCACCTTTTCCACGTTTAGAGTCATGGGAGTCAACGAAAATCCTAGTCTTATAACTTTCACCACAGAAATCGTTAGTGGTGGTCGAAAGTTTCGTCTTCTTTTCGTCGCCGCATGCCTCTAATATTCTGAATGTTCAAATCTTCTTCGCCCCCAACATTGACTTGAATAACTACTTTCTACGAATGGGGTAATACCAAGAGCCTCTACAAAGAAGAATAAGTGTGCAACGCCGACAGGCTACAATCACAAGAGACCACCAGAAACGTCACGGAAGGTGTATATCCTGCCGCTTCTCTAAGTGTAGAAGATCAGTGGTAACGCTGGTGGCTGAGGTCCACCAGACCGCCATCACGACATCCGTGATTAGACAGAGAACGCCCGGCTTCTCTGGGTGGCGCGCATCCGAAATGTCCAATTTTCCATGACTCTGGCGCATAAATCAGACTGAATTTGACCGATGGCATGGGTTAAGTTGGCTTTGAGGGCCGCTGTGGTTTGTGGCTTATTCGCATAGATCTGCGACTTCAGAAAACCCCACAAGAAAAAGTCTAACGGGGTCGAATCGCATGATCTCGGTGGCCACCTCCACGTGAAATGACCATGCCCTCGAATCGCTCGTGCAGAATTTCCAATGTGGCGTGAGCTGTGTGGCACGTAGCGCCGTCCTGTTGAAACCACATGTCGTTGGTGTCCATATCATCCAATTCAGGCCAAAAGAAGTTGGTAATCATCGACCTATAGGCCTGGCCAACGTCGTTCTCAAAGAAATAAAGACCGATGACGCCTTCAGCACAAAATCCACACCAAACAGTGACTTTTTCGGGATGCATTGGACGCTCTTGGATCTCATGTGGATTGGGATCGTCACAAATTCGACAATTTTGTTTGTTGATGTACCCATTCATCCAGAAATGAGTCTCATCGCTAAAGATGATTTTTCGATGAAAATTAGGGTGAGTTTCCAACATTCAGCAAACACACGTCGTTGTCTTCAGCTCCTGAGTCAGTTGAATTTTGTACGGGTGCAGGCCCAAGTCACGACACAAAATTCGCCAAGTTGTGGTCTGCGAAAGGCCGAGTTCAGACGAGAATGTCAGACATTCGAGTTGTCAGACAGAATGACAGCCAATTTAACAGATGTAGCTTCAACAATATGACCGCTATCAACTGTCAAAGTTCGGAAGTCCCTTTATAAAGCGGCTTTGCAAAAGAAAAACGAGGGCTGCTCGCGAGATCTACGAGCAAAGAAAACAGAAAGAACATCAGCTTCTTAAAAAGAAGAAGAAGGAGCATGCGAAAGATACCTATTTACACATAAAAGCCAGAAGTACTGAAAAAAGTTCTCGAAGCTTACAACTTCTGTCAATAGATTCGTGACTAAACGCAAAACTTCTACTTAAAGTTCAATGATTTCATTAAGTTTTCTAAGTTAGGATCAAAATCAAACAAGGACATGACGCCCTTCCTCAACAAAATAGAAGACTTAACAATGAACAATGAAATTCGATTTTAGACGGAAAAGAAAAAAATCGTAGAAAAGCCTACAAAACTTCATTTTAACATCGCGTTCCATTGAAATGTCCTTCCTTTTCCTTTCCACCAAACACCACAGAGCAGAGAGCAAGCCATTCCAACCAAAAATCAGTTCAATTCTGGGTTCAGACACGGTCAGTGACCATGAAAATTAGTGAATCGCGTGATAAAAGTAAATAAACTTCTTACGTTCCCATAAAATGCTCATCAAAAATTCAGTTCATCCGGAGTTCCGATATGCTTTTCCCCATCCCCCCACAGTCCTTCGTACATACTCAGAAAAAGTTGTTCTGTTCGTATAAACATTTGGGTGCATGTATTAGCTGGAAAGGACTCGACTGTACTGATGGAGTGTTGAATTTAAAATGAAATTGGAATTTGACATCACAAAAAAGGATGATATTCACACGCACACATTCGAACTGAATTCAACACTTAAAGTAACTTAATTCCAAGGATCAACGAACTAAAGACATTTCGAGAACAAGCAAGAGGGTGTGAGATAAAAAAAAACTAAACAAACGAAGACTCCTCCGAAGTAAGGAGCACGAAGGACGAGGAAGATGCCACGCGAAACAAAAAAAAAACTACATTTGAGTTGGTTAACACCAGCTTGGGCATTTGCATAAGAGAGTACAAGACTGAACTGACTACTCTCTTAGGGATAGCGGATTGCAATAGTGGTGTGGCAAGGGAGCTATGTTCATGGTGGGTACCGAGGTTATAGAGGCCTATGAGCTATTTTATTCATATGGCTCTGTGAAAGTCATTGATCGCCAACCAAGTAGGCTGGAGTTAGTGTCTTTTACCGAAGTCAAAGCGGAGCTTGGTTAATTGGCTTTGGAATGAGATGGCTTGGACACATTTGTTGAAAGCTAAAGCAAGACCATTTGGATTGTTAAAAAATTGTTCCCGTACCCTAAGTGGAGGCTGTGGATTCTAGGACCAACAGCAGCAAAAAGCTTCTAGACAGTCACAAAAAGACTCCTGGATGGCAGCTTATAAGAGTCACATGACCAAACCATAAAAGGCAGACATTCTTGACCGAGATTTCAGGTCAGAATGACTGACAATGACTGGACAGTCTTATGGCCAAACTCAAGACGGTGAAAAGGCTTGAATTGAGCTTGAGAACTAGTTAAGGAGACTTAATCCTCTAATCTAGGATGTTTGATGAATAAAAGGACAAAGATGGACGCAGCTTGAAACAGTGGGGGCTGTTTATAGTTCGAAGGTCCACAAGAGGAAGCAAAAAATAGCGATGAATCAAAACTCTGAAATCTGACTGAAAAGACTTGTTGACGTCCATTAAATGTCATTGTTGCACTGTTATCCATTAGGATCGTCCTGTCGAAGTAAACGAGATTCATGAACTATAGCGAAACCTTTTCATTAGCAAGAACCTCTTACCCTTCCATTAAATTAGTTCACACTCTCTATCTATCGTCCTAAAAGTCACGAGAACCAAAGATTCTCGACACCTCACTTTGTTCTGTGTATCTCACTTCAGTTAATTGAATGGTTTTTCCGGCGCCCTATAAATCCTTCGTCCGACTCAAGCGCCAGCACCCCTGGCGAAGCAAACAAAGATAGTCAGTTCCGCAACGGATGTGTTTAAGTACCACCACTGTGCGTAACAGGAAAATTAAGAAGAAAAAAAAAAACGAAGAAGGACTACCCATTGCTGGGTGCATTAACAATTCTTTCACTCTCTCAACTTATTTACTTAAGGACGACAATTTAATTTCAATTCTTGTGCACGCTCTCTCAATTTATTTCTCTTTCTACAACACTTTCTGCATCCGATCGGAGGATGGGCGATGGCTGAGAAGAAAAGAAATCGCTTACAGCATAAGAACCTTGTCGTGAATCATCATGGTTCTCCACAAGAACGCAAGCCTGTGGCATCCTTTAATTCCCCGTCGAACAATCGAGAAAAATGTTCGACTTTGCATTGACAATGTGAAGGATATAATTTCTTGTCTCCTTTTGTCATCAATTTGCCTCGCCATAAACATGGTCGTGATTGGATTTAATCCGTCTTTTAGGTCATCGACTGTGGCAGCAGTTGTCTGTTAGAAAATTCGTTTAATTCGTCCTGCGGCACGTTTTATTGGTCGAAGGATTAAACATACGCGAACGAATGCAAACTGAATGTTGCTGACTTTTGAACGCATGCCGTCTAAGACGAACCTAAGTGTTGCTAAGTCCCGCACCCAAACGTGCTACTTGTGAAAGGGCCTGCTTATGTTGATGAGGTTCGCAAGGACATGGGCACTTTACACATATTTTTCTGCCCCCTCCTCTCTCAGAAAAAAAAAAAAACCACCGAAAGGGCCATCCAACAAAAAAAAAAATACCAAGTCTCTCCCACAAAAGCAAACAGACGCGTGTATTGTTTTTATCCTTTTTGAATCCTTTTAGGCGTGTCGTCTAATGTTTATTTATTTTGCTGTGTGTGTATATATTTTGTGAGCTTTTCCGCCCATTTAGCAATTCAGGACTCGAATGTAGAAAGACTCATTTTTTTATTTTTCTGTTCTAAAGGACTTTAATCCTTTTTTCGTGTAGGTAAGGTACGTTGCCATTGTCTTGCTGTTTCAATGGATATGTGTCTACGAAATCAGGTGAACAATGAACACTGAACACGTACCTACATATGTATGTGCGACAAAAAAAAAAAAGAAGAAAAAAACCTCTTCTAGCCCATTGTAAGGCTCATTAGGGTTTTGTTCTTGGGGTTTTAAATAAAATATTTCGTTTGTACGCCATTTGGGTGTATAATGGGCGAACAAAGACCGAGGACATAAATAGAATTACATTCGTTTAATTTTGATTTAAGGAGTTGTGAGGTAAAATAAGAGCTTATGAAATTTTGACACCCTTTGCTCACGGATAGAGTTCACATGCGCTCAAGGACGTTCTGTTAAAGTGGGGACAGTGTGGATTGGAAAAAGCAACAACTGGTGCTAATAAGCAAAAAGAAAGGAGACTCAGATACTCAATCGGCATACAGGTCCTTATGTACGCTTGATACAGTCTTTAGAACTCTTTGAGGGGATGATCAAGGCACGAATATTAGCAAGAGCAGGCGACGTATTTGCTGAGCAACACGGTTTTAAAAGAGGACACTCAATAAAAGGAGCGTGGAGAAGAAGTCTGAAAACTATACGTTCTCAACACCATAGGTGGCTAGATCATGTAGAGACAGATGAACACTGATGCTCCAGCCCAAACTGTCTTTGACTCTGCAGACGAGAACGACCACACATCAAGTTTTTAATGTTCATCCTCCCATGAGAACTTTGCAATCCCATTGCTTGCTTTGTATCTATTAAAAGAATTTCCAATTACTACACCTCGATGCGATGAAATTTATGATCAAAGGTGAAGACAAAGAAGTGGCAACGTCGTCATAACATTATGATGGCCACACGCAAGCAATCACAGACTAGCTGTGGATCGTCCCATAAAACACTTGTGAAGACTGTCCACTTCGCTGAATACAAGCGGATGTAACTCAGTCTGCTGAGGGTCTTGTAACATAAACACAGTTATTTCTATTTGTCACAGTCACAGGGTGACATAGATATTGCTGTAGTTCCAGTAAGACTTCAGTCCTTCGTGCTCCAGTGGAGAAAGTACACGCCAATTTGCCTGTCATTCGAAAAAAAAACGGCATTATGAGCATAAAACATGCATACAAATGGTTTGTGCCTTCTATGAGTCTGTGGATGTCCAATACGGTTCATGCTCAATTAAATCTGTGATCGTGACTTAAGTGGCACACATATGAGTTCCAGCAATTCAATTGTCATAAGTCACAAACGTTTCATGAAGATGTTTTAGGTGATTGCTACTTTAGCAACACACAGCTAGCGGTTTGTTGCTCAAATTTTCCAGACACATGCATCTTAGCGAATCTTTACCTTCAATTGGGCGGCGGCAGTGGAATTGAATTGCAAAAGAAAGAAACAAATCTCTAAATGAGTTTGCGGATTGTTTTGATTTCGAATTTAGATGGCATTCGCACATTGATGTGCGAATAAAGTTGTTTTTCTCTCAATGATTTGGCAATCGCCTTGGGTTGCGTGCAACTCCAAATGATGACGAGCACTTTTTCAAGTGATGACAGTAAACCACTTGCGGCTACTCAAGGTGATGTTGTGCGAGGAAAGATTGGAAATTAATTGCTTCTGTTCGACCGACTAATTGCGGTTGTGTACTAAAATATTTTTTTTGTTTCTTTTTGTTAACAAATAATTAAATGTTCTGCCTTTAATAAGTTGGTATGGCATTGTGCTGGTTGCAAAACGTGACGAGAAGAGAGACGGCAGAACGGGTGCATTTGAGTTGGATAAGTTATGACTTGACATCCATCAAACAAGAGGACTTAAGCCATAACTAGAGAACAACGAGTGGAATTTGAAAAGAAGCAGTAAAACATTCATCTGAAGCCAAAGCACCTGCGTCTAGATTTGGAATAGCATACAGACTCCTGGAGTTTTAAAAGTTGTTTTTAACAAACCATTTCGGACACCCATGTTGGTGAGGTGGGAGTGGCAGGCTCCAGATAAGGTCCTTTGTGGTAGAGTTCGTTTCAAATCACTTGTCAGTTGGGAAAGCTGCACAGAGGGAGATTGGAATATTTTTATCTCACTTGCTCACCGGCGAAGCTTTCCCAACTGACAAGTGATTTGAAACGAACTCTACCACATGGATCTGTGATTACTTCAGAAACTACCTGCAAAACAATGAAGTGCTGGAGGCTGCTTATGCTGGTATGAGCCAGTTAGTTTAGACTTTGGAAGAAGTTGACTCATAGGAAGGTTTTTCTACGAGCTTAGAGGGTTGGACATGTACAGAGAATGTGGAGAATCGTCGTTTATTCACTCTCGTCTATACTGCTTCTACAGAACTCATTATAGAGTAGGCTTAGCTTATTGGCGTGCCTACCGATATCCAGAGTTGGGAGCCTCGTCCATTAAAACTAAATGTGTTGAACTCGAACTTGATGCGTTGCTCATGTAGTGTACGAACGGCATAAGAAGAGCCTCAAAGTTGCCGAGACTTTTCGGAACTGTTGATAAAACCTTAATACAAGTCCTTAAGCATAGATAGCAGACAACTTTAAAATGGACCTCGAAAGGGGAAGACTTAAATGGCAATCCAAATCCAGTTAAAGAAGAAGTAGATACTCAATAGCACTGTCTAGAGAAGCATGGTGCACTTTGAAAAAAAGAGTTGAGAAGCCATCCAGTTTTAAGTGAAATGATTGTGGACGGAAGGGCGATCTTTAAGCTTGTACGAATTTCCAAGCTATAGCTCCGTGAAGAGTTGCTTAAAAAGATCCTTCACAATGTCAAAACCGTTCCCTTTGCACAAATTGCGGCATACTTACGTACTTTTTGACCCAGAAAATTGACTGTAGACTACATTTTGATGGGCAGATCCTGGAAAAGTTTGACAAACTTCAAGCTGGATCCTAAAAGTTACACAAGAAGAATGAACGAGAGACTACAACATCTTATTCAATGAGACACATGCATGTGAAGAACTAAGACTGTCTGCTGATACTTTCCAATAAAAAGCTCAAGAAACCCCATAAACACCGCAAAATATTTCATTTCAATTCACCAAAAAATGCTTAACATATCCATTTCCCACTCGAGAACGTAATCAAATTCTATTTTCCTTTTCGATTTGCATCGAACAAGGTGCATGGATTCTCTCAATATCAGCAAAAATCGATTTCAAGAAACTATCGACTTTTGAAATTGCATTGTAACCGTCTTTGCAACGAGAAGGCAACGTACGACGGCGACTTTGGAGTACATACATACATACTCGTACGTATGTCAACATTTGTTTGGAAAATTTCCACTTACTTTGCGAAAACAAAATCTTTGAAAATGAAATTCAAATCGAAAATGCAATCAAAGAATCAGTTAACCCACCACCAGTTTGGGGGGGGGGGGTGGTGGCTTAAAATACTTGTCTAGCGTATGAGTTTCAGGGATTAGGACAGAGACAAGAAAATTTATATCGAATCTCCATATCCAAGTGTTGCTTACGTATGTGAACATTTCCATTGACATTCTCAGATACAATTACATGACAAGTAGATTGTTTTCTTGTTTTTTCTTTACAATTGAACCAGACATACTTATTGTGAGAGAAGCAGATAGGTAGGGATTGGGGAAGACGCAGATTTGAACGTATGCTAAGCGCCTTAGAGAACACTCTAAATGTACTAGAATATCTCTTACGAATGATGAGAAGTTACCCTTGAGACAAAGAACTAGAGAGGAGACGCTCAATCCTAGGCCCGATTTGTGGAATATTTCCTTCGATGGAGTTCCAAGAATGGAACATGTTTGGTCGGTTAAGGAGACGAAATCGCGGAAGTGATCACCGCACGAGATACTGAAGACGGCTTAACTAAGTCATGAGACGCATCCAGCCCTGAATGCAAGACCATGGACTTACTGGCTGACTGGACTGAATAGGAGGATGGTCCCCACCACTTTTGAGGTACATGGAGGCCTGGTCAGTAGCACTTGGTAGTGAAGATGGACACAAAGCCCACATATTGGCAACAGATCAAGTTTGCGTCCGAAAATGAGTTCCAAAGTTGAAGGACCAAAGGCAAGTCGGCGAAAACTTCTTATGATAGTCACGCATTCTATCCTTTTATATGGCTGTGAGATCTGACCTAATGCACTTAACCAAGAAAAATACAGAAAATAAACGGCAACGGTACAGCGAAGAGGAGATTTCTGGGTGGCGTGTTTCTAACGAAGAATGTCAATCTCAAGACTTTGAGGAAACATCGAGAATTTCTACCTAACATAATTTCTTACCGAACACGGGTGCTTCGATGACAGGATGGGAAAAAGAAGGACGGAAGGCTGCCCTGTCTCAAGCGGGGACTCTACACCGGATCTTCACAAGATCTTATTGGACAATTAACTCACACAATCATAGCGACATTCCGGATGATGTGGATGCGAAGTGGTGCCTGCTTTGGCGAAGACTTTTACACCTCTGGTCCAAGATCAGAAGAGACTCATTGAAATCTTTTACTGAACAACTTTAACCACCTACCGGTGCAATAAACTCTCACACTCATTTGCCGCGCCTTCCCCCCATCCTATTGCATAAAAAAACTTGATGATCCTTTCATTTCATTCCCCATCACCATAAAGGCTTACTACCGCACCGCCAAACATTGCACAGCAATCCTTAAAAGAAACACCCCTTTGCGGTGATAAGAATAATTCAACGTCAATCAACATAACACCACACATTCACGTACGCACCGTGTATCCTCTTGCTCGCCGGAATCATATCATTCATTCACCCAGACAGACAGCGCGAAATTACATCCTTCGCCGCACACTTACTCGTAAGAAACGTCAAACATAAAACAGACACCAAACGCAGGAGTAAGAAAAAAAAAAAAAGAAACACACACTGACAGGTCAATTTGAAAGCCACCCGCAGGCTAATATCCCAGCCGCAGCGCAATGTCTGTGCGTCACGCTAGGCTAAGGACGAATGCAAATAAAATTATTGACGCCTTACAAACGGTAACAGGTCATAAATACAAGCACCACACCAAACCAACCAACACTACAACTATTAGACCTAAACATCCCAAGGATCATAACAAACGTCAAGTCATTGTCCCTAGGGAGGACTAGGACTACGATGATTTCCCAGGATGTCAACATAATATTTATACAAACACCACTAAGGGGGAAGGTGTGAAGGGAAGTGATATGCTCATAGCCGTGCACAAAAACTACCTCAAGGGTGTGCACATGGCGGCCTCTGAGTGCTGTCTGTATGCCAACCCTTTGTACCGTGGCAATCCAATATATCTGCAAGGTACCAAGTAAACGTATTGGATTGCCACACAGAAGGGGAGATTCCAGAATTTATCCCAACGATGGCCTCGACAATTTCTCAAAAAGCAAAACGAATATTTTCTCCGGTTGGGGCGGCACTCTTATCCTTGACGCGCACTATTACCATCACCATCACCGCTACGCTATCATGGTTCGTGTAGACGCGTTCTACCGCAGCAAAAACATTGCGTGGGCATAAAATGGAAATTTTATTGTTCTCCTCGAATTCAGGTTACACACCGAAAAACCGAGCCCCAAGACGGACTGTGTGTGCTTGTGTGTATGGCAAGAATCCTGCCGTTCTACCTTACTGCAAGGATATGTATCTCTAAATTATATTATGGTTCAGTGTACTACATCAACCTTGCGCCATAGTGTTGTTTAAATTATTGTAATAGAAGAAGGATACGAATTTACTATTATCCTTCTCGAGGAGCTCGTGTCCCTTCTTTTCATTTCTGTTTCGGCTGTGCACTTGATATGCAAAGAAAACAAAAAGGGTTTTCCGTCTCCTGATTGTCGGTATTCACTACACACCGTCCAACCCAGTCATGGAGGATGAGAATTTGTATCTAAGGATGGAAACAAATGAGATGAGTTTCGATATCTTATTCACAAACACACACATATCTCATGGATACAAAAATTTAATAAAACTATGAAGGGAAACGGGAAATATGATTTACAAGTCGTTGCTGTGCATATAAATTGGCAGAGAGTTGCTGTCGGAAGCTATTGTACTGGCGGGCATTATCTTACTCTTACTACTCTCGAAGGTGGACAGAGATTTCTCAAAGTAGATTCTTCAAGGAAATAAGGACATTTTTTTTTATTTTTCATTTTCATTTCCTTGTTTATTGTGGACTTGGGCAATTTAAGGGGGTGTTTTCGGACTGATTTACGGTTTTGAAATGGCTTAGGGCGGGCGGTCCTTTGAAGATTGATTTGACATGGAATTTAGGAGTAGATTATGGGATTTTCAGTCAGTGAGACTGAAACGAAGGTGGACTGGTGAATAATCTTTGGAAGCAATGGAAGTCTCATATATAGTGATACTTGCTGAACTCTTCTGTTCATGTATTCTGTTCCGCTCTTGTTCACTTCAAGTTGCCAGTTCTTCAAGGGTAATACGCTGAGAGCATCTAGTGATATCAATATCGTCTGGGATATGACCAGTAGTTGGGTTGGTTTGTTAGAGATAGATGGCATACGCTCTATCTGTTCGAGGACGAGATTGAACAAATCTTTGCCGAAGTCCGAAGCATGATCATTTTGAGACACAGTTGGATCAGTTTTTGCGGAATCCTGATGATGAATGTTGGCTTCAAAGTCAATGGAAAGGTGGTGAGTCCCAACTTGAAATTCGTTGGACTTTTCAGGCATTTGTCGCAGTGTGCAGATTTGGTCTACCGTCGATTTGCCGGGCTGGAGGCCACACTGGTAGATGCCAACGAATGCGGTGCAAAAAGGACTTAGTCGTGCACACAGTAGGCTACATTAAAAGGGGATATGCCTCGTTAGTCGGTATGCCTCATCAAGTCGCATACGGCAGCATTCATCGTACCAAACTATAAAATGCGATGGCCGGTTGTGTCGCGCCATGCTAGAATGCTGGTTTGGAAACCGAACCTTCGAATTATTCCAAACATGCACGGGTTTTGGGTAAGGAGACGCGCTGTCGTGTGATTTCTTTAATCCTGTGCTAAAGCGGATGGTGCAAAAAACCGACTTAGACACAGACGGTACTAGGGTACGCAGATGATATCGATATAATCGCCCCTTTTCCAACGTGTCATTACTGAAGCTTTTACAGCGATTGAAGAAGAAACCAAACGAGTTGGGCTTATGATGAATGAGGGGTGCATGCTGTCGATAAAAACTCCATTCGTCGAACTCCGTCTAGGACAGAATTTGACATTCAACATGCTTTATGCTTTATGGAGCTCGTGGGATCCTTCGAATGAATTGGTATTCTCTGCGAAGAGCTCGAATGGAGGAGAAGATATAACCGTGAACTCTACGAGCTGAATAAAGATGTGGATGTAGTCCGGAAAGCAAAAATCCGTTGACTGTACTGGTCCGGTCACATCGTGCGAACGAACGAGAACGCTACACCAAAGGGTCTTCGAATTCCAGCCACCTATTTTACGAAGGAAAGGGAGGCAAAACCTCCGATTTAAAGATCAGTCAATCGCGGACGCTAGAAACCTTGGTCTAGACCACTGGAAGCAGCATGTCCGGGATCTTGAATGATGGAAAACGACATTAGTTTAGTCTCAAACCCTTACTTACTTACTTAAGGTGGCGCTACAGTCCGGGGTGGATCTGGGCCTCAACCAACAAGCGTCTCCAGCCAGCTCGATCTTTAGCTAGCTGCTTCCAGTTTCGCACGCTAAGTTGATTGAGGTTCCCTTTCACTTGCGTGCGCCACCTGAGTCGCGGTCTTCCTCTACTGCGCTGTCCCTCGGGGGCGGATTCGAAGATCGGAGCATTGGTGTCTATCCGCTCTACATGACCCAGCCACCTCAGTCGTTGGAACTTCACTGTTCTGGCTAAGTCGATGTCGCTGTACAGCCCGTACAGTTCGTTGTTGTATCTCCTCCTCCACTCACTGTCTATGCAGACGGGGCTGAAAATCACTCGAAGAATTTTCCTCTCGAGGCAGCCAAGAGCACCCTCATTAATTTTTGATAAAGTCCATGCCTCTGCGCCATAGAGCAGGACTGGGATTGTTAAGGTCTTGTATAGAGTCACTTTTGTTGTTCGAGAGATGGCTTTGCCAGTCAATTGCCTTCTTAGCCCAAAGCAGCAACGATTGGCAAGGGTTATTCTTTGTTTGATCTCAGCACTGGTGTCGTTGTGTGAATTGATAGCGGAGCCTAGGTAGACAAAGTCCTTAACTACCTCAAGAGAGACGTTCTGTCTGAGACGTCGGTGCTGAATGTCCTTTCTTGTTGACAGCATATACTTGGTCTTGCCCTCATTTACTGCTAAACCCATCTTTGCTGCTTCCGTCTCAATATTCGTGAAAGCGCCACTGACATCACGCTGCTTTCTTCCGATTATGTCAATATCATCGACGTATGCGTGTAATTGGACGGACTTTCCTCGCATACGCCGATGATTCCCTACCAAGAAATAAACTTTGTGCATGAAAGGCTCTGCTGGTAACCCAACAAGACCAGAAGTTTGGTTTTTCTTCTGTTTTTCGATACCTGCACTATCCTCTTCTTTTCTGGAAAAAGGGTGTCTTCATTCCCTTCACTGTGTACTTTGAAGAGCCAGCGTTCCGGCCTTGAAGCCAGCTGAATCTTGTATATTTCCTGTCATTTACCTCGAACGGATACAGCTTCCCTAGAGTGATTCAGGTTACTAACCTTTCTTCTGTGCTTTTCTTATTGTTGCTCCCTCCACGTGGGTGAGTATTGATGGTAAATTCCACTGATGTGCCATCCTGATCTGCATATCAATAGAGCTACTCCAAATCGACCCTCTTCTAAGTGCTCTAGTCCTCTTCTTCTTTGAAATTCCTTAAGATTAATACCATATAGCTTCCATACCCAATCTGAATTCATCAACAAACCTTCTCTCATTTGGTTTCTCTCCAGGTTTTTCCTGGTAAAAATCGGTGTTATTCCATGAAATATTCGTTCAAGTGGATACAGCTACAAGCACAAACACATAAATTAGACGAAAACGCATAAAATATTCGTAACCATTATTTACATTATGCTAAACAGAGTCAAGGTTTCGACTGAGTGTTGATACTATCTACGTCGTCTCAGCAATTGTCCGTATTGGAATGCTCACGTCTTGGATTAAAGTTGTCAAAAGAAATCACAAATTCATTGTTGAAAATCTGTTTAATCTGTCACCGGAGTTAGTTTTATTAATTTGCGAGTCGCATCAACCGTTAGTATGCAGATACACAAGCATTTCACTTTTTTTATTTTGGTTTTTTACAACAAAACCCTCTTGCCTACTGTAACCGGCTACCAAAATAGAAAGGTGAAAGGATGAAAGCAGTGAAATTGAGTCCACACGACACTTGTAGATAATAGATGCTGCTGAGATGAGCGTCGACTTGCAACCTGCCACAGATGCATCGGATACCTGCAGCACAGACAACTGAAAGTATTCAAAGTATCTGTTACTGGATACTTTCTTTTTTTCACTGATACCGAACGCCTACAATGAAAAATTGTCATCCCAGATTGGATTACTATACACCGGCGACACACAGATACATTTCCTTACAATCCAACATCGTCGTTGTCGTTGGACTGGATGTTGCATGGTTAATGGTTAAGTAGATACTCTCACGCACCAAATGCGTTTGGATGCAATTAATTTGTGTTAATTCAGTTTGCTACGGTGTGATAGAATAATTTAATCGTTGCAATCAATGATTGCAAAGTAAATTGTTTGCGGGGGCAGCAGTGTTGATAGATACATAATGATTCCGTTAATGAATTATTGCATTACATATTTATCATGCCACGGTTGGTAGAGCCAACAACGACAAACGACAACGATAACGACGACGACTAAGAATACCCATGGGGCGAATCAGTGAATAGAAACAATGGCCGGAGAAGGATGGCTTTTACCATCGAGCACAACAGGTGGAATGTGATATACTTTTCGGAACACACCACCGCCGACGTTGCTTCTATTCTTTCTGGTGGCAGATTTAAGTGATTAACACGACGGCGATGTGTTTCATTTCTTTGTCATCGTTTGGGAATATCTAATGCAATTTGTCTGGAAGCTGTCGCATGGAATTATACAAGATGGAGTGTATACAGGAATCTTGATGGCAGTTAAGAGGGAAATGATTATGTTATTGGATCATCAGGGGATACAATTGGAGCTATTAGCATTGAGAGACTGAAAGGTAGTAAGTTAGGAGGTGATCGGCGATTTACTTCAGGATAAAGGAGACATTTGTAGATGGTTATGACGCAGTCCTACTCTAAGGCGTGGACTTTATCGAAGACGGCAAAAGATACCTTTGGTAGCTTCGAGCGAAAAATTCTTTGTAAGATATTCGGTCCCGTTTGCGTTGATGGGCTCCGGAGAAGGAGATTCAACGACATATTGTACGAGATGTACTGTCAAATGTTCGTTTGAGATGGCAAGGACTTTTAGAGCGAATCAATACCAACGCTCCGATCCGGAGAGTCTTCAAATCTTTCCCCCGAAGTTACAAAGTAGAGGAAGCTCTTGCCAAAGGTGACGCGCACAAGTAGATAGGGGACGTCAACCAACTTGCTTAACTGGAGGTGGTTAGTTAGGGACCAGGCTTACTAGCGAGATTTGTGGCTTGAGACTCTGGTTTACCCCGAACTGAAGGGCTACCTTAGTAAGTAGATGGATATGTTTACTGATGTGTTGATCCAATGACCACATGAATCAACAAAAGAACAAGCCACACTGAGGCATATGTTTATATCTCATTGTCGGGCAAATACCCACAGTCCGATCTAATGGACGAAAGGGCTCGACCGAGAAAGACGGAAAAACTACATTTCAAAGCACCATACCTCTCTTTTTTGGCTTTTTGAGACAAGGCCCAAACTTTATTGAATGCTTTTGTAAAACCCTGAGCTGAGCCAACTTAAGGAACTTCTAAGGAACTTTAACTAGAGAATCGGTTAGGAACTGAAGGGAAGTTATCGATTCCAATGCGAATTTTAGAATGATCTATGATTGCATCGGTTGATAGCTCGTCTGGGTTGCTAAAGGAGTATGCACCGAGCGTAATTTTCCGGGTTTTACTGAGGCTTAAGCAGTCGAAAAGGAGGTGCATTGTATTCTTTTCTGCGTCTATGTCGCCACAGCTTCTAAGAAGGTCGGTCGTACTTAGTCGCACTCTCTCCAGATGGGTCGCCAGTTGGTTGCAGCCTTTAAGGATGCTGATCACTAGTACTAAGTACGATCTGTTCTGTGTTAGTATTTATTTTGCACAAAATTTATTGTGTAGTGGCCATAGTGGGAGTGTGCTTCATCTCCCATCGACCTTTTCTTTGCCATTTATGCCTTTATTCCCCGATTACGCATACCCACAGCCTTTCTTACAAGACACTGTAATCTATTTCAGAAAACTGTGCTAAGAAATTTCCGATTCTATCTGGGAATCTGCTAGATAGACTGGAGAGACTTACTTTTATATGATCCAATCTCAAAAAGAAAAAAAAAGTAAGCTAGGCATGGTGATTAGGAGTTCACAGTGCTTCTTGCCTCAACCACAGTAGTGTGCCAAGCCTTATTGTAATTGTTACCATTCAACATTTTTGGATGTCGCGAGTTCGATCTTAAGGCTAATAAACTCTCTACGAAACCTTCCCGACATATTTTGCCAAAAAAGATCCGATACGTATACATGTCCTCCATATTGATAGATAGCTCAAAGGACTCGAAGACGTTGAAGGCTTATTTCTGCTTCTCCAGCGTGGACAACAACAGCACAGTTCTCAGAGTGTGGGTATCGTCAGACAGGCAGATAGTCTACGACTACTACTAGTATAAGAAACTGGGCACCATATTCAAGCAGTACTTCTCCTAATCACTCGAAGACAAGATCAATTGCAAGTTCAACTAGGGCATACCTTTCAGTTGCCTAGTAAAAGTTGAGCACCAGTATTAAAACTTACAAAAGCTACAATAATTCGTGTTCTATATTTTTTGTAGGTACCTCACACCACACCGGGGAACACAAGAGATCCTTTGAAATCCGAATGAGGCCACCCCTATCACCTAACCTTCAAAAGCCACATAAATGAAATCCAAGAGGACTGACTGAAACGGTAGCTCTTGGACTCTTGATGAACGAAAAGCAACCGGAAACTGAGAAAAAGATTGAAAGTACACCCCCACCGCAGTATTACAATTCTCTCCATAGTCGCACTCAATTTATCACTGAAGGTCGTTCGATAGATAAGCCTTCTCACCAAAATTTTTAATCAAAAATAGCTTGAAGTCAATGAGCTCATAAAGTAATGAACACCCTACTTGTCCAATGAAAGTAAAATTGTCACCAAAACTTTAGAGACTCGCACAAGAAAAAAAAAAAGAAGAAAAATGACATAACGCATTCCATAAGTGACAGTTGACACTTTAACCAGTTTTTGGCATAGAAAATTCGCAGCGTTTGCACTTCTGACGTGCGCTCACAATGCATTCTATTTTTCTCTCTCATTCTCTTTCTGTCAACCTACGAACAAAAACCGCATTACAATGCGGTAAAACAAAAGACATGTGACAAAGGAATACCCGCGTCGCCTGTCAGTTTTTTTCAAGGTAATGTGTCACTTATCCACCTGCACGAGTGGATGAAAAACCTCTTTAACTCATCAATAGTTCCAAGGGTATCAACAAAATATCTCGATGATAAATGTTTAAACAAATATTTTGAGGGGAAGTGCCCCTCCCTCTCCACCAAGGTGCACCACCCAAAATGTGTTGTGAGTAAACAAGCCGACAATGATGAACACACGACAAACTCACCTCGATTATCTTATCTGAATCCAAGTCTGTATCCATAAAATGACAAGTCCACCTGTAATCCACGGGAGTTGAGTCCAAGCTCCTACACCAATTCTACTTCAACTATTTTTTTTTTTTCTGGTTCTACCACTTCACTCGCAACACTATCTATGCACGCAACTTCATTACATCATCAGTGGATTTAAACTTTTGCAATTTTTATTTTTTCTATAACAAAACAATGCTAGTCGTCGGCTAGGCTTGCTTAAACGGTCTTGCGATCTGTTGTTATCAAGATTTTGTTTAACAATTTTTTGTTTAAACAATTTGTTGTGTGTGTATGTGTTTTTTTTTTTTTTTTTCTTTAAACCTTTGGACAGCGCCGCGAGTAAGATCTGCGTAATATTCGCCGTCGAAATATCGTAACGACTGAGCATGGTACCTCTACCTCTGATGATCGTGAGCAACAACTATGGATCGTTGTGGGTTTCTGTTGTAGAGTTACCGTTCCGTGACGTCATTAAAAAAAAAAAAACACTCTCTTCGGTGGCAAATTTATTAGTTATTTTGTTTTGATGTGTTTTTCTTTTATTTTTATGTTGATCACGTAGAATGTGAGCAAGTAGTAGGAAATCAAAAAAAAATAAAAAATGATAACACACAGCTGGTGTTTGCGATCATGTACAGTGATTGTGAAAAGTTTCGATGGAGACTTTTTAAAAATACAAACACTTGGCGTGACAGTTCATAGAGAGTTACTGTTCATAGATACTGTGGGCCCGTGCTCATCAGCATGCGAGATTCTTACTCACTTAAACCACCTCCATTGCACTGTTTCACTAAATCCCATGAAATCCCCTCTTGTATCTCCTATACGAAGCGCAACTTAACCTGAAACCTACCTTCGATATGGAACGCAACTCAAAACAGTATCCGTACTCTGACTTACCTACCGTTCGTAGGGAGAACTTCCTCGCCTACTGTCCGTAGAGAGGGAATCATCCGAAGGAGTTCGTCCTCAACCTTACACCTATCTTCTATATAAAACCCAGCTTTACCTAAAACCTATCTTATGTATCGAGCGCGATCTAGACTAAGACCTATATTCTGTGTCTAATGCAATGCTTAGCTGTACCCGTGTACTGACTCACCTACCGTCTGAAGGGAGAACTTCCTCGCCTGGGTGTTTGAGTTCTACAAAAATTTTTTAAAAACGACGTTCCTTTTTTGATGTCGAAGTTCATAGCGAGAAGCACCGCGCATTCTCTGTCATCATCCTGGACAGACGAGCGAGTTTGTCATGGATGTCTAAACAAACGGCAGGTAGGAACGTGCAAGCAATATTTAAGATGATTATGTCTCTACAGTTGACGCAGCTTGGAGGGGCTCTTAAAGCAAATGTAGTTTAGTCAAATTCAATCATGCAATAGACATAGGTTAGGTTAAGTTAGGTTGAGTGGCTGTCCCTACTAAGCAGGAACACACTTAGGCCAGAACAAGGCCCGTTGTGATACCACGTATAAGAAAGCCGGGTGAGCAGCATCAGAGACCTGTGAATTTCCTAAGGGAGGAAGAATAAAGTTGAAGTTGGAGCTCTGGGTAACCGTAACGGTGTGAACCCTATCTTGTGCCACACTAGGTGCGGAACCAATAAGACTCACATACAAATTTCTTAATTTTGAAGATGTCGATCCTGGCTAGGTCATTGAGGTCATCGAAGAAGTACTCTCCTAGGGTTTCCCTTAGCCTTGATAGGGTAGATGCAAAGAAGGTGTGGGGCCGTTTCCTCCTCCTCTTCGTCTCTGCAGCTTCTACAAAAATCGTTTGAGGGAACACCTAATCTGCTGACATGCCTGCCAATTAGATAATGCTCCTACTATATTCCTTATATGTGTCTTATTCACGGACAGAAGTCTTCCCGTTCTCCTCAGATCCAGGTTGGACCAGATCTGTTTTGACAACGTTCCATCTGCTATTAGCCATTCTTTTAGCTTCAGTATCGAGATAATGTTTTATCGATCCTATGGGGGCAGGCGGTTCCCCTCCATTATTAGAAGGGATCCGACCTGCGCCTTCCTTTGCTGGCTCTTCCGCTCTGCAGTTGTAATTGTCCGGAACGTCTTTGTGCCCTGTGCAATAGGCATACTGTTGTCATTTATGAATCGGTATGAATAATGTATTTACAAACGACCTAGAGAGCCTTGTTTGGTAAGTTCGTCAGTCACACAGTTTCCAAGAATCTCGTAATGACGCGGCATCTAACAGAGTGCTACGTTGTGGTTTAACGATGTCGTTCACTGCTCATGGAATTTTCTATCCACTTCTACTTAGTCTAAGACAACTCTTTTCCTTTTTTTTTGGTTTCAGCACAAGCACCGATTTGTTCCTCCAAAGAGAGTCCACATCTAACCCATCAATCTGAAACCTGTCAAAGAGCTTCACACCATTCCAAGCGGCTAAATGACAATTCAGTAGTAAGTGTACCTGTTAAAAATTTTCTGGCTGGAGGCTCATTTGTAGCTACCGTTCTTTTGCAGTCGCCACGACTATCACCGACCAGAGGAGTCATCGATCGAATCCTCAATGCAACCCAAAATATACGACGAACTGCACAAACGTGACTTGAATAACTGAATATCAATAACAAGGCTGGAAACAGTGAGAAGTCATTAGTTCCGACGAAGATTATGTGCATATTTAATGGTCCCAGCCAGTTGGAGCGCGTGGTCAACAGTGTCCGGTACCAAGTGGCGGCAACTCATTTCAGTCGAGATTTTCAACCTGCCAATGCCCAGAGATATGGATACGTAGGTTTGGTAACCAGATTTTCTGGTAAGACAGGGGAATGCAATGAGCATGAAATGGAAACAAATAAAAATCTAATTAGATGGGAGCACGGGTTACACACAAAAATGTGGCCTAGACGTGTTTGCAAAGTGTGATGGCTACGTGAAGTGTCTGCAGCGTGTCCTCGGGGTAGCAAGTGAACATTGGTTGCCAAGTATATCGACTGGAGATTAAGGTTCAACGACTTTTTTAGGTATGTGTATGGGTCTGTGTTGAACTTGCGTCTCCTCACGTTGGTCAACATCGTGTTTTTGTGATTTGAACGATGGTTCAACCTTTTTCTCCTATCAAGGTCACATCACTTTTTGGAGGAGCACCGTACCGTCTTCATGATTCTTACCCAACCCCTAGATGGAAGATTTAATATTAAAATAGCAAGTGAGTCTTGTCTACTTTATTGAAGAGCTAGTCTTTTACACAGATGGGGTCCTGACAAGACATTGCGCAATAGCAATTCACACAGAATGAGCTACAAGGACGAAGAGAAAACAGAATTCGTACGAAACCTGCTCTGCAACTGTTGTATACGTGCTACCAGGAGTTTGAGTACTGTAGCTCCTTCAATGTGATAAAGGACTTGCGAATTGCTGATTTCTATGCCTTTCCTACTGGAAGAGGTCTGTGTAAGTCTCAAGACAGCAAAAAAAAAAAAAAACCCATCTACCATGCCTTTGCTTTGGTTCTACTAGCCGATTTCTTGTAAATGCTTGACCGTCCTTCCTGAGATTGATCATCATTTTAGCATGCGGAAAGAGTCTCTAAACAGTTTTCTCTTTAAGGATTCCTTTAACAAAAATCATCACGCTAATAGTAATCTTTGGTACAAGTTCTCCATTCATCAAGTCCTTTTGAGCACACGCAGTAATAGTCTGTGAATCGAAATTAAATTTTCATGACAACCGTTCATCCGGTTTCCTCGTGGAAATCAAATATTTGTATGAAAGGATTAGAACAACATTTCAACACTGTTTCTCTGTGTGCATGTAGTTGTGTGAAAAAATGTGGAGAAAATAAAGGGATTTGCGTCATTATGCATTCAAATGTCTATCCTTTCAGTTGTGGAGGTGTACTTTTCATCAATGAACCTTAGCTGTACAGTTTCCTTTCAAAAGGATTTCGTCAAAACACTTCTTTTTTTTTTCGCCTGTACTGCGTTGAAGTGTGACATTAAGAAATATCTTCACTCCACATTGTGAAGTGCCAAAGATGTAATTGCAGCGCCCGCAATGTGAAAAGTACTCCCTTCCTCCCGCCGCCACTGCTCAGAATTATATGTGTGAACTCAGGATAATGCAGCTTATCAACAGGCTCAACCTGAATACAGTCCGGCCTGATGAACACCGCTAAAAGTACACATGTGTGTGTGCATCTGCAAATGATGGGAAGAGATTCATCCCCCTTGTGGAGTTCTTTGCACACGACACTCATGGTCTCTGAAAGATAAACAAGGACTAGACGACGAGCTTATGTTTACATAGCCACCCTGGCAGCCATCGTGGTGTGAATGTAAAATTTCACATGTGAGCGGGTGGCATGATTGCACTAGGGACTAAGCCATGATATATTTCACAGCAGGACATTGCTGTCAAAGAGAGAGAGAGAGGAGGAGAGAACGATGGCTTTAGAGTTATTGCAGTTGAGAAACTTGTTCCTTTATGCAAGTTGAATGCAAGTTGGGGTTCGCACTAGCAGCGAGTTTTAGTCGTTGTCGTCGGGCAACGTCGTAGTTCTCGTCTTCATTTTAGTCGTTGCCGTTGTCGAGCACATTTGTCAATTGAGATTCATTTTTAAGGAAAAATAATGCCAACAATAAGTGCCTTCATCATCTTCGCCTTGGTGGAACTAAGAAGACGCAGCAGGTCATAGGGTTGTTCGTGTTTCTGTTTACTTGCGAGAGTAATTTCACTTCCGGAAATGATGGAAAATTACTAAAACAGTGTAGCGTAAGAAGTTTGGCATGGTGATGGCAGAAGTTTTATAGAGTGCAGGATAAAGGGGATAACAAAAAAAAAAAGAATCCTTGTCTATTGAAAAACATTTGCAAGAAGTTGTTGTAAACGTACAAGGTACCCGTAGTCTTTAAGTTGAAAAGTAAGTTAAATTAGGTTTCCAAGTGCTGCTCACCCCGAGAAGATGATTAAAATATTCATTGTGTGTATTAACACATGCCCGGAGGGAACAACCGATGCTTGCAAGTAGGTATTACCTACCTTACATTGAACTGGAGGAGATCTTTAGAAATGTGGACATAGCCAGACGAGGGCTTATAGGAAATTGAATAGTTTATAGTAGACCATCCCTTTGTAAGGAGGATAGAATAGAAACGAATGGATCTTGAAGGATCTTCGAATACTTGATTATTAGCGACAGAGGCTACAACAGAAGTGATCGGTGGGCACATCCAATATATAGACAGCAGCGTGGAACACAAACTTTTACATTCACGCTCTAAGCTTAGGATGTCTAGGGTGTCTTTGTTTTGATTAAAGCAAACAAGAACAGTCGCATTGAAATTTATATCAGACAATACCTGGCTCCGAAGAACCGCATGAAAAGTTCTCTAGAGATGTAACATTTTTGTACACAACTAAGGGCAATTTGCTGGGACCGCTATGCAATTGCATTTTTTTGTCGAAAGAGAGTTTCCCTAGCTGAGGATTGTGACGGGCAACCGCACAAGAAGTGAAATATAGTTTATAGCTCTTTGCAATCTTTATAACTTCGGAAATGTTTGTTGAAGGATATACCATCTTGTCAAGTCGCCAAGTCCCTGGTCATATCTGCATAAATTCTCATAGTCTTCCTAGATGAAGCACTGTTGGGTCAACAATGATAGATGCATGAAAATGTTGCCCTTCACAGCCACCAGAAGAATGTGGAAAAATATGTGGCTAACGGTAGGGTTAGGAATTTTATAACATTCTGAATAGTCTGACGTTAACCAAACCTGCCACAAATGCCTGGATCACCACTAATCGGGAACGTCAACTACCAGTGAGGGCAGTGTCTTGTTAAGCATTACGGACAACATTTAGCTAACTATGATATTATGCCAGATACCGGTCCTCTAGCCGAAATGTTTCGCCATCATAACTACCTTTGAAGAAACAACTTGTAGCTCGGAACCCAGATTTCTCGAAATAATGAATTAAACCTTGTTATCGATGATCAGATAGTTTTGGACAGTAGTGAACCTATTGAAAGTTGAAGGGGGAGCTACATGAATTACAATCATCAAATAAGTTTTGGTCCTATCCAGCGTGCTGTAGAAGCTTTTAAAAAGCAGAGTCTACAGAGGCAGAGTCTACAGCTTGAATCTCTAGTAGGGTTTATGCGATGTAGGTGCTTGTTCAGGCGGCAGTGACCGCTGAAAAGTCCAACTAGTGCTCTCGGGTTGTTCCTATCGAGGTTCACAATGAAGTTTGATTTTCTTTGTGTCGGTACCGGGAATAGCAGTTGTGAGCATGCTTGTCCTGGTTTGTTGAGCCAGGCTTTAGATTCTTGCATGCAAAGACCTTTTACGTGTCTCGTGAAGGGTTCGGGTCAAAAGAATTCGGTTGACGCACCGTCTTTTGCTAGTGAGTCGGCTTTTTCATTGCCCGCAAATCTACTATGTGCAGGAATCCAGCGAAGGATGACCATATTGTTCGTAGCAAGGTCCGAAATTATTTTGCGGGTTTCTAGGACTAGTTTAGATTTAATGACAGGCGAGTCGATCGCTTTTAGGGCAACTTGACTGTCTGAGAAGATGAATATGATTTTCCCCATAATGACTGATTGAATCTCACACACTGATTAATGGCCAAGACTTCGACTTAGAATATGGACGCGAATTCACCAAGGCTGACTGAGAAGTTCCCACCTGTTGATTCTCCAAAATTTCTGGAACCAGTTCCTGTTTCCATTTTGGACCCATCCGTATACTAGACGAAGTCAGAAGGTGATGGTTGGGGTTTGGGGTTCTCCCAGTCCTCCCTTGAAAGGATTACTATTGAGAAATTCTTGTTGAAGCAGTATTCAGGTCCAAAAGAAATACTGTGAATTATAAGCAATGGCAAAAAAAAACAATACCAATAATTCTCCCCAGTTATTCTGGACACCACCCTCGGAGCACAAAGAAAACTGAAATCTAATACCACCTGAGTTTCAAAATCACTACACCAACACTAGCGCTGTGTGAATAGCATCATAAGGGTATTCATAACCCCTTTAGCGCTAGTGAATTAAAAAAAAAAAAAAGCATGTCGTCTGAAGGTATGCTGAAGATCGTGTCTTGCTCCAATGTTTCAAGCAGGGATAAGTGTCCTCCTCTAGTTTACCTAAATCGAAGTCAAAATAATTTGAATCACCCAGATGTGGATATGAGTCTCAGTAGGTTACCTAACTCAATATAACTAAGGTCTTCTAGATCGACAGGGAAATAACTACCAAGAATGCGGAGTTTTGTCAGAGAGAGATATTGAAAGAGTAGATTGCGGACGTATTTAATTGTCTACTCGTCCTTGCAGCTTCTACAGTAGTGTTCCTGTATGGATGCTAAAGGCAAAGGGACCCGTCAGCATGTTTGAGAAAACTCGGGCTTTACTTCGATTAAGTCTTAGCAGGAAGTTAGAAGTTCTTTTGTCGATCAAGGGCCAAAGGGTTCTGACAGTTACACATGTATGTATGTATCTTGTTGGATCCACTGCATATTCGTTCTGCTAAGTGGTTTGGTGTGTTATGACATTCGCTTCCATTTTAGATGTGGGTATACGAAGAGATTCAGAGAATCTATTTTGAAGCCCAACCTTGCATCCACTTTATCTTTCTAAGAGTAAACCAAGCTACACAGAAAGAATAGCATTCTGTACCTAATGCTCCTCAATTGTTGCCAGAAAGTCGATGGTAGATCTACAAACATCTTGTCGCCTGGTTCAGAGGCAGGTCGCAGAGTGTTAAGGCCAAATTTCTGGCAGCGAAGTTTTTTTTTGCAACGGAATACAAAAGGTGGATTAATAAGATCCACATGAAAAATTATATTCCCGGAGGAGTGTCATTGTCTGTTGGGTTAGGTGAAGTAAGTTTAGGGGTTGACGGCTTGATGTTAGGCGCCGCCTTACTTGAATATTGATGAATCCATTGTGTTCCCCGTTGTGGGATCCATACATGTGTGTAGCTGTTTGGAACTGAAAAGGCGTTAGTTGTTATCAATTGGTCGCGTCCAACCCTGAATCCAGAGTGAATTTTAGAATAACCCTCGGTGACAAGCTTGACAGTTCGTCCGGGTCCCTTAAGAAGTAAGCAATCTCTCTGCATGGACCGCCAGTAGATCGTAACCTGTGCCATTGTCTGTTAATAATTACTGGGATTTGAACCTAAACCTAAGTGCAACTAGTGTCCATAAAAAAATCCCGATGTCAATAGATATCATTCACTGATCCTTGGATACATATTCATTTCTTTAAACGATATCTTTCTCACGTTGTTTGTTAACTTAGGTAATCGCTATGCAACATCCAGGACCATGCAACTTCTCCTCATCTAAAATATGACCCCCAAGATGGATGTAATTAAGGAACACAATTACGAGTTCGTGTGTTAGTGCCAAGAAAGGATACATACAGAATCTCAACCAAAATTAAGAAACAACAATTTGAAAAGCATATAATCCTTTCACACATCCCACGCAGCAAGACGTCCGATCCTGACATCACTATACTTGCCAAGATAAGCTCTTAAGTTGTGTGCTCACTTAAGATTTACCGATGCAGCTGAGCAATTTAAATTACAGCACCAAACTTTAAATGGATTGTTAGAAAGTTCTGCGTACAAGATAAGAAGTTCACACCCCGACATACCGTTGCCAGCTATCGCCAACCTCGTCGTCCTTTTTACAATTATCCTTAATGCGAAGGGAATACAATTCGCGTGCTTCTCACATACACTCACCTGCCATATAGGAGTTCTGGTTTTGGTGTTCCGTTTTTTTTTTTTTTCTTCTTCAAGCCATTTGGATATGTTGCTTGTTTATCGTTAACTTTTCTGCACGTGAACTGCATTTCCTTTGTTGTACTGTATGCACACCCCAAGGACTTCAAAGACTTCTAATTGATTTTCTCCAAAATGTACACCGAACAAAGTACAACACTAGTGGGTGAACCTATCTGTGTGGAAGTAGTAAACACATTTGTGGGGCGAAGTATGTGCTTCAAATTACTGCTGTACCACTAGCTCGACATGAGCAAGCTAGGTTTCACCTATCTCCTCCCCCCCTAACAAAAATACACACAAGGATGTTTGCACTTACGATGCACATCACCTACTTTTGTTTGTTGTTGGTGGCAGGAAAAATCGTGTTGGTGACATTTTGATAAATTTCCAACTGTATTGTTTGATGGCTTGATAATTCTCACTCTTGGTAGCGATAGTTGTCCGCCTTATTCTCTAATGACGTAATCAGGACGGTATATCATTTCAAACACACACACACACATACTCTCATCGAGACCCCATTTGGCATAGCAAAATGGGTTCGCGCTGTTAATTGCGAGTGATTACCTTCGGTTATTTAATGGGGAGAAGGACGATTGTCGTCGGAAAGGAGAACAAATGAAAAAAAAAAAAGAAACCAAACAAAGAAAGAAATGAAAGAGGAATGGAGAATTAAGGAACAACTAAACACGAAACAATGAAAAGTTATTGCTTCCACTCAATTTGGTGGTTTTTCTTGCAGACGACCGCAATGGCAGTAGCACCCGTAATTTTAGGTCATAACTTGTCCATTCAACACTAAAAAGTTGACTGCTGTAGACGGGTAGAAAGGTGAAAAAGGAAACAGCAGGATTGCCAGGTTCAAGTTTTAAGAGGGGTATTATGAGAGGTGCAGTTGATTTTGAGCTTTAATGGGGCACACCTGATGGTGTGGGGTCCTTTATGTCACTTTATTTTGCGTCCTTTTTGGATCGTTAAATCGTGGTGTCTATGGTAGGAGTGACTGGTAGGTGACTTACTTTCCTTGAGCCTAAACCTAAGCATCTTGCGTCAACTATCGGGGCATATCTTTGCTAAATGTTCGACATAATATCCTATCCAACGTAGGTACTGTGTGAACGGTTTTCCTTGTTTTGAGTACTCGGAGCAAGCATGGGTTGCTCGAACTTCATCTCTTTCCGCTTTAAGGTCATAAATGCTTAAGAGACATATATTTTCGGGCACCGCCATTCTAAGGATGGCGTAGTTGGACCTATTCCGAGATTCGGGTCCTAGAATTGAGCCCTGCGCAGCATCAACGGTGGTGCCTCTGAGGTACCTTCTCATCATTCGTTAGAGTTAAAAGCATTTTTCACGTCTAGGGTTGTCAGCGTGAAGATTTTCCTTGAATCGTGGCTACTAAACTGGACTCTGAGGAAGGTCCTAACTCCCTTTCCTACTGCTCCTATTCTTGAGTGCATTTTCTGTTTTAGTTTAGTGGATAGGTCGCCTGCTCTCAGAACTGCTGCTGAAAATCCTGGCCTGACCATCCCCTCTAAGAGTTTTCCTGCCTATACGTCCATGGGTTATCTGGGTTTCCTTTTGTGTTCTCATTTTTCTTTCCGTAGAAACAATACAAATGCTTGCACATTTTACCGTTTTTCAATTGTTGTCCTCGTTTGCAACCAAAAAGTCATTCGAAAACTGCTAGCAATTATGTTCCTTTTTTCTTTGTCACCGAAAAACTAAGCGAAAGGATCCTTTAAATATATTCACGTGTGCAATTTTCCGCTTGACAGGCTTTCGTCCTGACATTTGCACAAACACACACACATACGTACAAAACCCGAAATTCCACCTCCGTCACCATAGCCAGAATCTGTCACTCAAAAACCAATTACAGGAAATTTCATTAAGTCCTTTGGAATTTTTTAAATTATTTTGCAGATCTGCCGTGTGTGTAAATTGTTGCAGCGCCACCACGCCCACCAGCTACATATATCCTCGGTTTCCTCTCTCTAAGCTATGGTTAATAATCCAGGACCCATAAATCTGCCTGCAAGTCATCGCCCTTCGTCTTGATGTTGTAGACAAAGTCACATGGATACACAGAGCGCGCATTAAGGTGGGAAAAACAATGATAAATAGCGTAGATGTATCTAAAGTAGCGTGTATCTGCAGGATGCACATCCTGAAAATGTGTTTCTTTTGCTTTTGTTTCGGGTTTTCTTCTGAAGGAAATTATATTCACAAACGTGGAAACTGTGCCTCTTACAAACGTATTTCGCTTTTCTTGAGTTTTTATCCTTCATCCTTGCTCTTGACGGTGCCATACGCTGCCAGCGCTGGCTTTTTTACTTTCGAGGAAAAACGAAAAAAAAAATAACACAAGATGAAAAATACTAATGCGGACTAAAACGCTTCGGGATACGCAAACAAATGCAGGAGACTGCATTACACGCTTCAGTAGTGTAACTCACACATTAGAACGTAGTACTACTCGAGGAGGTAACACTTTGCGAGTGGCATATCCTGGCAATGGCGGCTCGCGGTAATGCAGCTTCATTCTTGCGGATGACAGACGAGAAGACAGGGTGTGCTGTGCACATTAAGCCAAGTAGTTATAAAAATAACACTTGGTAGCACTTGGAAGGAATATTTCAAATTCATGTCAGTCGATGGCGGTGGTGCACGCGTCAAGATGACGTGAAACGCTTGGATGTTGTCACTCAGACTAGCTGGGGGTGCAGTTCTTGTGCTGAGCGCAAAATATTTGAGACGCGTTCACATCGCATATGCTGGCAAAAGAAGAGAGATCAACTTCTTGAGCGGCATGCAGGATGTTGATGAGCGTGCAGGGAACGTAATTTATGTACGCGGAACTGTCTATGTGTCGGAATTGTTGCTGAATAATCAAATTAGGTAGATAGAGGTGGTTTAGAAGTGAATTTGTCAAGGAATGTGATACCAACCGGGGTAAAACGGAACCGAGTTGAATGGGTTTCATTAGCTAGATTACGGGCTTTTAAGGATGGTTGATTTTCATACCGTATTTCGGGGCTATGTCTCGTTCAAATATGGCGACCAATGGTAAACGTCTAACTTTGGGTGTGGGGGTGTGGGTGTGAATAACCTGAGACAACTAATGGGATTTGTCAATGCTTGTGGCTTAGATTGGGTTCAAGAAAAAGTTCAACAAGCGATGTCATAAAAGGATTTCAGTATCAAGTTTGTATATATGACCCCAAGGACACCAATGTTAAAGAAGAAGTCACCAATATACATGGAGACAAAGGAAATTAAATCTCGTCTTCATAGTTCTTGCAGAAAGCATTTCCATGGAAGCCAAGCCTGGTAGCATATTTGCCATTAAGGATCCTCCTGTACGTCAGGTCTCATGGTTGGACTTCAATGAAAAGTAGACAACATCTTTGGTACCACCACGCTTGTATAAGAATGGCAACGCTTCTAGTAAATGTCCTATTCTGTCGAATGATCCTGTAGATGTTTCATAAACCTCTAACGCTGTCAAGACCTTTCCCGAAAAGGTACCGGAGCTGCTACCAAATTCGTCTAATCAAGTTGAAGCCATTCCGGTAGCTGGGAACCTCTTCTTAAACTTCATCAAAACTGCATCGTCTGTATCGGCGAAGCCAAACAAGCTTGAATACTGAAAAGTCTCTCAAAACCTAGTGTTGCAACACTTCAACTTCTTAGTCAAAGGCTGCAAGGTCACCGAAGATAGCATAAGTCCTTTAAAACTTTCACTTTCATAGTTTAAAGATGTGGAACGTACGCTCTTTAAGAGGGATGATACCCTTGAAAATCCGCTACCTTTCTAGCCTACGACAGCCAGTCGACATGAAAGAAACTGGATGCCAACATCGTAAAGGTGTCCATAATGGATTATTTTTTTGTTCGCTACAGGGCTTCGACATCTTTCACAATACTAAGGTAGATGTACACCAGCCTCGCTCAACCTACCAAGGGCAGCAAAAGAAGTGAAGAATAAGTTCTGCGCTGAGACGCGACAGAAACGCACCCACGACCAATATTAACCCTTGACGGGGGTCTATCTTTTGTAGATACTAAGTGCTAACCTTATGCGATGCAATAGGAGTTCCATCCCAAACATCATATACAAAAACCCACACGGAATACAGACGTGAACTTCGGATTGGACTGTGTACAAGAGCTCCTCCTTCTCAGACCACGCACTCCTTTGATGTTTTCGCAAACACCTTTCATAGAATGGACTGTTTCAAACACAACTTGTTTAATCTCTTATCTAGAACCTCCAGGACAACAGGAAAGCTAGAGCCCAACAATAGCGAAGTGGACGTTCCCACAAAGAGCCACGTTTACTGATCGAATGCACTGTATACATAACTCAGAGTGAGAATCAACGTCGACAAGTTTGAATCAAGATACCAGCGATCAACTTACCCGTCGAGGTCCGAGGACGATGTTAACAAAGGCCACCCTCATCTGAATAGTTAAGCCGAGCCGAGCTATCCTCTCGGACCGAGCCGGAAGACAACTATTCTAGGAAACCAGAATTAGGCTCTGAGGGGCGTTTTACCTAACTGCTACCTTCAAGGTCTTCTGTGCCGAGCAAGGTTTTCCCCCTACTGAATTATGATTTGAAGAAAGATCGCGGTCATGGAAGAACTTCTGGCACGTGCTCGCAGATGAATGGTTGAATCTTTTTGGGAAAATGAATCCCCTGCCATAGTTGTTCTTCCCGCTTCGAGCTACGTCGGGATATTCGCTCTAAATCTGCAATTTATTTATCTTCCAAGTAGAGACGGTACAAATCTGTAGGACCTATATAAGTCCAAAGTGTTGAGATGGTTGTTGAATGAGCAATGTCCATGATGAAGTCAGTCAGAAGCTTAGCATCAATTAGTAGGTATATCATCATCCTCCCCATTTTCATCGATGTTATTTCCGCATCCTCTACCCCGGCGTTTAACACTTTAGCCCTTAATAAAGCTATTACGGATTACAGCCATACCACCAGACGAAAGGACACTCACCGTGGTCGAAGACTAAACTTCTTTTGAAAATATAAGGCACTTCAATCCGTACGTTAAAGTGTCTTAAGGAAATTGGATGAGTCCTGGGCAGAATTCGAAGAAGCCTTCCCAATAGACAATCACTTCCCCGACTGTATGACTGATGATCTTTAAACAAAAGCAAGCTACAAGAAATCGCAGAAAACAAAGCCTCCTAGTCCTCTAAGCAAATCATCGGCTAACCGTTGAAAAATGAGTCGATTTAGCAAACTTAGCAATTGGTCTTAACACAGAAAGGTCGGCATCACTTTCGCCAGAAGGTCCTATACCTTCTCTATCGTTGCTGAGAGAGGTGTCACAGTGGATCACTAAATTAACCACAATTCTCGAAAGTCCAATCATCGGTACCAAGGAGAACTCATGTAGTCGCCCGTCGTCCTTGACAACTTAACTACTCATGTCTCTCATCATCGACTTCCACTTCAATATTCCATGGACACAGGACAACATCGGTATTCAATTATGCACTCAACAAAACTTTCTCCAGAAAACCCAACCTACTCTCACGTCTAGTACTTTATTTCCTAAAGCTTCACCTCATCGCATTGCCATCCTCTCTAGATGGCTGACCGCTCCCTTTTAAACAACATTTTGGTTTTTCGGTGGTACAACCAAAATCAAGTTTAGCTTACGACTGGACCGCATACGCAAACACCTGAAGGCACTTAAACTTCTTTCGTTCGTTAAGTCCGAAGCTATGACACTCTCCAGTTAACTCACTCCCACCGGGAGGTTGAATACATTTAGCCAATAGACACGTACCCATCAGGTCAGAGTCTTGTTGGACAAAACAAACAAGCATTTTACTCAAGCGCAAAAAAAAAAACACAACCCCTCTCCACACCATAGTTAGTCGACCCCACTTCACAGCCCTTTTTCAAACATGAAGGGGGTAGCAGACATTTAACCACATGTACACTGTGTCTGTGAGGAAATCAAAGAGTGGAATAGGACATGAGAGGAAAAAAACCGAAGCGACACCATAACCCAACTGTGTCAGTTTATATGGCACTTAAACCACTCAGACCCTACCGTTGGTAGCCTGGTCGTCCTTTTCTGTGGGAATTCCATAAATAGCAGCAAGTGTGTACTTAAATTAGCATAAAAGGAATGTTAGGCTAACTTTTGCATTCCTTCGAGTGAAGGGGTGGGCGGTTTTTTTTTTTTTCATTTTTCCTTTCGTCACTGTCGCTCTAGATCGTTGGACACCTATCATGGACCCGAGATTGGGATTGAAAATAAAATGGGAAATGGGATCCCTTCGAATGCTTGAGAAATTCAAAGGCGAGTTGTATGGTAGTGATGAGATGGGACAAATGCAGTTTGTCTGGCTTCTAGGAACGAATTCTTGAATTATTTATTGTATGAAGATTGTCAACGGCAGCTGCCCCTTCCATCCAACTGGGACTACCGAAGGGACGACCAACCGGGTTGGAGGTTGAGCGACGGTGAAACTGTCCATTCCTGTTGAAAAGACTTAGCTTATTGCTGTAATTAATGGATTCCTTCCTTTGGTGATTAGACTCGGAACGTCCACGAATATTGTATGCCCCGGAAGTCACTTAACCGCTTACCATCAACCGTGTGTTAGTTGACGCAATGCATGCTTCGAACATGTTAGACGTGCGAACTTTCAAAGGTTTCGACTTGATTCAGGGGTCAAATCGTCAATTGTCAGAGTCCAACTATCCAATGAAGTGGAATTCCGACTCCCACTGAAGAAAGAGATAGGTATTCAATTGCTTCGCACACCTGAAGTCGTCTAAGAGTATAGAGGCCGCTATATACACTGAACGTTGATAATGAGTGTCGCCATGGTATCATGACGAGTGGTCTTTCTGCAAGCATTGCAATGCAAAACGAGAAGATTATCGCAACAAAAGAAGAAAGGAAAATAATGCACGCGTTCGCCCAGCTCAAGGATGGCGTGAGTAACGACTCCTAGAAGTAGCATCTTCCTATAAATGTTGTTTCCCTAAATAATAAGAAATGGGTACTTGGTGATATATGACCTCATCTTGCGCCATGAGTACAGAATTTACCCAACTCCTTCTTATGGATCGTCATTACATCCTCTCAAAATCCTTACCCTTTGTCCCTTTGGGACTACCACTTTTCACTCCAACCAATTGTCATGAACAACCAGGTGACTGGCCCCCAAAAAACTTGTAGAAAATGCTCTTTCCAACCCTTCAACTGGGATAATCTAATCTCTAATGGATCCGACTCTACTTTCGAGATCATTTTGACGACCCAAAGATCAGAACTTGGCTTATCTACTTCCGCTACAACCGACATGTTCCTTTCCCTTCCGATGTATGATTTCGAAATCGAACTGCTGATTGTCCAGCTCACGGGTCCTTGGGATTACTCAACCACACTAATGAGTGATGATCCGTCACGATCGTAAGTCGAACACCTTCTGTGTACACTGGAGAAAGAAGATTCGTAAGCTTGTTGGAATCAATAAATTTAGGGCCTGTACTGACAGGAGATAGTGCCGGCAGACCGTAGGAGCTGCAGAGATACAGAACAAATCCCAAACTCGTCGCTTTTTTCATGACAATTTGGAGAACTTGTATAGCTCCTGCGAGTTTCACTGAAGGATTAAAGACTTGTCGGGTGGATAATAAGTTACAATGCTCGCTAGGCAAACACTAAATGGACACATCCCGCCTAACCTAACCTACATATAAAATCATTGAACCCCTGTTATCGGATGTACATATTACACAAGGCACCTTGCAGCTACCATGAGTGTCCATCAACCTTGAATACAAAATAGTAGTCTTGCTAAAGCTTACTTCCGGCCACAACACCAACGATTGAATTACCTTTTTCACTGTCTCTCAATTTTTACGAAGAGTAACTTTTGTCGCCTACTTATCTGCCTCTCGTTACACTACTGTACAACTGTACGAGTATATGTCACAACTCTTGAGCACTCCATGAATGTAACACCAAATAGACTGGGCAAGCAACCCCATACCCAGCCACAACTCAACATACTAACGTGGTCCGATGAGGGTAACAAAAAAAAAAAACTTTTTCCATCTGGCTAAACTTTTGAGGTTTTTTTCCTTCTTGCGACTCCTGAGGAGGATTTGAGGCACCAGCATTGAAGTACATATCCTCTCACCCGGAGGAAGAAAAAAAAAACAACAGTCCACAGCACTTGACCAATTGAGACAAACCACACACAACTAGGCAATTTTACCGCTATCTCCTCCTTGGTCCAGTCGGGCAAAAAATAAAAATCCTAAAAGAAAATATTCATAGTAAACATTTACGTTGAAGGATATTTGTTGAGATTGCGGTTGTAACTGTATCCCGCAACTTTTTCATGCTCATTTAAGTTAAACTTTCAGGTTTTTTTCGTCTTTTTTTTTCGTCATCACCCTGCCCACCCCTTCGAATGCAAATGGAGTAAACTGTTTGGCAAACTGGTCAGGACGAAAATGAAGATGAGAGAAATAAAGTCCAAGTTCTGTTTCGCCTAGAGAATGATATATAGTGGACAAAACTTTTGACAAGCATTTTTTTTGTGTGATTCTCTAGCAAATTAAAACATTAAGGACGAAGTAAGTAGTAGGTCCAGGATTTCTGTTTTTTTTTTTTTTTTAGTGACATTTGCGGGCAATCTAATCATGGAACAAGGCGATGACAAGTGTCATTGAAAAGTTTTGAGATTAATCTATTTGAATGCTTACAGTTAGTTTGTCGTAGTTTTGGGAGTGATAAAACTCAGTTCCCCCCTCCCGCTTTCAGTTGTAAGGATGTCAGTTAAGTGCGAAAGTTGAATTTCGTTTTATGTTTTGGGATTTCTAAATTATTTTTGGTTTACTGCCGGCACGTGGAATGGAGAGCAGTTCAGTGACCTTCATTGGCATTGGGCAGTGAAGGAAGTACTGTAATCTTCTTTTAGACGAGATCTAGAAAGACGACTAAATAGCTGATCCTAGCTTCGATGGAATGGACGTTCTTTTTAAGATACTTATGAAAACATAAGTCAACCCTGCCAAAAAAAGAGACAAGAGCCGCACGACAACATTTGCTGAAGAAAAATAAAGAGGACCATGAGCACCGTGATGCTATAGCAGGAAAGAAGTTCGAAATTTTTAAGGGCAACTCAAGGAATCCCTACCCAAACAGCAGCCTGTAGAGACAAAGAGGGCAAAGGTAGGCATCTTTTCAAACCACTGGACCGAAATGATCGGGGCTTAAGACAAAACTCAAGACAACACGAAATAAAAGTTAAGATTTGAGGCTGCAGAAGATGACTTGATAGGGAACAAGCACAAGCTGTTTTATTAGATACGGTTCACAGGACTTGGCACTGCGGATTGTCTTCAGAATCCTATTTTGCCTTCCCTTCTTTTTTCCTAGATGAGTTGTTTCACTCCATAAGATGCGACGAAGTTAAGGAACTTCTGTGGGTGGATGGTAGTAAGCTGTTCTATTGGGACAACTTCGTCGCCAAGAATTCTCTTTGTGAGTTGAAAGAAGGCTGGACATTCCGTTATGATATGGAGAGAGGTCTCTTCACGTTCAGGACAGAATTTACAGCTCAAATCTGTTGCAAGGTTCATGCGATGTAGATGTTTATTCCGTTGCCAATGTCTGCTGAGAAATCCAATGAATGCTCAAGGTTGTTCCTATGGAGATTCGTAATGAAATTGGATTTTCTTTGTTTTGGTTTCGGGAATGGTAGCTTGAGCAAGCTTGTCTTTGTCTGTTGAGCCTGGCTTCTCTGGATCTATTGAATGTCTTGCATCGAGTGATTTGCTAACCCCACAGAAGGGTTCGGATCCAATGAATGTTGTTGACGCATCATCTATTGCCAGTGTACAGTATGTGCAGGAATTAAGTGAAAGAAGACCATGCTGTTCCTAGCTAGATCTGAGATTACATTGCTGGTTTCTAGGACTAGTTTCGATTTGATGACAGACGAGTCAAGCACTTTTAGGGCAGCTTAACTGTTTGAGAGGATAAATATGGTTTAAGCTACGGCAACGACCCCGGCTGAGAAAACAGATCAAGGCTTTCTGAGAAGTACTCACACTGGATTCATCAAAAAGTTTAGAACCAGTTCCTGGTGCAGTCATAGTGCTATATGGCCGATCCATAGAAGAAATGAAATTGACTAATCTTCAACAACTATCAAGGCATAAGTTCACTGAACATCGTGATCTTTGAATCGAATCCGGAGGCACTGTGTAGAAGAGGCAGATGCCTTGTGTAAGTGGAAGAAGATCTTAACCAACTGGAGAGGCTTGTTTTCGTTTCAAAGAATCAATTTGTTTCTCTCAGTGTCTCCTTGAAGCTCCTCCAAAGATCACGATGGGTACATTATGTTGCTAATACATTCATAGGTGTCGATTAGACCTACGGTAACCCTATTTGAATCTTAGTTCAAACAATTCATTGCACTGTTCCTATAAACACTGACGTATCTATGCCAACGCATTACCCTATCCTTATGTCATTCCCTGCCAAAATTGGTCAATTTCGAATTGTGTTTCGTGGTTAAGTGCTCCCTGTGATATGTGAAGCTTTAGTTGCATGTTCCTCACATCATTATGCGTCACCACAAATTCGAAATGACTGCCATTAATGCCAGTCGCTCAATCGCTACTTGTTGACAAATCCCTCGTGATAATCTTCGGCAATAACATCCCTCAATGTCTTGCACCCGAATGCACACCATATGGCACACGATGCCATTGGGTTCCTGTTTCACTACGCGGTAGTTTTTCCTTATTGATGACCGTTAATTCCATCGTGAGCCGTGCAACTTGTTTACTCAATTCACTCAATGCGAATGTTAATGGCGGTCATTAATGGTGGTGATGATGTTTTGCAATCTTGTTGCGGTTGCACTGTGGTATTACCCTTGCACTCCGGGGGTGGTTACTTCGATTGGTACGACACGACAATCACTCCTTTTTGCGATTGCATGCAATGTAACGTGGTGAAGTACTAACACACACACACACAACGTTCTAGACACCCTCTGTGTGCTTCTTATTGATTGCGCTTTTCATTTCGAGAATTACTTGAAGCTGGCAAGGCAGTGGAAGTTAGTTTCCCCTAGAGTTTGCCGTGTACACAAATGTTTGTATTGTGATCCCCTAATGGACTGAACAACATGAAACATTCCACTAATCACTTAGAGAGGGAAAGGAGGTGGCTTTCAAAGGAAGCAATCGGTATCCTATGTGGAGTGGGTCGGTTGTGTTTAGCTTTGCGTTGCTAACTGATGCATTGAATGAAGTTTTGGGTAGGAGAAGGGACTGAAGCAAATGAATAAGTACTCATCAGGGCCAAGGCTAAGGTTCGATTTAAAAGCTTTTCCTAGCAAAAAGTTTGCTGGGATGCAAACCTGAATCAACAAGCTCAGGAAGCTTAGAAAGTTGGGCACGAGACATCCCAAAGCCTTTTATCACAGACCATTTTGTCAGTCTTATCCGGGATATGATGGAACCATATGAAGTGCGCAATGTAAAACTACGATTTGAACTTCCATCAAGCGACCTTTCCAAAAGCTCTAAACCGGTTTTGTTTTTGCTAAAACTTCGATGCTTTGCTCCACCGGGCTTAAAATCGAAGAACACTGAGGCTTTTTAGACGGGCTTATCATGGATGGTAGGGATCGAAGTCCAGTTGTTATAGCGACCGACTTCAAAGTATTAGATGTCGAATGTATCTTAAGTCCTTACAAGAACAAACAAACAAAGGAAATGGTGTATTAGAGGCCTTAACAGTCCTAGAGGAACTGCTTTGACCCTCTGGTATTGAGGGAAATGAACGATGTGGTGGAGTCGGGTTGGGTTTTCTTGAAATGATGCGACTGGAAGCTCGTGACAATTTGATCGTCTTGGGGCGGATGCTAATACAAGTTTATCTCTGACGTTCGAGGTGGCATCCTTGATGAAGCAAGACCATGTAGAAACTCAGTTTCAGAAATGTCCTCGCAGTTGGTTACATACAAAGATTGCTTTGACAGTATATAGCTGCGTCATTCAAGAGGTTCAGAGTACTTTTATTGATGTTCTGAATAGAAGGTTCAACCAAGTTAAATGACTTTCCTCCCGAATAAGAGAGAACCGTTACTTCTCAGAAAATTACATGAAAAGATGGTCCAGTATACCGAAAGCAGCGTGCAGAATTGAAAGCGGCATTAGTTTGAGCTCAGACTCTCCAAAGCAGAGACCCTGATGTGTTAACAAGTACGAAGAACGGCAGAAAAGGCATCGGTCCTCTATTCCTTTGCACGACGCTCATCAGGGATTGTTAGAGCAGCACTGTCTGGTTAACTTGAAAATTCTTGTACAATCTCTTCAACTTCTGGAAATCGTGCGGGTATTGTTTTTGTTTTTGTTACATTAAATCCGTCTAAGCTCTGTTATCCTTCTCCAAAACAAAAGGACAAATCCATCCCAAAGCGCACACAAAAAAAAAAAACAAAAAGGAACGTCGATGTTACTTTGTTTCATTTGATGTCTCTTGAGGACGCGGGCGCATTTGTTTAGTGGCATTTGTCTTAGAAAATCGTGATTCGTGCACAATAAACAGAGAAAAATAAGAAATAAAAAGAGAAATAGATCCTTTTTTATGGTCTACTGACGGCAGACATCCTTGAGTCGAAAGATTTAAACGCCATATTATCAGGTTTATTCATTTTTGTTTTTTTTTTGCTCTTTTTGAATATCTTTGCGCAATGTTTCCTAAAGCTGCAATTCTTTTGTTAAGGATTTTTACAGGTACACATTGACGGAAAGTCCTTTAAAAAAAAAAAAAAATTAAAGATAGACATACCGCAATCAACTTGAATCACTTGCTAACACGGTCATAAAAGTCATATTACAATTCATTAACAGAACCTACCTACATCGTAGCTATCTATAATGAACCAGTTGTTGATTCCTCACATCCAATTAGTCCAAGGCTAGACTGTCTGCCAGTGGAGAACATAGTCAGGAGAGCCAATTTAATAAACCAGACATTAGGGCATATAGCGAGACATACGGTGAGAGTAGGTAGAACCAATGCGATTCCTAGACATGTTATCATTAAGTGAATCGTTTGAGGGAAAATACGTGCCAGGAGCTAGTTAAGTCTAATAAACTACAATACATCCCCCATGTCATTCCATCGAGAATACTCCGGTGACAGAGTGCTAACTGCAAGGATTAACATGTTGACTTACTTTCGTGGCAGGAACACCACAAAAGTTTTATCCACGCTGCGGGACAACCGCAAATAAATTATGAATACTTGGCATTTTAAGTTGTGTGTGCAAAAAAAGTCAAACACAACAACTTGTCATCGGATTGTCAATCAAAATATTTGCACAGGGGAAGGGCAGTGACAGATAGATTGACGAAATGTGTTACAGTCTGTTGTACAAAAAGTGTATCAGGCTCATAGTTCCGGTCAAATTTCCTAGAAGGAAAGATTGGGTCAAAGATTTTTCAAAAGATTTTGATCGAATGCTTGAAGCGTCTTTCAAGTTGAAGTCCACGAAATTCTTCAAAAGCAGCGGTTCAAGAGATCAACAGTCCAGTAAATTTATGACAAGAAAAGCTGGAACCACTCGTAAGAAGCGATTCTATACAGATTGGGTGAACAGGAGTTAGTCTAGGTAATGCCCATGCAATATTAACTCCATGTGCAAAAACAAATCAAAGTGTGCCTCACAAGGACCATACGGCCTTTTTGCAATCCAAGCTCCTCTTTCTATTTATGGAACTGAAGTTTTAAGCGTAAGAAGTTGCATGGTCATAGTGAGACATGGAATAAGTCTCTTACATCAGAAAGGATGAAGAACTTCAAGCTGTTCCCTTGATCACCAGAGAAGACGTAATAGGGGTCTACAACAGTTTCAGGATTTTAATCCCCAATATACATTTTGAAACCTCAGATAAGGCTCAAACATGTTCACGCATGTATTCAGCATGAGCACGACTAAAAGAGTGTTTTAATCCAACGGAAACAGGCCGCAAAAGATCTATCATCCATTATGAATGTTCGACATGACTGCAAAGCTCTAAGAATGGGTAATTTGCAACCGGCCGGAGGCAGTCATCCTGCAGCAGAACTGGGTATCAAAACAATTAGTGAAAGGCTAGTTCAACTATCATCGTGAAAGCTCAACTGTCTAAATTATTGCGAAAGAAAAGTTACACAGGGCTTCTAGTTTAAGTCGGTTCTAGACAGCTTTGCCGTTTGTAGAGTTGATATTTAGCGTTCAAAAGATCAGCCTTTGAGAGAGATATTCCAGATCCCCACTGCACAGTCTTTCAGATCAACATCAAGGTAGGCTTGAACCGGTCAAACCGATGATATACCTACGAGTACTTGACTATCGCTTCGTGGATGAGTCTTTCGAACCATATTTCTGTGCAGCTGCTGCAATATGACGAACTTCAGTCAGCCCTTCACATTAGCCTGTCACTTGGCCTGATCTTGATGTCTATATTATCCATAAGTAATTGCCGTCAAATGCGAAGCTTAAACTCATCGCATAAACCATCAATCAAGATGAAACAGACCGTTATATCTCATTTTTCATGGATAAAGGCGAACATCCTTGTCATATTACAGTCTTGATGAAAATAAATCACTCTCTTTAGGTGAATGCATCTTCAAACCTCTTCAAGGATTTGCCTTAACATGAATTCAATTTCCCAGCTCTAGTCTTGTCGACAACCCTGTAGAAGACAACATTGAAATACGTATGTATGTAGTATGTGTCATGCAACACGCTTCACTTTTTGACACATTAATATGCGACCACATGTTGACACAATGTACCTGTGACATTATTTTGTCCCACTTAACATCATTATAATTTGCCACCTTTAACCGCATTCGTCCACACAGTGTCGACACATACTGCCATTCTCGTTTCCATTCCCACTCCCACTCCTACTCGCTCACTCTATCCTTTCGCTGAGCTCTTACTTCCTTTCAATGATACCATACGACATCAATACTCTGTGTGTGTGCACTAGAGAACAAGGATCAGCGTGCTGTAAAAATGACGCTGCCAGAAACGACATAAAACAGATTATCCGAAGGCAACCAAAAAAGAACGCGTCCGAAGTACACTGTCATCCTCCCACAAATCATCCTTCGTTTCGCACATCCTTTGGAGCTATACGACTACATACCACCACAAAACATCAATCGCAATTTAACGATAAAAAATAAAAGTAGCGAAACTGCGAAGATGATGGAGATGACATCGCTGCTATTGGGAGGCAGGACTGCAAAAACACTTCGCCATATGCAAGACTACACAAGCAGGAAACTGTAGTTTTTTTTTTCTGATATTCCTCCATTCAAGGACACTCAGAGACACAATGTTTATGACCATCATACTCCGGCGAAAGGAAATAAGACAAGAAAACAAAAAATCGGGAAGCAAAACTCAAGGCACACATCGAAGGATAGAGAGTATCCTGTACGGGGAAAAAAAAGAAACACATCGAAGGGTATACACAAAACGGGAAAAGGGAGGAGTTTGGGGGGGTGACTAGGATACAACATGCGTTCTCACTGGGATCCGCTTTACGATGGTAATAAATATAACGATAATCTTAGCGTTTGGAAAATGAGCCGAAACGAAGCACCAACAGAGCAACACAGGATCAAAGAGAACACACCCGAAAAAAAAAAATAAGAAGTCCACGTCAAAAAAAACTTTCGGATGTGTTTCTGCGTGTATGTGTGTGTTTACTGGTGGCTTGTGTGTCGGATTTAGGGATGTGAAGTGGCTGATTTTTGTTTTGCTAATATGCGTAGGTGCTAGCAACTGCTTTGAGTGTGGAAACATCAAGTAAATATGAGAAAGTACAGGTGAAGTTGGGCGAAGAAGAAAGCACCCACCCACATTTCGGGCAGAGGATTAGCAAGTTCTTATGGTTCATAATGAAAAAAAGGCCAAAAGATAGCCTGCGAAAGCAATGAGAGATGAAAGGGAGCAATTATTTAAGGAGAGTGTGATTTTGGGATGTGGAAGGACAAGTTAACAGCCTATGATAGGACGAAAAGTTCATGTCGAAGAGAATTACGTCAAGGTCATCGACGATTGGTCATTTGGTTTCGATTTCGATGGAGAAGTCAGAGGTAGTCGCAAGTTCGTCCATTCGAGACGCGTTAAATAACTATCACCCCCTTGTACCGAGTGGACCTCATTAAGTATTGCGTCAAACTAACGAATGTACCATTTGGGGTTCTACCATGGAGATCCTGTAATATTTACCGAAAGTGAAGCTACTTGACTCAAAGAAAAAAAGAACCTTGAAGCATTAACTACACTTTTTGGATTCATGACCACTACCCCTGCTATTTGCTAAGAAAATATCGATCCCAGTACTCAAACCATCAAATATTGGAGGGGGTTGAGAAGGAAAATGCCAACGGTCGTAGGTCGCATTATAAAATCATGAGTTTGGTCTTCAAGTCTCTTGTGGTAATTTGACTGTGTACACTCGTCTCATTTAAAGGTACACAGATCTGTTGTACGGCTTTTGAGAAGAGCCTGTCTTAAAAACTAGGATCAACCTACATGTGGATCACTGGATCATCGAATCAACACCTACAGCAGCGCTAAAAATCGAACTAAGCATTATGCCATTGGATTTCGATTGCATGAGTAGTCCAGCAAAACTCATACTTAGGCTCAAAGCGGTAGGGCTTTGGTTAATATTATTAGTAAGGCTCTGCGAACGACGCATATGGCACCGCGACCTAAAAGGTCTATTGTGCCTGGAGCCAGTTAGACTAGAAGATCCTCGATCTTCTTAATGAAGTTGAGAATATCACCAGTCGAGGCGTTATGAATATTCTCCGGTCTTAGGAATTCCTTATGGAGAAAGCGCTTTCTGACTCTGCAGTAGACCACGCACTCACATGGTACTTGTTCTGCTGATTCATCTTCCTCTAAGCAAAGTCTGCATTCAAATTCCTGAACTATATTAAGTTTGTGTAAGTGATATCTGAGGCTAGAGACCGGTGAGGAAGCCGGCAAGTCTTCTGATATCGTCCCTTTTATGGTTGAGGATATTTTTATTGGTTTTGTTCAGGGGTCGGGTGGCCCTTTTAGCCTGTCTGAGTCCCTGAGTGTTGTTCCAGTAGGATATGAAGTTTCGTTTTACCCAGCTGTAAGCAGGGATGCCACAGAAGGGTTCGGCACCTTTATACTTTTCTGAAGAGCCTTTTCTGGCAAGTTGGTCTGCGATTTCATTGCCTTCAATGCCTCTGTGCCCTGGTACCCATCAGAGCTTGACTTTGTTTCGCTTTGAGAGGTCTTGGAGAGTACTGAAGCAGCCGAGAACGGCCTTTGAGTTGACGTAATGGGAACTCAGTGCTTTGAGCGCTGTTTGGCTGTCGGTGAATATATTGATGGCTTGGCTACTCCCTTTATGCCAGAGTCTAGAATTATATTGGCGCAGATATCGATGGCATGTTATTCCGCCTGAAAGACACAAGGATTCATTCCGAATGCCTTTGAGACTTTGTGATAAGGACCATAAACACCGACACCAACACCGGTTCCCATCTTTGAACCATCAGTATACCACTTAAGTCCTTTTATGTTCAGCAACGGGTGTGCGGTATCCCAGGAGTTACGGTTCGGGATCTCAATCTTGAACTTCCTGCCAAAACAGAGTAACTTGGGCATGAAGACCGAAACCGTGCTGATCAATTCAAGCTCGAGAAAGTCAGATAAGATAATCATGTGACCCGTAGGTCTGCTTAGCTGGATTCCTGTCGAGCGTTGGAGGTTAACTGCACTTGACTAGGGCCTTGTAGGGCTTTGGTTAAGCCATACGTCTATTTAAAGCGGGCAAAGAATCATTGGTGAATCCACGAGTCTTGTGTATAGACATTCCATTATATTCCTCATTAAGACGAATAGATGAAGATGGTCGTACGAGGACAGAAGAGGTAAAATTCTGCATCAATATGTCTATTTCCGAAAATTTTCTCCTTCTCCTTCTCCTTCTTTTTATACGAATCCAGCAAGGGATAGATATTTAAGCCATTAGAAGGGCGAGAATTCGATCGAACCGGAAACTTGTTCAACTGCCGAAATGCCTTGACCCTTGATCGACAAAAGAGTCTAGCTTTCCAGCTGCTAAGACTATGTCGGAATAAAGCACGAGCTACCTTAAGCATGCTCACAATGAGGGATGAATAGAAAGTTGAATATGTCCGTCATTTGGTGTCTTAATGTAACGCTCCACCTGACGTTTGACTTCAGACTCTTGGTAGTTCTTTCTTTTCTTTTCCTTCTTCAAAAGTTCATTTTCCAATCTGGGTGACTCCAGTTACTCCAGAGGTAACTAGCGGTTGATTGGCTTTCCTTTCCCACCCTGCAAGATATGCCTTTTCACTAATAGCTTGTGAACTGATGTAGCCCACAGTAGTTTTATAGATATTATTCATCGTGAGCCGTAGATGTATTTTAAAAAGCTTTTTCTGGAATCTAGGAGAGCCTAGCAACATCTATGGTTGTTCATTAGAGACCACCTATGGGGTCGGAACGTATTTTGACATGCTAACATAATGGATATTAACAGTCCTGCTCAGAATGTCTTCAAATCTACCCCAAAAGGACAGGGCAGTTAAGGAAAAATTCCGCACAAGTAAATTGGACTTCAATCAACAGCTAACTAACTTATAAGCTGCCTAGAGCGATCAAAGGAAAGACGAAAGATCTCTAAGGAAGCAATCAGCACTCGCAGAAGGATCTAGATTCGAAGTCGTAGCACATTTTCTCTCAAATTTGTGAAATTGCCATGCTGCAGTCACAGACTGTAGGTATCCTTACCATTCAAGGTTGCTTGCATTACACAAACCTAGCATACTGATCAAACACAATCCATAAAATATTGTGATAAAGAACATGCAGAGCAATACAACACAAGATACAATTACAACTCAATTCTTTCTATACTTCCAATCCCATAAAGACAACCTCATCACGGCAGCAACACAATGCCTTACACCACACCACACAATCGTTAAATCAAAATTTAATTATTAAAAATATTCTCCGAGGCACTAAAAATAAAGTCGTTAAGAATATTATATCCGCGGTATAAGAGTCGTAGGCGCTGCACACCATTAGGTAAACACCCTTCTTTTTTTTTGCACCGGAAACAGCACATATTTTTCCAAAGGAAACGCGACAAGACAATGGAACCGAACCACAGGCACATCCTGCAATTCCCTTGGCGATGTCATAAAATCGCTTGATGACACTGCATTCAACCAGAAACCACTCAGCAACATCATTGCTCTGCGCCTTTCTACCGCTACACCATCAATGTTGCCTTCGTATCGTTGTCGTCCTTTTCATTGTCGTTGTCAGTATCGTTAAAAAAAAAAAGAGAAGAAGAAATATATATTGGAAGCTGGATCAAACAGGAAGACCACCCCCTCCTCACCCCAAAAGAATGTGTAACAACAAAATATGGAACTAAACTATCCTGCCATCGGTTTCTTGGTTGTTCTTTCCTGTTTTCTTATCCTTTAAGGAGAGGGGGGTTTTTTTCTCTGTTTCGTGGTCCTTTTGTCGTTGTTACCCCTTTTTTGTTGTTGTTGTTGTTGTTATTCTCTGCCGAAAGGATATAAACGAAGTAGACTTTTACTGTTTTCCAAGAAGGAAAATGTTTATTTGCCATAAAGAGTGGCGCACATCCTGTACGAAGGATAGATAGAGATAGATATGTTTTCTCAATGTTGACTTAACCATAGTGAAACACTGAAAATACTAGAAACATTGGAAACACTTGTGTGCATCAGAACAAGGACGAATACAAATCAGGTGTTGTACTTCATCTCCACCTAGAACTAGAAGAGAGCACCTCTTAGTTACGTGCCACATCACTGCTGCCACTATAAAAATGGACTCTACCACGTTGCAATGTCTTGTCGTCGCGGTGCACTTAAGGCAAGGATCATTGGGCGATAGACGATGAACCGCAAAAAAAAAAAAAATCATGAGCCCAGGCAAACTTTGCTTTCAAATTTCTCAGGATCACACAATTTATGACTTTTTGTGAACAGAAACAGGACACGAAACAAGTGCACGGGTCGAAGCAAGAGACTCGAAAATTGAAATCGTTCCTCTTCGTTGATTTTTCCTTTTTTTTCTTTTTCCTTTTTTACGGTTGACAAGGACAATATGTTCGCCATTATTATTTAGTGGACAGTATTGTTTAAAATTGTTTTGTGTACAAGTTTCGATAATAACGGGAATAAAATAAGGCTGACACACAGTTGAGTTTTGTTTGGGGGGGTGGTATTGTAAAAAAAAAAACCTTTTACCAAACGCGCATAAAGCAAAGCGTGAAGTTTTTACGGTTCCACAACAGGAAATTGAATTTGTTCAATGTGTTTGCTTCTGTATGTCTCTGTGTGTGTGTGCTTTTTTATTTGTGATCCGTTTTAATGCTTCTCTTTGTCGTTGTTTCGTTTTTGTTTTAGTGGTTTTTGTTAGCGCAATTGTTTGACATACATAAAAATGATGACGTCGCATTAAAATTGACATTAAGCTTCAGGGTAGTGTTAGGAGATGAGCGCTGCGACACTTGCTGGGTAAATCCTTTGAAAGATTTCATTTTTTATTACTTATTTGTCCATGTTCAAGGGCAATTGGATGATGATTGATCTGAAACGTTGTTTAAGCAAGTAAATATCTACCTACTTGCCCTTGTGGATTTGTTGTCACATTTCTTATTTATGTTCAGGCTTTGATTGGGTAGCACGTTTGCAGGATACCATCTTGCTAACCGGTGTTATCACTAAAAGTAATCGTTGTTTCGAAACCGGGTAAGAATCTCACGTTGATGACCATTAGTTTCTATATCCTGACAAAGATTTGTGTCCCGGATATGAGAATTCTCCTTGAAAAGGGGAATGAAGGACCTTAGAATGCCGAATTTCTCTAACTACAATTGAATTTACATGGAACACCCTAATCAATCCGAGTTAAAGGGACTTGACTGTAAATTGAACGAGAGATCATGAAAAAATTGGGTGTGAGCGAAGTAAAATGTAATGTGTAACGTAACGCGTAATACTGTGCAAGTCTTTTATCAAAAATCCATCGGGTAGTCTGATTAGTTAGACTGACAGACTACATTAGATGTAGCCACACTTACACCAATGTAGATCTGTTGGATCTGGGTATTCTCCCTTAAAACTACCCGTAGAACCAGACGAAGCTTGTTATAAAGCACTGGACGTCATTTATAGTTGCGTATTTCGAAAAGAAGCTGGCTCCTATGTACATAAGCTCTTCTTCGAGCTGAGAGGGTTGGTGGTCGGATACGTATGGCTCGTGTAAAAACGGTGGAGAATCATCTCCTTAACTTCCTTATCCATACAACTTCTGCAAAAATCATTTGAGAAGAGTCCCAGCCTAGCAACATTCCTGCCAAGGATGCAGTGCTCCAAGATAGCATCCACTGCGGTGCTAATAAGCAGCCTTTTCTGCCTGTTTAGTCAGTAGGAGCATTTGTGATCCAATTTCTTCCTTCCGCTTGCTGTTGGAGTTGCTAAACCACTTAGGAAAGTCTGTACATATTAAACCATAAAAACCGTAGTCCTTCTCTATGGTGCTGAAGCATGGACTCTGGTTGTTTTGAGCAAAAAATGTTGCGTTAGATATTCGGTCCTATTTGCGTTGATGGGTTTTGGAGAAGAAGATTCAACGACAAAAAATGCGTGATGTATTGTAGCAGCAACTTGATAAAAAAAAAAAAGTCAGAGCGTTGAACGTTTAAAATGACTTGAACATGTAAAGCGAAGGAACAGCAAAGTTTTGGCCCACAGAGTAGTCGAATATTGCTCAGATCTTCTCTTAGTTGACGCGCATAATTATTATAAAAGGAGACCTCAACTTAGAGCTTAGCTTAGAGTAACCCAACTGGAAGCAGTTTAGTTGAAACCGACTTACTACTTACTTAAGGTGGCTCTACAGTCCGTGGTGGACCTCGGCCTCAACCAACAAGCGTCTCCAGCTAGCTCGATCTTTAGCTAGTTGCCTCCAGTTTCGCACGCGGTCTTCCTCTACTGCGCAGTCCCTCGGGGGCCGATTGGAAGATTTTTCGGACCGGACTAACTCGAGAAATTTTGCTGTGACGGCCTATGTGTTTTTTTCCGAACTTTAGACCTAACAAAGTGATTCACACTGTGTTTATCTCAAGGTGACGATGGTGTGGTGGGTAGTGTGTTTGCATGTACCCGGGATGGGAACAGCAACAGCCACTGAAAATAAAACGGGAAACGAACAAAATCTGCGTATCTCGAACCACTACTACCCCAAACAAGGGTGTAAAAAAAAACACATGCAGTTTCCGCATGCATTCTCAAACGCTATCTTGTGAAAGAAAATATCCTGCAAGATGGTCAGAAGAAGCCACTATTTCTCTTGAATCCTTTGCAGGTGACAAAGAATTGTAATGGTTGTTCAGAACTGTTTCTCTCTTTTTTTGTTTAAACAGGAATTTGACTGTGAATTTTTTTTGGCTTTCGACCCTATTTACCAAGTTCGTCAATACGTTAAGCAGTCTGAGGCACCTATGTCTTGATCGTCTTGAGCTCTTTTATGTTTTTTCATTCGGTTTTTCTTCCTTCTAATAGCGGAATTCGATAAGTTTTCAGTTCAAATGAGCATGTCTTTACACGGAAAATTAACTGTCAATGTGTTGCCAACAGGAAATCAGCTAAAACCATTTGTGGCTGTAACTTACCTTACCTTTCCATGAGAATATAGCTGCATCAAGTATTTTCTTACTTCCGCTCCATATCGACAAGGAAATTAAAATTCTTTCCGAAAACGGTAAAATTGTCGATGGCGCCTCTCCTCTGGCAAGTTCCTGTCAAATCGCGCATTTAAAAAAAAATGCCACTCTAGCATCTTTTCGCTCAGTTTCCTGTTCGACCAGTCCTAAGTGTTATGGATACGGCTTAAATTGCCAATCGATTCATAGAATCAGACATTGCATTAAACGAAACGATTATGTCACAAAAAATAAACCCAAGAGTCCTTCTACTACTACTATTGCCATTCCGTAGAGTATTGAGTGACAACATAGTTGTGAACATTTTGACACATCCTCTACCGTTTTAAGAATTCCCCACGAAATTTCCCATCGATAAAATTTTATTTTCCAATTTCCGCGTAAAAATGTCGACAAGGGTCGTCGATGGACACCAAAAAGAAAAAAAAAAAAAGAGAAGAAGGTAGGAAACGGTTTCCAACAAAACTACCCAACATTTCAGTTAATCCTTGAAAATATGCGGCAAATGGTCCTGGAAACAGAAAGCGATTTGCGATTTCAACTGATTTTCTCCCCGACGGGCATGAAGTATAAGGATGCCGCCACCACCCTATACCACTTTGATAAGACAATTGGATTAGATGTATTAGTAAAATATTATCACTAACATTATCCTGCTGGCCAAAGTCCCAAGGATTATGTCACAGACTATCATTTTGCGGGCTTGGATGGTGAGAGGGGAAAATTAAAAATCGCCTTGAGTGGGATACGAGTGACCAGCGTCATACGCGATGTAAGTCGAATATCCTTTTTGGCTGCGAAATGTCGGGGTAAACAATGTTTATCGCGAAATCTTAAGGACTCCCAAAGTGGCGCCATATACCTTTTTTTTTTCAATATTTGTTGTCGCCTTACAATGGCGTCGTTGTCGTTGTCGTTGGCGATAGGGCTGGCGATGGAGATGGCGATGGAAGCGGTAGTGGTAGTGGTACAGAGGTATCCATTAAGGAGTTTACACTTTTTTTTTTATCGCAATGTCCTTGTTTCTACAGAGAGGCAACAGAAAAAAAAGGGTTAACACATAACATTTACTCGGGGCCTGGACTCCCAGGAGAGAAGTGGATTCTTATGTTTGGGTAAAGGCACAAGGAGTAGCTTTAAGGAGCCATAACATGAAGAAATATTTCTCAATTTGGTCGGAGCATAAATTTTCACCGCTTTGACACTTCAAATCATTTCGCCAGAACTGCAGGATATGAGTGTGCATGTGTGTGTTCAGTTTTATTATTCCTTAAGACTTTGAGCGAATGAATTGTTTTAGCCGTTTGTGAGTGAACTTTCATAGAAGCAGCAACCGAAGTGAGAGGAAGAAAGAAAAAAAAAAAACAAAGAAAAAACCTCAGCTCTAACAATTGGGTGGGTTGTTATAATCATTTTCACCTCACAGAGTTTACGTGTGGGCATAAAGCTTTGTTCGCAACAAATGCACTAAACAGAGAAAAAAACTAAATCTCTCAAAGATGTAGGTGTCCTTTGAGATACGAATACAGGCATATGTGTATGGAGGTGACAAGTGATAAAATGCCACGGGATCTAAAACACTTTCAACGTTCCAACTTTGTATGTTCACACTTTAAGCTTATTTGAAAGAAACATATATGTAGGTACACAGCTTAAGATGTCCTTGTTGTTGGAGTTTCTAATTGCAACAACATATGACATCCAATCAATGGTTGGACTCAATTGAGTTCGTCTATCTGTTTCCATTAGGATCTGCATCATTCCTGATGAAAACGTAAGAATGTCCTTTGAAAAAGTGCTGTGTATTCGATTTATTTTGTTAGAGACGAAGTGAAAATAGTTTGGGATCTAAGCTAATTAACTTAGTAAACCCAAAACAAAGCATGGACAGCACGATGGATACCTATAAGATCATGATGACCAAGGAATAAGTCGTCTACCAAGGATCTTCTGTTCATTTCGTGCCAACGATATCAGCTTCTCGCGAACAACTAAAATGGCTCTTCACATACAAAGCCTTAACTATCGCAGTCTTGTTCTACGGCGCAGGCGCATAGACTTTGTCAAAGTCAGATGAAAGGAGTCTTTGAGAGCAATATAAGGCAAATGGAGCAAAAGTATGAAACACAAACGCAGAGTGTTTTCGCATGCATTACAGAGGAACTACGCAAAAGGGACAATCAACTTGAAGCACTGAACTGGAAACAGATGGAATATTACTTTGTTAGCTGAAGAGGCTTGTTAGTTAAAGATCAAGTCCACCACGTAGGTACTTTAATGCCAATAAAAGTAAGTGAAGCACACAGTTTGCTGTACACAAGGGCCATTCGATTTTTCGCTACGAAGATAGTTAGTACCCATCTAGTAAGCTCATATATGTTCCTATGACTTGTCACCCAAAAAAGTGTAACATTGAAACGACAGTCCAAACAGGCGAATTCGTTATTGGATAAGACACCCGAACCAAGGGTTTTGATGACGGACTACTCCAAATTTGTAGCTTCATATGTATGTTTCTTTTGGATGTGGGCTTGCCAAGGAGTCTACGATAAGCCTGTCGAATTGCAAGAACCATTTGTACCTTTAAATTGAAGAATCAACTCAGAAGAACTTGCTCCGATTCAAACTACTGCAGTTTGTTCCATGCAATCCACTGACGAAGCCTTCTTATCCACAAAACCAAAATCAAAACTAGCAAAGAGATGTCGCAATGAGTTTGAAAGTCTTATCTCGAAGCACACAGTCTCATTCTGTTGGATCACAAGACGCAGAGTGATCAATGGCAATGCAAATTCCGATGAACTGGCTTAAATAGGTTTAAAGCTGAACCAAACAATGGTCAATCACTCAGTTCTGAACCGCATAGAGGTACTAAAATGTAATATTGACATGAACTTCTGAAAGCTTTCCCATGGTACCTAGATAAAATGCCGCATATCAAAGAAGATGTGGCTACAATGAAGCAAAGAAAAAACAGTCCACAATCTACTGGCGGCCCATTCAAAAAGAATGCGTCTAAGTGCTACCGACCTTCCTATGCAGAGACTATGGTAACATTGATGCGGAAGAGGAAACGATGCAGTTTTTCTGAAACTACAAACCACAGCAGAATTTGAAAACCAGTCATTTGCGAATACTTTTTCAGCTAACTGTATGATCTGTCGACCTCACAACCAAACGCCTTTCTAAAATTCATCCTGGAGTCGGTTTAGTTCAGGAAAGCGAACGATGCTTCTGGTTTCACTCATGAGAATCCTACAAACGGGCAAAACAATGCATCCAGCCACCACCCCTGGCACTACTGTGTTCGACCTCAACGTTTTGAATATGTCGATCATTGAGTTCGAGCTACAGAAGTGAGTCCAGAGCTATAGTCAGACATAATTGCAGGACACTCGTACTGGCTATTTATGCTGTCCTCTGCACTCCTTCCAAAGCTCAGGGAGCGAATCAAAATGATAGTGCGATGCTCACCTTTCCAATTTGCATACATTCCATGACTCATGACACGAGTCATGACCGATATTTGAAAAAAGCATTCACCACCCGGCTTAAAGGATTTTAAAAAAACTTTTCCAATATTCAGTTGTCATTACATAGCACCCAAAGTCCAATTTTCCAAATTATCCCAAACAAACATCGGAAAAACGTAAGCGAATCGAACCCCATCCAATCCAACACACGATGAAAAACTTTCAAACACGAAAATACTTTTCACCCAGAGATGTCCTTTATTTTGCAGGACCTACTCGTAGTTGTATTTTAATTATCGGATTAGGGTCCCCTCCATTTTATTGAATTCCTTCTGCAAACACAAACAAAAACGATAAACCAATGAACTAGCACCGGTACAAAGTACCTCACAGGACATACTATGGGCACCTGGTCGTCCGTCTGTTCGGCCAAAGGGAACGAGAAAAAAAAACGAAAGAGAAAACTCCGAGAATTGAATGCGATTAAGCCGTCAGATAAAGCGAACAAGTTACGAGCCTTCCACAAGGATTCCCAGAGTTTACAGCCTACCATCGACTGCCGCGCTATAGGAAGTGAAACAAAAAACAACTCTTCTACCATTAATGACCACACTCATACACACCTGCTCTCGAGACGTATCCGGTGAGCCGGGTCGGAGAAAAAAAAAAAAAAAAAAGGAATCACCAGTACCCTATATCGGATTAGCATACAAGGGTAGCAGCTTAAGTCCGGTAAACATAAAATTCACATATCGTATGTTTGGTAATTTCATTGCAAAAGGACGAGGGGATGTCAACGAGAGAAAAAAAAAATGGAATCCTCCTCGAAAAAGTTCCTCGATACTTAGGAGGACTGTGATTTTAAATTGTAATGGAGATTACCAAATGGACGATCCCTTGATGGTGTACCCTCTCTATCAGAAGGGAGGACCTGCTGCTTGTGACCATAAAAGAGACAAAACTTATTTTGGAAATTAAATTTATATTTCCCCTCTCCACAACCACCCATAACGATGGAGAGGTGGACAATAATGGAGCGGTAAACGGATTTCTATTACTCGCTCAATTATTGTGAAAAGATATCAAATCTTCTGTCGAGCGCTTCTCAACCCCTGTGGGCTGAGGGTTGTGATTTTAATACGAAAAGGAGGTTTTAACAATTAAGAAGAACGGACCTTGTTGATGGGTTTAGGTTCAATATTTTAGCACGAGATAACGAAATCATGACATGACTTTGATAGCATAACGTTTGGTAGGGATTATTACCCGTTCCTGGCCTCCGTTTGGGTGTGAATGGGGTTTTACTTTTCGGGGTATACCTACCTATCTACTTTTGAATGGGAATTTAAAAAGGGATTAGGCTTGGGAAATCGTGTGGTGTTCAAGGATGGGTGTACGTATTTAGGCCCAATTTTCAGAAATCTATGGAAGGAGGACATACGTAGGTAGGCAGTGTGAACTTTTGCATTTTTGTGTGTTGTGTTGGGAATGGTTAGCCATTTGTATGTCTGGCATAAGGAATTAACTAGAATTGTTTTTATTCTAACTAGTGTGGTCGATTAAATGACAGTCAACTTAAAGTTAATTGTAAATAAAATTAAATAAACCAGACCCATCAGGCTCACCAGGGGGAGTAGGTTATTAAGGAAACCCTACCGTGCCTACAGCGGAGTGTGATATTAGATAAGAATATTTGCGTTTTCGTTTATATCTATAGCTAAGCTGCAAATGCAATAAAAGGATGTCAGAGCATTTTGAAGGTGTAGCTTGGTACACTGAAAGTTGAACTCTTGGTGTTGAAAAAGTTGACCAAGTGCAAAAAGTTGGAAAGAAAAACTGTGAATTGTAAGCAATAATAACCACATTAATAAATTCCTCTCAATTATTTTAGACACCAACCTTGGAGCAAAGACTGAAACCTAATACCACCTTTGTTGCATTCTTTCACCAGTGTTCTACGTAGTGGTTTATCAGTGATGTTGTCCATGCAGTTATGACTGCAGAAAGCCGACATATAGAATGGATTCTACACATGAGTATGGACCTAAGGGACGAATAGAAGAAAGGATACAACCGCAAGATGTGAATTTAGTTCAAAAAGCAAAAATTCGTTGACAACTGACTGACTCGGTCACAGCGAGTGAATGGAAAATAATAATCCCGCCAAGAGGATCATTGAATCACAGTCCTGAGGTTCACAAGGATTGACCCTCTGTTTTAAGGACCAAGCCAAGGTGCTTGGTCAGGAGATACGGAAAGCGCTTGATCATGTCATATAAAAGTGGACACACTTCAGGTCTTCAAGATTTGATTTGCAATATACAGTGATAAGTAGCCCTAGAAAGTTTCCCAAAATACGATCCACACTGTAACCTGCCTTGTTCCAGATCGTGGAACCGGCAACCAAATCGATTTAGTGCGTGAATGCTAATCAGCAGACAAAAAGCATGGTGGCTTCCCTAAATAGACTCATGGCAGCTCTCAAATCCTTGAAGTGGATTATTAGCATCGGCATAATCCACCCCGAATCCTTGAAGTTTTCAAAATGGAATTGGCTTTCTAGATTGGTGGTTGTGCTGTTGGGGTTACTGCTCGACGTAAAAAAGTGTATGTAACGTTGCGTTTACGGGCTTTGGATGAGAAGATTAAACGACGGACTCTACGAGCGAACAGCGACATCGACCTGGTCAAAAAACTGCGCATTGGTCGTTCGAGATGGCTAGGATATGTGGACCCTTCTGCTCGGATAGTCTTTGAATCTAACCTGAAGGAACAACGCAATAGCGGAAGACCTCGCCTTAGGTGGCGCACACAAGTAGAAGGGGTAGATAGGTAGGTAGAAGTGGCTGAAACTGGTAAGCCTGCCAGAGACACAAGTAGCGCGGATGCGCCGTTTTGATACTACAACTCACGTGACCTGGGTGTTTATGGGCGTAGCTAAGAGTGTAGTTTTCAGATCCATCCTGTGGAGTTAAGAATATTGATAATGTTGCAGAATTTAATGTTAGAAATCTCAGATAGTTCCTTGAAAAAGGGTTTTCCGAGAGTGTGCTGCCTGGCTCTGGCAAGTGCCGGGCAGTCACAGAAGAAGTGCAATAGCGTTTCGTTTTCTTGTGAATTGTCGCAACTACGGCAGTGGGGGTTGAACGGGATGCCTAACTTGGCAGCGTGTTGACCGATTTGCCAGTGGCCCGTGCTAATTGCCGAAATTCTAGCTGTCTCGATGCGGTTTCTATTGATTAGGTCATTCGTTCTGTTTTTATCGTAGGTGGGCCAAATCTGTCTAGATATGGCACAAGTTGCAAGACTTTTCCACCTAGAGTTGGCAATGGAGAGAATGTGTTGGAAAACTTTGCCCTTGATGAGTCCCATTGGGGAGCAGACTGACTCCGCGAGGGAGAAGTAGAAGGGGACCTCAACCAAATTGGAATACGTAACTGGAGCTAAGGCATCTAAGAGCATCCTTAACCCTTGTGGGTTGAGGCCTAGGTTCACCCCTAGCTGTTGCGTACCTTAAGTAAGTAATCGGTTCATATCATACAAAGGCAAATGAATTTCCGGCTGAAACTCACCACTATTTATCCACTTTAAAGCCGTGTTCACTGGCCCTTACAACGTGTCCCACTACAAGATGACAAGAAAGATTGAAATTATATTTTAGGAACCAGGCTGTCGGGGATGTAAGGATGCCAGGAAGGACGAACTACCAGCAACGTGCCTGAAATTGAGAAGAATGAAGGACTGTTGTGCCTCGGACAGAAAGTCTACATTAGTATTAGTGTTTTCAAAGAAGGTTAGAATTTGAAACAGTTCCGACTTAGAGTGTCCAAGTTTCAATGTCACCAAAAAAGTCGAAATGAAAGTACACTAAGAAAACTTCCACTCACCCTTAGCTCCATTTTCTCCTTCAAATGGTTGGTAGTTCAAATGGTGAAAGGTTTCATTGCAATCGTAATTAAATTTCAATTTCTCACCACCACTCCTTTTGCTGGTGTTTGTTTGTAGAACTTTTCTAATTGAAACATAAATCATAAATTTGCCGGCGAAAATTAGCACATTCATTGGAAAACTCAAACAATATAAATCAAGCATCCTGTGTGTGTGCCTTTCCCTATCTACAATTCATGTGGACATGCTTGAACAATAACAGTAAATGACACTTTTCAAAGTGTTAATTAATTAATAGTTTTAAGGACAACATAGCAATGCAAATAATTCTGTGATATGGACATATTGGAACAAGTTTGTGGATAAAAAAAAAAAAACGGAGCAGGAGAGGCGTCATTATGAGTGGGAAAGGGAGTCTGGTTGTCTTAAATTTTAAAATACATTACGACTAGGAGGACATTATACTTATCCTTCGAAGAAAATCAGTGACCAAGGTCTGTTTTCTAATGAGTCTCGCCAGAAACGATTTTGTGGTACATCTCTTGCAACCGAAAGCCTGCATCAATCACTCAATTACACAAAGGAGGCCATAGGGTAATCGAAAGGAGTTTCTATCTAAACCAACATTTCTTTACATCCTTCCATCGTAAGCACATTTCTTCTATTTGACTTCAGGATCTATACGAACAGTCAGATGTAAATCCGTGAGGTTGGACAGAATTATCATGACAAGGCTTCTTCACACATCGAATGCTGGTGTTGAAGACTTACCTGCGTTCTAAAAACAGCAAGAAAGCTATGTACACTTGGTGCCACGGTTACCGCAATGGAATTTTCGGAAGAAGCCAAAAGATTCGGATCTAAGAAGATCCCGAACAAAGCTCTTAAGTAAGTTATCTAAACTTAAAACCAGAACCGCTTGTAGATTAGTACAATGAGTCCCTGGAGGAAGGAAGAAAGGCGTCATACGAAGAGTAACAGAAAAGATTCAAAGATAGTGCAAAACAGTAGTCTTATTAAATTTGAACACCCCTTTAATTTCAAAACATATTTTGCAGTCGCTTAGAATAATGAAAGCGCCATGGTATCTAGGGAGAGATGGTTTCGTTATACGACGTTTTTGCTAGTATTAAAGTCAAAAATGGATAAAGCGTTATTTGCTTTGCGCAGCATCCTTGCCATCAGTTCGTAGTGACCATTATCAGTACGGTGTGCGGCGAGACGAAAGAGAGGAACAGATCTGAGGTTGCGGTGGTTGGTGTTAAGGGAGATAATTTCCAATAACGCGGGACAGTCAATATATCCAGATAAGAGTTGGTGGACAAAAAGTATGTCTGCAGTATCACGACTTGATTCCAAGGATTGTAGGTTTATGAATTTGAGGCGATCAGCTTACGGGGGTAAGTTGAGGTTATCAGTCCAAGGTAAGCCGCGTAAAGCAAAGCGAAGGAACCTTCGCTGGGCCGATTCAATTCTCATGGAGTGGACAGAGTGATGGGGGGACCAAACTTGGCTGGCGTACTCGAGGAGATGCCTCACGAAGGTAGTATAGAGAGCTTTTGTAACGTATGAATCCGAGAATTCTTTTGACCACCGTTTGACAAAACCTAGTGCAGAGTTGGCTCTTTGAATGATGTTGTCGATGTGTGAGCGAAAGTTGAGTTCCCTATCGTAGATAACACCCAGATCACATGCTGAAGTTATTGAGGGTACAAGCTCATTGTTAATGAAGTAATCCCTGGGAGGTGGTGCGAGGCGCTTTCGAGAGTATGCGATAGAGTGACATTTGGAGATATTAAGCTCTAAGAAATTTTTCTGACACCAGCTGAAGAACCTGTCTTCCAGCAGAAGATTGGAGTCAGCCGGGGATGATATGCGTCTAGCGATCTTCATGTCGTCCGTGTATACTGATAGATCAGAGTCCTTAATGACTACCTAGAGCTTTGAGTTTGAAAAAGATAATTTGGTGGGGGATTTTGTCAAAAGCCTTACCGCAATAGGGTACTGGATAGGGGTACAGAGTATCTTCGAACGACCTATGCATCCTAGATGGTACTCTATTTGGTGCGATTTATGGATAAGCGTCGAAATTTGTTAAAAATGACACCGTATGTGTAGTCATCCTAAATGGATAGTCACACAAGGTCAACAATTTCCAAACTGTGCCATCTCGCATATGTCAACAGACCGCAAGTTTAGTCGACATTCAATGCGCAATTGCGAGATTATCCCGCGTCACTGTGCAAAATGTCATCAAAAATGATATCAAAAGACCAAAGGGTTACAACTAGAGTAGAAGAAGATATTTGATGGATGGTTATTGTTGCGCGAGTTAGCGCAACCAACTAATTTTTGTTAACCTCCAATTAAGGGTCGGTTACAAAATCCTTTATTACCAAAAAGAAACATATAATTAATTTCAAGAATTACATTACAATATGAACTTACATTAGTTTCTTTTACAGATGTTATGAAATTGAAAATTCAAATTATATTTTATTTAATATTATATTGTATTATGATATGTGGCAATCCGCGTGCGCACAAATCAAAAAAGAAAGAAAAAAGGCAAACCCAAAAAAAAAGGTTATTGACAGTTTGCCCCGACAGTTCTTCGGGTGGAAGGTGGTACTACTGTCTTTAAGGTGCATCTGCATTTTTCGTTTTAGGGCCCGTTCCCATTGCCCGTAACACTCCCCTTCCGTAGTTCCACCTGTGGGTCCTCATCCGAAGGCTGGACGTCGAGTATTGCTAGCCTAGTCGCTGGCCTCTCATAGACGCCACTTCGCGTCTGTACAGATGCGCTACGTACCTGACCGTCTTGTGATAACTTTGTCTTAATCACCCTTCCTTTCGGCCAGGTATTTCTGGGATTGTTTGGGTCAGCAATAAGGACGATATCTCCTACCGCTATCGGCTTAACAGGTGTGAACCATTTCGAGCGTCGTGTTATGGTAGGTAAATATTCTGTCACCCAACGCCTCCAGAAGTTATCCGCAAACTGCTGCGAAATCAGCCAATTCTTTCTCAGCACCCTACCCTCATCTCTGAATACTGCAAAAGGTTTCGATCCATTTGAAGACCCCAAAATAAAATGATTAGGAGTTAGCGCCTCCTGATTCTCAGCTCCGATGGCAATGTAGGTCAAAGGTCGTGAATTGACTGTATTTTCCGCTTCCATCAGCATACTTCTAAGCAGCTCGTCTGAGGGATTCCGCGTCGGCCTTATCGCATAGAGTACGGATTTAACGGACCGCACCATTCGTTCCCAGCTGCCACCCATGTGTGGTGATCCTGGAGTGATGAACTTCCACTTAGTGTTCATCGAGATGAAAGTCTCGGCCAACTTCTCCTTTTGTACGTTCTTCAGAGCTTCTCTTAGTTCCCGCTCAGCTCCCTGAAAGTTTGTTGCGTTGTCACTATGTATCTCGATGGGGGTGCCTCGTCTAGCGATAAAGTTGCGAAGTGCGAGGATACATGAATCGGTCGTCAACGTGTGCGCGATCTCGATGTGAATTGCTCTGATGGTTAAGCAGGTGAATAGTACACCCCATCGTTTCTCAGTCCTACGACCCACGGTGGCAGTCATGGGCCCGAAATAATCGATTCCGACGAAGGAGAAAGGCCGGCAAAAAGAAGCAAGCCGTGCGACTGGTAGTTGCGCCATGATTGGTGGTTGTGGTTGGGCGTTTGCAATTTTACATTTCTGGCAGGATTTTCTGATAGCCCGAAGAGCTGCTCTCATATGAGCAATGTGGTACCGTTGACGGAGCTCGTTGATCACAGTTTCATTATTCTGATGATGGTACCGCTTATGAATATCAGATATAATTAGCGTCGTTATCCGATGTGACCTGGGTAGAATAACTGGTTGCTTGACGTCATCGCTCACTTTCCTGGCGAGGCTGATCCTTCCATTTGCCCGAATGACACCACTGCTGTCTAAAAACGGACAGAGGTTGAAGATGGGGCTATTTTTCTGAACGCATTGATTCGCCTGCAGATCCGCCAGTTCCTCTTGATATTCGCTGCTTTGTGCTTCCTTAAATAAGAAGTTCTCTGCCCTACGAAGCTCTTTCCGCAGTAACAATCCACCGAGCCTATGAGGTTTGTTTTCTTGTCTGAGATTGTGGACATATCGGAGAACGTAGGCGGTGCTCCTAATCAGCAAATTGAAGTCAGCTACGTCATTTAAGTTAAGTATACTTTCTCGATGATGCACATGATGAAAACTGATGAACTGCGTTTTTAGTTCTTCGCAGGTAGGCTCTTCTTCTACGGGCTCCTGTGGCCAATGTTCGGGTGGCTTTTTCAGAAAGGCAGGCCCTGTGAACCAACGACTGGCCGCATTAAACTCCGGAAGTCTCTGCCATTTGGTGGCTTCATCAGCTACGTTCTCCTTTGATGGGACCCATCGCCAGTCTGATACCTCCGTGAGATCCAATATTTCGCTAATGCGAAACGCTACAAACTGTCGATACCTTCGGTGGTCTGATCGGATCCAGGAAAGAACGGTTTTGGAGTCTGACCAAAAGTAAGTTTTAGCAAAAACAATGGTGTGGGACGTGACAATGCATTTCGCGAAGCGTGCACCAAGGACTGCTGCTTGGAGCTCTAGCTTGGGAACTGACAAAGATTTTATTGGGGCTACTCGAGTTTTTGAGCCAATTAGAGAGCACTCCCTTGAACTATCGCTGAAACTCCTAACGTATGCTACAGCGGCAAATCCGTTTTCGCTGGCGTGGACGAAGATATGCAGTTGCGTTTCAGATCCCCAGCAGCCGGCTATGTAGCACCTCGGTATTTCCAAACTTTCTACTGTAGGTAACAATTGCACCCACCTTAACCACTTTTCTTGTTCGGCGTCCTGAATCTCCGTATCCCACTCAATTTTTGAACGCCAGATCTCCTGCAAGAGAATTTTAACATACATAAGAAAGTGTCCTAACAATCCTAGGGGATCAAATATGGTCATTACTGTTCTTAAGACCTCGCGTTTAGTAGGAGGGTGAGAGCCTAAGATGATATTTGCTTGTTTTGGGCTATCGGTAAGCTTATACATGAAACAATCTGAAGAGGTACGCCACCACATACCGAGCACCTTTTCGGTTCCTAGCTCGATGTCCACGTTGAGGTTCATTTGTTCTGTAGGTTCGGAGTTAAGCGCTCTAAGGACTGCAGGTGAATTCGAAATCCAGTTACGAATATAAAAACCTCCTCTTTGGTGTATGTATCGAACTTCTTGCGCTAACTTGGTCGCCTCCGCTGGTGTTGGTACACTGTCCATCAAATCGTCGACATAATGGTTCTGTTTAATCGAACGAACTGCTCTGGGATATTCGAGTTCAAATTCTTCGGCGTTCTTGTTTTTGACGTATTGCGCTGTGCTAGGAGAGCTTGTGGATCCGAAAGTCATTACTGTCATGACGAGAGTATCTGGTTCTTCCTTGTCACTTTTAGCCCACAGAAACCTTTGGTAATGCTGGTCCGCTTCCCTTATTCCAACTTGGTGGAACATTTCCATGATGTCCCCAACAATAGCCACTTTGTGTTCCCTAAACTTAAAGAGGACGGAAGTTAGCGATACAAGGAGGTCAGGTCCTTTGAGCAGAACAGAATTGAGTGAGATCCCTTGAACCTTTGCGGCGGCGTCCCAAACAATTCGGAGTTTCCTCGGTTTATTGGGGTTACGTACCGGAAATATCGGAAGGTACCAAGACTCGTGACGTTTATCGATTACTTCCTTCGGCGAAAGCTTGCGCGCATAGCCCTTCGAAATGTACTCTTTTATTTTTTCGTCCAGTGCTTCTGCTAGGTCTGGTTCACGTCGCATCCGCTTTTGGAGGCACTCTAAACGTTTTCTGGCCATGGGAAAACTATCCGGTAGATGAACACTATCAAACTTCCACAGCAGAGCCGTTTCAAATCTCCCATTTTTCCGAACAGTATGTGCTTTTAGCAAGTCCAGAGCTCTGGCATCTTCGGGAGGCATTAGGATTTTGGATAAGTTGGATGCTCCGAAATCTTCCGCACTTATGAACTTTTTTATCAGCCGTTGCAAATCAGCGTCGTTGCACTCACAGACATGGAGACTGTGGCTTCTATCAGGGTTTTCAGGCCCTCCGGAATAGCTGCCATGCACAACCCATCCAAGACGCGTTTTGGTCGCCACTGGATCTTCGAGACCTCCCTCTATACATTTCAGCGGGAGCGCAAGCTTCGCGTTGTTCAGCCCTATTAGCAGGCGAGGTGTCGCCTCATTGTAAGATTCAACGTGAAGTCCTTTTAAGTGCTCATACTTACTTTGTAGATCATGAAAATTAAGTACTTGAGGTGGCAGTTGTAAGCTATCAACAGTATGCACGTCACATAGTGTATACTTTTCCGCGTTAGGTGTTGTGCTTGAGATCTGTAGACTAAATACTTTCGAATTCTGTTCATATCTAGAAGTGTTCCCGGTCCACTTCAAACAGAGGGGATGTGGGGTACCAGCGATTTTTAGCTGCCTGGCGATTTCGTCGTCCATCAGGGTAAGGGATGAGCCATCATCCAAGAACGCAAGAGTGTTAAGCTGGACTCCTTGGCCGTACAGGATCACCGGAACTATCCGGAATAGAACAGAGCTAGTAATGGCATGACTTTTAGCACTAAGTTTAGAGTGCAGCGAAACTGTTCCAGCAATTTCAGGCTTCATGTCCATATCTTTTTTATCGTTATGGAGCAGAGGGTGGTGTTGAAAACTGCAGCCGTCCTTTCCACAAAGAATGTTTGAAGTGCAACAGTTGTCCACGTGCTGTACCAGACATCGCTTGCACAGCCGATGGTTTCTTATTTCAATCCATTTCCTCGCACGGCTTAGCTGCCTGAACTGCAAGCAGGAGGCGACCGATGCACAACTTCCATTGCATATGCAACACACTTTCTTGGTAGCTGAAGCCGTATCAACCTTGGCCTCATAAGCTTTATAGTGGGCATTTACGAAACCCTTTCCCTTTATGTTTCGACCACGAGACTTATTTTCCCCAGAAGATGAAGGGGTAGCCGGAATGATGACCTCAGTGGCAGCCTCCGCTATTTCGTATATCCATTTGCTGAAATGTGAGAGTGTACACGTAGCCAAAGTTTTTTTATAGGCTCCCCACGTAAGGCGTATCGCAGCAGGTAACTTTTCCGATAGCTCCCGCATCAAAGTTGGGTTGTTCAAATGCTCTACCAGACCAGTCGCTTCAATGGTAGCACAAAGGTGTTGCACTGCCAACGCAAAATTTACGATTGTTTCAAGTCTGTCTGTTTTCGGTGGTGGAGTGTCGTGTACCTTTTGGAGTAGTGTATGTATTATAATGTCCGGCCTCCCATACAGCATTCTGAGGGTTTCGATTACGCGGTGGACACAATTGGGCTGCATGAATAAAGGCCTCACTTTGGACAGGGCGTTGCCGGTTATGGCTCTTTCCAATCTAATCATATTTTCTTGTTCGGTGAAACCACAAAGTTCAGTACTTCTGTTGAAATCGGAAATGAAAAGCGGCCACTCCTCTGGACTTCCGTCAAAGCGTCGCAGATCTCGGGCTAAAAGGTGGCGCGCTGCTATCTGATTTCCATTTAAGGAGTGAGCAGGAACTCCATTTGAGACTATGGCCGACGTAGGCAGGCGGGACATGCTCTGTGCGACAGGTGTTGGCGGAGCGTATGAGTTAATTCCCATTGTCGCAGTCTGGAGGTGTGATCGCGTACTGTCTTCCATCCATATTCGACTGGATCCCTGCATCGGAGCTTCGGTGGAAACCATATTAGGTGGTTGCACTTCATGTTGTAGAGCCGGGCGGTGTGACTGCTGATGAGTTGAGTGGCATGGTGCTTCACTTAGTCCTAGGTGACGGGAATGAGGCTGCGTTATAGTCTGCAACATAGGACGCTGCTGTTGCGAACTTTTAATCTGCGGCAATTCACTGGTCAAATGCGGAACCTCCCTGGATGCCAAGGGGTAATGTTGATCCTGCGGCGGCGGGACCGAAAACGCAAGCCCAAGCCCCGCGGTATTAGCGCGCTGAGGTAGAGAAACGCGAGTCCTTGAACCTGTCCTACCTACATTACCATCCTGTGTAGATTGCAAACAATTCCAAGATTTAGGTTCATCCAGCCATGTGCTAACTTTATGCTTAGATGCGGTGGCATCATATGGAGTCTCTTCCTCACTTTCAGATTCCCCATACTTGCTTAAAATTTTATATTTATCAGCTAAATAATCCCTATCCCTTTTTTTTTTAAGTTGCATTTCCTCCTTATCACGTTTTTCCCTCAACTCCTTTTCCTCCTCAAGCCTTCGCAGCTCTAGTTGAAGAAGCCGGGAACGAGAACCCTTCGACGACCTGGACGACTTTGACGTACTTGAACAGTCTACCACATTGACATCATCCTTAGGAAACGTATTTGGTACACTAATTGAGGTCGGACCGACAGCAACAGTCGTAGGCAGTAAAGTTGTCGATTTTACACCATATGCACCATTAATTACACCAACTTGAAGAGGGAGAGCATCCGACACACCAGCTCCATTTATGAGCCAAGGGTCGGCCGGGTTTATTACGTCTTCCACCGTAGTGACTCCTGCGTTCGGTTCCGGATCCAGCACGTTCGCAACACTAAATGAAGCTGGAGTCGTTGTAGGAGCCGTAGCGGTAGTAAATCTCACTAGCAGGTGCGGAGACGTTGTGGCCAAAGCGATGGGCAACCCTGCAGGTTGTTGATGGAGTATGGCGGATGATGCAGCTATATTTGTTGCAGGAGGCTTTGAGGTTAGGGTGAGAAAATTTGGAGCCGCGTGATCGAAAGAATTGGCAGTCGTAGAAGCAACTATTGTTTCAGATGAAGTATTTACCACCCCAGCAGCTTGAGAAATTTTGGCTGTGCTAGTAGAAGGTTTGCCAGCCAAAACGGACAATTCTTCTGGAGAACAAGTACGAGTAACAGAAATTTCCTTACCTTGGCATGTGGCACATAGCCACTCTTCGTCGCGGATGAAGCTATCGACCCCGACGCAGTCGTAGTGGTGCCATCCGTGGCAGAAGTCACAGCATACCATGTTCCCAGCTGAATCGGGCTCAGTGCATGAGCGGCAATTAAATTCCTCCAGAGGTGAGTCTTCTTTAACTGGCGATCGTCTGCAGCTGTTCGTCGGAACAAAGGGCGGCGGGAGCGGTGGCAATTTTCCTTTTTTAGGCGGCATATTAAGCGTTGATCAAGAATAATGATTTTGTAAATTGTTGCGCGAGTTAGCGCAACCAACTAATTTTTGTTAACCTCAAATTAAGGGTCGGTTACAAAATCCTTTATTACCAAAAAGAAACATATAATTAATTTCAAGAATTACATTACAATATGAACTTACATTAGTTTCTTTTACAGATGTTATGAAATTGAAAATTCAAATTATATTTTATTTAATATTATATTGTATTATGATATGTGGCAATCCGCGTGCGCACAAATCAAAAAAGAAAGAAAAAAGGCAAACCCAAAAAAAAAGGTTATTGACAGTTTGCCCCGACAGTTCTTCGGGTGGAAGGTGGTACTACTGTCTTTAAGGTGCATCTGCATTTTTCGTTTTAGGGCCCGTTCCCATTGCCCGTAACAGTTATCAACAAAATGTATCCACTTATCTTATCTAAACAAGAAAAAATGTGAACGATAATGTCTTTGAATCTAATAAAGATTGACTACACCCAACTGACTATATTAATTTCTTAACTAACCCCCTCCAGAGTATAATCTTACATTGTACAAATAATTGGAATGAAACACCATAAACATCCCCTCCGACTACCGTTCAGTAGCTAAATAATAAATCTCTAAACCATTTATAAAAGAGATCTTTTCCTAGCCCAACTACACCCGGATGTTGTTAGCCAATTTGCCACCACCAACCCCCACGACAAAAAATGAAAAAGAAAAGAAAAGAAAAAAAGTGAATACAAAATCCCAGACACATTTAAATATAAGTCCCTAAAGTCTTTTGCATGCTAAGACCTCATTCACTCTAATACCTCCTCACCAGCAATACAAATCTCTTACTCACATGCCTTCTGACAACAACCACATCGAAGAGGCTTGGAATCTCTACACAATATGTTGCCACATAAAATGGCCCACGCTACATACTCGTAGTCCAAAGTGGAAACGAAAAACAAAAAAAAAAATACCACCCAACTCTAAGAAAACTAGCCCCACAACCCTCACCCCATGACAAATAAATTATGAACTTCAAAATAGATTTGGATATATTGTCCTCTCAAGTATACAACGTTTCCTTGGAAACTTTTTAGCAAATAATAAATTATATGTATGTGTGTGTTTATCCCATGACAATATACAGTACAGCAAACAGCAGCCTTACTCTCGCCCTCGACCGACAAAACATTTGAATGACATTGTGTGCGGGGAGTCACACAAGACACAACCAAGGGGAAGCGATGAAATAAATATTTTTTAATGGATTTTATAAATTCTTTGTCCTGCATATCCTGTCCATTACTAAAAATATAGAATTCATGGAATGTGGTCAATAAACTTTTCAACACACACACACATACACACATGCGTTAAAAGTCAGTCAAGCCCCTTGTGGGAATTTAAAATGCGAACGGTCTTCACTGGTTAAGGGTATAATGCAATCAAGGATTCTCTCTTTGCGGTAATAATACGGTTCGATATATGTCCTTTTTTTTCTTTTTCTCCCCCTGTATCACATAACAGTTTTCTTTTGGTGGGCGGACTTAAGCTGACATAGGTAACAGTTTAGAGGTCACAGCCAATATAGGGTACGTATCGTCACTCGCCCCATCTCTCTGACCATATACGTGTGTGTGTGTGTTGATTTAAGACATCCTTTTTCACTTTTCCTTTGTCAGTGGTTATAGGTTACGTGGGATTCTTTTCTTGTCTGTTGCTACTGCTGTCAATTTTCATTCTTACTCAACCCATCCCTGGACTTATGGCTGAGAGGAGGAATCAAATTTAAAGTGCTCAACTTTATACTATGTTCAAAATTAGTTGGGATTCAAAAACTCCAGAGAAATCAGGAGCTAACATTTCCATTTGACTTTGCAAAGGATCTGGTTGCACACGTACACAGACACACACAGAAGGATGTTGTTCCAGTTCTGATTCCGGAGGGTGTATATGCTGAGGATACATACAGCTAACAGGGGACCTCTTTTCGAGTGGAAATTCCCTTAAGAATTTTTGTGTGAATGTTGGTTTTTCAAAAGACCGATCCTGACGTTCAAAACTTCGAAACTGACTATTCTTCCTTCCATTGTTGGTCTTCCATTCCTTTTTTTTTACAGTTTTATTGTGAAATGGTGTAAAAGAAACGAAGAAAAAGGATAAGAGATGTATGAAGGATGCGTTTCAAAGTCAAGCGACGGAGGAGGCTTGTTTTTGTCGGTTATATTGATAGATAAAGTGAAAAGTTTACAAAAGCAATTGGATAGGTCAACGGTTTTTAGTTTCTGTGAGTTCCTTCCGGTTTGGTTTTGAGAAAGAAATTAACATTCCTTGAACTGGACTTTGGTTGGAGTGTGGAGTTGAACTCTTTCTTCTTTTTTTTTCGGAAGAAAAAGTTTTGATTGCCCCCAGGCAGTCGGGACAAGTTGTCGTTTAGAGTTTTCCCCTTTGATTCTGAATCGTATTAAGTATTCCTTTTGATACAAATGGGCCTTTTTATATTGTTTGCACTTGAGGAATGTTTTTACGGGTAAACCCATTTGAAAAAGTATAGTCAGATGGATTAATTGTTTTCTTAAAACTGGGAGACCAGCAGTATATGAGGAGACCATCGATCTATTTATCGTTTTGACATCGCTTTTCAGATCTCAACAGATGGTAGACGGAAGCGGCAGATAACATCTTAAGTCGCGACGAGTATGGGGACTTCCATTCTTACAAAAGATGCGAAAGAGAAGTATCACTTACTTTCCCATCCCTTTCCTCCCCATCTCTGAGGATGTAAGTCCTTATCACAACTACCCCTGAAGTGAACATGACTGAATAGTAGCGAATCAAGAACTGCCCATCTAATCCAAAATATCGGAGGCGACCGTGCCCAATAGATGGTCTGTGTCCAGCTATTATCCGACTACATTCAAAACGGGGTCTCTTTTTACCACATCACACAGCGGTCCGATGTGGAGGACCATACATTTTCCAAGCATGAAGCATGAATAATTAATTGTAAACCAAAGTGCTGAAAAGGTGCAGTCGGAAACGGATGCGTGCAAAGGGCGGATACATCCACATATTCACCGATAGTCAAGCTGCGCTCAAAGCACTTAGTTCCTATTACTATAACTCGAAGGGCGTTTTAGGTTGCTTAAATGCTTTCCAAGACCTCTCAAGGCAGAATAAAGTCAGACTCTGATGGGTACCTGGATACAGATGCATTGTAGGCAATGAAATTGCAGATCAACTTACCCGAAAAGTTTCTTCAAAAAAATATTTCGGCACTGAACCCTTCTGCGGCACCCCTACTTCCGTGTTCAGAACGAGTCTGGACAGCTAGGAAAAACGGAACTTATTATCCTATTGGAACAACATTCAGGGAAAAGAGCCACCTGGCCCCTGAAAAAAAAAAACCACAAAAAATAATAAAGGACGATATCAGAAGGCATGCCGGTTTCCTCACAGGTCACTGTAGCCTCAGATATCACTTACATAAACTAAATATAGTTCAGGAATCTGAATACAGACTCTGCTTAGAGGAAGACGAATCCGCCGAACACGTACTATGTGAGTGCGTGTCTGTCTGCAGAGTCAGGGAACGCCTTCTCCGCAAAGAATTCCTAACACAGGAGAACATTCGTTATGCCTCGACTGGAGATATCCTCAACTTCATTAGGAAGATCGAGGATCTTCTAGTCTAACTGGCTCCAGGCACAATAGATCTTTAAGGTCGCAGTGCCAATCTTTCGATTCACGAGTTCACGGAAACTGAATTGTTTAGAAATAAGTGCACAGGTTTGCAGTTACGGATTAATGCACATAAAAGCGAGCCCGAAGGGTTGTGCACTTATTTGTTTCCGACTGTACACAAGAGGGTTACGTCACAGCAGCAGACCACCTCCTAGATCACTGTCGGGCCAAATAAAAGATCGATAAAGACAAGCAGAGTAAGCCTCTGGTCATATCTGATTCAATACTACCTGGATTGGAAAAACAAAAGTAGCAAGTGACTATAGGTATTCAAGAAACCATCCAGAAACCTTCCTTGCACAAGCTCTACTTAGGAACCTTTTACAATAACGACTTAGGCAATCTGATAAACACATATGTCTGAAACCTCTAACTGCATCAGAACCTCCGATTTGTTTAACGAGTAGGTTATGGAGAATCCCTCCAAGACCCAAATGGCATCACGTGTGCTGGCTTTAGCCGGCACACACTTCAAACTAACCTAACACTCGGTCCAGCAAGAGACCCTCAGAAAGAGGAGGGTCCTTTCAGATGGATTTAATCATGTCGTTCGGTTGTTTTATGTAGATTCCATGTCCAAAACACATCTTTCACTTTCATTAAGCCCACTTGGCCATCACTTCGTTCAATGAAACGCCATCGGAACACAACGGACACGAAGCTTACATTTGGTTTCAATTGATCCTCTCATGTAAGCACTCCAATGTGAGTGAACTAAAAACCCCGGTAAACCGATACCTGTCCAAAGTTATGATAACCTTTTCCCCTTCAACAACATCCCCCCACCAAATCAAAAATACAACAAGAAACCAAAAAAAGTACATCATATTCATTAAACTGATGCGGCATTGAAAACTACAAGGACAATGGTCTGTGTTCGTTGTCCTGAAACCATGTGCAACGAGATCTACGCGACAACGAAAATCCGAAACAAGTGACAATAAAAACTTCAAAGTTCAGATTTTTAAGTGTGTGTGTGTGTTTTCCAATCTATGGCTTACTCGTTGGTATCCTGCAAACTTTTGCGTCATGTAGTTGTCCTTGTTCATCTGATTTTTTTTTGTTTTTTTAAGCCACTATGTCGGCTAGTATGTGCGTATGTATGTTGGTTACATTTTTGGTTTCGACCATCTCTGTAGCAAGCCTTGTGCTGTTTCGTTATGCTTTTGTAGACTCTCGTCGAAGAGAGAGTTTTTCAGTGGATTTTTGTCGTTATCCTTCTCAGGTATGCTTTACCTATGTTTTTCGGTATTGACGATAAAACTTTTGCAATTCGTTTCACATGCTGCTGGACAAGTGGACACGTACCGGAAATTGTCTGTGTGCATGTTGTTTTATATTTCTGTTCATCCTATGCTGCTGCTCTACAACACATTGGTAGAGGAATGAGTCTCTTCTCAGATGAAGTTCCAGGCAAAACGCCCGGAAGTGGATCAAATATTTGAGGAGCACAGAGTTATTTCGTTTTCATTTATTCTACGAGAGGATATTAATTAGTACAAATATTGAATTAACTAAAAACCGCAAAAGACAGACTTATAAGGAAAAACACACACAAACACACACACGCACGCACTGTGTGTGTTTTAAATACGAATAAAGTTTTGATGAGATTTTTGAGACGACCGAGCAATGCTTCAAGTCGCAAATAATCTGAAAAGCGAACAGCCCCTCTAGTGGAAAGAGAAGCCTTTGGAGCAGACTTAAGGAGGAGGCTCAAGCCAACATTTTGGATAAGTCATTCGACTTCACTGACACTGGGAATGATTTTTTGATGACCTGATTCAGATAAAGCATAGCAGTCTTCGGATATCCACAACAGGCAAGTCACCTACATCGACATCATTCAGGGAACTATCTGTGATCAAAGTTAATCAGCAGCATCGAGCTGGGAGAAATGTTCTTATACCCGGAAGAGGAAATATAATTGGAAAGTTGCACCTAGAGGGGGATCTATGAGTGGAAAAGACGTTAAGTTCGAACATAGCGTACACTGTGATAGAAGAGATAGAAGACAAGAGAACGCACTAGCTGAACTAGCCGCAGAAACTATAAGTGAAATGCAAAAGAATACTGAAAGTCCTTTGCCGAGCGCGAATGAGGATCAGCTGAGAATATGAGGAGTTATCAGAAGCTTTTATCAAAACAACCTACACAGACACTAAAAGACATGAACGCACAGTGGTAGGCTTCCAAATTCAAAGCAGTATCTGACGAGGCTGTCGGGCATAGGTTAGGTTAGGTTAGTTGGCTGCTTCCGCTTAAGTAGGAGCACACTTGGACCAGAATGTAGGTATATTGTGTGATACCACGTAGAGAACCGGATTATCAGCACTAGGAACATTAAAAAATTGTGTTCCTTCTTTTCAATGAAGAAGCTGTGAGAAGTCGTATCGATGCAGACCCCTTCTTGTTCCACATTGTGTGCAGAACCATTTAGACCACAGACAAAGCTCTTTATTTTTTAAATATCGAGTTTGGCTACTTCACTTAGGTCTTCATAGAATTTCTCTTCTTATACTTGATAGGGCAGAGCAGGTGCAAAAAAAGGTGAATTACCGTTTCTCCTTCTTCCCTTCGTCCCTACAGCTTCTGCAGAAATCGTTGGAAGGGACACCCAAACTGATTTCAAATATTTGGTCAGACGAGTGTATGTCTGATGAATGATATCCCGTCACCGTTTGCCCGATCCAAAAGTTAGGATGCCCATGCCAGTATCGACTAGGATGATGTGCAGGAAGACTGGGGAACATTATTGGTATTGTTATGATTCACAGTATTTCTTTCGAACAACCCAAAGTCATTATCACACTTCAAGCCGTATACCTCTTCAATTTGCTGGCTAACCATTGGAAGGAATCACTACGTCACTCGTATTACCTCTGGCTTTGACGCAGCTTTTTCAAAATTGTTCGAGTACGTCATTTGGAACAATAACCCAAGTAGGAGTATCTCTTGAGGCGCCTGCTCCTAAATAATTGCTTCCAATTGATAAGAATATTGTGGATGTTCAGGTTTGGTATCTGCATTTCGCATCTCTGTAGGTAGAAGTGGCTGTCTGCTAAGTCCTGCCAGAAACACAATTAGCAGTTTCCTAGGCTGCTGGAGTGTTCTTCTCTTGACGAGTCACATCGGGGAGTAGACTAACTCCGCTAGTGAGCCATCATAGGTTGAGCCACATCTGGCTACCGCATCGGTATGTGAATGGAGCACTATGACGGCAGCCTGGTTGTTGTGGTTGTTGAGCTGATACTAAGTATCTTGCAGGCCCTTCTAGTCCGCTTGAACGATGCGGCGGAAGGATTTGGATAAGTTTAGTTCCGCTGAAAAGACACTTGCTCCGACGCCGCATTCCATCTTGGAGTCCTGGGTAAAGATCAAATCAAGTTTGGTATCCCGAAAGTAGTGAGTTATTGTTTCATTCCGCCCTGTTCGGCAAATGTGTAGTCATGTAGTCAGTTATGGTCGAGGCTAAAGTCCTAGGCAGCAGATTAGGAACACTGCTGCGACCTCATGTTTCCAAGATTTTCTACGTCTAAAATGGCGTATTTGAAGTGCAGATCCAGGGGCGTCGCATCTACTCCTGTTCGTATTTACTGATGAAGATGATCCTGAATACCTACGTTTTTGTTTTTTAGGTTTTCATGTTGCCCCAACCCTCAGTCTTTACCTTACTGTGGTGTCACCTAATAGTTTGCAAAATTATGTTCAAAACTCTTTCCGTCTTTATTGTGTAAATATCATAATTGGAATGATATTTACATATGTATATCACACCATAGGGTTAAGCTTATAGGAAAGTATCAATTGACACAAGTGTACCATGTTTTATTTAATCCTTAAATTATCAGATTACAACTTCTCTCCATAAAACAGAAGCAACAAGTTGCAAAATATGTTTATTGTCGCAACGAAATTAAATCGAAACTGTACCAAATCTCCATATCATAGTTCTGTAATGTAATCTCCTTCATATTTCTCCGTAATCGGCTTAAAAACTTTTTTTTTGTCCCGGACTTTGTTAAACTCTCAACAAAATTGTAATGAAAAAAACAAACACGTGTTGCTCTATGGAACACTGAAGGTGAACATTTTGTGAAAAATAATACATATGTGTAGGTCTGGGTGACCTTGGGTGACATATAAACTTATCACTAAGGAGTAACCTACTTATTTTGTTATAATAGCGTTCAATAATTCCCACACGGCCACGCAACACGGACTAATGGACGCATACGAAGAATGCAAATATGGAAATCATTTTCCAAGGACGAAAAAAAAAACCGATAACATCGATAGACACCCTTTCTTTTCTGTTTTTCCAACGCCTTCTTTGAGTAAAAATAGACAACAGAACCTAAAGCTTGTTATTTTATCACAAGTCTTTTTTTTACTTTTTTTCGGAAATTTTTTCTGCTTCGTTCCCTGCTTCTTCGAGCAATTACTTGCCTTTATCATTTGTTTTGTAGTTGGGTTTAAATCTTAAACCGAAAATGAAGAAATGTACAGAAGGAACAAAGCGAATGGCTGAGGAAACTGAGATACAATGCAAGGTGTCTGTTTTGTTGGATGGACACATTTTCTTTGTGGTTAAAATGACTTTCCAAAGGAGTAGGTCAGTAAAGAGTGCATACAATGAGGAAGGATGTGACTTGAGAAAAAGAAAGGATAGTCCAGCTATTGAAATCTCAAATTGAAGGCGAGATATGATATAAAAGTCTTTAATCGAGCTTGGGAAAACAATTGAAAGGAGTTGGCACATAAGTTGATGGATAGTATCCATAGTAAGAACCCAAATTATTCAGGCAAAATAGTAGGATCCAGTAGTTTAACCAAATTCGTCAACAGAGGGATGAACTATGTGGTGCTGAATTAAATCTTGATACGACTAGACGGAGAAAGGGTCAAGGAAGTGGATGACGTGGTACAAATGGCGAGCACTCCAAATCTGAGATTGGATGAACGGGCAAGTGATCAAGGATTTTGATATTTTTTTTTATAATTCACTAGCGCTAAAGGGGTTATGAATATGATGCTATTCACACAGCGTTTGTGTTGGTGTAGTGACTTTTGAAACTCAGGTAGATAGGTTTCAGTCTTTTTGCTCCGAGGTTGGTGTCCAGAATGACTGGGGAGAATTGTTGGTACTGTTGTCATTGCTTATAATTCACAGTATTTCTTTCGAACATCCCGATGTCATATGTACGATCAACACTTTCAAGCCATATGACCACCTCTTACTGCCGGCGTTATGCCTATGCATATCTACATGGACGATGGGAACCGTTTTCATGACATATTATACTCTTGCAAGTTTGTCATGCCTGCGAAGAGGTCATGCTGCGAATAGTTGTTTCGTTGTTTTAAAACTCGAACCTGTGTTCTCTTATTTAGCAGTCCAATGCACTAGCCACTAAGCCACGGCCACACAAGGATTTTAAATCTAATTTGGCAGAGTGCTGGACAATGGCAAAGAAAGTGTGAGTGGGTTCACTTCATCTACATCCCCTGCACAGGTCATCTGTGTTCAGAATCAGTCTGCAGGGTATGGTAAGATTATAGATACTTATTGGCACTCCTAAGGGTCAATACGCTTTTGGCAAGCACCCCACCATGTTATGCCTCATCATTATCTGCGGCGCCTGTGGAGAGTGAAGACATAACGACACTATCCTGCCTTTGCTTGGATCAGCTGGATTGGAGAAAAATAAAATAAAATGGGACTCTCAACCTGATAGTAAAATAGACTAGTCTTTGAGGTTAAATGCTTCAGTAGGGTAGATATGTCCCCTTCAGCTTGTCTTCAGCTTTCGCGTTAAGATTTCATTCCACCAAACTGGCTTCACTTCAACCCATTCAATCATTGTGAGGAAAGACTGTTTCTAGGACAATCACGAGGAAACAGAGCCAGCTTTGTTCATTTGTCCGATGACTTACTTAAGGTGGCGCTACAGTCCGGGGTGGACCTGGGCTTCAACCAACAAGCGTCTCCAGCCAGCCCGATGACACCTTCAAGTTTTCGTTCATGTATCCACTAGGCATTTACTCCTCTCTGAAGTTTTCAACTCCACCACTCAAATCATCGTTGTTGAGCAACTTAAGCAATTTCGAGGAATAATCAGACAAACTTTTCCCACAACTTTCCATCTTTATTTTATTGCTTCTCCTTTGGACCGCACCCAAAGGCAATATTTCCTCTGAATATCCTTTCGTTTAAAGCCCCGCTGACATACTACGAACCGCATTTGAATTTAAGATGTCGATTTCGGTTGGCTAAATTATGCTCACATAATCCAAATCAAAGCAATAAAATTAGAACCATAAAACTGGATAAGAAAATCGAAATTATATCGAAAACGATACATTTTAACGAAAATCAAACGGCATACACACACACAGATACACAAACTTTCGGCAGGACACGCAATGCATTCATCGAAACAGCCCACGTGTTAACTGCTCTCTGAATTGAGTTCTTCTGCATGGAATACTGCGTATTTCGTAGATTGTCTCATAAATCACGGTTCAAAACAGTGTGTGGCGGTGTCCTGTGAAAGCAGCACAAAACGTCCGCGCCACAGGAACACACAATTGAAATAAATCACACGGGCGAGAGAAAGAAATCAAAAAGTCAACAGATTTCTGTCATTCGTGAGCCTAGCCTGTATTTTACACATTTCGTGTCCCATTGAAGGGCTACCATGCCCTTTGAAAAAAAAGTGAACGCCTCTGCACGCTAATCTGAGGCCCGCACACGGCCCATTTAATTTATGTGAACACCATGTAATCGGTTATTATGTAACAATGGCGGAGAGATCAAGCCTTAATCCTTTATCCTTTGGCTCTCCTACGACAGGGTAGCGGCAGGTGATGGCCTCTAAGGTTGTGGTGGTTATACAAAAAAAAACTACGTAATCCACGTAATCGACAAGCGTGTACGAATATTAACGCTCTTTCTCTCCCTCTGCCCACAGGAAGTCCATTGGCGTTATTTTTCGTTTTCATGTTGTTTACTTGCGATAGTTTATCTCGAATCTTGCGTTGAAACAAACTTTTGTTTTGTTTTGTTCTCCTTCGTTCCCTACGTAGATTTATTGCATGGAAAGTTTGGAATCGATATGTGCTAAGGTTGGCGGTGGTGGCGGGGGGTACATTGGTAAAAGAAACTCTAGACGAAGAAATTTGTTTTAAAAGTAACGGATATGCAATAGTTGCTATTTTTGGCGATCTGACTTTGAATAGGGCGTTCTCTATTTGAACTAGAAGTCGAACCTATTTATAGAAAATTCAAGAACCCCTGGTGCGTATACAATATAGGGGTGGCTTAGAGTGCAAGGGAAATCATTTCAAGGATTCCGTTTTGGGTGCGGTTTGAGTAGACTTACTAGCATGTACGTCGAGTTTTCAAGTATGACAGCGTTTAAGTTTATTTATGATCGCGTGTGCAACCCCCTTTGATGCAACCCGATACGTCAATGAATCAATTTCATATCCTACTGTAGCAGCATGGCATTTAAGAGCTTGGCTTACCACGGAACCCCTTAGTAGGTATTTAGTGGCAAAGCGACTCTACACCAGACCTTTATAATTCCTCAAGAGTAGATCAGGTATCTCTTGATTGTTTTGAGAGAAAAATGAATCAGGAATTTTCGGTTCCGCGTCTGCGTGTACTACGAGAGGAAGTGGAGATAGGACGACGAACACCGCGCTGGAGTACTGGGACACAAAAATAGGTCTTCCAGCAGGTACTACCCTTTTCTTGGCATTGCATCGCGTTTCTAAAAAAGTCGGGTAAGATAAAGAGGCAGCGTCGTCGCCCTCTCCACAAGCATCACAGACAGTCATTCGGCTGTTTGGCAAAGGCAAAGTGTCTCGTAATAACGCCAATAAGTTGTCTGCAGTATTTTCTGCTGAGAGATAGCAAGAATGTCATAGACCTCTTACAGACGACGTGAAGTATTCGTTTCGTTTGCCTGCATCCTGGAGAGTTATGTCACCCACAGTTCTGTTTGTTAGAAACCCAATCATTGGTAGAAGCCCTAACCGAAGAAACGGGCTTCTCTCAATCTCGCCTCGCAAGCTTATCAGAGAATTGATTTTTGTTGATTCCGCAGTATCTAGGGACCCACACAAGACTTAGCAAATAAAGTCTTTCAGCCGAATTCAATCTTGTCCTACATCCTCGAACTATTTTAGATCTAGTAAGAGGATAGGGCAAGGCCTTAAGCGCACCTTAACTGTCGCTACAGACGAAGCGACACTTCTTTTTTGCAATGTAGTTCGCAGCCATAAATATTGCAAAAATCTGCTCTTGGAAGACAGACGCATCCATACATAGGGTTAAGTACACGATAATGTTGTCACTTTCTACAAAGACTCCAGCAGCTAGAGCCATCTGTAAAAATTCGATTGCATTCCTTACCCGGCTCAAAATGTACAGAGAAAGTCGATCGTAAATGTACACACTATAGTCTTAATTCCGGAACCATTGCGACGCAGACGCACCGGAGTAGATGAAGTGGAGAGAGCTCTCTGGGGTCCTGTGTGGTGGCAAGGGAATGTTAGCTAACATAAAAGGAAAAGTCTACAAGGCAAAAGCGCATCCAGTAATGACATACGGCGCCGAATGTACCTCACTAACAGTCGAGAGGAGAATATTGAGATAGGTTGGCGGCATGACAATGGTGGACTACATTACAAACTACATCCGTAGAAGTTTCAAATCGAAGCCTCTTCCAAAAATGATTGTAAAAAGTCTACTATGATGGTAGGGCCACTTCATGAGGAGACCACCCGACCACATGACCTGAAAAACGCTCGATATGAGTCAGATACCACCCCAGACGATCCAAGACAGAACATCCTTCTTCTTAACAAAATCCATTAATCATCATAAACCAGGACACCACCTCTTATAAGCCGATTGACCTCAGATGGTCCATGTGTGCGTTGCCCAATTGTCCCAAACTTGCTTTAAACTCGTCCCCTATTAACTTACTTAACGTAGTCTCTAAGGTTATGATTATTAATTAAATACACAACACATTTCGTATTTGGTGAATATAAAATTTTCGGTTTATTATCGTCTAAATATTGATTTTAGCCCGCTGTGCGCTATAGACGCCCGCCTCCTTCTCCCAAGGGGAAGCAAGTAAGGAGAGTTCGGTTTTCTTTTCTTTTTCCAATTTCGTTTGATTAAATTTTACCCTTCCCTGGTATTAGACTTCCTTTATGCCATCTGATAACATGTTTCCGTTTTTTTTTCTTCCTCTTTGCCTATGTAAAAGGATAGAAGGGAGGGTTGTATTTTTTTTCACTCATGATGGCTTTCGTTCATTATTTGTACAAAAACACATAAAATTTATAACACAAACGAATAAAATGTCGTTACCGGAAATTGGTGATGTTAATATTGATATTGGATAGATTTTTGTCCACAAAACTGGAGAGGCATTGTATAATGTAAACACATATGTACAGCAAGCTCACACTTCCGTTGCGCACGCACAAGTTTTTTTTACAACAAAATATCTTAGCATCCTCTAAACCCTTACTTCAACGTGTTTGAAGCTCTCTTGTGAAACATAATGTATGAAGGAGTTCTGCTACTAACGCTAGCTGCCACAAGAAGCTGTTGACGATATCACCATCTATACATCTACGAGATAGAGTCTGCTATGGATGAAGCAGTTGCCAGGATCAAAAATTGGCTAGAGTCTGCCGGTCTGTAATTCACAAGACAGTGACTGTCGTAATAGTCTGCTGAAAGACTGTTGAATACGCAAATTTCCAGGTTGAGAACTAAACCATTCGGTTTAAAGAGGCATTTCATCTAGGAGTAATGTTCGACTATAGACTGAACTTTAAAAGGCACGACTACTACTCTAGCAAAAAGTCGTTACAGATGCAAGCAGCGCCAGGAGGATCCTGCTATCCAAAGAAGTCAGCACAATCCGTCTATTTGTTACTCCGGTCTAAACGTGGACACATACAGCGAAGGGATCAGAATGTAAGCTTTGCACAATCGGAACAATTTTGGACGAAGCAGCCTGTGTTTAAGCCGGAATGTTCCCCATCGAAATTCTCACCAACGAGATGCAAAAAGTTTACCTTAGGCGAATTCCGAACTGGCAAGCTGCTTTCGTTACCAGGAGGATAAAAGCAAAAGAAAGCGGAACATCTGTAGAATTGTGGCAAGCCAGGTGGGATATCACGGCAAAATTCAGATGAACCTACAAATTGATTCACGCCATCAAGGTGTAGGCAAAGAGAACACTCGGGACTGCGGTCACTCCATAGATTTGGACACGATAGCTCACGACTCTGGCCAAATTTTTCAGATGTAGAGGAAGATGCGGAACAAGTAATGTTCTAGGACAGGCGCTTCGCAGAGGGAAGAGCGAACCTAGCAAGAGCGCAGCTTCCTATGAAATACGAAAGAAATACTGTGAATTATAAGCAATGGCAACAGTACCAATAATTCTCCACAGTCATTCTGGACACCACCCTCGGAGCAAAAAAAGGTTGAAACCTTATACCACCTGAGTTTCAAAATCACTACACCAACACTAACGCTGTGTGAATAGCCTCATAAGGGTATTCATAACCCCTTTAGCGCTAGTGAATTATAAAAAAAATAAAAAAATATGATGAGCTCAGAGGACGACTGGTTTTGAGATCTGTTCCTTCATAACGAGCATACAGAAAGAGCTGGGAAGAGTAAAAAGACCGAAGCGGCAGATGCAGATGACATTGCATAAGTTACTTACCAGCTCCGCAAGGTAATACCTAATGACAGTAAAGAGCGTAGAGGTGTGGTTTCGTACGTAGGCACGTGGCACCGGAGAATTATATGCCCACGAACGGTGCTGGTATGGACATCAATTCGAAAGGAAATGCGAAGCTCTGTTGAAAGAAGTGGGAAGTGAACATTTCTTGTAAACCCTACTGTATGCCGTCAAATCTTCTGCACTTACAAGTAACTAAGGTACGTGATCACATTTCAATTCACACAATTAGCCACTACAATGTTAAAACAGAATATCTAAATTTATCTAAACGTACTTGAGAGTCTGAAATGTCAACAAGTCTACTTGAAATAATGTGCGCTCATTGTAAGTGCCTTATCCGCGTAGACTACAAAATTTACGATGAAGGGCGGTTTCCACAAAAAAGAAAAAAGAAAACAAAAGGGAGGGAAATGAACCCGCACAGACAGAGTAGGTCATCGATTTCGTGGAAGAAGGAGATACGTGCGTGATTACCTCTTTTCAAAAGAGTGATCACTCGTTTCAAGGACCCGATGACTATTCGGGTCGACACTTTAGTGGTTGTAGTGGTGGTGGTAATGGTAAAGAACAATCACCCGAAGGAGAATAATTTCATGACTTATCTTTCACGAAGCGAATGTACTTAACCCCTATTGAAGGGAGGGAAATACTCGCGTACAAAATGGGGGGGTTTCTTTTTTCTCTTTTGTTGCTAGGGCATAGGCTAAGGACTCTCGAGGTCAATGAATTGGAGGTGAAATGTTCATTCGTAAGTGACTTATTATTTTTTCCATTTCGTCGTGCATTAAAACAAGAATAAATGAGGACAGTGTATCAGTATTGTGACAATATTAGTGTGAGGATATTCTATAACAGAAAAAGCTTTCTGAAAAGTTATCCTTTCGTGGACATCGTATTTTTATTAGTTAAGCAGCCGTATCCTTACGGAGTTTGATAGCATTAAAATCAAGAGAGTCGTGTGTGCGGATGACGTGCCTATTTAAGTATCAGGAATGTTCCCCTCAGTGATTAGTGAAATCACAAAAAGGGCTCTGACTTGGGCCACAAGTTGTGGACTTGACGTTATCCTGTCCTACTAATATTATGAAAGTGAAACGTTGTCCGTTTGTTTGTTTGTTCTTCTGTAACACGAAAACTACGGAACCAATCAACTTAAATTTTGCACACAGAGTGGCTGTACCTCGGGTCACAGTAAAGGCTACTTTTGGTTATTAAAGTGTAACTTCGCAGTTTATAGGTGGGCGAAGCGGCGGGTAAAAGCTAGTTCCAAGTAAAACTGAAATTATGCTATTTTACTACCAGGTATAAACTTCCACGTCAGCAGAACACGTACTATGTGAATGCGTGGCTGTCTGCAGAGTCAGGAAGGGTTTTCTGCATAAGAAATTCCTAACACAAGAGGATATTCATAACGCCTCGACTGGAGATATTTTCAACTTCATTAGGAAGATAGAGGATCTCCTTATCTAACTGGCTCCAGGCAACACAGATCTTTCAGGTCGCAGTGCCATATGCGTCTGTCGCAGAGCCTGCAGCAAAAGCTTTGGTGAAAGAGGGGGACTTCAACATAAGATGGTCTTCTGGATGTACACTGCCGAAGTTCCTCAGTAAAGATCGCTCGTTTGGACGCGCGCCTTAACATACAACAATACAAAACTAAGAGTCCAAAGAACAGCTCCTAAATATCCTGCCGCTGGACCTTTACATTAAATATATCGTTACTAGCAGTTAAAGAGGTCAAAAAGTCACAAAGTATCCGCTTCACAACCAAAAACGACATAGGAATCCTTATTAACAGCCAGGAAGCCATCAAAACGTTCCATTCACACACTACGTCCTCTAAATTAGAAGAACAGTGTAAGGAAATGATTACCTAGGTAAGCACTCGATTTAGGTACTATCACTCTCCTCTGGGTTCCCGGTCTTAGTAGCATAGAGGGGAATGAGAGAGCAGACGTGCTAGCCAGATATGGCTCAACATTAGATGATTTACTTGCGGAGTTCGTCTACTTCCCGATTGGACTCGTCAAGTGAAGAATTCTCCAGCATTTCCTTTCAATTTACCAGCTGTAGGTGGAACAGCCTAGAAAACTGAAAAATAGGACGAACAACCTTTTCAACAGAACTCGCACCAAAACAGCAAGCCTAAATTCGTTCATACTCATGGTTTGGGATTCGTTTTGGTAAAAAAGACACTAAATATCTATACGAATGCGCAGGTAGGGCTGTCACCTCTGTGGGAGAATTCAATGGCATACTAGCAAATGGTCGCGAGAGTATGGAGGAAGGTGCCTAGGGGAAACATGCGTGTATATATGTCGTCTTGAAGCGCAAAAACATCCATTGTTCTTTCTCTCTCGTCAAGACCCTCTCTCACTTACATATGAATATACATAGGCCCGGGTATACACATACAGAAGATCCCCTTGGAAGTGAGTCTTGATCATCTTTTAGATTATATACGTAGACTTTCGCTAGCAACAGTCCTCTGCCGCTTATCGTTAAGCACTTGACGGATTGGTGGTTTGCAGACCATCAATTTCATCTCCAACTGCTGCTTACAACTTCTCAGTGTCAGTCTTGATTTGGCACTCATTTAGAACAAGGATATACTCAGCTTCAGGAATGTCGAGTAAAACACTCGGATATGATGATTCGTAAAAATTGCAAGAGGCTCCAGGCAATGTGAAGCATGTGTAATGTCCAAAATTTAGCTAAAACCGGCTTCGAAGAATCAAGCAAAAAGTGCGATTTGAGAGAAGATACATCGGAGGGCGTGCCGAAAGAACTTAAGCGACAACCCTAACCAACGCCAGGTGATACTTTAACCGAAATAAGGAGAAGAAGAATCAACCAACGTTGAAATACTTGACGGTGACCAAGTCGCAATATTTTATGGATCCAAAATCCTTTTAATAATGAAACCGACACTCCCTACGTATCTAATAAAATGAAAATCACTTCTAAAGTCCTTCCAAACTCCTCAAAGTCCTCTAAGTCATTTCTCAGCGAAATGCTATAAATTTAAATTGATTAAAGCTTAACAAAGTCCAACAATACAACAATAACGGAGCCATTAACGTTGAAGGAGCAAAGCTAATTGAAGCACCGGTAGACCGCAACAATTTCCCATTCAACCGAAACTATGCTCCACGGAATTTGCATCTTCATATCTCAGAGGCTGCTGTCATTGTCATCGGTATCGTCGGCATCCTTGCCATCGTGGTCGTCTTCTTCAATGTTATAGCAGCTCCTGTTGGGCCAGTGCCGCACAACCCAGTGACACCACATTTGTATTTGAGTTTGAGTAGATTTAAGGAGAGCTAGTGGCAGTGTCGGTGGGTAACATCATCATCATGCACAACTGTCCCAACGTCCATCCCATTCATCCATCCAAATCGTTGTTCGTGGTTGCTGTGAGTGAGAACGGTGTGGTGTGGTAGCTGACAGGAGGTACCAGCCTGCTTTTGGAAGGAGAAGGCAGATTGTGGCATAAGTGATGAAAAAGAAACCGCACCGAATGGTTTTGGGCACCATAATAGAGAACTACCCTGTGAACATCATAATGCGGTATATGGCGGTAGGTATTTACCCATACAACACATGAAACAACCGAGCGGTTTTCTCTCAGCATCATGGTTCTTCATCATGACGGCGATATCTTCTTGTGGGGGTTGGTTGCCCCCGACCAAGCCAGTTTCTCTGACTATGATTAAAATAAATCACTGGGGAAGTTTTGTCTCTTTTTTGCAACAATATAGCAACCCTCTGCGCTCGACGTTGCCGGTAACCTTTGACTCTCCAAGGATGTAAATAATAACAACTATAGCCACCGCCCATTTTAATAGACAGAATGGAGTGTCAGATAGGTGTAGGAAGACACACGACTATGTCCCTCTCCATTTGGGATATCACGTATCGACACAACCCTTTTGGTGGCTCATAAATACCCACTGCGTATACGAAACATGCTCTGGTGGCTTTTTTTTATGTTCAGCTTAACTAGTTATGCTCTCGTAAACAATTCAAATTTTTGGTTTGAAAAAGCTCGACATCTACGTGACAGAACTTTGAAATACTGCAACACTCGTTGGTTCCGTCGTGGTCGAAACTCTGGGCGTAGTATGCCTCCTGCCAATAAAATGTATTCACTTCGGATATGGGAGACACGATACGATGGATGGGAAGTTCTGACTGTCATGTGGATAGATGAGTTATTTGGTAAATCAAAAACTATATTCGCCTTGCAGCTAATTAGACAGTTGCAATTTGTTTAATTGGTGGTCTATATGGACGTATGTGGAGATACGTCATGCCTTTGGTAAACTTCTTGTTTCTGATAAAGAAGGGACCACAATGGTCTGACAAATAAGGTTCAGAACATGTCAAAGATGCAAGGGCTTTAGGACCTTCTTTTTTAATTAAAAGAATTAAGATTATCGGTCTAAGATGGGTGCCTTGGTGGATCCCCGAGATAGTGTGCTAGGGTCAGATAATGATTTTTAAACCGCTCTCCCTTTTCTTTGTAAACCAGGTGCCTGAGATTCGAAGAACCTCTTAGTTAAAGTATTCTCTTCCATTCGCTCGATGTGGCCGAGTCAGTGCATTCGACGAATTTTTTCTTTCCCGACTACATCTAGATCTTTATACGGCTCGTAGAATTTGCGGTTGTATCTTCTCCTCCATTCGTCCTCATCGCAGATAGGAACAAATATTCGTGGTAGAATCTTTCTTTAGAAGGATTCAAAAAATTTCTCCGCTGTCTTGTTTATCGTTCGGCATTCAGCTCCATAAAGTAAGGCTGGCAAAGTCAGGGTTTTGCAGAGCATGATTTTGGACCTCCAAGTTAGCAGTTTGACCCCTAGTTGTTGTATTTCACTCTTGCACCCTTTTTTTGTGGATAGGGGTGATGTGCGAGTATTTCAATAGATTGAAAGCAATAATACAAACATGACACATTAAGTTCTTAAACCTAAACCTTCAATTTAAGGTCAAGGAGGAAAAGAAACGCTTGTTTGGATGGTCTGGATCTGGATGGTAAGTTGCGCAGGGAAGGTCTCAAAAAGTATTTACTAAAATGCAGGTGAAAGATATGAGGGAACTCATTTGCGTTACTTAGCATTCTTATCCGAGATTCATGCTGACTGTACTCCATGCGATGTAGGCAAGGCAAAACAGAAGGTCTAATCTTAAACTGTGGAGATTAATGTTAAGGGAGACCTGTTGGAGCAAATGAGGGCAATCAATGGTTTCAGCATCAATAACTGATGTACAAACAGTCACAGCTACATCATGGCTGTTAGGATTGCAGACCAAACAATTTGAGTCGGTCCTCGTAGGGAGTTAGATTGAATGGGGCATTCCAGCCCAAATCAAGCAAATCACGTTGAACAGCTTCGATTCTCTGAATGTGGACTTGATGGTAGGGTGACCAGACTTGACTGGGATATTCAAAGAGCGCTCGGACAAAGGTCATGTGTGGGGATTTGGTCATATCAGGGTTAGAAAATTCTTTTGACCAACCTTTGACAAAGCCGAGTGCTGAGTTAGCTCTACCAATTGTGCTGTCAATGTTAGAATGGAAGTTAAGCTCAGTTTACAGATGATGTTAATCTTCTTAATGACCACTGGCGGGGTTATACCCGCAGAGACAAAGCAGATTTGTGAAAAGCTATTGATAAAGCGGAACTAATCTACATCAGGTTCAAGGACGTTACATAACTCATTCAATAAGTTCCAGCTAATTAAATGCCCCAAGCTTGACGTCAAGACACACATCTAAAAACCTTTCCAACATTATTTTTATCCCCAATATGAGCCGCAGGATAATCCCATTATTTACTTATTCAATTGCAACGTTCGTTCACAAAACGTCAAGGGGATTACTTCAAACTTTTTTCCATTTTCATGAAAATTAATGGAAAACGTGGGAAAAAATAGGGTTTTCCATCAAAACAATGCAACAATGAACCAGACCCTATCTATCGATGCTGAAAATTGTTTTGGCCTACCCCACACTGAGTTTGCCAGGCAACGGTCTATTGCTGTTTGCTCGCAATTAAATTAACCAAATGTTGACTAAAACAATGGTGCGAAACTAAAATTTACAAAAAAAAAAATTAAATAAAAGCAACAAGGATACAACAAGGATTCAATTGCGTACGCTATAGTTCGATATGCGCATTCTATTATTTTAAAAATCCCCTAGTGTAATTTTCGCGTTGGAGTTTTGGTATTTTTTATACGTTCGCGTGCCGTTTTAGATACATATCTATGTATCCAATGGATTTTGTCGTTATTAACAAACGATATTGTTTTAATTACTAAACAGAATGTTGTTTCACAATGGTGTACTAATTAGATATGTAGTGCATGGTGGTGGTGCGTTGTGCTTATAAATGTATCTGTGGTATGTTAACGTATTCATTGGTGGGAAGTTTTACACTGTTGAACTTAATTGAAATTGAGCTTTAATCTGTAAATTAATTTCCCTTGTAATTATTTGGGTAAATGACTCTCGGGTGCGGAAACGAACAATGTGGGTTTTGTGTTTATTTTATGAAAATCAATTGAACTTTGTGGGGGTGGTGGGCAATATAACCTTTGTTCTATATATGTTTTCATCGTGAATATATTTTCCGTTCTCTGTCATTAAAATCAATTCTCTGTTCTACGCAATTCCTTAAAATGAGACCCCTAGGCTTGGGCGGATTACCGTCACATCTATTCAAAGCTGGTGGCGATGTTTTGATAAGGAGCACGCAATAGATCATCTGGAAGGTTTGGATGAACAAAAGCATGCCTGATGGCTGGAATACCCTTTTCGGAGAATGAAGATCCTATGTCTTGCAAGAACTAGCTAATTGTAGTCTAACGACGAAAGACGTTTTGCCTCACACTCGTCGGCATCTACCAGTGTGGCTTCTAAGAAATAGCAACGAGTTTCAAGACGATACTCGGAACCCCGGTTGAGTCAGGAACGCCATACAGCAATTATAACCCTTGTTCCATTATTTAAGGTATCCCATACCTAGAAATACAATGGGTCCTTTGAGATGCGTGCGAGTCTTAACATTATAAGGTGCAGCCACCCAAAGACAAAAGAGCTCACCAGGCAACAGTGGTAAGGGCGATGGAGTTCTAAAATGGAGGAATACGGAGGAATGACAAAACGGAACGGAAACATTACAAAGGAAACTAGGTACTGCATCACCCAGTTTTCAACCGGACATGGAAATTGCAATGCGTACCTCCATAAGATGGGCAAAAGTAGAGAGCCTGACTTGCCGACTTTCCAGTAGATGACGCAAACCACACTTTTCACCTGCTCCAGATGGGCACAAGAAAGAACTGAGCTGGAGCTGGAATCAGAAACATGCAATATCACTCCAAAAAGTGAACACGAGCAATGAAAGAACCAAATAGGCTCCTTTATCGAGTCAATGTTGCAAAGAGAGAGGAAGACGAAAGCATACCTTCAAATGAAAATAAAAAAAGGAACCCTATTGTTTATTAGGAAGACCCTCCTTCTCCGACCCTTGAAGTAATACAAGCAGCAGTCTCAACTATAGATCCATTTCTCATTCTCAGATTCTTTAGGAAAACTGGAGAAGGTGTATGACTCTCGAGCATAACTGCAGAGGGTAACTCGGATGAGGGAACAAGCCTTTCCATGGTACCAACAGGGGGCACCAGAGACCATGAGCAGTGCAATACTCTTATTCAATAATAATAAGGCGTTGTTGCAAGCGAGAGAGTGGGAGGGAGTGTTTTCACTTAAGCACTCTCCCTTGGATCCAAGCAGCAGCGGAAGTGCTCTCAAGATGGAATTACTGGTGGCGCCTATTAATTTATTCAGTTTGTCATACGACGGGTTCGACGAACGATCTGGCCCTGTAGGTTAAGGGTTGTGCCGTCGTTGAATGTTAGAGCCCTTCATAGGCAGTGAATAGGTACAGTCGAACGATTAGCTGAGGCATTAGACGAGTCGCACATGGGAGTTAACTAGAGGTTTGTCTCGAATTCATTTCATAACGTTAAGTGTTCGATAGAAGAAAAGTGGTTAGGTGCTCCCCAACAACAATCTTCCCCACAGAGTTGCAAAACACCTTATAACCTTTCAGCAACATGAAAGCATACTCTGCAGGACGTATTGATGAGTATAGAAGTATTCTTGACCATTGTCAAGCAACAGTTGTACTTGCAACAGCAACAGAGGTGAACATCTCCGACTAGAAATAAGCGATGAGAATGAGGAATGCACTCTATTCAATCTTCATGCCAAAAAGGATATTCTCCACTTTAATGGAATAAGTTCCGATTAGGCAATTAGGTCATCGCTCATTTAAATGGTTAAGACTAGAATCTGTTACCCCTTTTTTCGTCTAATGGCAACTGCAAATGTCCTTCCAAAGTAGGTATGTTAGAAGATCAAGGTCACGTTGAATTTTATCTGACCTTGGATACCCAACTTATATGTATGTATAGGTAAAACAAATTGCTAAACATACATATCTCGTTCTCCTTACATACATCCCCATCCATCTGAGAAAATTGTTTAAGGGTACAATGGCCAAAATTAAGGACTCATGGTGCACGTGTTACCAACGGATACACTATAAATTTCTACACAACAATAACAACAAAAATTATATATTAAACCTGAGACTCTCTCCAGTCTTCACCTCTGATTCCGTTCTATTTCGAAAAAAAAAAAACAAAAGGCACATGCAAAATACATTCATTCATAGTACACCCTTCCCAAACCAATTTTTACGCATATGTTGGATGTTCTTGTTTCCAGAAAAGAAGGCACTTAACAGTCGACTGGATTGGACCCTACCTACCCCCGCTTGTGAACCCCACAAAATACTTGTACACAAAAAAGGCAAAACAATAAAAAAAAAAACGAAAAATATCCTTTTTGTATCAACTATGTGTACTTCTCCCATAATATTTCTCAAGTGGCCGAATAAGCTGATCGAGATGGTGGGTCGGGTGGGGTATGGTTTATTCAAGCCGGAAAACCTTTCAGACACTTCTTTCGATTGTCCTTCAACAAGCAAAAACAAGGGAACAAAAAAAAGAAACATTAATTTGTGTAAGGAAAACAAAAATAAATCGAAAAGCAAACCTTATTGCCTAGTTTTTGGCACAAAAATGTATCTTTCACTGGAAGCTTTCAGCGAATAGCTTTTCACCACACGATTTGAGTGAAATTTAGAGAGTCGACGCGGTTAATTCCGCTCTCATGCGATGTTTTTCTATGGCTTTTCGAAAAAAGCTTTTCGAATAATTCGCTTTCGAATGACACCTGTCGGCTTTTTTTCTTTCAGCGAAAAACAAAACAAAATGTGTGTTGTGGTGGCAGGTAGGGTTGGTAAACATAACCCACCCATGACCTGACTCAGCGTAAATTTTATTAATTTATTATTTGTCTTAATAATTACTGATGAGAGCGAGGTCATGGTCGAACTTACACCACTAACACACCGCATACATGCAGAATATTTCCTTCTTCTGTTTACTTTTTGTGTGTTGTGAGGAGAATGGGGGGGTTGGGTTGGGATGAGTGGATGTTTATGTGGACCGTTATTTTATTTTGGGAATAGGAAACATTTCCGAAATGTTAAAGTGTTCATCAAGACCACCTTCTGATCTAAACAAACACATGTGGCACATTCTTCTTTTAGGGTCAAGAAATTTGATTAGCTGTCAAGGCAAAAGTAAATAATATCCACAATAACCCCTTTGTGGACATCCAAAGGACACTGTGGATCAGTTGTGATTTACGACTGGAAATCAAAGATAATCGAGGAATGTATTTGATACTAGCGACACAGATGCAGCCGAATTTTTAAGTCCTAGTTGGCAGTCAACAAAGAAAGAAACAGGAAACTACTACACAACATACGTGCATTTTGTAGGATTTGTGCTCCAATGAGAATGAAACCAGGGGAATGCAAGGATACCTGTAGCCTTTAGCAAGTATAGTTAAGATTAGAATAGGTAGATATGTGCCTTGTGTAGTTAGTCACTGCTTACGTAGACCAACAACTGGGTCCATTATCTCATGTTTGTCTCAATTTTACACCGGGAATCTGTAAAGAAATAACAATTGATTTTAAACCATCCAAGCAAGGATATGAATCTAAGGAGGTCGTTCAGCTTAATATTAGATAAGTTCTCCAGCTCTTTGAAGACTTCCAACTGTACCTTATCATTCTCTGGAGAGATTCAATTACTCGTCCCTGCAGCTTCGTTGTGAAGATCGATTGCTTCTGCATAAATACCATCGGTGGTGTGCCGAGTAATAAGGACGATGAAAACCCGTGCGTCATGCCAACTAAGCTTAGCTATAGGAAACAATCGCTTCTTGTTATCTGCTTATTTACTTAGGTGGCGTTACAGTTTGGGATGAACCTAAACCATAACTAAGGATATCGGCCGTCAATGAATTCCTATTCGTTGCGCATGTGATAAGCCGAACTCAGCTCGACTTATGATTTTACCTTCATCTTCTGGGGAGAGCCTATAAATTTAACCCCTTTTTTGCAAGTTCATCAGAGAGTCATACACTCTTACTTAGCCTCGGCCAGAATATTCCACTATAGAACATCTTCTCTGGGCTAGTTTTTCTAAGGAATCTGAGCATGAGAAGTGGATCAAAAGTTGGTATATCCTTATCTTATATGGCTCTGATCCTGTTCTCTTTCCCTGTTTCCCCAAACTCTTCCTTAAGGCTGTGATCCGATATTCCGCAGAGTGGTTCAGGGCCGATAAAGGGTTCAGTTGCCTGTAGTCTAGCATGTTGTCTGCTGCTTTGTTACTCTCAATTCTGACGTTTCCGGGTATCCAATAGAGGGTAACTCTTTTGTTTTTTTCCAGTTCGTTGAGTCTATGCAAGTGCTTTGATAGCTCCTTGACTGTCTGACGTTTCTGTATTTTCTGTCAAGATTGATTAAGACACATCTGTTTTGAGCACATATTTCAACTTGGAAGATGTTCGTACTTGCCAATTTATTCGTAGTGCTTTGTTCTAGGTCCAAACACTCCTGCTCCAGTTGCTTCTTCAGTTCTTGATCCGTCGGTATACCACTTTATCATGCTATTCCTCATTCTGTAGATTTAGATGCCTTACAACTCTCGATCTACTTGTCGTCAAATATGGACCTTTAAAAGCTTCCTGTCTGTCTATGAATTCAGCAATTGTCCCTGAATAATGGTGCTGATTCCGGGTTGGAAGACCCTTCAACGGAATGGTTTATTTCTAGGGTTCTGCAGTAAGTCGTCGGCTCCCGTGCCTACACCCATCGAAAATCGTCAGTTGGTTCCTTCAATAATTCCCTTTTCAAAAAGTCTGATAGTGAATCTCCTGTCAAATACCAATCAGGTATTCTGTAGTCTGTTCCAAAAAGGCTAGCGCACCTTGAAATGTCATTTTAGTAGACCCTCAGGTCACCATAACCGACTACAGCAATCCCGAATGTGGACTTACTGACGACTTACTGCAGCTACTTGAGCACATGTTAAGACGTATTCTTTGAATTTCCTTTAAATTTTTCTTTGTCACACTAGCCTGCCTCTGACTTGGTTTAATGAAGTCCCTCATGTTCACATCTTAATAAGGAATTGTTCTTAGTTCTTAGGGGTCCGGTAGCTTTTATGATCTTTCGAAGTTGTATCACAATGGGGTTCTACCTAGGTTGCCACCTAACGAAGAGAGTCCGATTTTAAAGGGGTTAATTATGTGCACTCAGCTGGCTACTTTAATGGCATACCCGCTCTCAATCTTGCATTGATAACTGAAATGCCGGTACATGGGTGGTCTTGCGGAAGGCATACAATCTTCTCCATCATTTGAATGGCATCCCCCCCATACCAACATTTCATAACGATTGATGCAACTGAGAGCGATGAAAGGGACCAAAGTTGCCCGATTCGGTAAAATAAGTATAAGCAGTTATAAAGGACTGGGTATTGCATAAAGGTTTTCAGGAAACGAAAGAATTCCAAGCCATTGGGATGCAAACTATGGTTCTTGTTTTTATTTTTCAGTTTTGCTCTGGTTCTGTACCGTATTATTCATTTCATCGAAAGGAATTTAATTAAGAAATATTCTGTGTTCCTGAGCCAGATCCTTTCCTATGCAAGTTTACAGTATTTTTTTTTTCTGTGTTGTGTCCTTGCATTTAAAATATTTTACAGGTGAGCTACGTGGATGGACGAACGCCAGAGTTGAAAGGAATATGGCACACAATATAAATTAGAATTCAGATCGTCAAGGCGAAGGTGTTGGACAGAGAATGTTGTTCGTCCTTTGAGAGGGAAGGTAGTTACTTGTAGAAAGGGAAGGGGAGGGAAATCTTTCCTTTATTAAGTGGAAGAAGTTATAATATAAATGCACTTTAATAAAGGTAATTTAATGAACTGAGGATTCAAGACGAAGTTTAAGGAATGTAATTCAACGTGGATGATGTGGGTCAACAGTTTCGTTCACGCGACCTGGATGAAGTAATGACACGAAGTAAAGAAACATAGGTTCAACAAAATGGATGACCTAGCTGTCAAACTACTAGCATAAACCAAGTTATCTGCAAAATATGGTCCTACGAAAGTATTCCCGGCTCAGATCTCATTCTAGCGAGCTCATCCGCCTTCCCATTTCCATGGATGTCCTTCTGTTCCGGGTCTCAAATGCATGAAATGTTATAGTTAGCACTAAGGGACTTGAAATCGTCGTGGCAGCGTTTCAGATGGCTTCGATAGCTGCATATGTTGATGCGATGTATCTTCATGGGAGTGATTGTTGTGACAGTTCTTGCCACTCCTCGGCGATTGTTACAACTTTTTTTTTTATAATTGGCGCAATCTAAAGGTGTTATGACTACCCATTGCTGTCGATAAGGCTTCCGAATCACAGCAACGTGCTGCAAGCAGAAGTTCTACCAATCACTTACGCTTCTTGAGAACTGTAACAGCTTACGTTCCTAAAAAAGTGCATCGACATTTGCATAGATAGCCAAGATCCGAAATGGCGAAGCGTTGCCATGATGAAGTCAATTGCTTAAGGGCTATAACATCACAGTAATTTGGGTCTCAGAACACATGGAAATGCAAAGGCGGTTGAGCTCGCTGGCCGATGACTCAATGCTGTTACCACTAGAACACCAAAATCTCGTGAATTAGAGATGGAGTGCACTGAAGACGTGCTGCATCTCAATGATTCTCTAGATAGAACTAAGCAAGCACACAATAGAAGTCACGTACTCCCGGCGACTTACCTTAAAAGAAGGCAATGGACTTACGCAGAGGATGTGGCGACTTAAATGCAGAGGAGGATGCACTCCAGGTTCTATGTGAAGGCCCAAACCTCAGTAGAAATAGAAAGACCGCTCTCGGAGAACAATTCTTCAATAATCTTGACGAATTGTCCAAACAAGGACCTTCTGAACTCGATATGGTTAAAGGAGGCCAATCTTGGGTATCCTACACCGAGGGATACGATAAGACGATCGACCGGGCAATGCTTGATGGGTTCTGATGCGTAGGCCCCAAAGCCTACACCCTCATCCATTTTTGACACATCCTTAAACATTTATATATGGATGGGGTTTATGACCTTTCAGCTCTCACTGGAGGGAAACTTTAGTTCTAGGTTTAGGCAGAATTCAGGGATTGCTGTTAAGTAATCAGTTCTGGCTTCAATGTTCGCCCATCTAAAGGTGAGATTGTTGAAGGTGGAGCACACTTTTCGCAGCTTCTTCGTTTTGGGTCAGATCATCTTTAAGGCCGCAGTGTTTTTCTGATCTCCATCTGGATAGTTAGCAAGGAGTTCCAGGATAGATGTCTTCCGGTTAAGTCCGAAAATGCAAAATTCCATCGCCAATGATCAGCACTGATATGCTTTTGCCAGAGATCCCGGAACGACCAGTTAACACTGAGCTGCGCTTTGCGTTAGAAGGTGTTCTTGGGAAATATTCAACTCACAATGCTCTGATTCAATCATCACGACTTTATTTTTCATAGCGGCGGCGGCGGCCCATCTCTATTGCAACTAATTTGTGAATAAATTTACTATTTCCTGCGTAAAATGCCGCAATCATGACGTAAGTGTTGTGCGTCAAAACTCAATTTATGATCACACAAGCCTGCTAATATCTTGTCACAAGTTCGTGTTTAATGATTTTCGAATTTTAAATTCAGCTTAAGGTAATAGATTCCTGCATCGCGGTGTTCGTTAGTTAATTTATGTACTTGTCGCCAATAGATCAGACAGATTATTACGGAGTCTGTGTCCAAATTTAGAAACTTTATATTTGCGTTGTGCCGAAATACACATAAGTCAACTTGTATTATCATATTTGACCTAACTCGTGCAAGTGTTTTACAATTCATATGTACGTATGTAATTAGGGTAATCGTATGGCTGCTCGGTTAATGATGTACGCAGTACAGGATGTGGGACATGAGGGATCTAAATTGGACATTGGCGTGTTGGTGCAGGAATCTTCCCCGACCCGCTGGGAATTAGAAAATCTGTCTGCCTTCAGAACCGCAGTAGTGTTTTCCAAGCGGAGGTTTTAGTAGTGACAACAGCCGCCCGTGAGACTGCGATGAAGGCAATACCGCGGAATGGTATTACATTTTTCGTTGACAGCCAGCAATTTCTCCTATGAAAATAAAATCGAAGCTTGAAAGGTGCTGTCGAGAAGAGCTCAGGGTTCTTGAAACACAGCACAAGGTTACGCTCTGCTGGGTCCCTGGGCATGAGGGCATACCAGGGAATGAGAGTGCTGAAGAATTGGCTAGAGAGGGCTCGGCACTAAGTCTAGAACAAGCCGACCTCGCGGTGAATATCCCGCTTTGCTCATTGAAGCTCGAAGCAGGGAACAAAGCTCAAAGAGAGGCAAATGACAGATATGGTCCTCATTAGACACTTGTGCCATCACAAGAAAGTTAGGACCTGTATTTGATAAGGCTAGGACTGCCAGACTTATACACAAGGATAGAAAGTCCCTCTCCACCCATGTAGGTGTGATTACGGGTCATAACACTCTGCGGTACCACATGAAGAAACTCCGTGTTACGGAAGAAGACCTGTGTTGAGGCTGCGGAGTCGAGGAAGTCCATGAGGACAAAACCCACTTCCTCTGCCACTGCTCCTGCCTGAAACCATCTAAGACACAAATTCCTCGGGCAACAGGTCTAAGAGACCTGAGTGTGGCGCAGAGGAACTCCTCTTCGCAGGACCACATACTTAACCTAACCTTACAAGACCGATGATGTTGTGGTTATCATAGCTGGGGGCAAATAAAATCTCATCAGGTTAGTCTACAGAGGGTACACTTCACATCCTAAGAAAGGAGGGATGCCAGACACTTGGGTGTTATTCTTGATAAAAAAAAAAAAACTCAATTGGAAGCTGAATATTCAAAGAAGTCCTCTGTTAACAATAAGTCATAGGTCTTTAAGGCCTTCATCCCAAAATAGTACGCATCGTGATGAACGGAGTACTAGTTCGGTGGACAAGAAGAGTAGCACTTAGTCTCTGAGTTCTTCCCAGAAGATATCATTCATTTGTACAACGGGTGCTTGTTGCCCTGTAGACAATGCTCTTCTTACTCCCTGTTGATATCTATAGGAAGCAAATGGCAGAAGGGCAGAAGTTTTCTCCAGTGCAACTTATTTAAAGTCACCAGATGACTACCGGATCACATGCGGCTTGGCTTTTTATTAACGCGGGTGAAGGTTGCCCTATTCTATGAACTGTACATAGATGGTCATGCATTGATAAAAGCCTTGGAATCAAGTTGGTAAAGTAATGAAACCAACTTGGAGTGCGTAACTGGAGGCGGTTAGCTAAGGACCGGGCTAATTGGAGAAGCTTGTTGGTTGAGGCCCAGGTTCACCCCGAACTGTAGCGCCACCTTAGTAAGTAAGTAATGCCGCATGTCTCTAAATGAGATCGCTGACGTTCTGTGCAACTGCAGAGCTGATAAAGGAGGCAGCAGGTTAGAACCTTACTAAAAAAAAAGAGGAGAGCCGTCAAGGAGAAAAGTGGCGAATAGCAGGTGTAATAGTATCAGGACTTGTCTTTTGTCAAGGCAGGTCTGGCGTAATTGTAGTACGAGCCCTCAAGGGGTCCGGCTTTATAATAAGGCAAGCCACGAGAGAGACAAAGACACTACAATCCACCTTCCATGCACATGCCCTGTCCTAACAAGGCTGAGAAGGCGTCAGTGACCTGGCCAAGCGCAATATTTACGAAATAAGGAGCTTTGTCTGTGAGTTTAAATGTTTCGACATATAGTGCGAGGCAGGAGTGGGTCTGCACCGATAGGTAATCCACAGTATCTTCCTTGAGAAAGAAAGGAAATCCATCATGCAAGGTTCCTGATGCTGGTAAACGTCTTTACAAGTATTCCTGCCTAAGGGAGTATAGCTGTATGGAGATGTGTATGCCAAGCTCAGCTGCGGTGCGAATGTGGATCTTGTCGAATTCCAGAAGACTTCAGAGACCTAGCATGGCTCGCCAGCCTAGAGACTGATGAGTGATTGACACCATCAGCCACGAGAGAGACAAAGACACTACAATCCACCTTCCATGCACATGCCCTGTCCTAACAAGGCTGAGAAGGCGTCAGTGACCTGGCCAAGCGCAATATTTACGAAATAAGGAGCTTTGTCTGTGAGTTTAAATGTTTCGACATATAGTGCGAGGCAGGAGTGGGTCTGCACCGATAGGTAATCCACAGTATCTTCCTTGAGAAAGAAAGGAAATCCATCATGCAAGGTTCCTGATGCTGGTAAACGTCTTTACAAGTATTCCTGCCTAAGGGAGTATAGCTGTATGGAGATGTGGATGCCAAGCTCAGCTGCGGTGCGAATGTGGATCTTGTCAAATTCCAGAAGACTTCAGAGACCTAGCATGGCTCGCCAGCCTAGAGACTGATGAGTGATTGACACCATGTCACTTTTCTCATTGACTCCCCTTTTTGTCTCTCCATTAAGACTCTTTTACGAGTTGTTCTAGTCAGAGCTGCCTGGATTTTACCTCTGTTCTTCCCTGATCGCAATTCTTCATGTTGTTTTGACATTTGTTTCTGTTTTATATATATAAATCGGAGTTAAGCACAAAGAAGACCTTTTTTTGCCAGAAGCAAGGATCATCAACAACGTAGGTACATTTCAATTATAACTACGTTTCTAAGAACGGCAAGCTTAATATTTCATGCAAAACTGGGGGTATAAAAAGATTCATCGAAAAACTACACTCAATCTCTGCCTCCCGCTCAGTTTTATTCCAAGTCTAACTAATTGAGCCCACAACCCTACCATAACCAGATTGATGGACAATAATAGCACGACATCGCCAAAAATATTCCATCGACTATTCACTTATTGAACCTAATTAGGAGGGTAAAGATGAATTTCTGGATATTTCAGTGGAAATGTTTGCGCTCCAGCCTTCCATTAGTAGGTCCAATCAATGGAAAAATTATTCCAAACTAGAAATAGCTACGTGAGTTATTTTTGGAACTCTTTTTACGCTGAAGCTGTACGCTCCCGCAAAGACAGTTCTTTACACCTTCCTTGTCACAAGTAAGTTGTGTAATTGAATTTCTTAGACAATTCTATAAACAACCTTTAAATGTGATGGTGTACGGTGTGCGGTATGCGATGTGCGATGTTGTTGATGGAAAAACGCATCCTTGAAGAAATTATAACGAGGGCGTATTCCTCCATCATCGTGTATGGCTACGTGATAATTAATGACTAAATGTCTGATAACACTGGCCAACGACCGGGATAAGATGTTTGATGTGTCCTCAAAGGTGGTATTCATCAATAATTTGTTGATGCAAATTCGTGAACATAACGATGACGTTTCATTAGAACCTGTCCAACCAAATTGACTGTTTAAGACTGCTTTCGATACCGAAAAGTTACAATGCCATTGGTGATCGGGTGTTGGTAAAACTCCTGAAAAATATAACAAGTGCAAGAGACGACTACTACTTCCACTGAAACAGTGAAACCCCACAAAATAAAAGGACGAGAGCGCTCATCACCAAGTTCTTAACGCCAAGGGAAGGTTATAAAGGTAGCTGCACTTATGCACAGCCTCACTTGGATCTCAATGGATCCATTGTGTTCCCCAATGTGGTGTGGGGCACCAAAAAATAAATAGAACGCGGATTATCAGTATCAATTGGTCTTTCGGAACCAACTCAAGTTCTGCAGGAATTGTAGAATGGTTTTCGGTGGCTTCGGTTGGGCATTCGCATAGGAGGTGGAATGTGTCCTCCTCGGCGTCTACGTCCCCACATCCTCTGCATAGGTCCATTGTACTTAAATGCGTTCTCTTTAGGTGGGCCGCTAACTGGTTGTAATAATACCTATGAGTGATAGGTGACTTCTGTTGAGTGCGATGATTTCTTTCGTTTTTCTCTTACCTAGTTCTGTGCAGAGCGTTCTTGAGGTGTGGCATGTCGTGAGTGCAATGCCACATTTTGAAATTTTTGGATTTTATAAGTTCTAATAGGAGTAGGATTGAATCATCGGCCATTGCCAGATCCATTTCAGAACTCATTTTTGCGAGCTCAACCGCCTTTTCATTCCCATGGATGCCCTTATGTTGTGGGACCCAAATGAGTGTGACGTTGCGATTCGCGCTGAGTGCCTTGAGTTTATCGTGGCAAGCGTTTCACAGTTCTGGATCTGATTGTTGTGGATGTGATGGCATTGATGGCTGTTTGACCATCTATGTACATACATATATGTCGATGTACCTTCTTGGGAATGTCTGTTGTGATAATTTTCGTGAGGTCTCCAAACTTTTTGCTGCCACTCCCTTTGTAAAAAGATCGACAAGTATCAGCCCCTCTCAACGCCAAAGAATGAACGAGAAATAAATAACAAAGCAAAGATGTGGAGATAGGGTGATTAGAACAGGAAATAGATCTGAAATTGCTCAGTTGACTGTTGAAATCTAAGTCATTCCGAGACAAGAAAGTGCGCCCTGTGTCGAACGTTGAATATACGAAGGACAGGTCTATTCAACTGCGTTTTTAAGCAGACTTTCACGACATCAGTGAAAAGTCGACGTTAACAAGTCTGTTAAAGCTGGTTAAGCTGTTAAAGGAAAAAACAGAATGCAGGCAATATCCATCGAATAAGATTCAGTATTTTTAGAGAAAGGATGCTGCAACTTCGTATCTGGCATGGAGTTCACCCAAAAAAGATTGATCGAGTGTGGTGGAGTTTCTTATCATTTGTGGTCCATCTTTATGGCTTCCCGTGTTTATGTACTTGAATTGATTTTGCGTAAAGATTACAAAATTCGATAGCGCCACTCTATATACCTTGATAGGCGCTGCCATTCTTATCGAAGGTAGTTGTACTGCACAGCAATTTTGGTATGACGCGACACATTTGAACCCAATTTCAAGGTTCAAAATTGCAAATTTCCCACCTATCAGCGTTCTCCTACATTTCTTCATTAATTACCCCCGGGGGGATCTGGATAAATCCAATTTCTCTTCACTGTGGTGACTGTTAGAGCTAGTTCTTCAAATACACCACACATGTCAATCAAAACTTTACAGAGCTTTTAATTCGAGAGAACTGAGAACTTTTTACATTCTCTTCGATAAACTAGCTATCAGAGATCACCTTCTCTCTCTTATCCAATTTTAATGAAATGATCGTCGTTTCGATAAGAGAAAACCCTCCTCTTCCACTCCATCCCTGCACTGTCGACAGCCACTGTCGTTTTCACTATCATTTCGCGGGAGATACACGAATACGACTTTAAGAGTTACTCTGCACAATTTTATTCGTCATCGTGATCTCTTCTTCAGGCGCAAAGATCATGAAAAGTTTCTTAACGATCTTCACAAGGCAAGAGCAAGTGTAGTAGGGTGACGGACTAGTGTATGGACTGTGGTGTAGGGTGAGAGTATTGAAGGGTAAGTATGTATGAAAGTACAAAAAACGAGAAATGACCACCGTTTGTGATCGCGTTTGTTCCGTTTTTTTTTTTTTTTTTTTTTTGTTGGACAGCAACATGGGTAAGCATGGGAAAAAAGACATGAAGCAATGGAGCGCTTCTTTAGGTAAAACAGCTGAAAGAGCAACTTACACACGCACACACACACAGGAGGAGAGGTGCGCTGTCATATGCGGCGTGCGTTCCGACTAGAAGTCAACCCGTTCGACAGTCTCTTGTACTGTAGACGTAGACTATTCGCCCCATGCCCGCGTTGTCGTCATCGTCATCACCACTTGAAGTTCACTTAAAACGTGCTTCGCTCGGAAACAGTAAATCATTGTTGCGAGAATCGCCAAAGGAGTCGCAGTGTACTTACTCTTCGCTGTTCTCGTGTTCGTTTATCGTGGATCTATCTTCGATTCGGGTTTTCCATAATATTATACTCATTCTTGTTTCGTTCTCGTTGTCTAGATGCAAAAGATACACTTTGCAAGTTTCGTCTTTGTGTCCTCCCGGTTGAGACCGATTCTATAGAGAAACGTTGAAAATATTTAAACAAAAAATAGGGAAGCGATAAACACCCGCATAGTGCAGAGGTTTATTGTGGTGTGGCGGAACTCTTTCGGTCGTCCATATACACCTAATCGTGGAATATTTACACACATTTTTATGTTTTTCTATTTCGGTTTGATAAAGACCCCTACGTGTCGTGGTGTTGGTATAGTGTCGTAAAAAATACTGATGTACACTGTTTGTTGGTATTTTTATTTTTTTAAATAAATCCTTGGCCATCTCAGGATCAAAACGGTGTAAAATTCACGCGACCTAAATAGGCAGACCCCCTCGTGATTGACACACGAAAAGTTTTAGGCAACTCAGCACAGTGGAATGTTTTTATTTTTTTTTTTTTTTAGAAAATAAAATAAAAAAAAATATTTTAAGTGTTCGTTTTTTTCCGTTGTGTCTCTTGAGATAGTAGTGTGAAAAAATCATAAAAAAATACGTTGCCGCCCAGGTGTAATTTTACGATCGGAATACTCAAGCAAAACACGCTACATAGTTTGGAAGGGTGAGTACTGTAGATAGTGGTGAACACAACAAAAAAAAAAACAAAAAAAAGTGCAACACAATAAATTCTTTAGAAATGGGCAGTTGTTTGAAAAATTGTTTTTACTTTAAAAAAAAAAAAAAGGGTTGCCAAGTGTTTTTCAAATGAATTTCCTGATGTTTCTGTCTAAATATGCACGTTAGTTTACACCAGGAAGAGTCTCCAACTATTGGATACAGAGGAAATCGCTTCCAAATAGGAACAGTTGTCCACTGTAGTTGTTGCTAGTAGAGTTGCTAGTAGAGTTATACTATTTTCAAAACATTCTTCCTATTTGGTGCAACTCAAGGCCGTGAAGTTGGTGTCACAGTTCATAGAGACCCAAGGCCAAGCTTTTTGCAACCAGTGAAGGGACCTAAAGTTCTATTGCCGCTTCCGAATGGCGGATCAAGAAGTTTTTTCATGAGAGATTTTACTCTTGGAGATTCTTCATTGCCTGCCAAGAGGTGATACTGCGAGGAACTTTTCGATTGTTTTGGTGAGACTAGAACTCCACGGAACCACGGAATAAACTCCTCAAAATCTTTAATGGTATGATAGTGTGTTCGAAAATACCTACGATGACACATAAATATCGCTTGTCCTTAATGCCATTATTTCGTATAACTAGGTAGCTCTTAGGCCAGCGTCACACGAGCTCCCAAAGGGACGCGCGCCTATTTGGCCACGTTTCTTGGTGAAAACTTTGTTGCTGTCACACGAGCAAATGGGCGCTCTTCCATTTGGACGCTCGTGTAGCAGAAACGATATAAAACAGCACACCTTAGTACGTCCGCCCTGGGAGGAAGTCGCTTGATAAAATTGGGAGCGGGAACACATTGACTCCCATTTGGCCGGGGGCGCTAGTATTAACACCTCCATAGCTTTTCTGTATACTCATGCCGCGTGGCCAACTAGGAGCGTGTCCAAAGGAGCTCGTGTGGTACTGGCCTTAAGTCTCAAAGCCCTTACATTTTTATTTTATACTATCAAAGCTGACTAAGGTATGTCTGAATCTTTTAGCTAAGCCATCAGTCCAGGTTTATGAAAAGATGACTAACTACCTATCGAATGAAATATTGGCTTCCTGAGAAAATTTGGACCATTCGACAACGATTCCTATCGAAACTTTGGTGAAGATACTCTCCAAATACCATGCTATCCATCTGCAATGAGCATGCATAACCTAAGAGCAAATATGGAACCCAAAGCAGTCTTATCGTTAAGCAGTCCACCGCACTGACATCAAAGCCACGGCGACCACTATGAAGCACATATGTATTCGATATTTAAATTTCAATCAAACTCCTGTGCTGCGAACAGCCTTGTACATAAACCTAGTTTGCATAGAGAGATATGTACGTATGTACCTTTATAAATAGAAACACTGCTCAGTGCGGAAGGGCTACACTCCAAGGAAAAACGCTCTCAGTGCGAAAATTTAGGATTTTCTAAGAAAATCTAAACGGTTTCGGGAATAAATGAGGACCATATACACTGAACGTTCACTCACCGTATACACTATCCAACTTTACCTACGAAGAAAAAAACTGATGCTTGTTCAAAACTACCTACAATTCTTAAGCCGAAGACGCACTGCGACCCATGAAAATCTATAGTATACTCCTCTAATGTTGCCCTAGGTTGTTCTCATGCTAGAATACCTTGTCCATTTTATTCTCCTAAACCACCTTTAAAAACCTAAAATGTTTCCAAAAAGGGTTGGTCTCTCTCTCCACTTTCTGGCAGGTCCCTAAAATCGGTCTCAAATTGATGCAGATCGTGCGTTCGTGCGTTCTTTGAGACTCCATTGTTCTGTAAGAATACTTGTTAGAGTGCGTGGTGCTAACAAAGATTTTGTACCTTTTCAGGTTAAATCGTATGTGCTACTGGTATATCATCTTCTCGAAAAATCATCTTCTACAGATGGTGGTAGAAGTTTTTCTGAAAAATACTTCTACCGACGTCATGCTTAGAACTTCTCTCTTAGTACAGTTGGCTGACACTTTAATCACCATGTTAGGGGGTCAGTATCCTACTAGCGGCCAACCTTAAAAGAATGCTTTGAATTACAGACGACTTATGCATAGGCTGCAGCGATATGCGAATGGTCCAGCCTATGTGCAACCAGAGAGATGGCTGTTGGTGAATACTAAAGGTTCATCCAACAAGAGGTGTCTTTTTAAATTTCGCGACATTGTTGATTTGTCAATTGTTGAACCATTATTGCGATGACTTTTGATAAGTAAAAAGTCGGAGGTTATTGAATATGGATCGATACATACTCCCACGTGTTGAAATAGTGAAAATTCACTACAAAAACGGTGAAAATATAGCGGAAACGTTTCGTAAAGTTCGAACTGGTTTTGCTTGCATCCTACTAATTTTATAAAAATGAAATGTTTTCCGTTTGTTTGTTTGTTCCTCTGTAACACGAAAACTACGTAACCAATTAATTTAAAATTTTGCACATAGAGTGGCTGCACCTCGGTTCACCGTATAGGCTACTTTTGGTTATTAAAGTGTAACTTCGCAAATTATAGGCGGGTATAAGCTAGTTTTCCAAAAAAATCTTGGTCTACATGCTTATAAGGTTGAAGCCAGTCAGCCAATCGACGAACGTACGGCGTTGTGCGTGGTCTCGCAACGCAGTACTTTCGTTGATTGGGTGCTGGAAATGAATGAACAAGATCATGATTTTTTACCCAAAATTTTTATGAGCGATAAGGCTCATTTCCATTTGTCTGGGTACGTAAACAGACAAAACTGCTGCAATTGGGGTTCCAAAATTCCAATAGAAATAATAGACCAACCTCTCCATCCACAATGAGTGACAGTTTGGTGCGGATTTTGGGCTGAACGGTGTCATATTTTTTTTCGAAAATGATGCTAGTGCTACCGTTTCAGTGAATGGATTGTGTTACCGAACGATGTTGAGTGACTTTTTTTGCCTGATTGTGATTTCTCAAAGTGGATACTTCAATTGGCAGCTGGGATCATGCGATTTAACACCATTAAACTGTTTCCTTTGAAGCTATGTTGAAGATAAGGTCTACATCAATGCTCCACCAACGATTCATGCACTAAAAGAAAATATCAGAGCCTTTATTCACGAAATACAACCGCAATTATGCGAAAACGTGACAAAAAATGGCATCAAAAGAATGACTGTTTGTAGGCAGAGCTGAGGCGGATATTTGGCAGGTATTGTACGCAGTTACTAACTTCATTTTTCTATTGATTTGAAATAACACCTATTGTTGGATGACCCTATATATGGCCCAAGTCGAGACTATATATAGAATAATGGTAATACCACGGGCATTTTTATTTTTATATTTTATGTTTTCTATTTATTTATGGCACTCATCCGAAACGTTGTTAAATTCCAAGTTATTAGCTCTTGTTCAATTACGTCTCCTATTGTTATATGACTCGTGTTAAATGGCCACGGAAAGGCTAATGATATTTAAATTGATTTTAATAACCAACGCGAAATACCAAGACTTGTTGAGACATGAATGCGAACACCTCCGACAGCAGGAAAAACAGAAAAAAATTATTGTTATTGGACACCCTGACACCCTGACAACGACAAAAGTTAGGTGAACCATTTTATTTTGTTTTTTGTTCATAACCTCAACTTGTGCTGTATCTTATTGCATGCAATGCAATGCCTTCTGTCATTTCATTTGACAATTTTAGATCAGTTACAGTTGGAATTGATAAATTCCACAGAAATTGAAAATGTGTGACAACCATTTCTGAGAAATGTAATCGATTCGATTTTTAGAACGACAACAGCAGGAGGCACGTTCACTTCCTTTGGGTTGAGATCGATAAACTCTATGCGAGCAGCTGCTAAACCGCAGCAATCTGTTGCGTTTTTTTTAAGTTTTCATTACCACACGAATGAAATACTCTGGATTGGATTAGATAATTTCAATATCGATTACATTCGAGCCGTTTTCGCAACACAGACACCACCAGGTGGCTTGCTTGCTTATCAGGCCAGTGACCTTGGGGAGCCTGAGCCTGAAAAAATACGCTTTTCCATGCAGGCAGCCATGGAAACAGATTAAGGCTTCTAACGTCCGCGGTTGCCTGATCTTTGAACCGGAGGTTCGGTCTTCCAGGTGGCTGGGACGCGAAAACCCTCTTAGCTAGAGCGTTCTCCTCTATTCACTCGATGTAGTCGGGTCAGTGCAGTCGACAGATTTTTGCTTTCCGGTCTACATCCACAGCTTGATACACCTCGTGGAGTTTGCGGTTACTTCTGCTCCTCCTTTCGTCCTTGCAGACAAGATTAAATATAAAGATCTGCTCCGCTGTCTTACTTATCGTAAGCAACAAAGCCAGACTGCAAGATCAGACCACGATTTTGGAAAGTTGAGTTAGGAGTTTGGACACCAGCTGTTTGGAAAAACTTAAGTAGCAACCGTTGTCTCAGGTTATCTTTCAGCGAATACCCTGTTAGAGATTCGATGAAGTTTTTATTTGGCCCAAGATAGATGAATTCCTTCACTAGCTTGAAATTACAGCTGTCGATTGTCAAGTTCTGTCCTAGACGGTGTTCGACGGTTCGGTTTTTAGACATGTCTTATGTATGTGTGTACTCTGCCTAATCCTCTTTCCTCATAAATCCAACTCGATTGACTTGTTCTTCAATCGTCCTAAAAGCTTCAATAATGACACGCTGGAGATGGGGTATGATATGCGATATCGTCTTCAATCTTGTGTTGGAGCAGATAGCGTGAGAGGTCGGTATAAACACAGAGGGCACTGAATTCAACAAATCTATTCAGCTGCTGGGGTACGCAGACGATATCGCATATCATACCCCAGCAGCTGAATAGATTTGTTGAATTCAGTGCCCTCTGTGTTTATACCGACCTCTCACGCTATCTGCTCCAACACAAGATTGAAGAAATTCCCCTTGCCACTGCTGTTTGGTGAGCTCTTTTGTCTTGCTGCTTTTATTCCAATTGCCAATAACCTTCGGTAAGAACTTGCATCTTGTTGAACCCAGAGCCTTTGTTTTGGGGCCATTTGCTTCCTGCATTCCTCTTGCCTTAGTGCGTTGGCCCACAGTTATACAAGAGAAGCCTTCGTTTGTTGGCCTTAGGACCACTTACGATTGCTATTAATCTCCTCAGCGACATTGTGACATTTGCAGACCTTATCTGCTGCCAAAAAGTGAGCGTCGTATTATGAACCAGCCCTAGGTAGGAACTTCCTTGCTAGTTATCACTTCAGACCTAACTTGAACATCGACGATAGTTGGAATCCTCTTCCTAGTCATACTGACTATATCTGTGTTCTCTGTAACCAGATTTAGACCATATTTTTCCTGCCCACAGAATCGATGTCGCAAATCCGTTTGATGCTATGAAGACCTATTATACTTTTGACGTAGAACTATGTATTTTCCATAACGTAACGAAAAGTGAAACAGCTTTTTATTTTTACTTCTACCAAATGAAAATGGATAGGGAAATGATCCAAAAAAGAGGAAGGAACTCCGCAACGAAAGCTGTTCATTCTTAGTCATTGAATCTGAGCGACCTGGTAATATTGCGAAAATTTCCAATATTTTGGGTGTTGCTTTAAGTGTTATTACCTTTAAACGGATTGTGATAGTATTGAGTCTAGTACTTCAGTTTGCAGCTAGATAGCCACGCTAACGAACGTGAGTTGCGTCTTATGTTAAAAATGAATGTGAGTTTCGCTATGGGACTTAAAGGCAAATCATCAGTATAAAAATGTCAAAAATGACCAAAAAAATCAACGAAAAATAACAGAGATCGACGAACTGAGCTAAGGGAGAAATCGGAGGCTTCTGGAATATGTAAAGACCAGCCAAGATACTGGCGAAGACAAAACGTGAGCAGCGTGTCCGTCAGAAAACGGCAGGAAATGCCATAAAATAGACTCAGACGGCCTCAGAGCCACATCCATTTACTTTTTGGACATCGCCGACCGACTAGTTGTTTGGAAAAACACGGCACAGTAGACGACGCTGTAAGGGACGTTGAGTTTCGTGTTACAACCCGTTCGGATTTAACTCCGATTTGTTCGACAGACTCTCTGGTTCACCATCGTATCGCAAGTGGGAATGTCCACCAATGAGCAGGATTGAGTGTATATATTCAAGATGTGTTCCATTTACAGCCGCTCACCACTCAGATGTAGTTCATTATCATTAATTTTTAGGGATGGCAACCCTACCATAAGTAAATACTCGAATACTTTTGAACCTACCCCTAATTTTGGGGTGCTTCATCATACAATAGAAAACTTGTTTACGTTTACTTTTAACTACACAACGGGGTCGAGTTGAGGTAGGATTACTCTTTTTTTTGTATAATCACCCGGAAACTAAACACGTTATTTCAATTTATTTATAGTTCTCCAAATGTTATCTCTTATGTTTACACGTGTATTTTCATCAAAAATGTTTTTAATTTGGTTGTGTGTCCATTAAAAGCAAACTGTGCCCATTTAATTTATTTATCTGTTCAAGTAAAATAATCAAAAACTAAACGAAAAGAAAAACAAAATAAATTGGAATTCATAGATACATTGTTTGGCAGTGATGGCTGCTTACAAAGAGATATCGTTACAATGTACAAAACGGAAATATAAATAGTCACAAAAAGGAACTTTGAATTTGTAGAATGATCTAGATTTAGACAACCTTCAGGGGTATAACTGAGTGTGGTCAAGTAGATTTATTGATTAGATTGTTGAGTTGATTGGTTGGATTCGTTGTTTCGACCTCCTTAGGGTATAATTCGCCATGAAAATCATCGCAGTTTGCTGTTCGGATTGGGCAATTTTGTAACACTGTTCCGGATGAATGGCACAACATGAATGGTTTCGAGAAGCTATAGAAGCTGGCTATCTATAAGATGTCGGGCCAAATATTCCTCGTGCAGCAGATCCATCTAGTCTCTAAGGCAGATGCTCGAAATGCCGATCTATCCTAAACACATCGTCTACTATACTTCCTGATACTGGTTTACAGAGACTGTATCGGAGAACTCTTACTAAAAGCGTTTGCATTCTTGTTTTGCTAAATTGTATGCAAAAGTCAAAATTCGTTCACATCGTTATACGCCGGTTTCAGTTCCTAAGCCTTATTTTCATCTTCGAATCCCTAGATAGCGTGACGCCAAGGGGAAAACCGCCATCATCTAATTAGGCGAATGCTCTTTAAGACAAATGTTTAACAATCACTTCACAAGATTCTTCTTGGTAAAGATTCAACTTATGTTTGCCGTATGACAGCTGTCATGGTATGACTAAACTGCACCCTAGAATTGAATATTCAACTTACGTAACATATTGTGTCACCAAATACATACTTTCACGACGTAGATACTAGTTCAAATATGATAAATAATGACTCACAGAAGTAAACAATATTACCAATTCTTTAAATTTGGAAAATCCGTTAGATAAACTCATCATTAATTTTTTTTTCTTCTTTTTTTTGCAAAAACTATTTTGCAGACTGTTGATCTGTGCGATAAAAAAAAAAAGTAGACACTTGTGAGGTATGTAGAAGACACTGCATCACAAGATGTCATGGAAATATTCTAGAAAGTAGAAGATATCTTAAGAGGCTTACGCAAAGGCAGGAGGGAGAGTGTGATACGATTAATGATGGAGTGGTCTCCAAGAAGAATTTGACTGTGATCTAGACTGCTTGGAGAATGGAATTGTCATCTTAAAAAAAAAAAACATAAACAAAGCTTGAGTATTCTTTTATATGTTTTGCAAATGCATATTGTGGTTGCAGTACGTGCTAAACGGTGCATCTTAAATTCGCCTTAATAGAAAGGCGTATAGTAAAAGCAAGACAAAGTTTCGATGCTAAAGTTTATCCAATGACTATGGAAATAGAAGACTATGATGATTAAGGTTAGATTAAGTAAGGAGGTGCCTTGGCACTGAGGTCCCTTACATATAGACCCATTGCTATCCTGGGAACGTAGAAAGGGAAACTTCAGATCAAAATCTTAAAAGCTCAATATGACGTAAGTCTTACAAAGAGTCATCACTTCATCAGTCTTCTAAATGACGAGGCAGGTGCTGAACAGATTTTATTTTTGTAGTTCCTAAATAACTCATTGTGAGGTACCCGTAGCTTCTCCATGTGAATACCAATGGCATAGTGCTCAGTAAGGATGCCAGAGCCAACTCGTGCATCGCTCTACCACTCAGAGAAAAGGTGCACCTTTCTATCGAGGACTTGACATAGTTCTGCTGAAGAAAGGGAAGGGTGGCGGACAGTCTGTAGGTCAGCACATTCATTGCCACAAATGTCGTTCTGATTCGGTATCACACAGGATCACCAACAATATCCATAGCGACTACCTAGCGATACTGTATTATCGCACCATCTCCTCACTTCAGAGAGTGTATATCGTAGAATTTTTGAAATTATGCTTTCGAACGTGCTGCTTAATCAGCGTAGGGAATGTCTCCAGTGCCTTGTTCTCGCTTTGTCTACAACGAGAGGCCAGAGGAGAGGTTCCCCATAGAAACCAAATAACACGAGATTGATTGGACGGAAGGATTTGGTACTTTTATTCAGGTTTGCTCCTGGTTTGGTAGGTAGGTAAATAGGTAGAGATGGTGGTTCGAGATTTCACGGCAGCCTTCTACAGACTGTAGCACCAAATATTTGTTTCATAAGATGTCTTAAGATTATACAGAGTTTGTCTGCATGGGAACTCTTTGGAAAAAGAACATCCTTAAGGAAGGTTATAGCTCTCTTGACGACATTGACTTGACGTACTTTTCTTGCTGCTGTCCAGTCTTTTCTAGTTTGTAAGTTGATCTGTTTGTAGATCAGTAGACAGGAGCCTGTCTTATGCAAATTCCTTAGCTATATAGGTTTGGTTTTGGTGGGAACGAGATCCCATTTATTAGGCTAAATACAAGCTAAACAAACTAAGAGTTAACTTAAATAAAAAATTTAAAAACTTAAATAAGTTGGGGTGGCAGAGGAGATCGAATTTAAGGGAACGCGTAGAGCGGTTGAAATCGAAGATGGTAGGGGCAGAGTTTGTCTTTCGGAGCATACCGTAGATTGGTTCGTTCGATCCATACGAGGAATGGTGGGACGATAAAAAGAAAAGTCGAAGGGTTCTTAGATTACGAGGTTTAGTGTTGAGGAAAATAGAGTTGTGAAGGGAAGCGCTATCAAAGTGACCTGAGAGCAGTCGATGAATAAAGAGAATGTCGGCTGCATCTCTGCGCTCCTCAAAGGTATTTAAGATAACGAGGTTGAGGCTGTTTTAATAGGGAGGTAGGATAAGAGGATCGTTCCAGGGCAGACCTCGAAGAGCGAATGAAGAAAACGCCGCTGAATACTCTCGATTCTCAAATATGAACACGATGATGGGGGGATCACACTTGACTGGCGTACTCTAGGAGGGGGCGGACGAATGTAATGAAGAGGGACATGGTCACGTAAGGGTTGGTGAATTCTTTGGACCACTGTTTTACAAAACAAAGTAAACAGTTGGCTTTAAGGATTGTCTCGTGCATGTGTGATTGGAAATTGAGTTCCCTGCTGGTGACGCTTATGTGAAAAGGTGATGAATTGGCATTTGGGTACGTTAAGTTCCAAGCAGTTTTTGAGGCACCAGAGTGAAAACTGTCGAGGTTTGTTGAAGAAGAATGGAGTCTTGGGGTGAGGAAATGATTTTAAAAATTTGTCTTCGTCGGCGTAAAGGGAGACAGACGAATGTTTGATGATCCTATCAAGGTCGTTAATGGTTAGTATAAAAAGGAGGGGACCGAGATGGCTGCCTTGTGGAACACCACCAGAGGTGGCTTAAAAGGGAGCAATGTGGTCAAAACATATCTTACACCTTGTCCTCAACTTTTGAAACTTGTGTGACGTTTGCCATTAAGAATGGAACGTGATACAATTAAACAACGGCTTTGAAATATTTTCAAATGTGTTATCAAATTGCGCGCATTACGTGACGTTTAAGGTCGACATAATCGTCGCATGACTAGCGGCGCCACAATTTGATGAATTATCGTTAAACTTAAAAAAATCTGTTCAATTGTTGATGAATCTTTGTTTGTGACGAAAGAGAGTAACCGAGAAGGAGGATGTCGTAGATGGACTTCTTGTTTAATCCAACAATCCCTTATTACTAAAAATATTTGTCTTCTTGAAAAGAAAGACTGAAATGTGCAGCTAAGACCTAGACCAGGAAACAAATACGTTACTATGTACGAGACCTTGTTGTTCTATAACAAAGAATTAAATATTTGGAGTGTCTACAACTTACTAACTCAAGAATCAACTTAGATAAATATTGTCTCAATGTCAATTTTGATGAGTTACAGTAATTAAAGTTGTATAACAATAATTAAAATAAATAAAATATTTGATATGAGATATGAGGTGCTTGTGATACTTTTGTGCATTCGAGTACCTAAATAGTAGATGGTTGTTATACGAGCTACTAATCTCGATACTTGAATGGTACTTGCATTTAACAAGCTAATTTCACGTGGTTTCAAGAATCATTCAATGTCAACTTTTGCGTAATCAAGTATTCTGTAAAAGAGGCGACCTGGATCGAGTTATACATATATGAAGATACTTCCTCCTCCAATATCACAGTCACCTTGTGTAGTCGTGTGCGCGTCTAAGCCCTTCTGCAATACACTAAGCGTCACGTACTAGTGTGGCTTCCAGCCCGATAGATCGATGGTAGACCGAATCTTCACACTTAGGCATATCTTGGAAAAGACCAATAAACTTCAAGTCAAGACTCACCATCATTTCATCGATTTCAAAGCAGCATTTGATGGCATTTATCATATTTAGCTCTACAGGATGCGGACTGAGGTCGGGCGAACTGTGCTGTATGACTCTGGAACACGCGTATATAGTTCTACTATATGGTGCTGTGCGACAAGCAGAGCAGATAAATTCTTCGTCGAATATTTGGCCCCGAATGCGAAGATGGCGAATGAGGGAGAAGATTTGTACAACCGCGAATTCTACGAGCTGTATCAAGGTGCGAATTTAGGACCAAGCTATGCCAGATACCAGTGCGCTTAATTTGGAGAACTGGAACTGAAACAGTGTCTCAGGCAGATACCATTATTATGATTATAGTTAGGCCCTGCGACTGACGCATATGGCACTGCGACCTGAAAGATCTATTGTGTCTTCCTAATGAAGTTGAGGATATATCCAGTCAAGGCATTACGAATGTCTTCCGGTGCTAGGAATTCCTTGTGTATAAAGGGTTGCCTGACTCTGCACTTACTTACTTATCAGGCCAGCGACCCTTGGAGGGTCTGAGCCTGAACTAATGCCGCTTTCCATCCTTTACGGTCCCGGGCACGCTGCTTCCAATTTACTAGACCAAGGCTTCTGGCGTCCGCGATTGCCTGATCTTTAAGCCGGAGGTTCGGTCTTCCTCTTTTTCGCGAACCAGGTGGCTGGGATCCGAAGATCCTCTTAGCTGGAGCATTCTCGTCCATTCGCTCGATGTGGCCGAGCCATTGCAGTCGACGGATTTTTGCCTTCCGGACTACATCCACATCTTTGTACAGCTCGTAGAGTTCGCGGTTGTATCTTCTCCTCCATTCGCCCTCCTCGCAGACTGGACCAAAAATTCGACGTAGGATTTTTCTTTCGAAGGATCCCAAGATCTGATCCGCTGTCTTACTTATCGTCCAGCATTCAGCTTCATAAAGCAGGACTGGCAAGATCAGGGTTTTGTAGAGCAAGATTTTGGTCCTTCGGGTTAGGAGTTTGGACCCTAGTTGTTTGGACAAACCGAAGTAGCAACGGTTGCCTAAGGTTATCCTTCGTCGAATCTCCACCAGGGTGTCATTTGTGGAGTTTATATTTACCCCGAGGTAGGTAAACTCCTTCACTACCTCAAAATTGTAGCTGTCAATTGTTAGGTTTTGACCTAGACGGTGTTCGACGGATCGGTTTTTGGTAGACAGCATATACTTTGTTTTATCCTCATTTATGGTGAGACCAACTGACTCTGCAAACAGTCAAAAACTCACATAGTGTGTTCCGCTGATTCGTCTCCTTCTAAGCCGAGTCTGCATTCCTGAACAGTATTTAGTTTTTGTAAGTGGTATCTGAGGATGCAGTGATCGGTGAGGAAGCTGGCAAACCTTCTGATATCGTCCCTTTTATAGTTGAGGATATTTTTAGTGGTTTTGTTCAGGGGTCGGATGGCCTTTCTAGCCTATTTAAATACCTAAATGTTGTTCCAGTAGTAAAGAAGTTTTGTTGTTCCCAGCTTTCTAGATTCATTCTTAACGCGGAGGTAGCGATTCCACAGAAGGGTTCAATAGGGCCGTTGGCCCTCTACAGAATGTCGGTTACCAATTACTGGAAGGACAATAAGCCCTTTAAGTTCGCGTTGTCAAAAATTGGAATAAATGTTACCACTTTTTTTGTCATATATAGGTAACAACTGCCCATGTCATCTTTCTAGGTCTCTTCATTTCCGCGACATATGACAGTTATTTAGGTTATTTTTAGCGTCACACATTTTTGAATAGATATTTATTTACAATATTGTCTGTGTGCACCCAGAAATATCAGTTTCTTATTGTATTTTGAGGGCTCTCCATAGAAGCAAAAGCAAAATCAAAAGTTCATTAACCGCAGTTAGCGTAGTTACTTTTGGATTTGAACTTCATCAATTGGTATGAGTATGAGTGAGTACCTACTTGCAAACTAATCGAAAAAAAAAACAATAAAATTGAAGAGAAACAGGTAAAAGATACTCATCCATTGCTTTGCTAGGTAACACCTCATTTCCAGAAAAAAAAAACTGAACTCCCCCAATTGATCTCACCATACTCGTGTACCGGTTCAGTGATTTTTGCGTCGTACGTAGCAACGTAAAATATATCTTTTCATGGATGAATGTGTCCTATAACCGTGCAGACATCATACACAATCCACCGACGAATTACAAATCTACGAGTAGAATTTCTCCCATGAGATACTTTCAAAATAAATAGACTGCTCGCCGTCAATGTATCGGATAGATATTTATTTTAATTTATTTGTTTGGTTTGTTTTTCTTTTTTTTTGTTTAATTTCAACGAAATTGTGAAAATGTATTTTTAGTTTGAAGTTCGATTTCCTTTGATGAGAATGTGTGGTGCAAAACGGTACTATGTTGGGGGAGGAATCGTGCAGTACAATTACTTAATTCACTGCCAATAATGATTCATTAGAAGTGGACCAAGAGATTGAGGGAAAATGCGCACGTTTGTGACTGTCACTGATAGTTCTAGGTCACATCCATTTTTATATGTGTTAAATGTCGTCTGTCTGTGGACGCAGATCTTATTGCGGCAGCAGGTGCAGTAATAATTGCGTCAAATGTGGATAGTTTCAATCGATTGGTTGGCAACGACAAGCCAGATCACTGCAGATGTGATTTTGTCGTATTCAGACTCTATGACGACCCGGGATGCTGCCAGAACAGATTTGAATTTTCGTGCAATTATCATGAATCATTGAAATGGGAAAAGATGGGAAGACATAAAATGACACAAGTCTGTGGATGAGAGCCGGAAATTGGCAGACATTTTCATACCGAAAAATTGCATTTGTTTTGCAGTTTAGACGTACGTTAATAAATTTTTTAGACTGTTTAATGTTCTTGTGGGCGGAAAGTAATACCTACCTACCCGACTATTTTTTAAAGACTTGTCACATGTCACCATACAAAGTGCACTATTCTTCAAAAAATATTCACAACATACTAAGTAAGAGTTGTGAGAGGTCTCAGATTGAAACAGAGTTACATTCCGTGCTCTGCCTTTCTGCCTTCACTTCACTACGTCAAGCTTTTTGGCATCTAACACCGCTCGGTCTTTAACACTGCGCATTGCTCAGCTCAGTTATCTGATAAAATTCGAAGACCCTCTTGGCTGGAATGTTCCTTTTTTACTTTAGTAGTTTACTTAGCTCTGTGAGTGCCTTGAGACCCTATGATGAATAACTAAAGATACTCTTAGACCTGAATCATCATCACGCTACATCGTGAAGGCTGATTTCGAGCGAGAAAAGTTTTGGTAAGAGATTTGTCCCCGAAAGAGATTCAACCATGAACCCTTCGAGCTATACTGCGGCATTAACTAAGTTAAAAAATTGCGTATTGGACGTTAAGAGATTGCAAATATCTACTGAGACTGCGGACCGCAGAATTTTTGAATCTTACCCGGAGTGACAGCACAGTAGAGGAAGATATAAACTCACGTGACGTGCACACTTAGAAGGCGACATCAACTAACTTGCTGTAATTGGCCAAGGCTCACCCCGAGCTGTAGCAAAACCTTGGTTAGCAAGTTCTACCTTGAGGTACCTCCTGTTTTTTTGAGATAGGGTCTAAGACTGACTTTGTTCTGAACTAGGATCGATTTGTGCTAGTTTTTTTTGGGGAAAAGTTGATTGCTGAAACATTTCTTTTAGAACGCACGTGGTACTTTTCACAGAAACTACTACAGGAGCAGTATTGTGCCTTCCTGATCTCTCAAGTCTAGTACTAGCTTAGCCTGTTCCTTAATTCTTGTTGTGATGATTGGACAGGATGTTATAGACGTTAATCTGGATTAAGGGGATACTTATACACTTAATTTGTGTTATCTAGCTTCGATTGTGCTTTTGGAGTCTCAGAGGACTAAAATGTTCTGTGTCTTTCACAGGTTGGGTTTAGGCACTTCAAATAGATCGTAACCTATGATCTGAGAAGATTAAACTATCTTTAACAAATCAGCCTGAGATTTGGGAAGGATGACATGTTAGCTAAGGTTAGGTGGCTACCTTCGCAGGAGCACACCATCATGAAAGTCTATTGTAATATCACCTAAAGTTCCGGATTATCGGCATCAAGAGTCTTGCTTTATCGAGGAAGATAATAAAGGTTACAGTATCGGTACAGAACCGTTCAGCCCTTTTGTAGAAATCGTTGTAAGGGACACCCATTTTGGTATCAAGCAATGCCCCGAAAGATCACTTACTATAGTTCTTATACATTTTCTATGGAATGAAGTCTTTCTGTGCTCTTCAGATCCAGGTTAGGACAGGGCCCCTACTCTGTATTCCGATTCTTTAGAAGAGGGCCAGATCTGTCTCGAAATAAGATAAGTTTTGATATTATTCCACCTGTTATTACCCATTCTTCTGGTTTCAGTATGAAGGGGAGATTTGATTAATTCTAAAGCAGCAGGAGGTTCCCCTGTTTCATATGTAAGGCAATGTTCGTTTGTTTCAGAGTACAGATACTCAAAGATAGACTCACCTCACACAGTAGCTATGTACGTTTGTCGAATCTAAAAAACATAAAAATATCGTGATTTATTGTCATACATTAAGTTTCAAGTTGAAAATGTTGGTGATGGACTTCAAAGAAGATCACCTGTCTCCGCCGCTTTTCCGATAAATTGAAAAGCAAAACTCCTAAAAATCTAAATAAAACCGAATTGATTGTTTTAGTTTGCTTCCGTTTTCACTTGTTCGAGTCAGTTAAAGTTGGTTTCACTAATCGTATTAGCTTATCGATAAGTTTTAATGGCTTTGCTGGTTGGTCTATGAAACTTCTATAGAACTGTAACCTACAATGAATCAATTAGTCATACTTTATCGAATGCTCTAATTAAACTAGAACCTACTACACTTTTGCAATCTGTTGAGAAAATAACGTTGGTAAATCTATTTTTAGAAAACCGCTTTATGGATTATAGCTAAGGCACGTTCTGTAACTGTAACTGTACTACTAAGTTATTTGCGATAATATTTTTTGTTGACTCATTAGGGCGATGAAGCAAAACTTTAGAATGTTGCATATACGCGTCTGGCGAAAAGTGGAAAACAATTTGAGAATAAGTAGTGAATTTCACTCATTGCTGAACATTTTAACTTGCGATGCTATGATGAGGGTGAAGTACACATTGAACCAGAGTCTGCTGTACACATCGCACATATGCCCGAACGGATGGTTGATAAATAACGTGCGGAATGTGTCGTCAACTCAACGTCCCTTACATCGGCGTCTAATGCACCATTTTACCTCGAACCACTGAGCCCAGCTATCTAGTCGGTCGCTGCTGCACATATGTACGTCCATAGGTTCATGCTGCACAGCGATGTCGGATGTCCAAAAAGAAGTTGAGTTTATTTTGCAGCATTTCCTGCCGTCTTCTGACGGTCACGCTGCTTACGTTTTGATTCCGCCAGTATCTCGATTTCCCTCTTAATTCAGTCCGTCGAACTCTCTATTATTTTCCGTTGTATTTTTTGGGCATTTTTGACTTCAAGCCCTGTAGTGCAATTCACATTTATTTTTAACATATGCAACTCGTCATCCATCCACTCAAAAACTTATTAATTTTCGCGACGTTGCCAGCTCGCTTGGATCCAACTGATAAGAATGATTCATATAGATTTAGTTGTGGGGTTTCTTCCCCTAATGGTATATGAATCATCTTTCTATCCCTTCTCGTTTGAGATGAGTTAAAATAAAGGGGGTTTCAATTTTTCGTGACATTCATTTCTCAATTATGGTCGCTCATACCCAGAGCCTTTCTCCGCGTAGAACTTATGCGAAGCTCTTAGCAATTGCACTGTCATACATAGCTTGCTTCCAGAATCAAACACTCCAATGGGTGAAGTATAAACAAAAAAATTTGTCAATCCCTTGTTGATAAACTTTTGCTAATGATTTGCTTTTTTCCTAACTGGGGCGATTCATGTGCGTCTTGGGAATTATTCACTGTTAACGTGTCCCTCCAAAGGGCAAGTATTGGTCTCGTGAAAATGTTTTTCATTTCAAAAAATAATCAACCTTGGTACTGGCAAAATTTATGAATTTAAAAAACAGACCTCTCATGCCCTTCAGTAAGTCTATATGTATGCGCCCTTCACCGGTTTCCAAACGACTGCCTGAATTTATTTTAAATTCTAAATCGTGTGTCCATGAGTTCGTAATTCTTGGCAAAATGTATTCAAAGGTGATTTTCTAAAAAAAAACAAAAACGTACGTTCCGAAACTTATTTAACTATGTGTCCCGACATTTATAAGCAATTCTGTTCAACTCAATCGTATACCTTTCCTTGTAAATTGATCTAATCGAAAACATGTTTAGTGGCAGGAGTGATAAACAATGACGAAGGCATTGTATGTTTTGAAATATTAATAATAAAAAAAAAAAACTAGTAGCACTTATCTGGATTCGCAATCACTTGTTAAGTATTTTGCAACTAATGGTTGCTATTTCACGATTATTGGATAACTCAGTTGAAGGGTCTTATCAGAGTTTAGACTGATGTCATGAGCGTGAAATTAAATTTCAAAGCTTTTTACGATCTGATCGATAAAAAAATATCAATTTAGTAAAAGTGGATATAACTTGTTTAATGTTTCCCTTCTTATTAAATAAAGAACAACTTACAACTTTTTACTATCTTCAGATTATTTATATACTTGTTTTCTTCTTCTCTTCGTCTATTTCTATTCTATTCAAGCTCTCGATTCCAAGTGCCTTCTTTCTCCGATCAGAATTGACAGCTGTCGTCAAGCCATAAATTTCCTGCACTTTACTTGTTAGCATTCGCGGTGGTTACACTTGTAGGTTTTAAAAATGCATTTTGTTAATGTTGTCTTGTAGTTTTATCTCATGCTTAACAGATGCTGGTGTCCCGCAGGGTTCAGTTTACTTACCGATCTTTTTTTTTTTAACCAATTATGTGCCTCTTACTCGCAATGCAACTTATAAGTCTTTCGTCAACAGTGATGAAGTATGTGAATCTGTTAGTCCGATCTTGAAGAATGGAGATCTGAACATCGCTCACAAGATCCTTTCTGCTGCATTGTGTGAGCTCTTTAAGCCTTTTGGCAACAACCTGAACGGTCCATATCAATGAGGTTTTAGGCAGGGAAAGTCCACCAATATTTTTCGCACGAAAACATATCTTAGAAAAAAAAACCTAGGAATTTCAAATCGATACCCACCCCCCTTTTTATCGATGAGCTTTATAGAGCAGTGACTCGTCCGTCTGTGCAGTATGAAGACGAAGGCGAAGTACATGTTGTCAAAAAAAAGAAGGAAGAAACCAAAAAACCTCACCCTAGACCCTAGACAGATGCAATTTTAAGGTTATTATAGACTTTTTCTACCTAGGCTTTGCTATTAACTCAGGCAGCGACTCCAGCACTGAGAACAAATGCAAAATAACTACTCTTATCAATTGTTGAAGCAAAGTCACTAGAGTGACTCTTTACAAGACCTGGGCTTTGTTTAGAGTGGATGAGGTTGTCCTCAGTTGTTTTAAGGAAAAATCCCCCCGGTAACCTATGGTCCCGTAGAGAAAGATATTCTGCGACATCGACCTATTCAGAAGATACCAGATACGATGGCTGAGACATGTACAACAGATGCACACCAGTGATTCTTTCCGAAGAGTCTTCTAGGAAGAGCGCGACTCGCGGCTCACGCAAATAGAAAGGGACCGTAACAAGCTCTGCGTGCGAAACTGGAGGCAGCTAGCTGAAGGTCGAGATCTGTCTCCATCAAAGTCTGAAGCAACTTCACTGAGGTTTCCAGAAAAGTTGTGAGGCAGGTTGTTGTTGTGAAGAGCTTCCCTCGGGCTTCACACATTTGTAGAATGACCTTAACCAGACGCGTTATCAGGCGCCACATGCGAAAAGAAATGGCGATGTGGATAAGAAAAAGTGAAATAAAGAGGAAGAAGGTGACTTTGATTTGTGTTCCTATTTTTTGCTAATCCTTTTGGATAAGATAATGCACTATAGCCTATGTTGTAGTTATAAACATAAGCTATCATGCAGTGACAGTTTCATCAAAATCAATTCCTTGGATCTCTACACTATCAAATATAAACAGATTTACGAATAGGTATGAGTGATTTGTTAATATGGATAAATTAGCAAAGATAAGGCTGGACATTGAGCCGTGTGCATAATGCTTTTACGATGTTTTTGATTTAATATCCATAAAAATTGAAATATTCACTGGAAAACTAATATCTACTAGAAGATCTAATGCTTTAATCTGACATGTACAAATAAGTAATAAATGCTAACTGCAGTTAAAACTTCCGTTAGTGACAAGCGATCGATCCCAAATTGATAAAATTTACTGGGTTTTGACTTGTCTTCAACACCCATGACTCCAAAATGTGTCGATCGTGTCTTTCAGGTAGAGACCACTGCCATCAAAGAGGCTAAAACAAATTATGACTTAGAAAAATGAGATCAGTTAGGGTCATGGAATCCACAAGGATCAAGCAAAATCTGGTAAACTTTTACATAGGACATCTAAATTTGGTATCAACATGATGACTTTCTTTTGGGTACCTACCAAAGTACCAAGATATCCCGGGAAACGAAAAAGTGGATGAACGAGTAAAAAAATGTTCAGAAATGAACTTCTGCTACGTCTTCTTATTTGTAAAGACCCCGAAATGTATTCAGACGGAGCTATGGACAAAACTAACACAAGATAGGATCCTTTTGGCACATACTAGGCTGGGATATTAATAGAACCCTTAATGATAAAACTTAATCGAAGGGAGGCCAGACTACCAATGTGTCATATTTGTGGAACCCATTGCTTCAGGGTGTTCTATCATTGGGCCTGGGAAAAGTTTGGACTGTTATTTAATTTAAATCCACTTGACTCTAGTGACTAGAGGGTTACAACTATTGAGCTTGCATTGCACCTCTTACTAAATCTTTGAAACTTATGTTGTCGCCACGTAAATGTTATCTCGGATTATCTTTTAACTGAGAGTTAAGCCTCTGCATTGGCGTCTTTCGTTGCCACAGTTTTGAGTTTTGAATCCACTATGAAGAGTTTTGTCGAAGCCTTAGGAAAGGGTGACTTAATTATTATTTTTTTAAACAAAAATCAAAAAAACCACTTTCACACAATCTACACAGGAACCTGATTTATTATAAGAATGTCCTTGACCTTAAAAGACGCACCAAAACAGCTTCGTTCCAACTTCCTACAGCAATTTCCTTTGCACCCACTCTTAAAAGTTTTCTCTTTCAATGAATATTTCTCTTAAGCCAGACAAGAGAAGAAAGCACAACACCTCCATACAGCTTACTGATAGCGACAATATAGTGGACCCAAACAATATTATTTATTATTAATTGACATTCCACACTGTCTGACAGTGTAAATATAGCATCATCACTCGTCAGCATCTTCCAACAGGTTCAACGCAACGCCTGACTAAGCATGTTGGTAAACAAACGAAAGTCAAAAGCTAACAAGACTCCAATAGGTTTTGTTGGTGATTAACAATTTGTTTAAATGTTTACTTAATTTGTTAGGCTTGAATAAACAAATGCGGACTCTTGAGGTGACAATGGGAAACATTTTAAAAGTTCGTTTCTAAAATCTAAGTAGGTGCGAAAAGCTGATGATTAGTATCTTTGTCATGATCTATGTATAACTTAACACGTGCTTTTAATTGGAGCTATCTTATGCTGTATCTTTGTCTAGTTATGTATATTTAGAATTAATTTTTAAAAATCTATCTCGAACATTGCCGACACGTGATACAGTCGTTTGGACCGATTTATGTTGCATTTATTCATATGTGTGTGTACTAACGAACCGGTGCAACTGCTTCACTTGCAGTTCAACGCTGAAAACAAGTTTTCTTTATGCAATTTGAAGTTCAACCCGTGCGATGCTATGATGTAATATCGAGAAGATAAGTCTGAAGGTAGATACATGCGTTGCAATTGAGATAAAGAACTGTAGACACGCTATCTCACGAATACATTGCTGTATTCAGTCGATAGGTTGAACCTGAAAAAAACAAATAAAAATAAAAATTTCCACGCACCGATCATTTTGTAGACCGTTCTCAATGGCAACCTTTAAATTTTTTTATTTTTTTTAGATACAGATACATATAGATTTTGTATTTTTGTAAGGCACCCGCCGTCGGGACGGACGTATTTATTTAGATCGAGGTTAGTCCGGTTCGAAATAACTATCTGACAAAGGTGAATGGCTTTGGTTTGTATAGGTGCACATATAGTGCGGCGAAAGTGACGGTGAATTCGACTGTGAAAAATGTAATTACAGCGAAATCTTGGGAATTGGTTTGCTATAATGATTTGTGAGAGTGTTGCCAGATGAGGAAAAATCAGGTCGACTTTTGTTTGTCAGAAGAAAATACTTACATTCTGAAATACAAAATTCTAAATACAAATGCGTCTAAAAATTGTTGAAGATTAAGCCTATCGAAGAAACACCACCACCTACACCCTCATTAGTTTTCGATCCGTCGGTGTAAAAATGGATCGAATTGTTCAGAAAAAATAACACATTCTCCCAGAGTGACCTGGAGGGAATGGTAGCAAGGAAGTTTTTATTGAAATTTAGGTTGGGTGTGGTGTAGTCTATGTTTCCAGGGAAGATTTTGAATCTGTTCAAAATGGAGGCGTGACCAAAATCTTTGGTTGACCACTGTGAAATTGATTTGAGGCGAACAGCCGAGTTAGCAGCCATTTGTCTGCCGAGGATGTTAAGGAGGGTTAGATGAAACAAAATGTCCAGTGCTGCGGAGGGTGTCGTACGAAGAGCCCCGCTTATGCACAAACATGCTGATCGGTGGACCTTGCCTAGAAGGTCTCGCTTCACAGCCTTATCCGAGGCGGTCCACCAGACAGCCACCCCGTACATGAGTATCGGTCTTATGACCGAGATGTAGAGCCAGTGAGTAATACGAGGTTGTAAACCCCATTTGTTCCCAATGGCTTCTTTGCAAGAGAAAAGTGCTATTGAAGCTCTCCTTACTCTTTCTTGGATGTTAGGTTTCCAGCTTAATTTCTTGTCTAAAATAAGACCCAGATATTTTGCTTCCTTAGAGAAAGTTAAGCTTATAATGTTAAGGGAAGGAGGGTCAATGATTGGAATTTTATATTTCCTAAAGAAGAATTCGGTTTTGTGGGGGTTTACACCCAAACCACACCGAGTTGCCCATCTAGCTAGCTCATTTACAGTTCTTTGGAGGAGTTTTTTTTAGGGTGTTGAGATGCTTTCCTGAGACAGCTAAAGCCACGTCATCCAAAGAGCGATCACCGTGCATCCATCTGCTTCTAAGGATATCAGTATTTCATTTTGAACACCATTATAATAATGGCTCGCTGACATCTTTTACCTTTCATGCGAATGTAAGAGGAAAAGGGGCGGTTTTCACATGCGAGAGTTCTTGTACGGGTACGCTAGATTGGACCTTATTTTGGATAGGACATTAAGCTAGAAACCGAAAATTCAAGAAAGAGCTAGGAAAGCTACAGAAGCACTTGGTTTGGTTGATTGTCTCATATAGATCCATAATCGGAGATAATCTAAGAAAGGTCGAACAATCACCTTGATTGTGCATAAGCGGAGCACTTCGTATGGCACTATTGAACATTCTGTTTCATCTGAAACCCCTTGACATACTTTGCAGGCAAACGGCAGGTAGTGCAATTTCAAAATGATCCAGATTAAACTAAACTCAAACTAAAACTTCCTAGTAACCATCCCTTCCAGTTCATTCCTCGAAGATAAGTCGATCCACTTCTACACCAACAGATCAAACACCAATGACGGGGTAGGTAAAGGTATTTTCAATGATAGGCTCAATCTCAGTCTCTCTTTCCGACTTTCAAATCATTCTAGTGTGTTCCAGATGGAAATATTAACGATTAAAGAAGTCCGAAGCATCTTTTCAGATGGTCAAGCAGCAATCGAGTCCTTGGAATCGTTTTCTTTAAACTCAGTAGTAACTCTGGATTGCCCATTATCTCTCACAGATTTGGCGGAGCAGTTCAAAATACACCTTTGTTCGGCACCGGGATATATACACATTTCAGGGAACTGTAAGGCTGATAAACTCGCCATATATGGAAAAACTATACCCATTCTGCCAGATAAAAGTATCTCTACTGCAAAGGCTTGGCGTACGCTCCAATGTCTTTTGTAAAAGCTGTATGGACAACGAAGAGGACTTAACTAAACTGTTCTCCACCTTCTTTGTACCTGCCCAGTTCTCTCCTGCAAAATAAATTTCACTTGGAAGCCTTGAACTATTACAACCTAGCCGATCTGATAAAAACAGATGTTAGAAACCTCCTACGCTTCATCAAAAGTTCCAATTAGTCTGGTGGTATCAGTGATATACGTGTGATTGCTTTGGCTGGAAGCCACTTTAAATTCGAGTAAATTGTCAAGCTGACGAAATAGCCAAACGAATCTTGACTATGTTCTCTGCTAAGTACCTTATCTTCACCGACGCTCTGTCAAAAGTGAATCAGAGATGGCAACATCTAGGCCATCCTATTGATCCTAAGAGATTCGGGGGAAAGTACTACCTTTCAAAACTAACAAAGATTATTACAACGCCCATCATGTTCAGCGATTGGGTGTAGTTCGTTGAAAATTCTGCAGGAGCTGTGGAAAAGACAATCAAACACTTCCTCTGCGTAACACGTTGCTTTTACCATTATAATGATAATTATCAGAAAAGCCACCTTTAGGAAATGTCTTCAACAGGACGGCTCGCGCCGCATTAGAAATTCTACACAAGCGATTCGAGGGCATGGTTATCTCATGTGAGCTGGCCACTGAGATCGTGCGGTTTGACCCCGTTCGACTTTTTTTTGTGTGGTTTTCTGAAGTCGCAGGTCTATGCGAATAAAACACAAACCACAGCGGCCCTCAAAGCCAAAAAAACCTATGCCATCGGTTAAATGCAGCCTGATTTATGCGCCAGAGTCATGGAAAATTGGAAATTTCGGATGCGCGCCACCCAGAGAAGCCGCGGCGGACATTTGAGCGATATTATATTCCATACAGAATGGCATCGATAGGCCTTTCAAGCAAATAAAAAATGTTGATAATATCTCACACACACTGTGTTTTATTTAAATTTAGAGATAGGAAGCGCTTAATGAAAGACCCTTTATTTACGGTTTTCGAATAAAAAATATAATGACAATATTATTGCTTATACTTAGCACAGTAAAAGTTGATACAAAATTATTAACGTTTATATCTTCACCTAAAGTCGTAATTTTTCCGGTGGACATAAACAACAACTAAGCTGTACAATAACTGTTCAATGAGCTTTAACATTTGTCACATTAAGACAATTAATAAATTTAAACGGAATGTGTATAGGTGTATTGTAAACTAGTAATATGAGCCTTTTAAGGTTCAGCTAGTATTGTTTTTCGCTCTAAAACTTTAAATGCTGGACGTGCTTCTGAGCTAGGGACAAAAGCGTTAATCCGATTTTATCGAAGCTAGTAAAGGGTTGACGAATTAACTTTTAAGATACTTTTAAAATCATTAACGGACTCATTAACTTTTGTTAAATTTTCCTTGGTTAATTTAATTCCGTTAACCATATTTAATACTTTTGCTTTTATGGTCTCAGGTTTTTGACTGCCCTTAAACTAGAGCACGGGTATTAGGGAGTTTAAAGAGAGAGATAGTCACCGTGGCTTAGTGCGTTGGACTGCTAAGCGAGAGAAGACAGGTTTGAGCTTCAAAATCACCAAACATTTTTTCGAGGCACCACCTCATGAAAAATATGACAAGTTACCTGTAGGAGGGCCCATTCAGTCAAACTCGTACAGTTTAAGATCAAAGTTGGTTCATCACGAGGTAAGAATAGGATTCCTTTAGATTCCAGTGTTGTCAGCAGTAATAGTAGCTCTTTTGGGCAAGAAAACTCGATAGAAATCATTGGTGATTCCGTTGGTATTGAGCATGAGCAGTGGCGTTAATTGAATTAACGAAGTTAACTGTACCTATACACCTATCGTTATTATGTCAGTCATTCTATCTTTTTGTAAAATTTCAGTAAATTTATCGACAATCATGGCCGACATTTTGACTCGTCTTTTAAGCGAACCTTCTAGACGGTAGTGGTTTTTTTTTTTTTTTTTGGGGAAATCAATAAATTTAATCGTAAATTTTAAAGTTTGACATAATTGCCAAATCAAAAGTCAATAAGTATTATTAATTGAAAAATTACCGCGTAAACATGATAAGGCGGTTTGGTTATCAAAATTTGATAAAATAGACCGGCGGCGGCGGCGGCTGTAGTGAAAAGTGAAGGCTATTGCACTGCTCTAGTCGTCATCTAATTTAATTTATGCGTTAGTACAAGTATGAAAAAAAAATGTCTAGGGTGTGTGCTTAGATATAGAATTTTTATATTTTTTTTGTATTATTTTGGGGGCGGTGGTTGAAATAAAGCACGAGGCACGCCGCACACATATTATAGTTACTGCTTACAATAATTTCAGTTGAAGAATGAAGAATTTTTGTGGGTGTTATTCGAGTATTTAGGTGGTGGATATAACGACATAACTATTTCTACTGAAATACTTTTATGTTTATTGTTGTAATAAAAGTTAGTTATAGTAATTACAATTTTGTGTATAAGAATTTTATTAAAAAAAATTCCATTTGTTATGTGTTTGAATCATGTAAGTGACTAAATGTTAATGAGATGCAAGGAATTTAAAACCATCACCGAGATATTTAATTACCAATAAAACTAACTTAATTGTTTGAGACTGAATAACTTATTCGTACATAATGTACCTAAAAATGTATGTGGTATTTGATGTCGAATCGTTTGTATACCTGGACAGCTTCGAAGTTTCAAGTCGAGGTTAACCTTCTGATTACCTTACGATTTTTCGAAATTTTGACTAGTTAGGTAGATTGGTTGAAGGGGTGACTGCATTTCAATGTCCCTCGTCCACCATTTTGCACTCTTTGGCTGTTAAATCCATCTTCGTCACTTCCGTCTAAATCCTCATGAACGCGCTACTGACAACAAGATATGTTCTTCCGATTTTGTTAATATTGTCAGCCTATGCAGAGACTTTTGAAAGACTGTGCTTCTGATCTTCGCGTTCAAGTTCTGTACATGACAGCACGTCGTGCCTTGTCTTAATCCTACCGAGTCTAGACCTCACCGAGACCTTTGATGTCAAAGGTGAGGTCTTCACCGACATTGACTAGAAATTTCTTTGTTGAAGTGGTTGCCAGCTGAAGCCATTGTGATATCTCAAGGATCTGGAGAAAACTCCTCACCTACTCGTTGAAACAATTGGAGCTTCAGATGAAGCGAAGGAGATTTCTGTGACGCCTGTGTTTATTAGATCGCATAGGTTGTTAAAACAGAATTCTCCTAAGTAGATCCTTTTTTTTTTTTGGAGGAAAAGCTGGACATCTACAAAGATCTTCGTCCATCCAGCTTCTGCGAAAATCGTTTGAATGTACGCCGAGCCCTGTTGCATGCCTGTCTATCAGACAGTGTCTTGTGATGACACCTATTACGGTTCTGATATGCGATCTTTTGAGAGCCACCAAATTTGTTTTGTCGCTGGACACGTTATAGTGGACTCTTGTCCACCAAGATTTTGTTCTCTCGATTGCATCTGGCTTAGATTTAAGTTAACATGTAGTGGTCGGTTTGCCCAATGTAACTTTATCTGGAAGCCTGGGTATAATTGTTCCATATCTGGCGAATTCGTCTGCCTAACAGTTCCCTGGAAAATCTCTATGCGCTGGCACCTAACAAAGGTGAATATTGAATTGCTCCGCCATGTCTGTGAGAGATGATCGGCAATCTAGAGCTACTAACGAATTTGGAGGAAACGGTTCCAATGCTGATTGTCTGTCCGAAAAGATGCAGATATCTGTGGGGAGATATCACGTTTTTCCTTAGCCAAGATAATCGCTAATATTTCCGTTTGGAACACGCTACAATGATTTGAAAGACAGAAAGGAAGGCTGAGATTAGGCCTACCGGAGAAAATACGTCCACCTACAGCGTCTTTGGTGTTTGAGTCGTTGCTGTAGAAGTCAATCGAATTATTTTTCAGAAATGCTTCGTCTTCCCAGAATGACATAGAGGGAATGGTGACAGGGAAGTGTTCAATAAAATAAAGCTTGGTCGTGATTCCTGTGCTTCCTGGGAAGATTTTGAGTTTGCTCAGAATGGAGGCATGGCCAACATTGATCACTGTGAAATCGATTTACGACGAACGGTTGAAGTAGCCGCCATTTGTCTGCCTTCAAATCAATACGACACGGTGGTAGGTATCGATTTGACATTTTTGAGTTTCTACCAAGATCTGTGGTAGTCGGTGGTGGGCTTCCCTCGCCTAAAGCCACACTTATATGGACCAATTAGGCTAAAGCACTCGCACAATACAGTAGACGGGATCTTGTAAGCGATGTTAAGAAGACTCTGCGCAGGAGAATCAGTGAGGTTCTATTCATCGGACATGCTTTCTTCCGACCAAGAGCTTTATTGGACTTAAGTTTTTACCACTATATTCCCTTGCTCGTCGTTGCAAAACGTTGGTTTGGGTTGTTTAGCCTTGACCCTTCGGTAAAAGTTCTGCAGTGTCATCTCTTTATATTTCTTCAACCGTGTGTTCTTTTTTCCTTTTGAGAAGTCGGTGTTTGTCCCTGCCCTTCTGCTCATATACTGCTCCCCTAGAAGCTCTGGTTTTTCTACCCAACGCTGCTCTGTATGGTTCTTGTTTTACTGCAGGTGCTTGCTGTTATTTTTCGTTGAAGCTACGGTATGTTCAACTCGTAGAACCTTCATCTATCTATGGGTCTAAAACCGTCATTTGAAGTAAGGAAAACAAGACTCAAAATGGGAAATCGATTCGACGGTACCGCTTTTTCACTACTACATAGTATTTTTCAATTGAACACATGAACATTTTATTCTGACACACAAACCTTTGAAAAAAAAAACAATTTTAACAAGCTTCCGGTAACAATTTGTCCTCCAACGCACTCATCTACCAACCCCCTAAAGAAATAGGAGAAGAACAGTCCAAAGAATGAGTGCCAATTAGTCGATGTGAAAATTGCTTAATTAAAATAAAAAGTTTCAAACTAAATTACCTCTCATCACCTAGAAAACACGCTATTACTGTTATTTGAGCAATAATTAATTTTCAAGTGGAAAATTATCGTTACATGTCTAGTTGACAGTGCACCTCCATTTTTTTTTCTCCTCTCGCAATTAAATTTTACGCATACTGCACCACGTCACTTTGTTCACAAGCAACAGTCAATTATTAAGTTTTAAGTTCTAAAATTCCAAACCTTGCTTACTGAAGTCACTATACTTGTTGTTGAGCATTTTTGTACGGCCCCCAGCCGGCCCCAGCCCCGCAGTGAATTTATAAGGTTGCCATTCAACCAAGTTGCGAGAAAAATTTAAAAGTCTCATTCAATAGCACGCAATGTGATCAAACACATAAATAAACTTGAGGTTTCTTATCGTTGTGCTCAGAGGCTGGGTGTTATAGCCTGGGGCGCTACACAAGTCACCTTTTGGCGACGATTTGTCTCGATTCTAGATGCGTATTTTGAATTCTTCGACCAGTTTTCGTGGTGAACAAGTTTTCCAATGACACTGGCTGATGCAAGCCAGATGAAGTGTGAATCACTTCCAGAGGTTGTTGAATGATCTCATATTTGACGAAAAATTCTTTCCCACATACGACTAGTCTACTAGACTACCACATACGGAAGTCTATTTAGTTTGACTTTGGACGTGTATTGGGATTACATAATGTCACGGTTTACTGAGCGCATTTATCGAGTTAAAAATCGCGAGTGCCACTCTCGAAGTAGCTGATAAATTTACGACTTCATGTTCAATAGCGAACAATGTCTATAGACTTTGTCGAGGGGTATTGGTATTGATATACAGCTTATTGACAGCTAAAAGTTGTCAACATTCAGTGACATACTTCAACCATAACATTTGGAACGATAGCTACAGTGCGCCGACGCACTGCGTCGACAAAAATAAATGCAAACATCTTGGATTTGTCAAAAATGGCTTAAATTTTTTGGCTGATGTGGCTTTTCTTCTTTGTCCTAGGTAGGTAGGAAGTAGGTAGGTAGGTCCATTGTGTTACCACCAGGATCTATATTTTACAAGAAATATTACCCACAGAACCAGCCAGAGCTTGAGCTTGCTATTAAGCGCTGGAGACTGCCAATGTTGATGTCAGTCAGTTCACTTAGGTTGTTGAAGAAACGGGCTCCCGAGTATGCTCTTCTTCTTTATCCTAGCCTTCCTCGGTTCTCCTTGTATGATGTTGCCTTGGGTTGTCCGATGGTTTACCTTCTTTGCTCGCATTTCTGTTTTTACTGTGATGCTCCAGATTTTCGGTGGTTTTTCCGGTCCTATTCTGGTCTCTAGCAAAATCAGCACTTGCCTTACCACACGGTCGTCTAATCTACGCACAATATGCCCTGATCAGCGAAGGCAAACCTTTTGAATCTTTTCGCAGACCGGTGTTAATTTGCTGCTGCCTCTCATTCTGCTAACTTTATCAAACATAGTCACTCCAATGGCCAAGCCAGTAGCCTTTGGATGGCGCTTTCAAGGTTCACGGAGATGCCTGAGCTCATGGAGGTAAATCTGAGTTAGGGGCTGCATCGGAGCTTCAACTATCTACAAAGATCTATATCATAGTATTTTCGGCCTCCTTCGAGTCTAACACTGTCTCCAGAAGTTCTTCTTCAAGGCTTTAAGAATCCTTCTAGAGATTATGGATCGGTCCCTAAAAGAGTTGGTGGACAGAGACTGTTTGAAGGCGCTACCATCTTGGTTGTTCACAATCAAGGATTGTCTGTTACTAGAGATATAGGTTCAGGGAAAGAAGAAGTGTTGGCATAAGCCGACTTGGGTCCCAATGTTTTCGGATCTTTTGCTCGTATGATAGATCTTCCTTAAGGTTATAGCACCGAAACCGTAGGTGATGCCGCCAGACATTCGGCTCTTCCAACTTTCTGATCCTTCAATTATAAGTTTGAAGCAAGGGGTTGCTGAGTTTGAGGATCATGAGAATCTTTTTGAAGTCTGAGGGTTCAGCTAAGATCCAGGAATCGATTCTCGGTCGACTTAGGATCTGGTGTCTCGAATTAACCTCGAATTGTGTGCCTGACTATACCTCACCCAGTCTTTCGATCACCAGTTTGTCGAGCTCATGCGATCTAAGATCAGCACATGCGATCAACTTAATATTGCTCTGATGCCATCTGTTGTGGCGACAAGTCGGGGCAGACCACGAGTTTTCCGCCATGGTTTGGAGGAAGATATTGACTAGACCAGCCACCACTTCCTTTCACTGTTTGGGTGCTATACTGTCGTCTACATCGCTCTTATCTATCATCGCTGGCATGAGATGATCCTTCAGTATTTCACTAAAGGGTCTTTGGGTGGAAGTCACTTTAGTCTTTTGATCAACTATAGGGAATTTTCTTGCGATCTTTGCCTTTTTGACTTGGAGTCCGATTTACCCAGTTCTACGGCGTTCTTTGCTCAGACGAGGGTGTAGTTTTGCCTTTCAATTCTGCATTTTGCTAGAATTTTGTCTAGATAGTGCAGAACTTTAAACGCATTGGGGAGTTGCCTGCAGGCTAGGGTTGATTGAGGAATGGATAGCGAGCTCGAAGCAGTACTTATGGGCACTGATTCCGCATTCTGAGATTCAATTTCACATGTTCTCTTTTAGGATGCCATATGGTAGCTCTATCTATAGCTGGCTTTCTTGGACGCAGATAAATTAAAAAAAAACCCTAGGATGTAAGAGTTCCCTACCATCTCGAATAACCTCACGAGTCATATCCGCACTATTCGAAGTAGGTACTCGAGAATTGTACGGTCGCCTACCAAATAATTGAATTTGTGGCGAAAAATTTCCAAGCGATTTTTATCATCATTGTATGATTTCAACTTCTATATTTGGAATATGCTATCTAATCTGTTTTTAGAATTGTTGTGTAGAGTCTCCAAAGTGTCTGTTACTGTCGAAAATATTATAAAATGTACGATAGATAGCTGTCCACATAGGACTCCTAGTCGACATAACTTGTGTTATAAGATTTTATCACGTTTTCATGGTTTGAAATATCATCTGACCACAAAACTTTGAACTTACTCTTACACAATCTACGAGTATCATATCATACCCTGCAGTGCAATCAAAATGTGTGTGCAGCGGCAACCCTCTAGCTACTAGCTATTTGTGGTTGGTACAGAGATCCCATTGACACTCAATCTAACCTAGTCCCCCCATGATATATTAATTAGTAATCATAGCAATGGCATTTGAGACACCGCATCTGTGATGCAATTTAATTTCTTATTTAATTAGAAAATAAACTAGCTTCTGGAAGAAGTCTTCTTCCCCGATTCCAATTTAAAGAATATTAAGTTACCAACTTTCATAAATCTTCCCACGACGTGTCATGGTATGTAATATTCAAAAGATACTTCTTTTGAAATTCTATTTCAGTAAACCGATAGCCAAGCGAACAATTTTTGTAAAAAATATTTTTTTTTTTTAATTTCCATCGCATCGCACTACTCAATCAAAATTCAACGCAATTCGATTGAAATATAAATTTTGAAGCTGAATGGCTGAAGACAACTCCCGGCACTGATTGATTACCCTTCACTTTCCGTCGCAAAGAAACACTTTGCTGTACGCGTGTTGTTGCTCTTTCTATCAGTGGAATTCACGTGCTAGCGCTAAATGGGCCTCTGTGCCTGGAAATAATTAATCAAACGGGAGCTCTTGCTATTGTAGTGGAAACGGTATACTAGTATGTACCTCTCGATGAAAGGCGAATCAATTCGAGGGTAAATTATCGAAATGGCTAATGTAAATATTTTGCTTTTAGTTGTACACAATGGAGTGTGTAAGTAATATGTTGTAGATACTTTATTGTTGTTTGTGCAGATTCTACAGAAGCAGCAGAAAAAAAAATAAAAACAGATGTTAAGTTAATCGGAATTCTTAGGATAAGAGAACTTTGGAAAACCAGAAAAAGGTGGGTTTTCTATGGCATAATCTAATTTTCTCTGGTTCTGTTTAACTGTTAAATGCCAGTTGTCTTTCCGGAAAATCCTTATCGCGGTTAGGATGACTGTGTTAATGTTCAAACCGAATGCTTGATGGAAATGGAAAGCAGTTTCGGTATGTCGCACGTCTTTTGTTCCAAAAACCTTTTGAAAAACTGATTGACGTTTATATATGTACACATACACACAGTACAGCATGTCTATACTAAAAGTAGAGGTAAGCGCTAGCTACGTTGACTACATTGTCGCAAAACTGATGGCCTGCTAAGAAGAAGGCATATCGATGATAAACTTGGGGGAGTCCGTTTAAAGGCGGCTATCCCTAGAGGCACCCCAAAGGGAGGGGGTCCTAGATCCAAGCTACTTAAAAGCTACTGGTGAGACTTAGATACAGTGGAATAAAAGTAACAGCATACGCAGACGATGTAGTGCTGCTTGCAACGGGAAAATGCCTTACTATTGCAGAGAACCTTAAGCATACTAAGCGTTTGGATGAAATATTGTTGACTAAAAAAAGGAACGATACCAGATTTCGCGCTACTGACCATTGAGGGTATTACTCTTAAGCTGTCTGACAGAGTGAAATACTTAGGTTCCATTCTCGATAGAAAGCTAAAGTGGAATCTGAATACCACAGAAGAGTAAAAAAAAGAGCATCGACCACCTTCTGTATTAGGTCCTTCGGGAAAAACTGAGGTTCCAGATTCAGAATAACCTTATTACTCCGCGATCCTCAGACTCGAACTCACTTACAGAGGACCAAAACTACTAAACTCAGAACTATGACCCAAATAGAGAGAGTAGCATGTACCGGAACAACCAGTGTGATGAGAACAACACCAACAGCGGGGATGGAAGCAATTCTTAACGGTCTGCCTCTAAATCTCTACATACAAGACGCCTCAGCGAAGAGTGTATGGACATGGACACGCTTAGATTCTATCTAAGCAACTTTCTGGGCGGTATTGTCAACTCAGAGTACACTGCCCATTATTTGGACCTCGAGAGACATGGTATTTTCAAGCAGAGAACAGTGGGAGAACAACGAAGTAGCTAATGAATTCAAATCCATCAAGGACTAATCAGAACTCCCTTATGTCATTATTACTACGCAATGCGACCAACCCTTTAAGCCATATGACCACCATGCCGTGCAGTAGAGTTGGTGGTAGCTCCAAAAATAACTTCCATTCGTTTAAGGTTTTTAGAACTAAAACTTCTGACCGATAGACTGACTATTAGCAGAGCACGTGTAATGCACACATTAAAAGCACCGCCTTTTGGAATACCTTGCACTAGACAATCATTCATTGAGGGCTTATTATGTGCAAACAAATAATAAATCCCGTCCGAAACCATTAAACCTCAGCAGCAATCAATTAAAAAAACACAACAGTCCGGCACCACAATCACAGTAAACATCAGACAAAACAATGAACTTAAATAAAATCCCAAACAATCTACAATGATCGAGCACCTACCAAAGGTTTCTAATCAAAAAATCTATACAATAGACCCTCCAAACAAGCGGAAATGTCAACACATAGATAGTTTGCAACCCTCGCAATTGCAGACATTACTCTTGAAATTGTAAAAAAAAAAAATTGTATCTCAGCTGTGCAACGAAGATAAATCACACAAATCCAATAAATCATCCAAATTTTGGCATTCACAACTTTCAGCAAATGCTCGGGTCTTCCATTATAAAATTGATAGCTGAATTGTCATTCAACCCGTAAAAGGCGGGCGGCTTGAAGGGAACCAATCCAAAAATGAAAAAAATAAATAAATAAAAGATAATCAAGCCTTCGAGCTGAAAATCAGATTCCTTTTTGTTTTCTGTTTCTATTTACGCACCGAATTCTTTTTAAGCAAGATCGATAGATAACAGCTGATAGGGTGTGCTAAATATCGGATTAAAATGAAATTCAAAACTGTCCTGTCTGTATCTGTGCGAATTCAATTGTGATAGATGACATTTCTTATACTAAAAGATAAACATACCAAAAGTATAGTGTGTGTGCCTTGCACTATCGTGACATGTTGTTCGTTTAGAATTTTTTTCTATAATCACCTTAATTAACGCATTTGGACAGGCAATAGAGCTACGATAAGGTTCCGTCACCTTCCGTGTCACGAGATCAATAGAGAATAGGAGTTTAATTATAAAGAGAGCCCCCAGCATTAGTTATTGGTCTGTGCACAGGAGAACGAATGCCTGAGAGAATAATAAAACGAAAAAAAAAAAAAAAAAAAACAATAAATAAATAATTCGTGGGGTGAAGGAATCAGTTGGTGGTTCAAGCGTTTCGGAGTAGGTGTCGCGCGAGCTGTACATACTGTGTTTAGGTATTCAGCGTTAGTAATTTGTTCTTAATAAAACGGGCGGAGTTGATTGACTTTCTGATAGTTTTGTGTGATAAGTGAATTTCATATTTTATCCTGACGCTCCAGGAAACGCAGGTAAATATATTTTTTTATTCAAATTTGAAATGTGTTGACACTTTAGAGGGGATTTCGAGTAAATTACCGAATAGAATGGTCAAAGGGGCGGCGAATAAGGTTTTAAAGAAAATTTAACAATTTATTCCGTGGTCGGGTTTAAATCCTCAAAAACAACGAAAGATATTTGATGGCCAAATTAAATGTGACGCAATAGGGTAAAGGACATTTTTTTCTTGAGCTGCAGTTATTTTTTATACGCCAAATATCTTCTGCGACTTTTCCATTTAAATCTCACTCTGAGCTCGAGAATTGTTTGTTATTTGCATGCATTAACATAAAATTTTAGAGCATCAGGTCAGCTGGCGAATCCTTTAGACTTTCCCGGAATAGAAAAGATCAGCATGATGTCAGACTTTTTGCCCAAATCAATTCAATTTGGGAAAAGATTTAAATTTGAGATCCTGAATCGCTTAAATGGGAAAACTGGAGATATCTTGTTGAATATAAAAGGTCGAATATGGTTCTAAGATGGACTCCTGTGTGGTCTTAGTGTCTTCCAGGCCGAACTGCATTCCCTAGAAACTTGTGCCAACACAAATCTATATACTGCCATTAAGGGTGGCAACCATCAATGTACGCATGAATAGTTAAGCTGGGCTTAAAGCACTGGTTTCTTCTTTGCACGATAAATTATTTCAGAAGCTGCACAAACTTTGCCAAGGAATTTAAATATTACGGTCCTTATGGGACACCCTTTATTTTTAAAAGGAATATCAAGAAGACATTTGCAAAGATCTTAAGTCGGCTCTTTGACTACAAAAGACGAAGTTAAGCTTCTCTTTAAGTTTTGTACTGTCCGTGTTTTCACACAAACGATTAATTGATTAGTTGTTTTCTTACCTTGTGTCCAATTTTGCAACCCTCATTTTATACAATTTGTTTTTAATGGCTTGGAATAATTTATAACGTTTCTTAAAAGTCAAATCGTTTGATACGGTAGTGTTGTATTTTTATGCTTTGTTATTTAAATTTGAGTGTCAGTTGATGTTATTTTGTATTTTTTTAAATTGACGTTGCAAATGCTTCAGCTCGAAACTAGCTGATTAAAATTCTTTTCAGACTTGTTTTTATTCAGACTCAGCTGAGGGTTGAGTAAGACCGTATTCGATGACTTTTATTCTAAGGTCTGGGTCTGGGATTTCTTGAGAATTTGATTTTTTCTTTGCTCTGGAATCGAATTCTTAACTAACTACCCTTAACATGTGAGGACTTCCAATTCAAACACAACAACTTATTTGTGTTCGAGTACATATGTGTTTTAGTATCAAGCGAGTGGCCTTAGACACTTTGCGATGCTTAGAAATTCGTTATAAACAATTTGGTTTTAGGTACCAACTTACTTACTAACTTAGGTAGCGCTATAGTTCGGGTAAGCCTGGACCTTATCCAACAGTCTTTTGGTAGATCTAGAGCTCTTAAATAGCATTTTGAATGGAGGTAACAGTTCACCCAAGATTCAGTTCTTGAATGCATTTAACTGACGGAATAGGCTTGCATCCTAGGCTCGTTATGTGATCTCAAGCGTTATATCATGCACTGGTTATTCACCGCAATAGTAAAGCCGATTTGTAAAAATATTATTGAAAGCTGTACGGAAGAACGTGTGGTCTACTGAGAATATCTTTAAACAGCAGCTCTTCAAGCAATATTTTACAAAATCCACAAAATAAGCGAGAACCCTATTGATGCAGCATAACTTCCACAATAATACTGACCTTTTGTCATTGAGTTTATCCATTCTATATATACTCTGTATCTAACAAAAGAATTTTTGGTCCAAAAATAATAGAACGGTGCTCTGGATGGTCAGGCTACCATCGGCTACCGATGCGGTAGATCACGGTTACCTTAGACGAAAGCTGCGGAATACTGTTACACCAATAACACTTAGTTTTGACAAGTTCCTACTCATATGTGTTCCACTTAGAACTGTACCTACGGTGCATTCGACAAGGACGGCTGGTGCGTTATTGCTTCTAAGCTTAACCTGAGAAAGGGAGCTCTTCAGGGCTGTAAAAGTAAATCTTATTAATTTACCAACGCAAGCTGCTATTTGAATCTAAGTCTGACTTTTTCTCAAGAGCATTCGATCAAAGCCTATTGCCATGCGTTATGTTTAAGATGACTGCCTTGTATAACAAATCTGAATGTAGACCAGCACAAAATATCCTTTATATAGATTACATGAGCCACGGAATAATAGTTTCCGTCCGTTTAATGTTATCCATGGGCAACTTCGTACTTGCTTTAGGGAATTCAGCTACAGCTAGACAAGTTTGAACTCAAAATGCTAAGAATTTAGAGCTCTTATCTTTGTCTGGGTGTTGGAGAAGTTGACAATATATTTTCTGCTTGAAGACAGTTGTAAAGTAGCCAACAGGAACTACTTCAAGTTGGAGCCCTAGGCCCACATTTTAATCCGTTTAATCGTACTTGGTCGGAAAAACAACTTAAAATGGTTTTTGGACAGAATTTTAGTTCGCTTCGGAGCGACAGAAGTGCTTTTAAGCTTGACAACAAGCTTGAGATTTTACAGCCTATATTGGCAAATGTTCTCTGTTTTCTCTGAAGACGCTTGACTTGTCTGATCAGATTTTAGGCAGACCACGGATAGAAAGGATCGATGAATATAAATACCACTGGCGATTTTTTTTTTTTTTAGAATTTCTCTCGGCAATTGAACCATGATCTATCTACGTCTGCTCAATCAAGACCGACAGGCAGAACGCAATCGAATGCTTTAAATACTCGAACACATGTCAAATGTTTTATTTATTATTATTGCAAATCAATTCAGTGAATCATATTAATTGATTTTTAATTGACTGCTACCAGTGTGTGTATCACAGCCTCCGTTGAGGGCGACTGACGTTCTAAACCTACACGGTGGTGTGGTGCAGACAAGACTCGCTCCAATCGACATTTATCGATTCAAACACGAAGTTTACCACCAACATAAGCAATCCTCACAATTATTGTTCCGAGTGCGGTTGTGAAATCAATGAGAAATAAAGTGAATTAAAACAGATACAAACGTATAAAGATACACAGATACAATGTGATGACGTTTATCATATGCACTGTGGTGCCTTAATTCACAATGAGCCGCCGTCTTTCAAATGAATTGACGATGCTTGCTTACATTGCCAACGATGATGGGTCATGGCATGATACATACGAGTGAGTACATATGTAACAACCACCGATAGTGTCCCCAGAGTGCTTGTCATCCAATTGAACCGAATCACGTGCTAAACGTGCGCGTTTTTTAATGTTCTCTCGGTTAATGTGCTATCTTTCTGAATTGCTTTACATCACTTGAACAAAAGATGGAAACGAAGACGAAACCAATGACGATGTGTAGGGAGGCAGAGAAAACAGGGACAATCCTCGGGATATAATTGATTTGCCTCAAACAAATTTATTTGCCGCCTAATTAACTACAATGTGTCCGATGTCAGGCCCCATGCAACACCAAGTGATCACATCACTGCCGCACGGTGTTTGATTCCTCAAAAATTCGGTGTTGTGGACTAGTAGTACTGTCAATTGAAGCTGATTGAATGGCAGACTTCCGTTTAATTTTAAGCCTATAAATGGTAGAGCATGTGACGTGGAACTTACAACAGTCCGAAGGTCATCTCGTAAACATAAAAAATCTTACGACTCGCTCTCGCTCCCTTATGGCCATTCTAATTATTTTGTTTGCTTTGCGTCGTTTAAATTTAGTTCAGCGCACGTGATCATGTGCTCGATTTTGTCTGGAAACGATAGCCGCTAATTTTGGCTCCTAATACTCTTATAAAAGCTCGTGTTAATGAGTCTTGATAGATGGAGGCCAGAGGTGGATCATAGGATCTTATATAGCATATTTAGCGTATAAACGCGGATCACTTTGACATATTATTTTTTATATTTTTGCAAAAAAAAAAAACACTTAACGACTTATCTCAGAAGGCAGTGTTTGTAAAATCGAATTTAGTTCGACAAGTGTTCTTGAAAAGATAAGATGGATTATAATAGTTGAAGTTTAGTTGTGTGTCGTTGTGTTAAGGAATAAGGTTCCGAAAAACTGTGAGTAAATAAACAATTTGTGTTCCGTAATTTTGTGTAAAAATGTTTTTGAAATTGCATTTAGCATAAAAGTCAAGATATTGTTAGACTTTGAAATGCTCAAACTGCATTGTCATTGATTGTTTCATCAGTTGTTGTCAGAGACCTCCCAGCTAAGGGTGTAATGACACTTTAGACAAATTTAGTAATGAGTTTTTAACGAGCGCTTGCTGATGAATGAAAACATGGGAAAGTACAAGTCTGTTCAAGTTCAAATTGGGTGACCTAAACCAGTGAATTTTAAATGGAGGACTTCAGTTTTTTGCTGACAGATAGGATGACTTCATTTAAGTCGGACTTGAGCTGTACATCAACTTCAGTTGGCTGACTTTACTTACAGGGATTCCATTTCGGGCGGGGCTCGTGATTTCTATTCGAATCTTTCTGATTCGGTCGTTGAATCTTTAGAGCCCGTAAAGGCCGATGAATCCTCTCGTTTATTCACTGTCTTTTCTGACTCAATCATAGATCCATTACGTTTTTTTCGAGTGAATCTGTATCTACGCGCCATAAATTTGGACTGGTAGTAGATTAACATGGAAAAGCTTTTCCTAGCTCAAGAACTGGGGTTCTGATAGATCTAGAGCAGTTTTTTTTTGTTTTTTAACTAAAGAGAAATACCTTTTCTAAGTGGATGACGAGGTTTTTGATTAAAAAAGCTGGCATTTCCTTAAAAATGTTTAGTACCACGGGTGGTTGTCGTGGCTTAGTGGTAAGTGCATTGGACTGCTAAGCGAGAGACACGGGTTCGATTCTCAAAAACCACCAACAATTTTTTCACGGCACCACCTGTTCGCAGGCATGACAAACCTGCAAAATATAATCTGTCATGAAAAGCTTCTCAATACGCCGTTCGGAGTCGGCATTAAAACAATAGGTCCCTTCCATTCGTGCAAAGAATATAACATGCACATCATGAATGGTTGTGAGAAGCCTAGGCCTTGGCTCCCCATGAGCTGCCGCGCCAAATATTCATACCACGGTATGGTAATTTTTTGTTTGCTTTCTAAATCGAAACAGATCACCTTATTAAGTTCCTTTTCGTCTATCTTCCACAAGTCGCCTCAGTTAGAGATGCCCTCTGGATTTCCACGCAGTTCCTTCCTGACCGTATTTTTTGGAAAGTTTCCTGGGCTTATCCTCTGGATTTGCCGAAGACATAATTTCGACTGCTTGTCAGCACCGACAATCACATAATATATGTGCAGCTCGTCCTTTAAGACACAGCATGCAGATTCCACGCCCAACGGAAAACACTTCTCTCCATTTGAGAGTTCCTGTCGTCATGCCCAGATCTTCCCCCTTAGTCACAATGTGAAACGTTTTTCTAGGTCTTGGTCTTGGACCCTAGAAGTATTATTTGCACGTTTTTAGTACCAATGGTGATGCCACTAATAGGTTTAAGAAAGATGAAACAAAGGGTTTCCGTTTTGGCTACCGAATTCAAGCTCACAACAGGGGACATTTCTATTTTTCACTGAATTTAAGGTTGGTGGCTTAGGACTCCTCGAAAGATTCAACGGTTCCGATGCAATTGCAAACCGTTCAACGTTTACCTTTTATTCACACAGTATTGGCTGCTTGGAAGCCTCAGACATTCAAAAACTACATTTATGCCAGACGGATTCGATCTATGATGGTGTTTCATTCCAATTTTGTTGTAACAAAAAGTTGCAAGTCCCGATTAACGAATAGGACCTTGTGTGATTTACAATCAAGATTCTTCATGAAACGAAACGATCATTTGACTGGTTTGTCTGGTATGTAGCTGACGTCTTTGAAAATTTAACACGTCCTAAATGCACAGAAATTGAATTCTTGACTGAATTCTGAAAATGAAAGAGACAATTTGGACAATTCTATTCAAAGAAGAGCCAGACTAGCCTTAAAAATATTAAGCATGCATGCCAAATCGAACATTTAATTTAGAATTTTTGAAGGTTCATGGAAAGGGATATATTTTGAGATAAGCCTTCACCAAGCTAGGATGGAATAACTATAGTTGTGCTACGCTCAATAACTTTTAGACCATTTATGCGTATGTACTTGCCTTTCACTGCAATCTAGTAAACAATATTTTTTTTAAAATTTAATTTTGAGAGAAACTTGTCAGGTTGCTACATAATGACACTTTGAAACTTCTCCATCCTCTCATATCCTTTTTTTTTGGAATTCTGAAATCACATTCTTCAGAGCGTTCCCATAAAAAAAAAAGAAAAAAGAAAGAAGTAAGCTGTAGTCCATAGGTTAGGTGGTTTACTTAAATAAAAAAGTGAAAATAATTTTCTATTCTTATATCTTTTCAGACCTTAAAAAGGAGTAAAATCCGCATGCCTAGATTGTTCAAAGACGAGTATTGGAAGTCCATACAATTATAGAGACAACATAGACAAAAAGCCCAAAAAAAAGGAAGCCAAATCAAATTTGATAATTAAATTACCCGAGAAAACCTAGGCCACCAAGCAAAATGAGTGGCCCACCAGCAGATAACAATAGGAGGAAACTATCTTTCCTTGGATTCAACACAAAGAAGGTAAGTTGCCTTTGTTCACATATATTGTCAGTTCATGCCTGCAGGGGGTCATTTGAATTGATTTCAAATGAAGTAACTTTCATTGAATGTAATTTCCTCCCTACCACCACCGAGGAGTGAAATGTATTTATGATGTCATGGAGTTTTTAGAAAATAGCAACAGCCTAAGGGTGAATGGCTTTTGCAAATATATTGTCAAATTGCTAGCAAACAATTTTAAAGTTCATCGTTCGGTTGTTATAGAAAATATAAACAAGTTAATGATCCCGAGCTTCAGTTTCTTAAGAAAGTGAAATTGGCCGATAGTGGTAACCTACTTTTTTTAACAACTTTCTTTTTGCTGAGTGTAAATATTTCAATATCTTGTTGCTAAGCTATGTCTGTTTATAAATTAATTATACAACTGTGCAATCATTATGTCAATCTTTAAGAAGAATATTCACATTCTTAAGGTGGACATACATCATTTTATCATTTGTTTACATGACTAGCCCAACTTTAAAAAATAAAAAATAAAAATCAAACACATGATCTTGGATAAATATACGATTTTTTTTTTGCACTAAACATCATAAACTATGATGTGATAGATACACAAACCACTTTTAAGAGCCTTGAAATTCGAGGAAAAGTTTTTTAAATTATTTATTTGTTTTACCCTAATAAAGGTCATATACGCAATTGACAAGAAATTATTATGGCCATAAAGTCAATTCGAAAAGGCAAACATGTTGCCCTCTTATCGCTAAAAAGTGCTAAAAAATTTATTTGTTTTCCTTGTCTGTAAATGTTGAAGTCATCAGAAGTGTCTCAGATTAATTATAGAACATGAAAATTAAATTAGATCGAAAGCCCCATTGTGAGTGCCTTTGTTGTGGATACTTTTCGGTGCTAATTTCGTCCTAAATAAAAAGAAAACAATTGACTTGTGAAATTATTAATTTTAACAATAAATTAATAAAAGGCACTTCGCAGCTTGAGATTGATCATCTGAAGTCAAACGTTCGCAGGTTTGTTTGTGCGCCTATAACTGGAGAACAAAACAATCAATTTGGATCCGGTCTTTTTTCAATTATAACTGGATTCTTCTCGTGTGTTTTTGGACTGTTTACCATCACGATTTTTTCTTTTGCGTTTCTCAGAAGGAATTCAATTGGAATTCACTATTCAATTGGATTTCAAATTGTCAAAAGTCACTGTCGTATCTTAGAGAATGTTAAACACTTATTCGCCATCGGGTTCAGTTCACAAAGGAGGCTATCATCACATTATTCTAAAGAGAATTAATAGGCACTAGTACCTATAGGAGTATGTAGTTTGATGGTTAGTAAATCGAACGATTAAAGTATCAGCGAAGCACACCCTACCAATTTTTTATCAGACCAGCTTGAACTAATGCCGCTTTCCATACTTCACGGTCCCGGGCACGCTGCTACGAATTTACTAGATCAAGGTTTCAAGTGTCCACGATTGTCTGATCTGTAAACCGGACCTTCGGTCTTCCTTTTCTATGAACCAAGTGGCTGCGATTCGAAGATGCTCTTAGCAGCAGCCTTCTCAATGTGGCAGAGCCAGTACAGTCGACGGATTTTTGCTTTCCGGACTACATCCACATCTTGATATAGTTCATAGAGTTCGCGGCCCGCGGGAGAATATACCCCCATTCGCCGTCCTTACTTTTTTTTAAAGGAAATTTCCACTTAAACTCGTTTCGGTCCATTGTTCTCCTAGGCCGAAACCCTTTTTTAGTATAGTGGTTTGGGAATTTCAGATTTTGTTCGTTTCTCTCTTTATTTTCGGTGTCTATTGTTGTTTCCCGACCGGGCTTGAACCTCCACAGGTCGAGTCACAAGCAAATACTACCCACTACACCATCGCCACCACCTTCCTTACATAAGAGACCAAATATTCGATGAAGAGTTTTTCTTTCGAAAATGCTTTATATCTGCTGTGCTTTGTCGTTGAGCACTCGGCATCATTCAGATGAACTGACAGGATCAATGTTCTATAAATAGACCACGCATTTCGTCTTCCGGGTTTTAAATCGATTTGTTTCGCCACACCGAAATAGCAGCAGTTTCCTAAGGTAAGTCTTCATCAAATCTCCACTACGTTATCATTCGTGAAGTTGAGATAGACAAAATCCGTAACTACATCGAAGTAACTGTTGAATTTGTATCCAAGGCGGTGGAGATATTCTTCTTTGTTGGTTGACAACATGTGCTTGGTTTTGTACTCTATTACTTCAAGGCCTCCTCGTTTGGCCTGTTTTTCATTTGTTGTGAAAGCTTTTAAAATGCCACGGTGAGGGCGACCGATAATGTCGAATTCGTCTCTATATCCCAGCAGCATGATAGATTTGTTTCATGTTCACACTTTGCCATGTACACTAAGTTCGAAAGAGCTGTTGCCAGCATTATATGACATGGCATCGTCCTGTAGACCCCAAGACGATGAATGCTATCATAATGCTACTTTGAAGTCATTGAAAGTCTCGACATGAAATTCGTTATTTTTTCCAAGATCTGTCGGACCGGAAGCCACACTGGTAGGTGCCGATTAGTCTTTTGCAGAAGGCCTTCAGACTTTCACACAGTCTGTTGGATAGGATATGCAAATGCTGTCAAAGGCGGTCCTAAAATCGATGAAAGGATGGTGTGCTTCGATTTAAAACTCTTAGGTCTTCTTCAACGTCTACCATGTTGTGGACATTTAGTCAGAGGGAGTCCACATAACGTAACAGTGTAGAGGATTCTCTTTTCTTTTTTTTTTTTTTATGCATTCCATGGTTATTAATCGTCTTAAACTTGTAGCTCTAGAAGTGACATCGTCAACAAAAATGTTAGTCTGGACAAAGTTTTTCAAAGAGGTTGCCGCCACAACAGTCATTGGCCAGGGTAAATACTGACGAATTGGTTCAATTTTTTTTGAACATATTGCTCAACACTTCAATACTCTAATTCCTAGCTTCAACACACCCACAACAGATTATCACAATCAACTCTTAGAAATTAGAAATTAGAGGGTGATGGAAATAAACTTTCCGCTTGTCATAGCGCCTCGATAAAACTGTCCCAATGCCCACAGTAAATAACGAAAGAATTATCTTAATTAGTCAACTTTACGGACATGCCCGTAAAAATCACACCAAAAAATAATTGTCAACGACAGGTGTTATAATTTAAATTACCGTCAAAAGTTTATTGCTCACTTCGTGTACACAATGTGTGGTAAAACAATCTTAATGCGCTTTGCATGTCTTGAGATTTATTTTTTTTATTTTTATTTATAAACCTAATTTTTCAACCCGATGATTGTGTACACAATCAGTTAATTTTAATCAAAGAATTTTCCATTGAATTACCCTCATAAGCTCTTAATACTTTATGAAGGGACATTTACTGGTACGCGTACACTACCGCCTAGGTAAGGTGTGAACATAACAAATGTTCTTTTAATTAAATGACACCTCACACTTGAATATTTTCTGAATTTAATTAAAATGCATTCAATCGATAATAAATCGTTTGAACCTGTGTACTAATCAATAACTCAATAGATATGTGAACTAAATTAAACGTCAATTAGAGCGAAATAGTAAACTACATTCTTTGACAGCTGTCAATCTGTCATTGTAACTTGTCAGCGTCACAAGGTCATTGAAATTTATTTTCGGTAAACCCAAACTCAATAAAAACGCTACAACTAGCGGGCATGTACCCCTAAATCAAGATCTGCAATCGAGTGTGCTTATCAATTTATTCATTCGATATCACGTATGAGTATGACTCACAATCACAACTCACAACACAGCGCACTAGCAAGAGTTCGAAATTTATTATTATTTCGTGTTTTATTCGCTGTCATTATCGGTGTGATAAGAGGTTGACACACCATAGATTCGCATCACATTTCAATCCGTCAAAACAGTGGCCCCTCGAACCCGATGACGTTGTTTTCGTCGGCGTCAACGTCTACGATAAGCACGTGCGATTTACGAACAATGTCGATCCATTATAAACTAAATTAAATGATACGATTCGATTGGCCCCCGATTTGACGGGAAAGCAGACCCAAATGGATTTATTTATGAAATTATTTTGATTCAAAATATAATTTTAATGGAATAGGGGCGCGTTTATGGGATTAGGGGTTGCTGAATTTTCAATGATTTTTTGCTTAGCATCAGCGAGTGGAATTAATTAGGTGCTGTAGTTGTCGAATTTTCAGATATGCTGGAGGGAATTGGAATTAATGAGGGAGCAGCAAAAAAAAAAAAAACATTAATCATGTAATACTCATTCCTGTGCTCAAGCTGATAAAATTAAAAAGTATCCAATTAGTGTTGGATAAGTTGATTAAGCAAAGTGCTAGGTCAGTCTGCTCGGATTTGTGAAAGGTATTTCAATAGGAGTAATTGTGTGGAGGAGGCGAATTCGGGATGCCCTTGTGGAAGACAAGAGGGGTGATATTTGCCAAGTAGATAAATCGCAATTAATTTTAAGGCAACATGTCTGTAAAATATCCTTCACGACTCTAATTGTAGGACCAATGTTCTGACAACATTTTCAATGAAGTTTGTGCAGGCATTCGACGTATTCTCACCAAACGCACATTGTATCTTGGCTCAACAATTATAAAATCGGGAAACGAAAGTCCTATGGCATGTGTGACGACTGTCTTGCAATTGTTACCTATCTGTTGGGACGTCAAAAACTGAGCGCCATTTTCAATGCAATTCCTGTACCCGTACAGAAAACGTTCCAATTAATGGCTCATCGAAGATGCAGCGGTATCCCTCTGCCTTGAAATCGAAAAATGTTGACCATACAGAAGTAATTTCCTCATCTCCAGGTTCCAATGTCTTAAACAGAGCTGGCCCTTATCACTAAAACTCCACTCGTTATCCTACCCAAACTGAGGGCACAACACTATCAATTCTTCCTGATAAGGGGCATTTAAGTATGCCTCTCGCCACTTGCAAATTGCTACTCATAAGAAACGCGATCAATATCGCCAATCATAGATGGACAGGTGGTAGCACCTGCCTCATCACCCGGCAGATTTGGCCAAAGCTGGATCTCAAACGTTTCCATTGTCTCATCTGACGGAATAGACCCACCTTAGTGGGTGTCATTACCGGACACTGCACCATCGGCAAGCATGCCTATAGGCTGGGCCTCCTTTACAATGACTTCTGCAGAAGCTGCATGGATGAGGAAGAGGAGGAGACAATTCTTCATCTTCTCTGTACATGCCCGGTCTTTTCAGCTCGAAGAAGAGCATACAGCTTCTTCAACAACATAAGCGAATTGGCTGATATCAAAATAGGCAGTCTCTAGCGCTTCATAGCAAGCTCCGGTTGGTTCTGCGGGAAGTATTTCTGGTGAAATACAGATGCGGGTGGTATCACGATGGACCTTATCTGGTCTAAGTGAGGTTGCACCTGCACCTTAACTTAATACCTGAGACCCATTCTAGATAGAAAGTTGTTCTTTAGTGCAAAATAGCAATTAATCCCACACAGGGCTGCAGCCATAAATTACAGAGTGAACGATTAATCATACCGTCTACATGACCTCGGTCTAAGGCTGAACGGTTTCTACGTAATTCTTCCGCTGTTTCAATACCTGGTAACCCTCTGCAACTAGAGACCCAGCAGAATTTTGCACTCTACTGTGTGTCAAGAACCCTAAGTTCTTTGCGACACCACTTTACAAGCTTCGATGTTATAGGCGTAGCAGCTATTGCTTTGTCTAGCTTTCAGTGTAAGTTGTGTGATATTCTACCGTAATAATGTCACTTCTAGAAATTTCGCCTGGAAAATGCAGTTGTGATCTGGGAGTCTTATGGAACTGCTTAGTCGTAGCTTGTCGGAGGAAAGATCCGCTCTTATGCCTACGATGAATTTAAACTCATTAGCAACTTTGTTGTTCTCCCACTGTTTTCTGCTTGGAAATACCCATGAGAAGGGCCCTTCAAGGCCCAAGAAATGAACAGTGTAGTCTGAGTTGAGATTAGCGCCTTAAGTAGAATCTTGGCATGTCCATACTGATTCGATCTTGAGTGTTTTGACTGGCACTTTTCGCTGTGGCTTCTTGTGTGTAGAGATCTACAAGCAAACGGTTAAGAAATGCTTCCATTCAAGCTGTTGGTGTTCTCATCGCATTGATTAACCTCGTACATGCTTCTCTCTGTATTTTGGTCATATCCCTAAGTTTAGTGGTTTTAGTCCTCCATAAGTGAGAACAGGTCTGACGATCGCTAAGTTATAAAGTCAGTCCGGGTTTGGAGTCCAAGTTTTTCGAGAAGAACCTACTACAGGTAAAGAAGGCGTCCGATGCCTTTTCACTCTTTTATAAAAATCCTGCTTCCAGTTGAGCTTTCTGTCGAATATGAGACCTATGTAAGCGCTTAGGTCGGTGGCTTGAAATCTGATGTCATTATTTTATTAATAAAGAGGACTAGTACGGTTTTCTGTCGGTCAATCTACAAATAGTTTCTAAATGTGTTCAAGCATACTCACTCGCAGCATTCTCATGTTGAGAAAATCTTGGTATTTTTGTCAGTACGAACAATAATTTAAACGTCTTCCTGCCAGAAGAACAGCGACTTTAACTCTGCACCCTAACTGTCGTCACAATACACGTACGTGCGTTAATTCACCCAACATTTAAACTTGATACCATCATTCATTTATTTTTATAAAAAAATGAAGTATGTCATTAAATTCTTTCATCGCAATGTCGTCAGAGATGAAGATAAATCGGCAGCCAGCCGTAGATAAAAGTAAAAACAAGCCCTCAAAACCGTCAAAAATATCGTCGTCAAAACCAAACATAAGCAAAACAAATAAATTAAGTTCAAGGCTTTCCCTTATCTCATTTATCTGAAAATCAATTGACAAAAAACAAAAAAAAAAACTTAAATTTGATTCTAATTGAATTATCTTCTGGTAGGCTATATCGATTGAAATGAGGACAAAAATATCTTTTTGTTAAGTACAAAGTTTTCCATTGTTGTTTTCTTTGATTTTTCTATTTTTTTTCTCTTGCCTATCCATCTTTGTATGCCGTTTATTGACTTACGCACCATTAGACGAGAGATATGTACTTTTACAGAACACTGATTGTAAAAAGTTATCGCAACATGAGTTTGAAATATTGTAATAACAAGTTTTTGTATCCAAATTGTCATTTATGAATATACAGATCATGGAATCATGAATTTTTTATCATGGTCATTGATTAGACATTCTACTTTTGACGGGACTGGCTCGTCTCAGAGGGTGTGTCCCACTGTTTGCCAGACTTCAGGGGGGACAGCGAAATGTCTCGCTTTGGGCCACTGTACAGATGGTTACATGCATTGCAACGAGGAGCAAGGTTGGGAAAAAGTCCTCACTCAATTTCCTTGCAGTAGTTTGACGTTCCAATTTGTTCACATTAGTCGCGACGATGATATCGGTCAAGTGGCAGCCGCCAGACTTGATGAACATTCGGGTTCATTCCACAGCATTTTTTATGACTTTTTTCAAACTTCTGGTGATAAATTCTCCAATTCTTGTCGGATGTTCTCCTTCAGGAATACCACAGTATGTGGCTTGTTCTTATACCCAAATGTGCAAGTGTCCACTGTAGCTCCTGCTGTGTGTGTGGTTGCACCATCCAGCCTTAACCACATGTTCTTCGAACCTAATGCGTCAATCAGCGGCAGCAGGAAGTCGTTGATCATGGTTCTCTAGCGCTATTTGCACTTTGTACGACGACATCTTCAAATCCTTCATCAAACTTCGTTATAAAGATTATCTATTGATGCTCAATTGCATAGCCCGTCGTCTGTTTGATATTTGAGGGTCCTCTTGGTCTTGCCACAGCACCAATATTCTCGACCGAACGGCTGCTCTGTGGCTACGTCTGTCCCGTATTAAGCTAGTCTCAGCTAAATGTCACAGGGTATGCCCAGTTGCTGCTATACGACCAAGAAATCGACGCCGTTATTCATTCAAGTTGAGCCAAAACCACCGATCGATGATGATGGAAGGAACCTATAATTTGATTGCCGACTCCGAATGGCAGATTGAGAAGCTTTTTCAGGGCCATCCACCCGAATAAAATTTCGATTTTGACAGACGGCTCAAAAGCTGAGAAAAAGCGGGCTAGAAGATCTACCCGTTAGAACCAAACATTACCTGGTCTTCTGAACCATGGTAGCGTATTCCAAGTTCTTAGGAAAGTCATTAAAATTTACATGTCTAGACAGTCGAGCTGTTATTGAAGCTATTTCGTGAATGATACTCTTCCTATTCGTGTCTACAGTGTCCGGTGATGGAACCTGTTGTCGTGTTGATGTTCGGTCTTTAGAATGATAATAGACTGATACTGATACTTTGGTTTGATCTATGCTAAGATAGCAGTAATTGCAAAAAACCATCGACGATTGTAGGCTTAGAGAAGCCACTCAACAATTACTAGACATTCTGCATACAATGAGTCAGAAACAGACTGCTCTAGTAGTCATCATTTCTAATTAAGTCTTTCAATTTACTTTGTGACGACTTAGATTACTCAGATAGATAAAATATCTTATTTAGCTTGTCCAAGGCTGTCTGTTCAAATTAATATTTTTTGCTTCTTTAACTGTAACCTATCTTTTGGGTTCATCAGATCTAAGCTGACAACAGTCAAAAAACAACATGCGCTTCGATAAAAGAGTCACTACATGTCATCACCGTCATCACCCATTTCGACATGAATAAAATGGGTCAGCGCTTATAACTTTGCCCTGACTTTGAGTCCATTCCGACTCACACCACTCAATATGTGCCACTAAACAAAAAAGTTATGTTACACCGCAAAAGGTTATAAATAGGTTTTTTGTTTTTCCCTCCACCCCCACCTCCGCCCAACTCGGCATGTGTTATCACATCAATAAAATCCGCCTGTTGAAACACGTTCCATTCTTATCGCATTGTCAGCATTCTGTTTTTTTTTTTATCACTTTTGCAACTCACGGATTCAATTGTCACGACACGCTCTTAAAAGGGTTGCAAAACGTCAACCCGGCAAGAACTTTGCAAAAAAATTCCTAAAAAAGCTAACTTTAGCTTGGAAGCTCTTTATCCACGTGACGTGAAGTTCGGTATATATGTATGCTTTCACACATATCCGCCCAAACGAAGGATGTACAGGGAAAAAGCTTTATCGGCTACTAAAAATGAAGTCCTCTCCCATCGTCATCGCACATATGTATCCGATTTAGAATAGAAAACGAAAAACAAAAAAGAGAAATATGGTACCACGTAGTAGGTACAGTGAATTTGGGATTAGGAAGCGCAACAGGAAATCAATACACTTGTCCAAGGTCATGCAGTAGAAGTTGTTCCACAGTAGCTAGTCCTCTTGGTGCCACAGTTGTTCAAGCAAGGACTGGCTGTAAATATAGTTTCCATCGGCCAGGCAAACTAACCCACACCATGTAATCGAAATTATTGATTTGCATTTTTTTTTTCTTTTAGCCAATTCAAAGATATTATATCTAGACTAGATACACGACAACCCATCGTTTTGCCATTCGTAAGTCTCCAGCGACTGTTTTGATAGATTAGTCCCCAGAGTGGATCGACTGCAATCGCTAAACGTGCGGCAAAAGTGTTAAGAGAGAGAAAACTTAATAAGACCCATCAGCTAACCTCCCCACGGTTAACTATTAGGTGTCCTTGTTGTGAGGGAAGAAAAGAGTGTTTCCAGTGCCCTTTTACATGAGACACCCTTGGCATATGTGCACGAGCAATTTGCATTATTAAATTTCGTCCTCCTAAACGGCCTTGACTTTGAAAATGCATTGTTACACGGGTATAGATACTATTCATTTTTCATTTCACCATTTGTTATAATTTTTTTCAAAGACAGAAAAAGAGAGACACGTGAGGGGGAAGAGACGAAACCCAGGAAGTGGAATAAATAAATAAAATTCAACACGAACAACAAGACCAATAGGGTGGAAGGACTAAAAAGCCAGCTTGTTGTTGTAGCACTTTGCGAGGGTGGTTTTGCACTTGTCATGTGAACATGGTTTGCTGCGTGGTTTGTAGAACAAAAAAAAAATCATTTTTGTTATCGTAGTCTCTTACAGGGGGCGGATGGCTTTATGTTTTCTATTTATTTCACCACTCAACGATGACTTAAATAAATACTGTCTTGTTTTGATAACAAAGATTCTTTTGGATTTACAAATTTATATTTCAGGCCATTAAAGTCTTGCAAGAGATTTTTTCTATGTGTCATGGGGTGGTAAATGGCGAATGGCGAATGGAAAACGTCAGGGATGTTCTTTGATTTGGTTTGGTGTGCTTTTTTTTTGTGTCCCACTTTGCAATGTGGGATTTATTTTAATTTAAAAACTTTAATATTGAGTGCAGATATTTGTGTTTAAGTCAAAGAAGTTGTTAGTATTTCGAGAGCGCAGGGAATTTTAAGAGTCTCTTGAGAGTGTCGAGTGTCGGTAAAGTGAACTTTAGTTCATCTTAAAATATTTTCAATCATGTAGGCGGATTTTTTGGACAATTGTTCACAACTCCGTTGCAGAACAGACGCTTTCAATAAAAGACCATTGAGCTGGAGTATATATTCGATGTTACCAGTCTAGATGTTCCCTAAAGAAGTCTTCTTAACTTGTGTGGAACTCTTGGAATACCTCAAAGCAGCTCTTTGCGATAGAGGCATTGATGTTTGATGGTAATGATGTTATAAATTTTTGTTTACATTTTCTTGTGAAACAATTGGATGTAAGTCCAAATGAATATGTAGGACCGCAACTGAAAAAAAAAATATATAGCGCGACAGCTCATAGAGATCCAGAGCCTAGTTTCTCGCAACCATTCATGTTGTAGGTATTCGCACGAATAGAAAGGTTCTACAATTTCGTTGCCCACTTCGAACAGCGGACTGAAAAAATTTTTCAAGGCTTGATGCCAAGAAAAACATTAAGTTGTTTTCCAAGATTCGAACTGCTAATCCGTTCACTTAACAGTCCAACGCACTAACCACTAAACCACAGCGACCCTCAATACTCCTTATTGGGAAAAACGTCTTTCAAATTCAGTTCTATAGTCTATTTTTTATTAAGTTTTGTGGCATTTTTAAAATTTAACCACAAAACTGTAATTCCTTGACAGCTGTCAGGCAAAAATTAAAACTCTGGTGTTAAATTCTTTTCCCTGCTCTAAATGTAAAAGTCAACTCAAAACATTGCTAATGTGGCTGCAAATTTTGTAGAAAGCACAAGGTTGTATACGCCATCAGGTTTTGAATTTTCAATTATTCAATGTTCGTTGATTGTGTCTCGGAAACGTCTGTCACACATTGTCTTTTTAGGCAAATCAGTCTTTCTTATAAATATCGCAGACGGCATTAATGTAGGAATTTAACTTAGAATTACAATCGCCAATCGCCTTAGGAGTAAGTCTACCCTCGGACGTACTGTCAAATCAGAAATTCTTTCCTTAGCTCTGTGTTTCCTCGTCACTACAACGTTTTGCATTTAAAATCGATGTGCATCTCCTTTGTCTCTCCTCTAATTTCCATAACACTCTTGCTCTAGTTCAATGTTAGACATAACTGCTTTAGCGAGAACTAATTATTTGTAAAAAAGGTCATATCGAAAAGAACTAGGAAGATGCTGATCTCTGTTCTGCTATACAGTGCAAAAACAATGACTTTGTCAAAATTGGATAAAAGTGCTCGAGAAATCTTCGAGAGAAAAGTTCGGTGTTCGATTTATGGTCCACGGAAAGTAAAACAGAAGATTCAACCTCAAATTCGGTTGTGTCATGTAAAGTGGGTACACTGATGCAGCTGCTCAAAAATTATTTTTAATTCTAAAGAGAACGATCTTAAATAAGTCGCTGTATGCAACTCAAGACAGCTTTTAAAGGATTGTATTGGCTGAAGGGGCTTGTTAGCTGAGGAAGAAATGAAAGTACAAGTGAATGTGATTTGCCATACAATCCTATGGCAGTTAAGAAAACAAATTGGAAGCAGATATTGAGACGTTCAATGTCAAAAGTATTTTTTCAAAGAGTAGCCGTCGGCTTCGGCGTGCACCTATGCCCCCGAAACGACCCTTAAGTTACCCTCTTATGAGCTTGCTCCGGCCTCATACAACGAGTTGGGTGAGGTTTCATTTCATTTGAGGTTTTTTAGTTTTATGCCAAGATGAAGTATCGTCCACTGGAAAAAGGACTTAGAATTTTGGTTTATTACAGATTATTATTTAAAGATTTGGTTTTTCAAAACATGCTTGATGTAGTTTGCCTTACACCCATCTGGGTCGTTTTCTTCTGACAAGCCAAAGTATCACTTATATATATAATTGGAGTGGAATGAAAGGGTTCCACAGTTTTAATGCCGACTCCGAACGACGAATTGAGAAGCTTTTTTCATGACAGATTATACTCTTGCAGGTTTGTCACGGATGCGAAGAGGTGGTGCTGTGAATAACTTTTGGTGGTTTTGAGAATCGAGCCTGTGTCTCTCGCTTAGCAGTCCAACGCACTAACCACAAAGTCACGGCGAACCATAGTATCACTTATAAAAAAACAAAAAAACAGTGTTGCTACTCTTCAGCCTTGTGGAACTCCATTACAAATGTTTAATCTTCCTGCAACTTTTCCTGAACTTCTTACACAACATCTAGCTAGGTCGTCTGGGTTAAAATATCAACAGAGAACTCAATTCAATCTATTGTTCAGTGACGTATACCTTAAGCAATTGAATTTGGTCATCAGGTAAGGAGATCCAAAGTTTAAATAGGCAGCCAAACTCTGGCAATGTCGTACATAATCTACTAGAAGAGTTCCTTCTGTTTGTCTGAAATAGGATAGGTGGATAGGCGTTATGAAAAATTGAGTTCGATGATTGGATTTAAGCCTATAATTCATCAATTTACACCTGTCTAGGACCTGGCTGTCTAGAGTTAGGCTCTAAAAAAATGTTCTCGATTGCCAATCTGTCATAGACTTACTATGCGTCTGTCGCGGATCCTATGGAGCTCTTAAGCGAGAATACGCTGAAGGTTAGATTAGAGAGGATATGCGCCTTTATTTTTGATCTAGTCGGTTGGTTTATGTTCGAATCAACCGTGTGCTTTCAACAAATCGTACCAATCAAGTGCATCATTGAAACTTGCCTACGTTCTTCCAGCTCTCCAAACCATCTGCTTGCTTAAAGCTGAAGGCAACAGATATGGAATACGAACACTACACGTATCTCAAATTCAATAAGATAGGCCTGAAATTTGTGCCTTGTGTCATCCCTATGGATTCCCTAAACTTTCTTCGAAAAGTATTTAAAAAAAAAAATTCCTCAACAACAAGTCCAAACATCTCGTATAACCGTCTCTCCTTCATAGACGAGTCAATGTATAAAGCTCTCCCTTCAGGTGTCAGTTTCCCGCGTTTTGTTAAAAAGTTACCCACATTGACAATGTCTTTCCGTCTTTCCGCGCCACGTCAACTGGTAGCCATCCATTAGGTGGTTGTTAGCATATTCCATGGACATTTATTCCTTTAAATGTTTGCCACCCAAGTGTTAATGACAACAGACAACGAGAATACAATGACGATTAACCAAAGGGATACTTGATGGCCAATACATCTTGATGTGTCCTTAAAAAAATGAGAAGCTTTCTCATGGAAATATATCCTCAGTAACATCCCTAAACCTGAACCTTTCCCTACCCTAGTCTCGGTATACAGACAGATTTTCCTTTCTATTTTCCATCGTCCCACAGCAAGGTACTTTCTCTGTAGTCAAAAAAAAAAAGCTAACAAAACGAGCAAGAGAGAGAAAATACACACATACACACACATATGCACAGAGAATAGGGAGAGCTTTCATATCGGTTGTGGCCTTGCCTGGCCTTGACCGAAGCTGAAGCAAAAATTTTCACACAATAATTTGCGCCCCGGAAAATGTTAGCGCATAAACGTCTCTGGCACACTGTTGTGCGGTGGTTCACATGGTTTTGTTCCTCCTCGTGTACTACTTTAGTACTTACGTCAAAAATTTAGCTAAATCCCAACAACAACCACCACCAACAGATACTAATTGGAAATTTAAAATAAAAGAAAAAAAATTTTCACGAAAAAGGAAAGAAAATCCGTACGGTAGTGTTCGGTTTCCCTTGTGTTGGGTTGGGAGTGTGCGCGGCACTTTCTGTTTCGTTTGGCATTGTTTCGCCCAGTGTCTGTGTTTGTTTCGGCAAAAAGGAGCTCTCTTCACTTCGGACCCAGATAGTGTCCTCATCGAGTATGTGTGTTGCATTGCATAAGTAGTGCCCAACCATTGCAGACATTAATTTCTAGTGAATAACACAATCCAGTGCCAGTGTCAAACGATTGGAATCAATTCGGATGCGGATACAAAAATATCAAAGTTGTGTGCGACGCGGTTCGAGTGTTAATTTGTCAGCAATTATCGCATCGTATCCTTAAATTTATGTGAAAAGTGTTAAGATACAGGACGCGCGTGTAAAGAAAAACATTGACAATTTGTTTCGTCTTTAATGGGTTGAACAAAGCTCCTGGAAGCATCTCTCATCTCCAATCCCCCACCCAAAGGACCAAAATGATGAGCAGTTTGCTGTTCACATATAAAATTTCGTTTTGCATACACAATCGCAACGACCGGAGCCAAGCAGTGTCCTTGATATCGTTTTAGTTACCGATGGAGAAGAGTAAAATGTAAAAATACATTTTTTTATTCTCCTCTGTGAAAGAAAATTCGTAGTGATTTCGAAAGGACCTTGGACAATATCCTTTGTACTGCGCTAACCCATCATCTCTCGGGGTGAAGTGATTTTGTTCTTGTAGAACATATTCCATGTGCAAGCACTGGAAAGAATATCATTAATTTTGAGTGTGTAACGGTGAGACGAAGAAATTAGAAACGTCTTCTACCTACGTTTGTCGTATGTCGTCCCAAGTGATTTAGTGATGCACGTTATGTAGGTGAGTTAATTAATGTTGACATGGGTAACGCACAACATTTTCCTTAGCGAAGTCTGCATTGGTGTGTAAAATCGAGCGCGTCCTTGCCAGAGGCCAAGTAGAGGTTGTTACAGTGTACATCCTAAATGAAGAGATACTTCTTGGCTCATTATTGACTTGTGGCACACATACACCTGATCAAGGTGTTTGTTTTCATCACACACTCTAAGGACGCACTTGAGATCCGTTTTTTTTTGTTTTTTTTTTCTTTTACATTACAGGGTCAGGTACCTACTTGTATATGTATGTACGAGTGAGTACGTTGTGACGAAATGCTTTGATTGAACAGAAACAGAGAAGCGCACAAGGACGACATTTTGAAGGATGACTTTTAATAATTTACGTAATTCCATGGCTCAGTTATTTGTTTGATGTTTTCTTTATCGTTCTCCCTATTGTTATTGGCTTTTGCCCGGAAACCTAAATTCCTGAAGGCAGACCCCACCTTGGCGAAATCCTCTTTAGATGATCGGGGGAATTAATTATGCTTGAAGCGATTTTATTTTCTATTTTCTATGCTTTGATTGTCAATGAGAATTTAAGGGATGTGTATCTGTTATACGTTCCGTTTCCGTGAACAGTGGCAGGGGGGGGGGGTGTACAACGAGAAGGTAGGTAGTGGGCGATTAATTGTGTCTTCATTGTTTCAGGATCTAGGTCAGGGATGTGATGTAATAACAACGGACAATGGATGAATAGTTATGAAGACTGGTTTTCTATTTTTAATTTTTGCAAAACTCATTGCATATTTCAACTATAGTATTGACCATGACCAGATGTCTGTTTGTGAGTCCGGATGAATGGTTTCCGTTTTATATGGGAGGTCCTTTCAATCGACTTCTCTGGTTAATGAAGGGAAGTTCCTGAAGGAAATAGTATAGCTGCAAATTGCCTAGGTTAATGGCTTTGAACTTTAACCTAAGGTTTGAGGGGGGTAAGTTCGGTGTTTTAAGTAGCCTTCTTCGATTTTAAAATAGACCCCCGAGAGGAGTACGAAAATAGTAGGCCATTAATCAATTTAAACAGAATGCTTCGTAGAATACAAGAAAGGGCCGCACTCGTGGGCATCTGAGACGCTCTGAGTGATGATAACCTTTTTCTGAAGTGGAGTGCTCGTTTCGGTGAAGGAATTGATGATAATTTTAACTTTGAAGAAAATTTACTGTATAGTTGGTTTGTATTTTCAAGGTCAATAGGGTGAATGTTGACATTACACTATAGCCTTTGTTTGTTTTGTCATTTTGGCATTTAGGAGATCGTTCGTTAACCTTTGTGCCTTTGATAGTTAATTATGTGCTGCAAAAGCTTCACTTTTCATTTCTCTTGTGTACTCTGTCGTTCTATGGTAACTGCTTTATACGATCCATTTAGCATGACCTTATCATTGTCAGCTCCAAATTGTCAAAAAAAGCTTCATTTTATTTCGTCCTCTCAGATGAAGTGAGCTAACAAAGCTCCATCGTACTAAGGGTACATGGCGGGATTTAATAGACCACAAGATTGCATTGCATAATACACTTTTCACAAATAGTGTGCAAAGAGGAGGTAACCAAATGCTGTTGTACATTAGGCTCACAGATTACATAAGGTATGTATGCTTACACTAGCAATAGCGATACCCATTCTGATGTGCGGAGTGCTAGTTGTGGTGGACAACACTGGATAGGAAAAGTTAAGAGATAATCCTTCATGTGCATTAATAACAACTCCCACCGCCGAGACAATGCTCTATACATGCTTCCTGTAGACTAGCTTAGAACTTTTCTCTTGGTACATCGGGCAGATTTGGTCCCGACTCCAGACTTGTCTGCATTTTACCAGGCTCTCCCCTTTTTCTCAGCTGGATAGGGCTCGTTTGGTACATAAATTCAATTCTCAGATTGACGCACTATATAAATTCTAGTTCTATGAAGGTCAAAGAAGCTCTACGTCTCTTAGCTCAAACCTGTGTTCTCTCGCTTATTAATCCAACGCATTCAACACTAAGCCACGGCGACAATCTCTAAAGAAAATCTAAAGGAACAACCCTAGCAGGGTTAAAATCTTAAATCAAAATCTAGGCGTAAACGGGAACCATAATGAGCCTACATATGGTGCCCTAAATGTATTTCATCGAGTGTATTGCTTGAAACTAGCTTACAAGCTTCAGAGGTATACATAATCGAATCGTACACCAGAGAGTGAATTGTAAATCTTTTTGTCTAAGCTTTTCTAGCACTTCCTCCATTTACTCAAAAATAACCGAGGTTGTCCTCAGACTAGAGTACACTTTCCATCTTATTTTTCTAAACTTCTTTAAAAAAAAAGAAAAACTTGCAATGGACTTTAAGAGGGTAGGTCTCTCTCATACATCGATAAATGCATCAAGAAAGCATGTATAACCTTCTAATTTGTACGTCGGCCAGGTGCTTGTGAGGTACAGGACGACGCACGGTTGTAAGACTAATCCTAACATACATGTACGAGTATGTAGGTTCTTGAGAATCCATACCAGCTTTCAAAGATCCAGAAGGCGCCCTGCATCGAAATCATGGGATCAATAAAAGTTTAATTTCATTTCTACTGCAGCTGAATGGCGGCTAAAACTGTTGTTAACTTAGGGAAGGCCGATTGTGGTCATCAGCTCCTTACAGTCGCGCCTCTATTATTATATCGAAGAAACTGAACCGAAGACCGAATCGAGGCTGTAAATATTAAGGCGTAGGATTCTGCGATCAATATATCGTATTGAGATACCGAGAGCCAATGTGGTGACCCTATGCTTGGTTACCTGTTGCTAGGTCAAAATTGGCTGATGAACTTGCAAGAAAAATTCATACTTTACAGTCCATCCACTCTTTAAGGCATAAAGATGAAGCCATAAGTCAAACCAATACACTTTGGGTTCAGACAAACACATGCGTAAAAGCTAGAAATTTATGCATCGTCTATTACAAGAAGATATCTCTTTCTGGACATCCATGCAAGGTGCACGATGGGCACAGTCTGGGGGCGCCATTTGGAGCGAAACGTGCTTTTTTTCTCACAATTTTGTTTGAATTGGCGGGGCTGAGCGGCATTTTGAGTTCGACCATCGGGCTGCATACAGAGCTGCTCGGTCGATCTGTCCCAAATCAAAATGAAATAGACGGGGCAGAATTTTCTGAGATTATCAGAGTCGCCACTTCGGGAGATTTTGCACCGGGCAAAGCCCGACAGTCGGCATCATTACTGAGTCCGATGCATTCGATATTCATGCGGCGAAACGTCTCGGTGTACATCACATCGACAGAAGCATGAGGCCCTTACCAGTTCCATCTTTATGGAGCTACAGACCTTTGTCATATTGAGCTGAAAGACATCCTGCCATCAGCAGATTTTCTTTATAGATTCTTGGGGTAAAATTTAATTAATTGACACAATGGATTCAATTGTTAGTCCACATAAGTAGTGACTACAGTCATAGGGCACTCATCAACCTAAATTAACCTTATCTAATTTAGCTCTGCCTCATGCTGGGTTGAAGAAGATTTTTGCTAGTCTTAAGGCATTTAACGATCATCCTCATGTTAGTACGGATCCAAAGTCCACTTGCTAGAAGCGCAAGCAATCGAATCTCAAGATCGTTTTGCAAAACCATTGAAAGTTCATCTTCTTAAGTGGTGTGTGATACGAAAGCTTCTAGACTAAATTATTGTCATATTGATCCATCTAGTTTTGCGGACTTTCTTTCAGATCAAGATAGTGAAATGGGATTTCAGAGAGACACTTTTTAGATCCAGACCAAACATAAATGGATGGTAGCACCCACTAACATAAACAATCCACAAGTAGCACTGATTTTTCCTCCTCACCGCCAATTTGGATGCCCATCTCTATAAAAATGCTAACACATCAAAAAGTATCTTCAAGTCAAACGAGTAACTCCAGTCAACATCAGTGTTGCAGTGTGTCGACACTAAGAGTGCTCACTGTTGTCAAAACTCTTTTGACATAATCACCACTACATAAGAGCATTGCCTGTCTCACTTAATGTCAGTTAGACATAAAGAGAACGACTTAACTCGCTACAAATTAGTCGGTTATTCAATTTCGTATTCAGGTGGATTAAATTCCTAACGGTAGTCGATTTCGGCAACGAAAGGCGATCAACAAATACACCATAGGCATTTAGGCACCCAAAATAAAGATAGAGCATTCGTTCAAAGGGACCTAAGGGATTGTTTGTACTTGTGTGTTGTGTAAAGAGCCTATAAAGTAGCGATATAGCATTATAGGGAAGTAGTGTTGTACCTAGTGGATGAGACCAAGGGGTAGCTTTTCCGGGGTTTATCTTTTTACGTGTACGTGTACCTACCTATTGTACGGAAGAGCTTTATTAGCAGACTCGATAGGGTGTATTGATTATTTTCTATTCCAACTGGAGAGCTAGAGAGCTCATTCGTAGGTGAATCTATAAATAGTTCGAGAATTGTATGGTGCATGCATTACAATGTTTTGCAGGAGATTCACATGACACCAACAAACAGCTCTTGCTGTTGCAAGAGTACCTACGAATATCGCTGTGCGTGTTGTTGCGTTAGATAAGAACGTGGCATTTAATTGAATTTTCCGTTATGTAAGTTTAAAGGATTAGAATGAGAATTATTTTAATGCAAAGAAATTGTAAACAAAATAACATTAAATGGGGGTTGTTGACGGGGTTGTTGTTCGAGATACAATTCAAATATTATTCGACTTTGAAAAGCTGCACGTGAATTTGTGAACACAAAAGAGTGTAGTATAGTTGTGGCACGTTTGAGGTTTAGTGAGAGGTCTTGTGAGAATTTAATTGGTTAAATGGTGCTACAGTGTGACATGGACTTAGGTCAGTTGGATTCTTATCTAAGGAAGGTATGGAATCTTTTCTGAATTGTATACTTTATTGTATAATTTATAAACGTTGGTCCATTAAGTGCGGAAGATAGCGTCGTCACGTGTTTTTTTCTCGAGATTTCTGGTGCATAATTCCTGTCGCATCTTCAATTTTTAAGGAGTGTTAGGCTTGTGAAGTTGTTCGTTGAACTACTGAGTAAACTAACTTACTCTTTTGGGTGTACTCCTTCACTGGATTCGATCATTGGTATCTCGTCTCATTTCTTCATGTTTATTGAGCTGTTCATCTACACATCCTAAATCAATGTGTTTTGTGATCTATGTAGGTACGTCTCGGTGCAGTGTCTTCTACTTACATTTTGGATACTTCATTAGTCTGTTATAATCCAGGGTCTGGCCAAGGAGGCATTTACGGTATTTGCGAAGGGAACTGCGGCACGTTCGCGGTTGTACGGCTAGGCTGGTCGGGCGGAGGTAGTTCCTGTCCCCCCTCACTCATACATCACCTCCTCAAACATAATTTTACTTTCCCCATTGTGGTATGGTCAGTGATCGGCCTGTCATGCACATGAGGCAGCTGATTTGACACTCACATGTGGTAGAAGAGCCGATGTAAACAGCAGCGGGTGGCTTTTTAGACACCTTTTGTTTATATTTAAATCTGACAATTCCCTTTTTTTAAGGCTGGCTGCTCACGTATCAAGCCTTTCTTGACTCGTGCATTCGATTTAAGTGATCAAGAACTATTTCGCCTGCGTATGCTCCACTTATTCTGAGGTTTTATTTAGAGACTTTGCTGGCATTATTAAATCACCAGTGCTTGCTGTAATCTGACTTGATTATTGCCATGATGAATATGTCGCCAGTTTCCACGAACGCCAAGAAAAGATCCTTGCCCTTACTAACGCTACGATTCAGGATGAACCTAGGCCTTAAACAAAAAGCTTCTCCTGTTCGTCTGGTCCTTAGATAATTCCCTCCTGTTGAACACTTAAAGCTGGTTAAGATATCTGTCTAATTATGCTGTCCCTTCACGTACTTATTTTTGCCTGTGTCCATCGTTATACCTATTTTGCCTGCACTCACGGACCCGCTCAGTTACAGTACGTTGAGTTCTGTCAATGATGTCAATATCATCAGCGTATGCAAGTAGTTGCACAGACTTTTGCAAGGTTATACCTCTGGAGTTGGCGTTTTAGTTTTGCTCAAGCATTATGTTAAAGAAGGCACATGACACCGTGTCACTTTATCTAAATCCTATTCTGACATCAAAGTCCCAATGAAGTCATCACCAACCGTGATGGAGCAACATGCAAAGCAAGGCATGGCTCTGTATACTTAGATCGTTTCTTTATAAATGTAGTTATAGGCGCTCTTAAAACCGATAAATATATCATGGGTATCGATTTGAATTTCTTGGCATTTGACTCTTCATCTGGGAATACATTACACAGCTTAGACTTTCTTCCGGGGTTTTCCTGTTTAAAATGCTCCTAATCTTTTCGCCTCTATTCGTACTTAGAAATCGTTATGTCATAAATTATTTTGTTGGAAGATTTTTCGTTTCTAAAGCCTTCCATACGGACCTGAACGCATTTTGCTCCTCCTGCAAATCTCTTTAAAAAACTCTTGAAGTGTTTTTCTTGTAGACCGTAGTTACTCCAATATCAGCTGCTACCCTTCTTCCTTTCTTAAGGTGGCGTTTCAGTCCGGGGTGAACCTGAGTCTGCTTCCCTTCTTCAGAAATAATACTACAATCAAAGCTGCCTCCCTTCTTACGTGCTGAAGATGCCGCTACAGTCCGAGGTGGATCTGGGCCTACTTCCCTTCTTGAGAATTGGCTTTCCTTGAAATTGCTTCCGATACCATTTTCAACCTAGGTCGCCTAAGACTGTTTATTTTCGGTCTGGTACTGCAGCTCCTCCAATTTTCATAATGCCAATGGCATATTGCACTTTTTTTTTTTTCATCAGTGAGTTCATCTTTCTTCGCTCATTTCCGCCAGATATAGTCCCTAGAAGATCCCTCTCTCTTTAGAAAGCATCTCATCTTTCTCATCTTTCCTTTATAATGTTTCTACAACATGCCTAGCACTTCTTCGTTTTTTAAGACTAGCTTGTCTCTTCCCCCTTTTTTTCGATTGTTTTTGTTTCTTTTTCGTACTCTGCCCTTAGGGTTATTGAATTATCCAAAATCTCTTAATTCTCCTTTTTCGGCCTTTTCCATCCGCAGTGTTAACAGAGTCTTTCTAGGACTTCCTTAATTGTTATTTTCGATGTCAACACTCCCTCTTTCGGTTCTTAAGTTAAAAACAAAACACTTTAGATCTTAAAATTAAAATAACATTATAATTTGTTAAATAACCTTGTAACGCATTATGGCACGTACTACACACAGAAAGATATAACCTCGACGAGGGTTGCTTCCTTCAAGATGATGATCGCACCCACTGTTTGTTGTTGAATTTTAAAAATTTAATAATTAATGTAGACATGCAAGCTTTGTTTAGAATTTTAATATAATAAAACTCCACTGGTATTCATCAATCAAGTTTTACAAAAAAAAAAGTGTTTGACATTGAATTTTGGTATTTTGTGGAAATTATAGGTTTTATCTTATCCATCACAACTGAACAATTATAATTAAATTTCATTAGGTGCTCATCACGTGACAACATTATTCTGTTTGTGTTAAGAAATATAAAGATGTTAACCATGCCTTGGGCTACTGTTTGGGGAAATTTAGAAAGTGTCTTTATTAAGATAAGACCGGGTCAAAGTGACTGCAAAACATGTGTACAGAGCATCTTCCATATCAAAACTACTTTCAAAAGCTGAACTTTGTTGAGCACTTTATAGACTTACAAGATCCAGGTTAGGAATACATAACTAAGAAAGTCTGATGGCACCTTTACTGAGACAAAAGCTGAAGTCTTTAGCCTTCTGAAGACTCATTTTCCAAATAGTCAGATTGCGATTGGCTCGTAAAAAGTCCTGGCCACCGAGACTGTCAGTTAGTTCAGTCGAACAACGGACGATGCCATAAAATATTCTGTTACAATTTTTGCTGGCTTCAAGTCACCTGGATCGGTATAACAGTTGCTGCCAACTTTGAAGAGAATCCTCACTGCGAGCTTGGCTTATAGGTAGAGTGGCGATAATACTAAGCACTCATCCATCTGTCTCATTTTCCGTAGAAAATTATGGAAAGGCTGGTTGAGAAAAATCGTTTTCGAAAACGTGAATCAAGAGTTTATCTGGTGTAGCTCTCTTCTTTTCCATGACGATTTTCGGAATCGGATTCAAGTCGGCCCTTCTAGTCTTCGAGTTGGTGTTTTGTTCCACCTTGAGATAACAGACCTAGTGCTGATTTCGCAGGAATACTAAGACTGTGATAGGAGAAAGGAGGTCTTTTAAAACAACGACAACAAAAAAAAAAAATCCTGGAATATGGAATATGATCGACAAAGACATCAACGTCTGCACAACGATGAACTTATTTACTTAGGTGGCGCTACAGTTCGGGGTGAACCTGGGCCTCAACCAACAAGCTTCTCCAATTAGCCCGGTATAGCTAGGGTCGTCAACAGTAGTATCATCCTTGTCCGATACTTGCAGTCGATACGTAACACAAAATTTTTAACGTGGTCGGGCAGTTACCCCGACGGCACAACTCCCGACCTGGAGGGCCAGTTCCATTTTGAGAACCCCTAGGACACGAGGTCGGTAACACCGGTGTCAGTAACCCACTTCGGGGGTATGAGCGCTGCAGTTGATCCATTAGGGACTCATCCGCCACCATCTCTTTTCCAAGACCCTGACTAAGTCTCGGAAATCCTTCCCGGTATGAGCTCCAAATATGTCGGAGTAGGCCGGAGAAGGTCTTATTTTAGCTCCGGGATTTTACTTCACCATTTATTCCATCTAGGGAATTCATCCGCTGTCCCGTTTATAGTGCTGCTATTTTTGTCCGCTGGTCAGCACTCGCGCTTATAAGTTTAGCAAGTCGAGTCCGGATGGACATCGACCAGTACCCGATTGTTACCGCTTGGAGGTAAAATAAGCACAATTGATGTGTAGGAACAGTTACAACACTGGGCATCGCTAAGTTGACACCTCTCAGTGCCTACCCTATTTTTACAGCACCCAACCAACGATGAACGGATTGCATAACATAGCGGTCTTCCGTCAAATGGTGTACGGTCTTACAACCGGAGTAAGAAAACCAGGCTTACTAATGAATTAAGCCAAGAAGAACCACATAACCTCACAAACTCCTTCGCTCAAGTAAAATTTGCTAGAAAAAAGATCGAAAAGGAAAAAAAAACCGCTGAGCATGGACAGTTGGAGTAGCCAGCGACAACAAAGAGTATCTGAGTCTGACAGTCACCCAAGAGGTAGCCGAAACTACTTTAGGCTATAAACCCATAAGTACAAAACCTTTCTTTTTCCAGTCCTGCTATATGGTGTCGAGTGTTGGAAGGCAAAAACTTGAGCTGGAACTGGAGTCTTTCGACACAGAAATACTTTGTTGTAATTTGTGCAAAGAAGTCATTGTGATACCAGTATTAATGCAAGGGTGATACCAGTATTAATGCAAGGGTTGAAGACACCTATTTATTCCTGAAACCATCTAGATTTCTTAACTTTACAGCTAAGATCGTCCGCACTGCCAGTGTACAGATAGTTCAAAAATTATTACCTTAAGACGATTTTACTGATGTTAACACTCTGACACTTCTTCACCACCTATGCAACCCCTGTAGCAATCGTTGCAATACTCAATATCTGAGCATGTTTGCCGAGGATGTAGTGCTCCGTTATTACTCTAGAAAGTTTCAAGGGGTTTCTACCTTTGTCTCTGTTGATTCAATGCTTTCGATCTCTTAGGATCGAGGCATTGTTGACATAGTCAAGATGTTTCCATCTATGATTACCTTTGACAGAGCGTCGGTATGTATTGTAGGTGTTGTATATAACCAGGAGCAACACGACGACTTGCCAAGACGGCAAATTAAACGAAAGTTCTTCTTTTTAAAGACAACTGCAGATGCTAGGACACTTGTCACAGACGGCTACGTAGATCAATGGAAAAGTGCTGCCAATTAGGCAAAAACCTCTGATGGTCCGAAATAAATGGACAGCTTCACCTTTGGAGGGTGTTATGTTGTGATTTCTAGTGAAAGTTCTATTTGAACACCATGTTGACGGCTTACATAACCAGTTCGTTATTTCTTCTTCAACTTCCATGCTTTCTGGAACGAATTTGATAGAACGTTAGACTTTCAGTTAAACTGTCACGTAAAACATTGTTCCTTCTAAGCCGGCAAACGTTAGTCAATCTCTCACGATATACATCACACCATTCGTACATATCTTGACACACTGATGACCAATATGTTTCATATTATCTGCTTACTCAATCGAATCGTAATGACACATCCACCATTAGTATCCAATCGTCACATTGGAGGGGAAAATTTTTATTTTGTTTTTGCCTAAAGCTAAGTACGTTCGCAGTTCGAACCAATAACACAGAAAGTTGTCTTGATCCAATGTCATTAGCTGGTTTGGTACCCATTTAGAGTCAACTTCAAAGGCACACTGGTGCTCCCTGTGGGGGCATCATAGGCGGCATCGTTTTCTAAACACAAACAAACAAACAAACAAAGCATGCGATTAATAAATTAATTTTAATAGTTTTCAATTGATGAGCGTTACGGCGCGTAACGATTCCATTGTATCCAAGTACTGTTTCTGTACTGCATCTCATCAAAAATTGGTTGATTGTTGATGTTTTACTAAATAACATGTTGAATATGCGAGTACATACGTATATGGAATGACAATTGAAAGTGTGACAAGCTTCTGATGGAATGTCGATTTAGGTTCTTAACGAGAGTACACTGTTTTGATGTGGCGCTGTGACGCGCAAGGGTTGCTATTTGTCTTTAATTTAACGCTTTGTTATACGACTTTGGGGAGAGTAAATTTCCATTAGCTTGGATGTTGGAAGAGCTTCTGGGAATTTTGTTCTAAAAATATCCTTAAAGCGTGGTAGGAGAGCCTTAAAATACGGGACGTCGTGGGTTTTTCCTTTTATATAATCTTGCAACTTATTGTTATTAACGTGGTTTCAAATGTCTTCCCTAGGGCATTCTACTCGAGGTGAATCATTCAACTGATTTGAAGGCTTTTACGCACTTTTAACGATGCGAAGTCAACCTAATGTGTCTGAGTTTTTTTTTTTTTGTTTTTTACTTGGAAACCAAAGACATCAATGGTTCATTGGACATTGAATTGTGTTACACTCAGAGCTTGGTCCTGTGGGTCTGTTATGCTTTAGGAATTGCCCCCTCTGCAGTTTACCTAAGGATATAAAAAATCCAAAAAGAAAAGTCCCTGGAACTACGCCTACATCTTATAGAAAGGCATGAGAAGAACTAAATTAAACTAGTCCTAACTAGACCTTTTTTTAACACTCATATCGTAACCTAGATCTGAACTAACTTAAAACTGTTCATTCTTAGACCAGGCTGCTAGCTTAAGCCAGCAGAAGTTTTTGTTTTTTGCGACGGAGAGCTGGACAGGTACAAAGAAGGTGAAAAACAATTTAGTTTCCTCCTCTTCTTCATCCATAGAGGTTCTACCAAAATTGTTTGAATGTAGGCCAAGCCTTGTTGCATGCTTGCCTATCATGCTACCTTATGTGCGTTCGGAAGGGTTGCTCGCAGCCTTTGGTTTGTCTTTAGAATCCTATTGTGCTTTCCCTTATGTTTTTTAGATGAGGTTTTGCACTCTAGAAGATGTCACGGAGTTAAGGAAATTCTCTGGGTGGATGACAGCTGTACAACTTCACCGCCAAAAATTTCCGTTCTGAGTGGAAAGAGAGCATTCTGTTAAGATTCGTAGAGAGGCCTCTTCGCTTTCAAAGCAGAGTCTACAGTTTGAATCTGTTGCAAGGTTCATGGGTTTTAGATATTTTTATTTATTCAGGGGGCAGTGTCCTCTAAAAACCCAATTAGGACTCTAAGGTTATTTTATATCAAGATTCACAATGGGATAAGATTTCCTTTGTGATGGTATAGTGAATAGCAGCTTTGAGCATGCTTTCCTATTAGACAGTAATGGCACCTATTAAAGTGCTGTTTAGATCCAACACTTGATTTACGGAGATCGGAGGTTCTGGGCTTGTTGTTTCTCATTCGAAGAGATCCGTACGAAAACGTGAAAAGAAGAATTAATGTTGGTTGACATTTAAACATATTCTAGGGGTAACTTATTTTCGGAGTGAGACATCAGTAGTTCAAGAGTAGATCTCCTCTAAACTACCTTGCTTTACACCATAACCTAATTAAATAGTGTCGACATCAAACGAATTTTAATTTTTTTTTTTTTCTTTTTAGGCAGGAGGAAATGAAGACCCAGATTTGGTCCTCCTGGATACGGAAATGGAAAAGGTCTTCGCCAGTTCAAATAATCTTAAAGAGAAATTTGATGTTACATCGTTCCTAGATGCCAATGATCCCAAGTCCGCAGTCGGACCCTTTAAACAGAAACGTAAGCAAAACCGCCGTAAAATTGATTTATTTTTCATTATTTTTTATATACATAAAAACACACACTAAAAACTACACAAACAATGAAAAACAATTGTAATTAAAATTTGTGAATCTCTATGCTTCGACCAAAAAAACAATTTTGTAGAACAGCGGAAATCGAGTGGTGCAGACTTTACGGTTGGTGAAGACTCAGAGAATGATAGTACGGAACCAAGCTGCAGTATTACAATACAAAATTATGATGACATTCCAGAGGATTGTCCTTTAGTATCACAACGCGCTGAACATGGTGATCATTCGGTAAGTGGTATACGAGTAATTGTAACTTGTAATTGTAAACAATTACAATTTTTTTTCTAAATTTTTAGGACAATTCAGCTGATGAGAAGCACGTACAGTTTACCAAGAAAAAAGTAGTAACTCCTCCGAGTTTAGATGAAAAGCCGAATGATAATTTGCATGAAAGAAAGCGACGGAAGAGGTAAGAACTAAAGGATGTATAAATTTCTTGGTATTACTCGTAGCAAAGATGTGATATTGAACTGCTAACGCAGTTCAAAGCAAAGCTCGTACTCGATATTGCACCGCTCATAAAGTTTATTTACAGTTTGTCATATTCGCCGGCTTTTTCAATCACTGGCTTGAATATTTCCCTGCCTAAAGCAGCAAATGCTTCAAGACACACTAGTCAATCTGATTTCTTTATTAACTACATTTCTTCTTTGCAATTTTATGCAAGTCATTGGGTTCCTGCCTACCCATGTCCAACTGATTCATCCTTTACTGTCTAGAGCTACTTTCTTTCGACTGATCCACTTGCATCTGACCTGCCCGCGATGAAGCAGCAACATCTCGAGTGAATTTTCTAAGTCATTGGCTTCTGGACTAAGATCTTAAACTAGATTTAGCTCCTTCCCTAGCATCCTTGCACCATTTACCTATCCCATAGCGTACATTCCATGGTATTTGCCTTGATGGGCATAAATTATCTTCGACCTTATTCCATTAAGCTAGCGTAAATGTACGTCAAACGAACTACCCTGTCAACACCACGCTCTTCCTTGTTAGGTCATGAACAAATTCCACTTTAAAAATCGACTTTCTGATGGCTTCGAACTTCAATCATACTCAAGGAGAAGCATACAGACTCGTTCTGAGGACAATTACCACTCGAATACAGCCAGACTACATCCAGTTTGGGCGGATGAGTCTGTTCTAGTGATTCGCCTTGAACAATGCGTGCACTTTACGGTCTAAATGTGCTCCAGCAAATTTTACCTCTTGACATACAACACACCAAAAACTGAAGTCTTTGCCAGAAGACCGATGGATTTCGCAGCAGGAATCTTCTTTAATGCCTCGCTGTTCGAAAGTGAACTTTGAGGAAAATCAGAATCACATGGTCCTCCGAGCTCATATAGTATATCCCAGGCAGAGTTATTGGCGATCGGGGAACGGTCCTCCACCCAAACGTGGTAGGCTTGTGGAATCAACGGAAAGATAACTAGCATGGCTTTCTCCTAGTGTCGATTAAAGCCGACTTTGAGATTCATTCAAGGGCCTGATGGAAGGCTCTAAAGAAGAAGAAGTTCCATCAGATTGACACCACACTGACAATAACTCGATCATAGTACCACGAGCAGGCGCTTGTGCGCTAGGTTTCAATATGGGTACAGGAGGCGGTGCCTATTGCAAAGGTTCTTTAGAATCAACTATGTTTGCACCTTCTTTCAAGCTGAAATCATCATCGTCTTTGTGGCTACACAGATCAAAGAATACTATCTCGTGAGGAAAGACATATCACTGTGTGAAAACTGGAAAGTTGGACCAATTGTAGTCACATCAAGCCTAGTAAAGCTATAGAATGTGGCAAGCCTGTGCTGAGTACTGGGCCAAATAGATACTTCTGTGACTTCCCCTTGTTCAATTGGCACCACTGTAAACAAGAGGCTTAACGTAATTAACAGAGCTGATATGCTTTGGAACCATCTAGATTCTTGGCAATAAGAGATTTCATCGGAAAGGTGCTCAACGCATTTCACTGAACCCGGTGCCATTGATATCGATGTAGAGCATCTTGCTGCATTTACCATGCTCAACTTACGAGTAGTGATCAACCCTTCTGAGGATATTCACATTACACTAGAAGTAGGTTTACGCAAGAAAGCAGCTACAACCTACAATCAGATTATGAACAGAATTTGCTTGTCAGACTAAGGAAACTGTAGAAACAGTTTCATTATCAGATCTCTAGTAGATTTATAAACATGTGATAATACACCCTATAAGCTTTGAATCAGGAAGAGTACATTCAAGCAAAGATTAAGCGTGGCTAAACTTCGACTCACTTCACAGCCTGATCTTGATAGAAACAAGATAGTCCTACTCTGTGAATACTTCGTCAATCATCTCAATTGTCTTTTGGGAGCCTGTGTGTCCAGAATAAGATGCTGCAATGGTTCTTAAAGTGATCACGAAACTATTTTAAATCGCTTTTGTAATTCTGTCGGCCTAAAACCTTTCAAACCTTGCTAGCCCTAACCATAGACCTCATGTTACAACCTCATAAATCTTGATTTAAAATGAATCCTTTCTTCCTACAGTCGCCATCAGTATTACCGACAACGTAAGCACTCCCACCAGGATTCAACCGATGTCACTAAAAGCCCACAAGAAGGAGGAGATGCCGCCCGAAAGATATCGGTGCAACCTGAGGATACCGAATTGGAGGTAATAAATCATTTTCCTTCAAACTACCCACAAACAAATTTTATCCGTGTAGTTGTGCTAATTCATTGTATATGTATCTCTATCCCCGTGCTTTACATTCCTTGTGTGCACTTATACCAGGCGAAGAAGGTTGCTTAACATCACCCCACACTTTATATTAACAAAAAAAGAAGTCCTTTTCCTTATTTGTTTGTTTGTCACTCTTTTATAGGAAGCTGATCTCAATGAGCTGACCTCACATCGGTCTGATGATCCGAGAGCGTTGCGACGTCATAAGATCCGTCATTCATCTATTAAACTCCGTGATTTGCCACAAATCAGTTTGGCAGCTCTACAAGCCAAGAAACCTGTCGATCATAGTCCCCATGAGGTAAATTCTTAAACCAAATCCAAGGACATACTTATCCAGTGATTTGGTTTTTTTTTTGTAGGTTTTTGTCCAATTGGATGAACTTGTCGGCGCTGGTGAGGATCGTGAATGGAAAGAGACTGCTCGTTGGATCAAATACGAAGAAGATGTAGAAGAAGGTTCCGATCGTTGGGGTAAACCTCATGTGGCATCTTTGTCTTTCCATTCGTTGTTAAATTTAAGACGATGCTTGGAAACTGGTGTGGTGCTACTGGATTTAGACGAGAAAGATTTACCAGCTGTCGCTTACAGAGTTGTGGAACAGGTACAATACAAACAAAAAAAAAGCTGCCAAAATCGAGTCATCATTTATGTCCATTTCTTTAGATGGTGGTCGAGGATTTGATTAACCCAAATGACAAACCAACTATTATGCGATCGTTGTTGTTGCGGCATCGACATGTAAATGAGAACTCGATGACTGGGTTTCCGTTCACCAAAAAGAAGTACAACAGCTATACAAGTTTGCAGGTAAATTTTAAATTTAAGTGGCATATCTTTTGAAGATTAAGACGCACAAACATATTCATGTCCAATTTACCCAATTTAATTGTGCTAATCGTATTTTATGTTCTAACTGTTTATTGCCAGATAAATATTTTTTTGCTCACTGTACATAAAATATCTATTTTATCACTCGATAGTCCTTCTTTTTTTTTACAAACAAAATTTGAGTGTATAATGTGTGCTGCGATATGGAATGTTATCGTTTTGTTAAACCAAACAAGTCTTTAAGTACATAGGTTAAGACATTTGCTTCGGATCTTTGAGAGATGGAACACAGTCAAAGAGACACAGTCTACTTAAGTCATAGGGGCCTAAAATGATGATAAAATGTTATTTCTATAGGCATCCATCTAGACGAAGATTATATTATTATCTTGCAGGGTTATCCCTATACAACTTTCCTACATTCTTTATCCAGCCACCATTTTACAAATTAATTCCAAAAATGAATCCACCTTTTGAGTCACATTACAACCAAACTAACAGTCTTTAAACAATTCATCCTTAATATTTGTTCTAAAACTTATAACCTACACCTAATCCCTGTTTAATCAGTCATAGGGCTTTAAAAAACATGTCCAACAAGATAGGTTGGTTCCAGTTTACACAGGGTGGGAGAAATGTTTTATCGAGTTCACAATCGTTGTATTTTCCTTCTGCCTTCTCTAAACAAGACCGGAGCAGAGAAATTAAGACTTACTAGATGGCACTGCAGTGCAAGTTATTATTATTTTTTATATAAAGTCTTATGTTTACCCTTAAAATAAAGCAGTACAGAAGTAGAACGAGGAATGTAGGAGGAGCCGATGCATATTGGTTTTAAATGTTTGCGATTTGTAGTGATGAAGAAACGCAGAACTCTATCATGCACTGGACTTAATCTTAGCCGTTGTCGAGATTGGATCTGAAAGCCCATACACTAAAGTGGCGAACGAAACCGTGTAACTTACTTCTTTATCAAGTCAGCGTCTTTCGAGTGTCTGAGCCTTAACTAAGACAACTTTCCATCCTTTACCGTCCAAGATTTCTAACCTCAACGATTGTCTGATCTTTGAACCGGAGGTTCGCTCTACCTTTTTTTCGTGAACTAAGTGAGCTGAATTCGAAGATACTCTCAGCTGACGCTCTCGATATGACCGTAGCCGTGCAGTCGACGAATTTTACTTTCTGGATTACATCCACATCTATATACAGCTCGTAAGAGTTCGCGGTTATATTTTTTCCTCCATCCACCATCCTCGCAGACATGACCAAATACTCGACGTAGAATTTTTGCTTTCAAAAGATCTCAAGTTCTGCTCCGATATCTTACTTATCGTCTGGCAAGATCAGAGTTTTGATGAGCATAATTTTGAACCTTTGAGTTAGGAGTTTGGACAAACCGAAGTAGCAGCGGTTGCCTTACGTTATCCTGCGTCGAATCTCTAAAGAGAAGAAATACCAAAATGAATGTAATCTCATCAGGCTTCCAGTCCATAGCAGTGTCTTCCAAACGGAAGTTTTGGCAGTAGGAACTGTCAGCCGGGAAACCGGAATGAAAGCAATATCACGTGCTTTTCCATTTACCGACTTTCATCTACCCGACCGCAATTAAACCTATCTTTGCCGTAAAGTTAAAATCGAAGCTTGTGAAGCTATTAGCTCACACCACAACGTTAGATTCTGCTGGGTACCGGCTTACAAAGGCGTCCCCTGCCAAGAGGAGGCTCAGCACCGATCAGGCCGACACTTGCGATCGCAGACATCAAATCGGTAATAAAACACTCGAAGCTCAGCTCTTGCACAACCACCAGGAAAATCTGGCCGCTCTGTAATTAAACTAGAACCGAAAGAATACTACAGCAGGATAGGAACTCCCTTTCCACATTGGTAGGCATCCTAACCGTACACAACTTATTGAGGTATCACGCCAAGAAATTAAAATTGAATGATAATGATCAATGCAGAGACTGCGGCGATGATACCCCACATTCTTTCTGCTTTCTACCCAGCCCTTCAGGAAAAATGATTTAAAACCTTAGGTCGACATTTCTTCAACGACATAAAGACTTGTGAAAATGTATAAGAACCTCAGGGCGGGTTAAAACAAAAACCCATAGGATAGAGGCACGGGTTTTTTGTTTTTATTGTAAAAGACTAGCTTTACGAGTAAGGGCTCCTAACATCCCCATCTGGGAATCACACTGGATCTATATTGTTCTAAGTGTGGTGTGGGGAGTCTCTCACAATGTCAATCCACGACGAACCTAACGTAATCTATTTCTTAAGGCGAGCTCACTCTGGAAAAAAAAATAGAAAAGAAGATCTGAACATTGATCCTATTCTCGTTCATGATTCATTTACTGTTGACCTGGCCCCCATTTTATTCATTTTCATAAGCTCGGCAAATATCATCTACAAAATTTAAAAAGAAAGAACTTCATATTGCATCTTAACGTCTCTCTCCCCTCAAAACAAATTACTTATTAACTCTGCCATCCATTTTAAACTGCCATCAGCGCCCTCTCTCTCTCTTTCTCTTGTTTAACTTCTTTATTTCATTTCAAATTCAGATTCCATTTATTAAATTCATTAAATTTAAATGTAATTACATACATATCTAATTGTTGTTATTTAAAAACAAAAAATCAATGAATCAATGAATTTTCTTCTTCCTTTCTCTTTCTTTGTGTTTCATAAATAAAATATAAAAAAAAAAAAATGTTTAAAATTAAACAACAAAAAAAATAAAAAAAATTTTCAAAAAAAAAGTTACTATGGATGGGAAATGATCAACGCAGTGATTTAGCGGTTCGAAGATCTGTTTACTCACCCCAAACTGCACCCCCACCACAATTCATTGATAGCGCCTACAGAAGACATTCAACAATGTCCTACATAAGTGTAAAGTTTGCTTAGCCTCTATGCCTATAAAATTAGAAAAAAAAAAATAAAAAAAAAATTGCAGCTTTTATTTTAACTGTTGATGTTTTGTAATGTTTAGTGTAGAACTTTGCCGTTTACCATAACATCCTGCACTACATATTGATCTTTTGATATTCGTTCTCGAAAAAAAAAATAAAAAATGCAATTTGCAAGTGTATTTCTGTATTTATGCTCGCTTTTATCACTAAGCCTCTCTCTCATGACACCCTTAGCCCCGCCCAAACAAATTTTTTAGTCCCGATCTCATGCTAATGACGTATGAATTCGTTTTGCATGACGTTTAGTGTAGTTGGAATGAGATTTAGGACTGTTTTCGAGTGTCTGTTTGTTTTTTTTTTTCTTTTTTTTTTATGAAATTCTTTATGTTGTCTCTGCATGGTCACTAATTATGATCACTTTGTTCCTGTAGAATCTATCCGAGGATAAAAAACCGAAGATCCTACCGGCCTCAGAGATTTGTGGGAGTAAGAGGAGCAACGACTTAAAAATCGACATGAAGGAGGATATGTATACATCGTCACAAGAGGATCTAAAGAAACTGCAAAATGATACGATCCTCAAGAGAATCCCCATTGGTGCTGAAGCTACTACTGTTTTGGTAAGCATTGTTCGATTGACTACACTAAAAGCCTAGAGTTTCATGACATCTTCTCCTGTCCTAGGTTGGTGCTGTGGAGTTCCTCGATCAGCCGACGATCGCATTTGTGCGCTTGGCCGAAGGTGTGCCAATGCAAAATATAACAGAAGTGCCAATTCCAGTCCGTTTTATGTTCATTTTGTTGGGTCCGAAGACCGTTGACTTGGATTATCATGAAGTTGGTCGTTCGATTGCTACTCTGATGGCTAACGAGACTTTCCAATCGATCGCTTACAAGGCTGACGATCGTAAGGATCTTCTCTCGGCTATTAATGAATTTTTGGATGATTCAATTGTGCTGCCGCCGGGTAATTGGGATCGTCACGATCTATTGCCATTCGCAGAGTTAAAGGCGAAGAAAGATTGGATTCGATCACGAAAGACAAAGGCTTTACAGGTTAGTTTTCATTGACCATTTCCATTTTACCAATTCTTGACTTGTCCCATCATTCCAGAGCAAGCAAGCAAAAGAACAGAAGGTACCACTGACCAAGGATGTGAAAATGATCGAAAAGAAAAAGGACGATGACGACGATAAGAAGAAAATGAATCCTTTGGAGAAAACTCATCGATTTTGGGGTGGTCTCCGGAATGATCTTAAGCGCCGCTTACCAATGTACAAGAGCGATATACTCGATGGTCTTAACACCGAGACCCTTGCAGCTACTGTTTTCATGTACTTTGCCGTCCTTTCGACGGCGATCACATTTGGTGGCTTAGCTTCAGATAAAACGCACAATTTGATCGGTATCTCGGAAACTCTACTAGCGGCCTCTATAGTCGGCTTGGTATTTCATGCCTTCGCCGGTCAGCCATTAGTTATCATCGGTACCACGGGTCCATTGCTGCTCTTCGACGAGGCCCTGTATCAGTTCTGTCAGGAAAATCACTTTAGTTTCCTTACAGTCCGGGCATACATCGGCATCTGGTTGGCCATTATCGCTTTGACAGTATCGGCCTTCGAGGGAAGTGTGTATGTGCGACTCTTTACGCGATTCACTCAGGAGATTTTCTCAGCCATCATCACACTCATCTACATTGTGGAGACCATTATGAAACTCATATCGGTGTACAAGAAGCATCCATTGCTGCCGGACTACAACCTGCCTCCGCCGACACTCATGGACAGCGGACTCTCGGAGAACGGAACCGCATCGAACATTACAATAGAAATTACTAACGAAACATCAGTTCTGTCGCCCCCAGTAGTATCATCACCGATCAACATGCCGAACACGGCGCTTTTCTGTACAATTTTAACGCTGGGTACCTTCACTCTGGCTTACTACTTGAAGCTGTTCCGGAATTCGCACTTCTTGGGCAGAAATGCACGTCGTGCTCTGGGAGATTTTGGTGTGCCAATTGCCATTGCCATATTCGTGGCTGTGGACTACTTCATTCCGGCTGTCTACACCGAGAAGCTTAGTGTACCTGAGGGTATTTCACCCAGTGATCCTAATCGTGGCGGATGGTTTGTGCCTTTGGGACCAGTACCCACTTGGATTCCCTTCATAACAGGCATTCCGGCGATACTCGTTTACATTCTAATTTTCATGGAATCACACATATCCGAATTGATTGTGGACAAACCGGAGCGTGGCCTAAAGAAAGGCTCCGGACTGCATTTTGATATTGTGCTCTTGTGCTTTATGAATGTGATATGCGGGTTCTTCGGTATGCCGTGGCATTGTGCAGCTACAGTGCGTTCCGTGGCACATGTGTCATCATTGACTATTATGTCAAGGTAAGTTGGGATTAATTTAAGAATACTCGTATGCACTCTTTCTGCAAATTAGCTAGTCAAGTTCTGACTTTTAGGCAAGTTTAACAGGCTATGATCTGATAATGTCTTCGTTTTAGATGTACTATTCTGCTTGGATGCGATGGGGAGACGTATGTAATTCGTTTCGTATCTTTTATGGTCCTTAACTAGAATCATTTCTCCACAGCGTAAGGAGGTGGCTTCTCTCTTTCTTTCTTTTTAACTTATGAACTAGAGGTTTACTTTGGCATTTTTGAGCCTCTGTTGGCTGCTCCACATCCCGCTTTCGAGCAGATGTCTAAGATAAGCTGCTTTAAAAGAGCATAAACTGAAAGTCTATTCTCATCCTCTCCGACAGTCAGTCAGTGATAAAAGCTCTGAACTCCTACATTTTCGAATTTAAGCTCATCTGGAGCTGCCTTAAAGAAACGTAGTTGCTTCGAAACACAAGGCTGTGTATAGTAATGATCTAGCGAGACTCACTATCGAGATTATAGGTTTTTTCTCCCTTCTTCATCCACCAGTCATTTAAAGAGGGACTACTTCACAGAAGCTCTCCAAATGTTACTTAAATGGCAGAATATGTCAAGCTTAGAAAACATCTACAAGAGAGACCGGAGATGACAAGCAATTTCTATAGAGTGAGCGTAATGCTTAGTTTCTATCGAACTTCTTTTTTAGGCATAGACTAGTATCCATAAATCTTTCGGTCATGTAACTAATTTGCCTTAAGGACCGAAAGAATGTCAAATATCATTTTGTTGCAGAATGTTTCCAAAACGGACTCTAAGCACACAAAAATACTTCGACAGAGGGTTCATCTTACCAATTGTAGTCTTGTAACTACAATCCTAAGTCATGTATGGACTACGACCTTTTTCGAAAACTATGTACAACTGTAGAACGCCGAAGGCAACAATACATTTTTTTGGGCTTTGATGATGAGGAATCTAATGACTTTTTTTATGCTAGATTGAAATTAAACAGAAGCTGCCGAGAAGACCTTTCATTAATTCGATTTGCTACCTACATAGGTTTCCCAAAAGACTAAGAGACACTTAATCTAAAAACCTAACGATGGTTCTGACAGTGACAACAAGGGAGGTAGCTCAACGTTTTATTTTGTGTTGACCCCTGTTAGTCTCTAAAAATGTGTATGTTTGTTACCTCATCACGCAAGAACCACTAAACCGAATTGATTTATATTTCCCATGTATGTAGATGTGGTTTCTATATAAAACGTAAGCTATCCATAACCCTTAAATTCATTCTTCAAGGATAAAAAGTTTAATAAAAACCCTGATTCTAAAAATAATTTCAAATCATTGAAAGTAATAGGTTTCGGTATAGTTTGTTCGAAGGATTTTGTTTCATTCAACTTAAAACTCTTAATCATTTTCTCCTTTATTTCAGAACTCATGCACCTGGTGAATCGGCACGTATTATTGATGTTAAAGAACAACGATTATCTGGTTTCTTTGTTGCACTTATGGTGGGCTTATCTGTCACTATGGCTCCACTTTTGAGACTCATCCCTATGGCTGTACTATTCGGTGTATTTCTATACATGGGTATAGCCTCTATGAGTGGTGTTCAATTCTTTGATAGGTACCTTAACACTTCTCACAACTAAAGATTTTTGGACTAACATTTTCTCTTTAGGATAAGACTATACTTCATGCCTGTAAAACATTATCCACCAACGCCATATGTCAAACGAGTACCAACATGGAAAATGCATATGTTCACCACAATTCAAGTGCTCCTGCTGGCTGTTCTCTGGGCAGTTAAATCTTCGAAAATTTCATTAGCTTTCCCATTCTTTTTGATCATTATGGTGCCTTTGCGCCAGAGATTAGCTGTATTCTATACTCCAGAAGAAATGAAGGCGGTAAGTTCTAACTTATAGGGATAATCGATTATCAGTTAATATTTTATTTATGACTTCAGTTGGATGGAAGTGAAGCTAATGCTGAAGAAGATGAGCCAGATTTTTACGAAGAAGCTACAATACCAGCTTAATACGAAGAAAAAATACAACACAAAGCACTTAATTCACTTAATTTACAACCCAACTAGTGTTAAGTTTAAGTATTATAATTGTTATCAAAAAAAGAAGAGCAAAATAAAATAAATAAATTTTATTTTTGTTTAAAAAAAAAAAAAAAGGATCAAGTGTGTACTGTTCATCGTGTAGATAGAGTGTTTAACGAAACAATATAATATACATGTATTTATCTACAAATATATTTATCTGTGCGTAGACAAACACATTCAATGTAAGGTTACTTAAGCTAGACAGACGGCATAGTTTAAAAAACTTAAAAAATAAATAGTAATTAATTTTTTGAGAAATTTTTTGTGCAAAATAAATATATTTAACATTTGTAGTGATCTTTTTAATTCCTAAAATGATTTCTTAATTTTTTCGCAATTTCTAGAAACAGCAAATCATTTGTAGATGTTAAGTAAAAAGAAATTAAATAAAAAAAAAATTCTTTTTAGATATTATGTAGCCGCATAGGACTTAGTTTATTTGGCGAAGCAATATTAAATAAAAAAAAAAAATTGTAGAAACAAATCCTTCATCACCAAGAAACGAAGTTTAGATGTAATTTTTTGTCAACTAAACTTTTTAATTTAAAAAATTAAATTAAATTAAAAAACGAATGTCCTTGCAAAATGTTTGCAGATACTATGAGATAATGATGTACCTTTCTGATGTATTAATAATAAATATATTTACTTACTCATTGTTGATAACAAAATGCACGTCATGTTACTTAAGAGAATTTAAAAAATAAACTTTTAATGTACTTCTTACACACTAAACACAAAACAAAACTTTTAAAAAAAACTGTATAATAATTTTATTTAAAAAAGAGAAAAGAAAAGAAAAGAGGATATTGATAAATGATAACGACAGGAATTGTAAAGGTCTAATGAACGTAGTACTTTAGCTCAACTTTTGAGAAAAGCCAAGCATGCCAATGTAAACGTTAGATTATATTTTTCGAGTGATCTGTGTACAACACCTCTTAGAGAAATATACATTCAAGAAAGGAAGATTATAATTATAAATGTTTCGAAATGGAAACTTTAATTTAACGAAATAAACTTAAATTTTAGCTTATGAAAATACATTTTAAATGTAAATTAAAACTTAAAGTAGAGATATACATATATATATTTTTCTCTTTGTTTTTGTCTCTCAAGGCAAATAAAACTCTTTAGTATATTATTTTAAAATTAAAAAGATTAAAATAAAAAATCCACTAGAAGTTATTCTTGTTTTTGTTATGCAACAAGCCACTGACGCGTATCTAAGACTGAGAGGAACTCAACAATGGTGTGAGAAAAACATGGGGAATCCCAAAATTATTTTGCTTCATCGCAGTCTTCCTAAATCAACTGAAAATGACTTTAACACAGGCTACAAGCCAATAGCAGACAAAAGCCCCTGGGTTCAGCTGAAAATCCTCTTGAGGCTCTAAGACAACCGAAGGAATCGGTGGCGGTGTCTTTTCAGAGGACCTTAACATTCACCACTATAGAGTCTTCCAAGCCGGACTCACTTAAACTCCAGCCGTAATAAGGGTGATTGTGATTTATTTCGACAGCTAATCTGCGATCAGATTTCTTGTCTAAGTCAGTGAAGGACTGCCGCGTTTCTTTGAATCATGTCCAGCATAACGATTGGCTCCCAACTCCCAGGTCATAGGGACATTCCAGGGAACTGTGCGACTGACGAATTAGCTAAACAGGACTCTCAAGGTACAGACAATAAAAAGCTCGAGTATGTCAAAGCGCCTATGTCGTTCGTCCGACACCGATGCTTTGTCGAAAGCAAATCATAAATGGCAACATCTTCACTAATGTAACAATGCTGAGCTAATCTGGCCTGCCCTCGATCCTAAGATATCGAAAGCATTAATTCAACTGAAAACAAACCAGCTCTCAAAAGTAACTTACTTACACTACATCCTTGCCAGCCATGCTCACTGTTTGAGTCCATATTGTATGCAACGATTTCAGCAGAAGCTGCAGAGACAAGAAGGAGAAATAGTATATTATGGACTTTCTCTGCACGCGTCCTGCTTTTGCAAACTTCAGGAAAACCACCCTAGACGAATACTTCTTTAACGATCTAAATGATCTGGACACCTCCAGCATGGTTTCGTTAAGAATTCTAAATGGTTTCAGGAGTAAACCGGGGTTCAATACTAGCGCTCTCAGTGTTTTCACAATGTACCTACATACTTCTGATCTAAGTGTTCCTCTTCTCAGACAACCACATCAAACCAACTTGAGACTAACAGTGTCTCCTAGATAAACCGAGAGGTAAACTAAAGACGAACATTGGGCTTCATGTGGCCCACTTATCGTGTCACCTGAGCTACCTTCTCAGGAAGCAGGGAACTGCGCAAAGGGCACACGAAGAGCTGGTTAAGGATCCAAATCACGTCGTATGGGAAATTGTTCAGTGATGCATCTAAGGTAACTGTTGATGGCCAACTAGCAGAGACCTTCAAACGCTACAAAGAGAATATAAACGCCCTCCAGAAAGTACATTGGGACAGACCAGTTTTTGGCAATTACTTGCGAAATCTTTTATAATGACTGCTTCCATGAGCAGAGATAACGGCTATTTGGATGGAGTTTTCCTGAAAGATTAAGACTTCCTTTATATTCCTTATCGCTGGCCAACCTCAGGTAGAGAAGGCTAAGTAATTGTATAATCACACCTATCGTGGAATCCGCCGGATCGGAGTTTCACTTCACTTGTTCGATTCACTTTCACTTTACGTTGGTATTGTAGAATCCGCCGGCAGTGTCGCAGAAAGACAGCAATTTTTGTGATAAGTGACAGAAGCAGCATTTATTTTTGTTTGATTTTTTTCAAAAAAAAAGCGAAACAAATTTAAAAATGGATAGCATTGTTTTATTTTTGAATGATTCAGATTCAGATGAAGAGCAAGAGTAGCAAAAGACATTATGGAATTACCAAATGTATTTACTTGAATAAAATTTTTTTGGAAATTTTCGTTTTTTTCCTAAGAAATTCGTTTTAAATTACTTATTTGTTGTGCAAATTATAGAATTTAAATATGTGCATTTAACTGACTTACATTTTGAATACAAAAATACAGAAATAACAAAAATAAAAACAATCCGCAACGAAATCCGCAACTCTTGAGCTGCGAATAGAAAGTGAACAATTTTGTATGGGTGAGTTCCACCTAAACGGTTTCCATAATACAGTGAAACTCATTCACACTGCCGACACGGGAATGGTTCACTTTAGCGGATTCAACGATACCGACGGTCAAATTATAGTGAATCTTTCCCCCCGACGGATTCTACGATAGGGGTGAATATCTAGAACGATGCAGTCAATGTATAAAAAGAACAAAAGCAATGAGGTTCTTGGCAGGACTTGCTTTTTAGCGATCAGTACAGGTACTGGGAAATTGTAAGTCATTCGGTGAAGCTTGTTGCAGCTGTGTGGATACGAATGAAAAGCAAACTCTTTTTTCTTCCTCTGCAGATGCCCGGTTCTAAATAGAGATAGACAACATATAGTTCATACAAACCATTCATTGACAATCCTAAGGAGAATTTGGATGAGAATATTGGGAAACTGATGTGTTTCCTTAATCCTACCGAACGGGCGGGCACACATAAACAAAAGGTCACATGAAATGTAGAATCAAAACAGTATCTTAGAGTCACGGCAGTAGGGCTCTCTACTTTCTATGCATACCTCCTATAAGTAGTTTACTTTGCCATGTTTCTGTTCCTTCCATTCAGCAAAGTTTCTGATCAGTCGGGTCGTCCAATTTACTTTAGTGCTTTTTTAGTCCTTTTACTCCTATTTCAGCTTTATGTTCGTAGAGTCGTAGACTCTCGGCTGCAAGAAAATCGATAGGAGTTGCTTTCGCTAGAACGAGGACGGATGCTTCCGACATCATACGATAAGAACTTACTACTCTAAGGGTTCCACGTCCCTGTACTGCTGTCATCTGATTTCTATATTTTTCATCGGCCCAGATCTCACAGCCATACACAAGAATGGCATGGGTGATTTACATAAGAGGTCATAAAAAGTCTGCTTACAGTTGTGTCACCTACGTTGGCCATAGGAAGAGCGCTGAGCTACTTCCTAAGAGACCTGACAGAGGCTCGAGTCAGCAAAAATAACTAAATATCTCCATCTGGTGTTCAAAGTCGGCAATTAAATTTTAGATTCCTTTAGGTTCCTTAGGGCCTACTTTATCTTGTTTTTTTTTTTACTCTCTTACGATAGAAAAAAAGTATCCACCTAAGATTTTGTCTACCACCTTGGGCAAGACATTCTCGAATAGCTACTTACTTTCTTATCAGCCCAGCGACCCGTCCAGGGTCTGAGCGTAAACTAATGCCGCTTTTCATCCTTCATAGTCCAGGGCACGCTGCTTTCAGTTTACTAAACCGAGATTTCTAGCCTCCACGATTACCTGACTTTTAAGCCGATGTTTCGGTCGCCCTTTCCCTCGTGAAACAGGTGGCTGGGATTTGTTGGAGCAATTTCGTCCATTCGTTCGATGTGGCCGAGCCAGTGCCGTCGATGGATTTTTGCTTCCCGGATTACAAACAGATGTTTACACAGCTCGTAGAGTCCGCAGTTATATCTTCTATTCCATTCGCACTTCTCACAGATAGGACCAATAATATTTGACATGAATTTTTATTCCGCAGGATCCCACCAAGATCTGCTTCGCTATCTTATTTATCGTCCAGCATTCAACTCCATAAAGCCAGATTGGCAAGACCTGAGTTTCATAAAGCATGATTTTGGACCTTTGAGTTTAGAATTTGGAGCCTAACTGTTTGGAAAAACTGAAGTAGCAGCGGTTGCCGAACGTTATACTTCATCGAATCTCCACCAGGGTATCATTTGTGGAGTTTATATTTCGAATGTCTACAGTGTTGTACATTTATTATCGAAAGCTCCTTGTATGTCAAGTGAAAAAAAAAAGATAAATCGAAATAGACCACCCCATTGGTTTCTTTTTCGTCTCAATTGCAGGAGTCCTTGCAGTCAGAGAGGGTCAGAAACATCCTCCGGATATTTGCCTATTGAGAAGGAAGTTGAGAATCACTAAATTTCCCTAGAAGCCGTCCCACAGTCTACATCACCATTAGGTGACTTTCGTTCATTAACATCTTAATGACGAAGCTTTACTTCACCTGTCATTTCATTGCTCATTGATATTTATACAAAGAAACTACAAATTAGTTTATCCCCTTCCCGTCCTGGAACGCCCACTATCTATGGAAAAGCGTTTCATTAAAATAATGGATTCGCTAATTACATTCTGACGTTTTTTTTTTCTTTTTTTTGTGTGATTCCTTCAGCGTAAATCATTTCATTCAGTGCCCCAGACTAAGTGGAAACTTCAACAGAAACACTTTCGACTTCCTCCATCGTTCAGGCATTAGTCCATTGTGTGCTGCGCAAACCTAAAAATAAAAAAAAAAAGTCTCAAAGAACAAACCTGTCCTTGGTGCACAAAGAAAAAAAAAAAAAAGAGTTAAACTTAAACCGACGATCGCGTGTCAGCTTCAGGACTAAATTCATTTCCATTAATTGAATCCAAATATTGGGCGGCTTAATGAACACACCTACGAATCGAAGAGGCGTCGTCCTCATTTGCGTTTATATGCGTTTTTAACAACACAGTCAGGAGGCCGACACTGGAGCAACAACATTTTTCCTTCTCCAAAAAAACAATCAAATGAATTTGTGTGGTAATAATGGTGACAGACCGGTACCGGTCACCAGCCTTTAGGGAGGGAACATTGGCTGACATTCTGCGTTTGATTCTTAGTTAATGGATTCCCGACCACACGGACATTTGTAATTATGAACGGTTGTTTTGGGAAATTATAACCCAAAGAGGTATAGCAGGGGAACCCTCTCCCATTCCCGTACACAGGAGGCAATTAGGACCGCATTTGTTTCGTCCAAATGTGAAAATAATCTCAGCTTTTCATTTTTATTGAGTTGTAAATTGTATTGATTTGTTCAACGGTATGTTGGTTGGTGTACAAGTCCAGGACATAAAAGGAGTCCTTGTGTTTGTTAATAATCAACGCGTGGGGGTGGTTAATTCTCGATATTTGTTTTACCCATGAGCAGGCAGAGAGGGATGGCTATTTGCTTTGCAAACGTATGTAATTATGTTAATGACAATTAGTGGGGAATATCTTACGGTTAATGAATGGTCAGACGCATTTAACACAGTCCCAGTAGTGTGTCGAGTTAAACCACAATTTCGCAGTCACGTTCGACTTCATTGAATCCCCAATATGGCGGTGCCGGCGGCGGCGGCGGTGGCGTGGTCCTTTTAAAATAATGTGAATGCCGGTTCAATTAATTAGCCCAATGAGGACCCTCCCATATAGGGTCGCCACTATCCGACGATTGATCTTAGATTATTCCATTTGAATGGGTAGATTACGAGACCGAGACAAACAGCAACACTGCTATTCAAACTTCGACGTCATCATGGTGCAGGTCAATGGAAATAAAGTCAATTTGTAAATGGGTTAAGGAGTTGGGGTTCATCCCCTTAATACAAGTGGGGAGGACCACAACAAACATAAAAAGGGAAAGATTCACTCTTTTCATTTTTGGGGGCTTCCCGTGTTCAACCCCTTTTTTCGACTAGACTAGATAGCTGAAGCCATAATCTAAGGGTTGACGCTATGTCGTCACACTCGATTGAATGCCAATGATCCGTTTTGGGAAGATTTTTCTCTTCGTTGGGTTAGTTTTTTTCTTGGCTCCTGGTAGGTAAAGGATAATAGGCCGAGTGTACAGTATGAAGTGGAAATGAATTGACAAATACGGTCTGCAATTGTTGTAGCAAATAAAACGAGCATTCGAGGGTGTTCAAATGATGAGTTCATCATTTGTAAATTTTTCAAACCTTTTAGCTCTTAACATGGGATAATAGAGAAAATAGAGTACTTGACCTAAATTTTCGAACAAATGAGGAGTGAAAGATGTTCACCAAAAAGGCTAATAGTTTTTCTCAAAACTAATAGGGCAAAGTTTATTGTAATCGCCGTCGCTTAGTGGTCTTCAAGCGGGCTGACGTAAGTTTGAGTTAGCAAACCAAGCACACGTTTTACATGGTAACATTTCTCAGCAAAGTGTAGGTTTGCGATTCGGTAATAGAAACTGTAAAAAATAGAACACGCACACTATGAACGGTTGCGAGAAGGTAAGCCTTGGCTGTAATATTTGTATTTGTATTTTCTTAAAATTGATTGTTGAGTAAATCAAGGCACCGAAGTTCTTTAGCAGGAGTTTCGGTTACTTCTCTACGCTGTGAAATCTGTAAGGGCTGCCGCTTCGCTCTTAAATATACAACACATTGCCGGAAGTTCACTTTGGTGGTTAATTTGAAGCTGCCATGTCTCAGTCTTTTTAAAGCGAAAAAGGCGAAGAGCTTTGTGTAAAATGAGGAGTTTTCTCATCTTCTTTTATTAGGCTGGTCATTGCCTTTCTTGGGAACGTGTTCTGGCACCGAGTTTACGTTAAATGTTCAGCAAGTTATTGAAAAATCAGACAGACGGCTCTAAAACTTATGTGCGGGCTACGGCTTACACTCACACAAACTTAACCTTAACCAGGCTTTTCGCCTCCCTGATCACTGTAGTGTTTTCCAAGCGGAAATAATGGCGATAAAAGAAGCTTTATCATGGCTGAAGTGGAACATTGTTTCCATCAAGGATATCTGTATCTTCTGCGACAGCCAAGCAGCTTTGAAATCCCTTTAAAATGTCACTAACAACTCCTTGACGGTCCTCGACTGCCTATTGTCTCTTAGAGAGATGACTGAGCAGTTTAATATTCACCTTTGTTGGGTGCCTGGACATAGTGACATCCCTGATAACTGCAAAGCCGACGAACTCGCCAGATCTGATACGACCCTAGAGATTACCTCTCACACCAAAGACTTGGGTATACCTAACAGTACAGTGAAACTAATTATCACACAAAATATAACTAGAGAAACTAACTCCAGGTGGAAAGGCGGTCATACGTGTCATTCCACCAGACTTATATGGCCTGAAATTGACGACCATAAGTCAAGGAAGATCATCACCCTCAACAAAACACAAATCCGCACCATTATTGGTGTCATTACAGGTCACTGCCTACTAGGACAACACGCCACGAGACTAGGAGCTCTATACAATGATTTCTGTAGAAGCTGTTAGGATGAGGAGGAGGAGGAAAGCACCACCCACCTTCTCTGCCATTGTCCAGCGCTCTCCCACAGCAGAAGAAGATTTCTTGGGCACTATCATTTCAATGATATTAGTGACCTAAGTGAAATCCCCCTAAGGAAGATCCTCACTTTCATCAATAACTCCAAATGGTTTTACGGGTAGGCAGCACAACGGACTCTGAGCCTAAGTGAGTCCCATGGAACGCCTATCCACCTAACCTAACCTTTTGAAAAATCAGACATTGACTTGTCTTAGACGCAAGGAGCCTACACAGAAAGAAATATCGAAACAGACGACCTCATTGTGTCCTTTGTTGCATCTCTTCTACGAGTCGTCTCAGTCAGAGTGCCCTTCGGATTTCTCAACTTCCTATGAGTGTTTTGATAGTTTTCATACAACTTTCACTCATTGAACTTGAAAAGTCTTTAATTTAAACGCTAATGAACCGACTTTATTCTCTTTAATTACATAAAAGGTTAAAAGTTGAAGCTTTATAAATTTATTTGAAACACAGACACAACAATTTACATTCCTTTGAACTTTAACGCGGTTAGTTGCTTCTGTATGACAACTTATAGGACTCAAGGACAAACATAGAAAATAGAACGAGTTAATCTTACTGAGAATTGCTTTACATATGCCCAAGGTTAAGTATTCAGATTCGGGATAAATTCAGCTTCTATACACTTCCACCTATCAAAAAAGGGTCAGGGCCATGCTTCGCTCAAACATTTATGTCGTGTGTCATACAATTTTCACACAAAAACTCTACAAGTTAACTGTAAGTCTCAGGTGGGACCTGCCGCCAAGAAAAATAAGAAGCATGTAAGGCATGGTAAGATCTTGAAGTTACCCCAACAGTTATTCAGAGAGAATTGGTACCGTGATACATTTTTTCTTACATTTTTGATATGCATTTTGGGAAGTCAGTGGAAGCTACACTCACAGAGACCCCCTGGCAATCATATCTCAACTCCTTACTAACATACTCAATTTTAATGGAGCTACAATCCGTGTAGACGTGGCCTCTCCGGCCATATCGATCTTCAACTGGCTGCATCTCGTTTCACGTAGGTTGAGGTCTCTTAAGACTTGCACGCGCTAACTACATCGCGGTCTTCCTCTGCTGTGTTCTACTTGTAACAGCCGTCTAAGTCGATGTCGGTGAACAGCTCATACAGTTCGTCGATATAACCCCTGCTCCTATGGCAGCACAGTTGTGGTGATATGCAGGGTTTAAGCGAAGAAATACCGCGGCATATCCCTGCTAAATGTCTCATACAAGCTTCTGTCTTACGTATTGCGTGAACGTCTTAAGCTTTTCTGCAGCACACTTATCGGCTTCCGGCCGGGAAGTTCGTCCGTAGTAAAAAATATGTACACTCATTCAAATCGTGGAAACGAATAACGAATACTACGTCAAAACTCATCACCTCCGACTAAAAAGTTGCTCCACAACTGCTACTTCAGCTTGGAGAAGGAGGCTACGTTAAGAACTTCTATCTCGAGGAAAAAATGGAACACTGATCGTTCCGCCGAGAGCTGAACGACAATTAAGAAAGTAGAACGGACATTGAAGGTCTTTGAGAGAAATATTCTTCGCCAAGTACCTACCAGGTTCTGTGTGAAGAGGGCGAATGAAAGTGAAAGTTTAACCACGAACTGTATCAAGATGTGGATATAGTTCAAAAGGCCAAAACATATCGACAACATTTGCCTGGCCACATTGAGTGAGAAGAATGAATCCCAGCCACCAGATTCAAAACGACAAGAACGACTGACTCTTGATCACAAAGACTAAACAATAGTGGATACCTGAAGACTCAGTCTAGAGAACTGGAAGCAGCGTAAAAAGAATCAAAGAGGATTAGACACTGCGGTGTCGCCTAAAGCAGAGATTCTTCACTGGCTAAGACCCTGATAAGTAAATAAATACAAATGTTATCACAGAGAAAACCCGCCACTAAGTGCAGGCCTAGTGTTGCCGCCTTTCAACGCAAAAGATTATCCGGATAAACCAAGGCAAAGTACAATGTATCCACAGAGCGTCTGTAGACACCTAGTATGAGTACAAATCCGACGGATACAAAAGCTCTATGTTTTTTTTAAAACTCAATTTAACATGGACAACAAGTCGAGAAGGTTAGTTAGATAAATGCTCAGAGAACATTGTGATGAAAACAAGTCACTTTCTCGACCAGTTGGTAGAACACAACGTCATCACATCGTTCTTGTAATTCTATCCTGCATTACCGACTGTTTTTTAGAACCGCTACAACAATTTTTTTGTGGGTCTCCTATTCTAATCTGAATTAACTCAGACCCCCACAGTGAAGTAACTGAGTCTCTGTTTTTCTTTTATAAAACCTCCTCTAGAGCATGTCTTCGAGGTGTGAACCCTAATTTATCAAAGCCGATTGCATCTAGAATCTAGATAAACACAAGTTGGAGTTAATTACTCTGTCTAATGAGCCAAGCGATTAAGACATACACAGGTCTCTTATGACTTCATTTAGAACAGACGTCATCCTGGGGTAGCCCTTAACTGTGGTAGATACTAGTATTTTTAGACCGGTGCGTTACAAAAGTGTAATTTTTCACTCAATGAATTCCAATTGGTGCCGGTCCTAATGAACTCCTCGATTCCAGAACAATTACTGACTTTTCGAATTCGACGGAACCCATTTAAGACCATTATGCCCCTTTGCGATGTTTTTCTCTTGACTACTCTCCCAGAGCACCAGAGCGCCGTACATGCGCCCCAAAAATTTCACCTTTCACTCAAGATTTCCACTCAAATTCGAGCCTGTGTCACAAATGACAAAGCTTTCCCTATCATCCCTACAAACTTTGACAGCACCACCAAATTCTAGGACAAAAAACGAAAAAAAAAGTGAAACAAAACAGCCCCATTCAAGAAACCAACAAAAATGTCTACTACTGTCCTGAAAGGTGAATTCAAAAGTCAGTCTATTTCGTAACGGTAAGACGGACGGATGGGTGTTATTCAACGTCGCGTATTCAACCAAAAAGTCCTAACAGTACAGTAACTTGTAACCATTTGCAAAAGAAAGGTGTATCTGTGCGATTGCGATTTATTTCGTCGTATCGGTGTATTTGCTTGTGTCCCTGGACCCGCCGCTGTTCAGCTTAGTAAATCAAGTTTGAAAAGTTTTCTTTTTTTTCGTTACAAGAAAAAGCATCTTGACAAAGCAACCAACCAATAACCAAAAAAATAAAAAAAGGAAGAAAGCAGAATAGAAAGGAAAATTTAGTGCTGATCCCTGTGAATAGCAGGAATATTTATTTCATCCTGTTTATCCTTCAGAGGAGGGTTTTTTTCATTTTTTTTTGTTGGTTTCGTCCTGTTTTTCGTTATTTTTACTGTGTGTGTGTTCGGTGAAAGAAAGCAATAATTGCATACCTTGGGAAAAATTTAACAAAACCAACCCAAGCCCACCTACTTTACCTGCCTGTCTGCCTACAACGTAATCTGTGTCACAGTTTTTTCGTCGTCGTAGAATCGTGGTCTTGGTCGTCGTTGTCGTTGTCGTTGTCGCTGTCGTTTTCGTTCGTTCTCCGGTAATCGGGAGTGTTGGTTTCGTGTGTCCTTTATTTCTGCCAAAAAGGATATAGCGGCGAGAAAGTAAGCTGACGTGTTTTTTTTTCACTTCTGTTTTGTATTTGGTTTAACCTACTACGGTACATAATTTTGGGTTAGTTCCATGGACAATTGCTATGGTGTGTATGTGTATGCTTATGTGCGCGTCTGAATTTTGCGTGTGCTGTTGTCATCCTCATGTTGAAATCTCATGAATTAATTTGAATTCATTCAAAGTCCCGCACTAAGGCAAAAACGGCCATTTTACAATAAAAAAAAAAAAAAAACGAAAGTTACTTGTATCCCTCACTCAACCCATTTGTGATCGTGTGTGTCCTTTCAAATCATCGAAGTGTTTTAGTTCCATAATGGGTGGCAACCCGAACCACAGTGAAACTCTGTGAAAATATGCTAATTTCCATGTGTCCTTTCATTGGAATTTGTGCAAAGGCCGGGTGACGAGAAAAAAAAAAAATAAAATAAAAAAATAAAAAGGGATGCGTGCACCTTAACCTGCATTAGATTTTCAAGGATTTAAAGAAGAATACCTACAACAATCTTTGCATCGATGGATCAAGTTAAATATAGGTTGGTACATAGAAGCAAATGTCTTGTGTGTGTGTGTGTATGTTTCTTCTAGTGTCGAAAAGAAAAACTCCTTTTGTCCTCCGAAATGGAAAGGAATTTATGTGGCTTATATAAATTATATTTTCTTTGAATAGAAAGGAGTAGGGGGACAATTCGGGGGGTGGATTTAGAATGAACGAAAGAACACAACACGGGGCTGTGGTTTTTGGCTAAAAGATTGATGATTATTAGGTTCAGAGTTTGTTACAAAACACACATGTACAATGTACCCTCCTATCTTATGGTGTTTTATAAAAGATCCTTAGTATATACATAAGGAGGGGTGTGTTACTTATATTACATGGTATTTTTGCGTGTGTGCGCGTTTTTTTTTTTTAATTCTAAGAAATTGACGTTATGCGTTAATTATATATAGGCAAATTCATTCAATTCAATAGAAATCCATTAGGTAATGAATTTATCATCATCCCGAAGGATATCGAATGTTTCAAGCAAACAAGCGTTCAATATGATGAGGATATCGAATTTTTCTTTTTTTTCTGATTTAAAACTTCCTTGAAGACATTGATACAGGAAAAAAAAAACTAAACGTAGGTTGTCATTGGAGATATGAGATTTTAAAGGATCAATTTCCATCTTACTTAGAAACTGTATTGGGTTGCCTTTACAAATGGGTATCGTCTGGTATAACGTATGAAGTATAAAGTACCATTAGGATAAAATGTTACCTACACACGTTCCTTTGAAAAAACGACTTTGGCTATTGATGTTTTTGTAAAAGTCTTAAGGTTATTTCATGTGGGGGTCAAGGATTTCAAATTACGCATCTATGTTCTTTGAATTAGAAAATCAGAAGAAGGAGATCTTGTATTTCTATTTTTTGTTTGTATGGGTACATGTACATGTACATCATGTATAATCTGATTAAAAAAAAAATCTTAACATATGGGTTTGGATAGATACGTTATAATTTTTTTTGGTTTTCAGATATTTTTTTCTGCTGAGTATCACCCGACTAATATGATTTTTTTAATCATGTGAGGTCTTACTTAAACCGTTTTTAGTTGCTAGGTGGCTTTTATTTGGCTTTTTGGCTTTGTGTGGTAAACTTTAAACAAAAATGACCAATGTTTAATTTCTAATCTTGATTTTGTACGATTCTAAAGGTCATAGCTCCAGAAATAAAGGAGTAGTAAAGGTTTTTGTTCTGGTGTCTTCGTGGAAGACGACAACATCAAGCTTTAGACATCCGTCTTCCAAGTGAAGATTTGAGGCACTCACCATTAAAACACTAACACTTCGTTTCGATCGGTATAGTCGGTAAAATTTTTAAAAAAAGTGGGCTGAGAGACACTCTGCCTGAAAGGATCTATGTATGTATGTCTGGTAACGACAGCCAGGCTGCGCTTTATGCATTGCTTAACCCTTTGATAGCTTCTGTTTTAATTCGTGAATGACAGAATTCTATTAAATCAGTTGCGGGAATAAACTCGTTGACTCTTGCAGTTGTCTAGATCAGGGGCTAAGATCTTCTTGCACCCTCTGTTGGGCCTTCTATTGACGACGAACAGAATTGTGTGTGGCATGACTATTTAGGATGGAGAGGAACCGAAAAGATCCTCCCGAACGTTTGTAAGAAATCAGCGGTATTCTTGTTGTCACTTAACTGACAAATTATTGGCATCCTTACGGGATACTTAATTTTTTCCAGGCATCGAGGCATGAGTAACACAAAAGCCTGTAACGCTTGTGAAAAAGCTGACAATGACGACACAGCTGTGCATTTTCTTTTTAAGTGTCCGAACTTTGCTTGTATCAGGTGGCCTTTCTTCGGTGCTGCTCGTCATCATAGAAGTGGTTACGTGGCTATCAATCAAGGACTAGAAAATTGATTGCTTCTGAGGGCTCTTGTATTCTACACTGTAGCAATGCTCTCTTCCGACATTTTTTAAAGCATTAATTAGCCCTGTTACCTAGGGTATCATCGATGTTACGGCGTTGGCAAGTAGAAGCCTCCGACTGTTGCTCGGTCCACCGATATTTAGCATCATCCTTGCCAGCATTGTTTTTAATTTTTGCAGATTTTCCTCCTGTACTTGTAGTCTTGTGTCGATTATGACTCTGAGGTAACTACTTTCAAGCTCGCTCGGAAGTTGTCTTGTGCTGTTTTCCAATTGTTGGGGTGAACTCCTCTATTTCTGTCCTATTGTTCAATAGGTACTGCCTTTGTATGTTTTATCTTCAGCTAATTGTAAGTCATGTTTTACAATTTTGTATTCACACACAATAAGCTTTAAAACTTCATACCTTGACTACCTGAGGAAGGGTGAGGCATAACACTGGATTTTGCGATATGTTTCAAAGTTCTGGTCCCAGGACTGAGCCTTGCTGTTATCCTGTTGTTGCATTGTATTTCTTCGGGCCTTCATCAGCAACATAGATCAGTATTTTTTGACGGAATAAGTCCTCTCATCTCTGAAAGCCTCTTCTAAATATGTTTTCAAATCACCGAGTTGAAAGAATTCTTAACATCAAGTGTACAGTACATTCTGGATTGACGTATCAATCTTTTGCACTGCCTTGCACAACCGTTCAAAGCATTTCATAGATAAGATGGTTGATCTGCGAGGGGCTTTTTTCCATTGGTCTGGGAATATTCTTTTCTTAGACTTTCATAGGCTTCATAGGCTTTTTTGCTTTCGAATCGATTGAGTTGGGTAAGATTTGACGATATTTACAATAGCGATTGCAAAAAGTCAATAAAATACCTCAAAAAAAAATGTCGATTGAGAAAAATCTCGACTGATCAAAAAGTCGACGGAGAATATGTCACGCTCATTGTGAATCTATATTGCACCGCTTCGCTCCGCGGTCGTTTTTTCCCTCCATTGTTCGGACAACAGTCGACATTTTTGCCGACAGTTTGTTCATTGCAGTCAACATTTTATTGAGCTGTATTCAAAACTGTCGACATTTTAACGAATGGCAAAATCGACATTTTTGGTAATCGAAATTATTTTTGTTAGCAATTCGTACTACTCCCGAACCGATTACCCTCTCTTCCGTAACTGTTAGTATTTCTTGCATTTCTAGTCGATTTTAAACTTCGTCTTCAACTTTTTGCACTAGAAGCGCGCTTCGGTTTGGGAAGTTGAATATATTTAGGCTTTTGGTGAAAACTGTGTTCGCCAAGCTTCAAGTGTTTTCATCACAAACGTCTCCGAATCGTGAAACCTTTTAAACACATCTCTCATGGACGGCAGCAAGTTATTCCTTTTGGATAAGTTTTTCGCCAAGGATTCCCTTTCTAAGTTAGGTTTCTACACTATCAAGTCCGAATTTACAGCTTGTATCTGCTGAGAGATTTATGGGTTGTTTCCGTTGAAAATTCTAATTAGGACTGTGAGCTTCTTTTTATTGAAATTCCCTAAAAGGAAAAGCAGCTTTGAGATTTTGTAGTCCTGGTGTGTTAAGCCAAGCTTCTATGGATTGTTGCATAAAGAGCGATTTGATTTTGCCAAAAAAAGGATCAGGTTTTAGGAATAATGCTGATGCGCCATCTATTGCCAGTGAGTGGGCCACAAATCCGCTACGGACAGGAAACTAGTGAAGGATGACCATTTTGTTCCTAGCTAAGTCAGACACCAGCTTGTTAGTGCTTTTATGGCAGTTTGGCTCTGTGAGAAGATAAATATAGTTTAGGTCAAAATGCGGGAGATTTGGTTGAGCCTTAAGCACTGATTGAATATCGATGACCAAGGCTGACTAAAATAAATTTCATGGTGCAGCACTATAGACTAAGACTGGAATGATGAAAGTCTTCTATAGAGTTTCCTTAGTTGTAAAAGATAGGACATTACTACTCAATTGCCTTCTTAGCCCAGTGAAAGAGCAGGATAGCAGGACTACAACAAAGGGAATATCATTGAAGAGATGTACGTAGGTATGCCAGAAGCAGATGATACCTTGAGACTCGCAAAATACCTCAGCTTCTCATTTTTGAATCCATGGGTATAGAAGGCTAGCTTTTCGGGATAAGCCTCCTTGACGATTCGTACTTGTCAAAAAATCTAGAATAGAACAGAAGAATAGTGGCCAGACCTCATGTACCACATCCAAAGTGAAGTTTTAGCAGCATAAGTATGGACTCATGCTCCTCGGACGTTGGCAAAGTTATTACTGACCTTGATTGAGAACCATGAGCATCCCTGATCATCCCTTTAGGGGGGCTTCAATTACTTTATTCTATTATTAGAAATCTGCACATCCCCTATCGCCTTAAAATGCCTAAGGTAGGTCTAGAAAATGTGTTCACATTCAAAGAAAATGATTCCCTTTTGTCAAGGTGACTTATAATTAGTCCTTTTATTCTCTTTTGCTATCTCTTTGATGTATAAATGGCAAAATGATTTAGACACAATTATGTAAAATCGAGTTTTATAAAAATTACCATTGAAACCGCACAGTCTTTATCCATTAATTGAGGTTCCATTGAGGGAGCGTTAAATCATGTATCTCATCTACATTTCTGTCTATATCCATGGTATTGCCACCTTATCTTCTGTCTGAAAAGTCTTCAATGTACAAACCGAGATCCTTTGAACTTTTATTTTATCACTTATATCAGGTGTGAAGGACTGATACCGTCTCATTTGTTTTAACAGTGAAGTGAAGTGTGCGAACATTTTATACAGAAGATATCTCACTAGGGTGTATTTTGTATGTAAATCGGTTTTTTTTGTAACTATGGAATTAGACATCTAAGAGTGTCTGTTGGTGGATTTGTTTATACTGGTGCCATTACTCATTATCATCATCATCGTTGACACAGCAACCGGGATCCAGTTCAGGCCTCCCACAGCAAATCCATCCACCGGTTCCTATTTCGAGCCGATATCATCTAGTTTGGCATCACTTAGCTCAGGGCATCCTGGTCAACGTTATCCTTCCAGCACAGGTGTGGTCTACCACGCTAATGCTGTAAAATCAAATTTTCTGGGTAATTTAAATTAAAATTTTTGAATAACTTCATGTCTCGATAGCGCTTGTAATTGTCAGAGTTGTAGAGTCTCCAGAATCGTTATTCCTCACGTATTGACAAACTACTGAATTAGGATCAACCGGATGGGGATATAAAGAAGGCCCCTGCTTCGCTAATAGTCCTCATTGTCCTGTCACCGAGGGCAGAACGCTTCGAAAGTAGATGATTTATTTAGCCTTTTTCTTGTTAATTTTGGAATAACTACTGCTGGATAAAGAGAGGGTGAAGAAACGATCTAATTTTGACCATTTTCTGTCAAGTTCATCGGATTTGGTACCCAAATTATGGTCACTGTGTTGCCTGTTGAAATCTTAAGGTAACGCTTGCAGAATTTTACTTGATTTAATTGTTATTGACTCCAGAGCCTTAAATTCCGCATGCCTATTAACATACAGGGTGATGGCTTCCCTTGTGGCTGTGATCTCGGCTTGAAAAACACTGCAATCATTGTGAATTCTATGCGAACAGTTTAGTCGTATAGGTTCGAAAAAGACTTGAACACCAGTTAGTTAGTTACTTTCTTTCTTATTTATAAGCTCAGCAACCCTTGGAAGGTCTGAGCCTGAACTAATGCCACTTTCTATCTTTCACGGTCCCGGGCACGCTGCTTCCAGTTTCTGGCGTCTGCGATTGTCTGACTTATAAACCGAATGTTTGGCCTTCCCTTTCTTCGTGAACCAGGTAGCTGGGACTCGAAGGCCCTGTTAGCGAAAGTGTTCTTATTCTCTTCTTTGATGTGGCCGACCAAGGCAGTGAGGTCGAAAGATTTTTGCGTTCCGGACTACATCCACAATCTTTATATAGCTCGTAGAGTTTACTAGGGAAATCAAATTCATTTCTCAACGGTGCTCTCTGATCTAACTAGCAAACACCTGGTCAATCTTAACTGGATCCCAACTTACAAAGGACATATGGGAATGCAACTTTGAGGGAGGAAGGACTGAAGAAATATGGTTCAACATTCAGAAGGAAAAGCGGTGACACTTTCTTTGCTAACGAAAGCTTTACACAGCTCTATGAGCTTGGTCAAGATATGTTTAAAAAGACAGAGAACTGATACTTAAAATGGTACTGTGGACATCACATCACATATGAATCACTTATGTAGGTCTTGGTTCCATGCACACTTGCCCAGCTTCGAAATATTTATTCGCAAACGATCCTGGGACATCAAATCCCATGAAGATTGGGCAGCTACCTGAAAACTTTCAAGTTCCATTATTACAAGTGTCCCACATTGAGGAACACCATGGATCCTTTGAGAACCGAGTGAGGCATATACATGGTAAGGTGTGGCCAGCTTAAACATCGCTTTCCTCTAGGTTCCCTGCTCTGGCGCTAGCCAGATATGGCTCAATCCTTGGTGGTTCTTCAGCACTTTCTGTCAATTGCCAAGTCTAAGTGGAATTTCATATAGTCCACTTAATCAGAATAACCCGAACTGAGATAACAGGAAATGTAGGAACCAGCGCAGGCCTCTAGCTGATTGGCTCACACGGCTCCAAGTTAAAAATACTCTTTAACACCCTCTGCAATATTCTACAAAAGGAGACTCTGTTTAATTTTCTACGTGACTGCCCGGCAATAGCTATCATAGAATCATGTATCTCACACTTGGCAAAGCCTTTTTTAAGGATTATAACAGCGACTTCTGACATAAAATCTTGCAACATTATAACTTTCTCAAGTCCACTGGATGGATTTGGACACAACCCCTCTTGGTCACGCCCATCAACAGCCAGGTGTTGTGGTATCAATAACAAAAGGGGTACTAGCGCTACTTGTGTAGGACATAGCAGAGCCAGACAGCCACTTCTACCTACCTATCGAATTACAGGCAGAGATAGAGTACAATCTGGAAACCTTGACCTGGCTGGAAAGTAAAAAAAAAAAAAATACAAATATTTGGCGCCATCGCTCATAAAGAGCCAAGGCCTAGCTTGTCACAGCCATTCATGCTGTGCGTGTTATATTTTTCGCACGAATAGAAGGAACCTGCAGTTTTATTGCCGACTTCGAACGGCGGATTGAGAATGCTTTTCAAGGTTTGTCATGCCTGCGAACGTTTAGTGGTTGTAGCAGTCCAACGCCACGACACGTAATAAGCATAAAATCCCACACTCAAATTTAAATTTTTCACAGAAAAACTACAACACACCTTCGCAAAGCGTGAATTAAAATTAAAATATAATTTTCATTAAAAATTAATAATTAAGGTCGAAACAAAAAAAAAAGGTTCAGAATAATTTTTTTAGATTTTTAAATATCGATTAATCACCATAAGCATCATTATAGCTTCTTTGATTGCCTTGAAACTTAATAGTTTCCACATTACCTTCGTAGGCTTTGGTATTAATTATTAATTAAAACGGAAATTATATAAAATACCTATCATGTACCTGTGGCTTGTGTGAGTGATCACCTTGACAATAGGATGATAATGTGATACACCCCGACGACGTACCCATTTTGAATTTAATTGAGAATGTCTTTAATTTAAAGAGCCGGGTCCTTAATATATTCCCCATTGAGTGAAGCTGTTTAAATCATTCTTTATGCACCTCATAGGTGACACTTTATGGGATAAAACACCCCTTCAATTGGTAATATAACGTTTCACTATTTTTCACCTGAACTGCGAACAGCTGCGGGTAGGTAAACGACGACAACGGCGACGACGACAACTTTTCTTGGATAAGCGACGTTTTAATGCTTTAAGGTGTCAACTTTTCATGGTGCGGGATTTAAGTGGCCATAAAAGTGAACACGGTAAATATATATATGTATATATTTTATACCCTTGAATTGAGTACATACCTACATATGTTATTTTTTTTTGGCTAAGAAAGGACCTCCATACGATGATACATTTTGTCGTATTAATTTTATAGCCATGGCTTCGAAAGCTTTTTACGGGTCCCGATATGTTTTAGTAGCCATTTGCGAGGACATTCGAATCGAAATAAATCGAAATAAACATAATATTGGTGTGGAGGAGAATTTTCCACACGCAGCAGTATGTGACAGGTTCAAAAGGATCCTTCGAAGGAGTCGAAAAGAAAAAAAAAACACACAAAAAAATATGCTGGCCATTTTTGAATCTTGCTTAATAGGGAACGATAAGAGTCTCTACACGATAAATTCTTTCATGCGTGTCCGGTCATAAGGGTAAGCGCTGTAAATTTTTACGCGCGTGTAACAAGTTATGATGGCATGTGATTGACACTTTTGCTAGCTTTAATTGAGTTATTCATGGCAGATGTGTGCGAAAATATTGTCAATCGAGAGCGTTATTGTTTTTTTTTTTATGGATGCGAGTTGGACAGATGGTGTTCATATCCTAGTTCATGTAATAGTTCATGGTGTCATTGTATATGAGGATTTGGAAGCGCTTTTCATTTGCCTTTTCCTTGTAATCTACCCTCAATCTCAAATGAATTCCAATTCAATTCACTTTTTCTACCTTGGAGTAGTCGTTTTGTGCAGGCTTGCCCTGATCAGTTAGAAGCTCTACTGAAGGTGGCGCTACAGCCCGGAGTGGACCTCGGCCTCAACCAACAAGCGTCTTCAACCAGCTCAATGCTTTGCCTTTGGTCAATAAGTCGGCCCTTCCGTTCCAAGCAAACACGCCGTAACGAAGCTCGCAGCATTGTTAATGTGTTGATACCATTGGTTAGTCTTTCAAAATTAATCGAATTTCCAGATCATAGTGGTGAAGGGTCTTGCAATGGCATCAGTAGCACGTAAAACTATAAAACAAGGCTAGAACAAACAGGTCATAGTAAAAATATCGAAGCTCAGGTTAGGTTTTCAGCATCTAAATATACCTCTCGCTATTTGCAGGTTGCTACTTAAAAGGAATGCAATCGACATCACAGTTCACCAAACAGTTCTGGCCTAAGCTTAATAATAAACGCTCTTACTGTCTAATGAGAGAGAGAAAAGGCTGCTTATTGGTACTATTGTGGATTATATGTGATATTGCACAACTGGCAGGTACGCCAACAGGGAAGATCTCCTCTGCAATTATTTGTGTATAAGCTAAATGGACAAGGAGGAGGATGTGATGATTTTCCACTTTCTCTGTACGTGTTCGCCCCGTTCAGCTCGAAGAAGAGCCCATTTAAGAGCCAGTCTAGGTTAGGTTGTAGGGGTGGTTGCATTTATGTACAACATCACTCGGATCTCAATGGTCCATTGTGTTCCCCGACGCTGGTTTAAATCCATAGTCTAAACGAACTGGTTGACGCCAACATGAACAGCCTCCAATGCGATATTGTAAGCTCCGGTTGTTTCTGGCGGTACTTCTATTATTATTTTTTTTTTTTTTGCAAAAAATTATGGATCCATGTGGTGTATCACAAAGCACCTTCTTTGGTCTATCTTCTTTGTGGCTGTCAAATGCAACTTGCTACTCTAACCTAACCGTACCTAGCATGCAGGACAGTGCAAAAACTAGTTGCGTAAACGAGAAGGCTGATGTAAGTTCCTAGAATAAGCTGCTATTTCCAGAGAAATTCCGCCAGGCAACCTCAAATAAGCACAGGGCGCCTTTGGACTTCCTAAACAAAAAAAATAAATTTCACAACACCACCTCACAGACATAGACAATGATGAAACAGTTCGTCATGAAGCTTCTCATTCGCCAAGCCAGTGCAGTCGGGGAATTTTTTTTTTTCGAACTTCATTTAAGTCTTTATACAGGACGTAGAGTTCGCGGTTATATCTTCTCCTCCATTCTCCACCAATAGGACCAAATATTCGACGTAGAAATTGTCTTTTGAATGATCCCTAGATCTGTTTTGCTGTCCTACTTATTTTTCAGTATTCAGCTCCATAAAGCAAGACTGGCAAGATCAGATATTGTGAAGCATGATTTTGGCCTTCGAGTTAGGAGTTAAGATCCTAGCTGTTTGGACAAACCGAAGTAGCAGCGGTTGCCTAAGCTTATTCTTTCTCGAATCTCCACCAGGGTGTCGGTTATGCAGTTTATATTTGCTCCGAGGTAGATGAACTCGATTGTCAAGTTCTGTCCTAGACGGTGTTCGATGGATTGGTTTTCGGTCGACAGCATGTACTTTGTTTTATCCTCATTCATGATAAGACCATCTCGTTTGGCTTGCTCTCCAATGTTCGATGTTCGACCCCATACCAAGCTTCGCATTCATCCAACTCCATTCCTGGCTCAGGTTCTGGCCGAAGTTAGACCTCGCGGTATCGCTTGGTTGACCACTAAATTGTATGAGGTTTGGTCACTCACAACTCGTAAAATGTAAATACTGCAAACTATTTCAAGAGCTCCAGTACCAAATGCACACTTGATCTAATTCTGGCATGTTTTTGTATCACATGGATGTACCGGACCGCTTTATCGTCATGCTCAGTTGCAATAAGGGTCAGATCTAGTGGTGATCAGTTTACAGTTTACATCTGTTCCGCCAAAAAGTTATCTTTCAAACAGCGACTTATAGAAGAGACATTGTATCAAGCAAACTATCACCGTACTGATAAAAGCAAAGCAGCAATCGTGGCTGTTAAGTGAAGAAATAACCCACAAATAGTGGAATCCAACTACGGAGGAAGGAGTTCCATTCTAATTATAAAACGTGTTACTAAAAATCGTTAGCATTTTAAGTCTAGATACTTTATAGGCGACTTAAAATTAGAAAAAAGAAGAAGAAAATAGGATTAAATATGGAATAAATTGACCCTTGACCAACCTAAATGAATTAGGGCGAATCAAATACCCAAACAAGGGATAAAAGACATCGCCTCCAACCCCACGGTCTATTGACTTAGTCGCACACCAATGCCTGCACAATACCAACCCACTGCCAAATGTAAATATTCGCTTCTGACTTATCCCATAATGATTGATGCTATTTTTAGTACCCGTCCTACAAACCATCACCATAAAAAGGAAAAAAAAAAAAGGATTCCATTCCATTCATTGCCGTCCACAATTAATTGCTTTGATTCAAATTGTTCATCATCACCGTCGGACAAAGTAATTAAAGACTTTGGTTTCCTTTGAAATATCCTCTCTTTGTGTATCTCTTAATGGATGCCAGCCAACCCATACAGATACTTAGATACTCAAATACTGTGCGGGCACAAACTCTATTCATGGTAACGTCAAAATTACTCACATTTGAAGGATTTCTCTTGTTGTTGCCTCCTTTATATATATTTAATTAAAATTTGTAAAAAACAAAATAACACTATACACACATCCATTTGGAAAAGGATGCTACTAACGGTAACTATCGATAAACTTCAGTTTAACGCCTGTACTTACATATGTTTTAAATTTTTAACTTTTGAATCAAACTTGTAAAATTGAAACTTTCTTAATTTACACATGCATACACACACATACGCATCACTAAGTCACACTCTTTTAAACAGAATGAGACATTGAGTGAGTGAATAGGGACTCCCACTGGCAGGCACCCAAACCCAACCCACTCGACCGCATCGCTCTGAAATATGTCAAGTATTTGACATTTCCTACACTAACACACATAGCGGCAGAGAGGTCACACCCATGCTTCACTTGTTTACACATCTCTCTGCGTGCGTGTGTGTGTGTGTATCTAAAGGGTACATAATTAAAGTAAAAACTGAGCAAGGGCGAAAGAATAAGGAGCAAAGTGGCAGCACATTTGCATGGTCGAAAAGTTTTACCCAACTTGACTTATGGCGTTCGGAAATAAGTACGCTTGAACAACTACACAGCAATGTTGCATGTAGGCGGTCGGATGGTTAGTATGAGCAGATGGAGCATTGAGGTGTTAGTGTATCAAGGATTTTAGAAATAAAATTCTGTACAAACTAACCAATGTGACTGTGTAACGCAATTTTAATTCAGATCCAAACTCTTCATCGTCCACTCTGACTCCTTTCAATGGCTTTCAATTGGTTTCACTGTAGCTATGAGAGGACACTTCTGTGGTGTGTTGATTATGAGGACGAGTGAGTGACTCTGTACATGAAGTTTCCATAATTTTCCAATACAGTGACTTCACAAGAATGATGATGATGACATGTGTGTTGGCTTATTTACGTTTTCAACTCAAGAATTTAATAATCCATGCTACAAACGATACTATGGAGCTCCAAATAACAAAGAAAAGACAAGACTTTATACAAGTTCAGGACCTTGCTTCTCGCTACCATTTGCATTGTTTTGGATGTATAACTTCTGTTGAAGATTTTTGAAGCAAAACGGAACCGAAAATCTGTCTCGAAACGACCAAGGATATCTGCATCCATCTTTGATAAAGTCTCAGTTTCAACGCTATACGTTAGGACTGATATGATAAGGCTTCAGGATAGGGCCTTACTACTCAATATCGGCGGCGTGTGCAAGTAGTTCCACAGACATTTGGAAAATCATACAATCGGTAAAGAAATAAAAAAAATAAAAAATAAAATCCACATGACAGCACGTCAACTTGTCTAAATACTTTGTTGAAGCAAAGGTTGCCCTGATGTCGTCATAGACTTTGAAGGAGCAGCGAGCATTCTACACCGTCATGGTACACAGACAGATGAATAGGGATACTTAAACTAGGCATGGCTCTAGAAAGCTAGTGTCTATGAAGCCGGCTTTAAAATCGCTGACTTGATGGTGGTTATCGATTTGGACTTCTTGGATGGTCACGAGAATCTCTCGAAGTGTACAAATTTTGTCGACTGTCAACAATCAAGTTGGTAACGGAAGATTTTAGGCGTTCACACAATGCGTTTTGTTTTTTGTTTTTAAATGCATTTTTATTTATTTAAATACAGTACTCTTACTTGCTAGGAAAAACACGCTTAAAACTAGCTTAATTAACTTAACTATGTTACTCTAACTTACTGGCCCTACACGGGCACTCTAAGCTAAACTTAATTCTTAATCTATGTCTTTCGATTCACACAATGCGCCTGATAAGATATTGTACACGATTCTGAAGGCATTGATAACTCTGTGGTTGGGGCAATTGAGAGAGGCTCCTTTCTAGTGGATCGGGCAACTGATGATCAAATTTCATTCACTCGCTTAACCAAAACGTAGAAATGAGTTGTTTCCACAAAGTTGGTTCCAGTTACTTTGAGCAGCCCGTCTGATGAGGACCCATCAGGTCCAGCAGCACTCTTGACTTTTAACTTTGAGCTGGATGTTATCGAGAGAATACATTTTAGGTGGACAAGTGGTGCAATGTGTGTAGCGATGAAAAATAGATTTAACCAAAGATGAATCTGAAACGTTCTAAGAACCATTGGACACTGTCTAATAGGCGAGCATGCAACAAGGCTTGACGTAAATTCAAATGATTTTTGTAGAAGGTCTAGTAATGAAGGTTTCGACTATCATTAATTGGTTTGCATTTTTTTTTCCGGGGTATTGGAACACCATGCTGGAGCACTCAGACACAAAAACAGGTCCATTGTACTACCAACAGCTACAACCTTTACTGTGTTTTCTTCGTCTTTCTAAGAAAGTCGAGTAAGAGCTTCAGTAATAAGAAGCTAAGGCTACCAGCACTCATCACATCAGTCCCAAAAATCTGCCACCTGATACGAGCAAAGGCAGAACAATCAAATAGGAAATGTTCCGCAGTATCGTCACCCTCTCCATAAGCGTCACAGATAGTGGTGTCACTTAAATCTAACACGTTGAGATGTTTGGCAAAGGAGAAATCTCCCGTAATAAAGCCAATAAGTTGCCTGCAGTCTTTTCTGCTAAGAGACAGCAAGAATGCCGCGGATTTCTTACAGATGTCGGAAAGGATCTGTTTAATCTGCCTGCATTCTGGTCATGCCATCTACAGTTGTGTTTGCTAGAAACCCAACCATTGATAGAAGACCTAACCGAAGATACGGGCAAACCTAACGAATAAATAGAAATCATCAAGCACTTGATTGGTGAAATGTCCTAATCTCCAAACCCTTGGAGAACAGTTGGGGACCCAATGGATCAAATGGTAGTCCTTTGGACATGTCGCCCAACATTGAATTCCCCTCCCAAATGCCAACTATTATCAGCACATGTTTTAAAATCTATGCTTGTCTGGTGGCATTTTTTCTGACTTCAGACAAACTCTGGTCAATGACTGTCCCATTTATTTGGTAATATTGCCGTTGTCACTCATAATGATTCGACATTTAATGTCACCATCATTACCATGCAACTTAATGAGTTATGCACCCAAAAACCAACACATCTTCGTTGACGTCGTTAAATAATAATCTTCCGTGAAATAAGTCAAATTAAAATTAAAATAAATACCCACATACACTTATCGTGGTTACAGTGTCCTTAATTAATTTTACGCAAAACACGAGCTACTTATTTTAAGCATCTAATTAAAAAAAATCAACTTCTTTTCGTAAATCTCAAATGGTAACTTTCGTTGTGTCATCCCGCATGCCTCCACCCCCCTGTACAGTTAGCAAAATAAAATGTTTATTGTATACACGTAGGTAAATAACAAAGCATAATGAGTCGTACAAAAGTCTCAAATTGTGTAACCATCATAAACTTACTGTGCGTTGAAAGCCTCCTTCCTAACTTTATCCTTCATTAAGCTCATAACTCCTCTCAAACAAGACAGCCCCTACTACAACTGGCTACACAACAATACTCAGGTGTAGAGAGCGAGAAATGTCAGAGTGCCGTCCGTTTTTTGTTTGGCGATAAAAGCTTGTCATAAAAATAAATTTATCATTCTGTCATCCGAAGGATATACTCTATACGTATAAACCTATCATAAAATTTGCCTAAAGCTGTAAGCAAATCCATAAAAAACGGTAATGGTCATGGTCCACTTCATTTAAAATGCCTCCCAGCTCACGCCCCCACAATATATATACACAAACACACATTGGTACGGTGTGTGTTTCTAGTATACCCCCATATCGACTGGGTTATTTGCATTCATGTGACCGTTATGTTCTGGTAACGGAACTCTGTCCTTGTCGTATGTCCTTCTGTTATACGAATATGTTGGAATATACCGTGACAGCGTGCGCGTTACCTAACACTTCCCTTATGCCACAAACTGGAAATCTTGAAGAAAAAAAAAATTCTTAAAAAAAGGATATCACAAGGCAAGCTACTGATGTCCTTGTGTGTACAATAAATACACGGATACCTAATCCTGTTTTATGGGTGTAAATTGGATGAAGAAAAATCCCACTTGAATTGAATTCTCCTTAAGCGTCGTCGCCGTCCTGGCTGCACTCCTGCTCTTATTGCTGATGCAAGGTAAACTACACTCTGATCCAGGTGCAGGGATCGGTCCTTAAAATGCACAAGCACACAAGTTATTTACGAGTGCAAATCCAACATTCAATATTTCAGCATATTTAGGTCCTAGAATCTGCTACTGAAGGATATCAGGGATCGTTGCAGAAGAAGAACCTGTGTGCCGCATGTAGGTATATTGGAAAAAGAGTTCAACATTTTGGTGGTGTAGACCAAGTACACATGGCCATGGGTTTTTGTTAAAATTTTTGCATCTTTGTTTCTCTTTTGGTTCCATATTTGTTTCCTCCCTTTCTTCTTTGCTTCTATGCACTCCACACCTCGAAAGGATTACATCGATTGAATGCGCCCTTTTCCTGCAAGTGTTTGGTTATAGTATATATAGTTGCAATTTGTATCGTGCGTTAAATATAAATTTACCGTTGCTATCAGGAATATACTTTTCAAAGGATTTCCCAATTAAAAACAAACAGCAACTCTTCTGTTTTATTTAATCAAAAGTGACGTTAAAGTCTTTTGCAATGTTGGAAGATGAGAGAAAAGGATATGTGCTTTCGCTGCTGAAAGTTAAAAAGATTAGAATTACAAAGCAAGTACTTACAAACTTTCTTAGGTGGTGCTACGGTTCAGGATGGACCTGGGCCTAAATCAACAAGTCTCTTATATTAACCAGACTCTTAGCTAACCGCCTTCAGATGTGCATTTCAAGGTGGTTAAGGTCCCCTTCTCGTTGTGCACCCCACCTTAGACAAGATCTTCTTCTGCTGCGTTGTCCGTTTAGGTAAGGTTTGAAGACTCTCCGAGCTGAATCGTTGGTGTCCATTTACTCTACAAGTCCTAGTTATCTCAAACGACCAATATACAAATTTTTTATTTTTTTTTGACTAAGTCGATGTCCCTGTACAGCTTGTATTGTTCGTCTTTGAATCCTCCTCCTCCAAAACCCGTCAATGCAAACGAAACCAAATATCTTACAAAGAATTTGTCACGAAATGACCAAGGATATCTTGATCTACCTTTGATAGAGTCTCTGCTTCAACACCCTAGATTAGCACTGGTATGATAAAAGTTCGGGATAGGACCTTACAACTTAATTGCTTTCTTAGTACAAAGTAAGCACGATTACCGATTGCCGATTAAATTCTGATGAGATGTCGTGATAGCGATCCAAGGTAGACAAAGTCCTTTACTGCATCGAAGTTATAGTTGTCTGTTGTGATATTTTGTCCGATTCATCAATGTTGAGTGTCCCGTTTTACGAACTGCAAATACTTTGTTTTGATCTCGTCAACCTCTTAAAACTCATCTTTGCCGCTTCTGTCTCAATAATCGCGAATGTATCGGTGGTAGCTTGCTGAGTTCCGCCGTCGGCGTACCGATTTTTTCTTTTGAGAATTTAGCAATTCGTTCAAATAGATGTTGAAGCGCGATACCTTGGCTAAATCCTCTTTTGACATCAAGATGTCCCCGTGAGATCGTTACCTTAATAGAATAGGGAGCGTTCTTCATTGTCATCTTCATTGGCATAGACGGACGAGTTGGACAGCGATGCCTGTATATAGGTTAGGTAAGGTATGTGGGCCGGGGAAGAGGAGTTCCCCAGCGCCACACTTAGGTCTCTAAGACCCATTGTGCTACCCATAGGGGGGAAATCTTACCCTTAAACGTTACCCGCATAAAAAGTGTACTAGTAAGTACTTACTGCGTTAGTGGTACAAACCATCCTGTGGATTTGATAAAGCCGTTCAGATCGTTCACCGGTTTACCAGATAGTTTTTGAGATCCCGGAAGAAATGTCGCTCGAGGAAGTGGCAGTGGCAGAGGAAATGGGTTGTGTCCTCATGGACTTCCTGTATATGGCTCGTCTCTATAAATACTGTCATAGGCGGCCTTAAAATTGATAAAGAGATGGTGTATAACGATTCGGACTACTTGAGTTTCCTCCAGGATCTGTCAAAGTGTGAAAATTTGATAGATTCTGGACTTTTCCGGCCTGAAACCGCACTGCTAGGCGTAAATCAAGTGGTTGACGAGATATTTCAGGCGTTCACACAAGCTTATAACGCGATGTTTAGAAGACTGATGGTTCTATAATTATGGAAGTTGAAGGGGTCTCCTTTCTTTTGGATCGGGCAAACGATGCTCAGATACCATTCAGCAGGCATACATTCGTTTGAGCAAATCTTGGAGAATGAGTTGGTTTATGTTTTCAACCATTCAGTTTGGCCAGATTCACAGATGTTTTGAGTATCATCGCCTAAAGTCACTAATTCATTCTACCTAACAGCGGTATGTTGGTCTTCGGCACCCTTATACAGTCTGCAGAAGTTGTTTTTCAAAATTCTCAGCACCAACTGTGAGTCTATTATATAAGGTTGCCTTCTTCATTTCTCTCTAAAGGTTTCCGTACAAATGACGTTGAAAATCTCATCCTAATTGATATTTCGCTAGAAAGAGTCATTTACTCATTTATGAAGTTTTCAAATTAACTTAGAAAACGTTTTTGTCTATATGATGAGGGGAAACGTTTACAATTGTTTAAAAGGACTTGGAACAATTTCACTGGAATAATAAAAATGAAAGCAAGTACTTAATGTATTTTGTCTACCATTTTGATTTGGTGATGACATCTGACATTATTTACTTATAACGATGGGTACACGTGGAGAATGTACCGTATAAGGCGGTGTCTATTGTGAAAACATTTAAAAAAAAAAATGGGTTTTCCTGTTATTGTGACCAAATAAAGGTAAAATTATGTGAAATTTTGGATTAAAATCATCTGCCTTACAAGGACACCGGTTTTGTGACAGATTTAAGTGCACATTTCTTAGAAAATGTTCAAAGCTATAATCTAGTGGGTGTGCAAAAGACCGGAGACAACAGAAGTGTAGCTTTTGGAATTCTACGAAACCGTAATTGTTACCTGGAAAGACCTTTACATCTAGTGACACCTTGCTGTAGCATACAGACTGAATTGAAATGCTTTTGGGGTCAATGAACAGCCCTTGAGATACACAATTATCCACCTTTTCCAACCTAGTTGCCTAGAACAGGGCTCGAATATTTGGGGAGAAAAAGTGATCAAAAACGAAAGTGATATTCGTGAGTTGATGTGGATTGTAATCACGAGTTCACTCATATTGCCTGAGACTGCACTTGTTTGTCAAAATAAGTGCTGTGTGTACTTTTTAACGCCCACCCATAATCTTTTCTCATATCCATCCCACAGCACCTTTTATGTTATACCCTTGTAGCAGTCTAGAGGCCTCCGCAAGTTGGTCGGTTTCGAACATTCTATTCAGATCTGAATTTCTTTGTTGCTATTTTCCATGGTGATGTCGTTCAACGTTTCAACCTTTTACCTGCTGGAGACAGAAGCAATGCCTATAATGACCTAATTGGAACGAAGTTGCATGGATCTGCTGTCCACAAATACCGAGACCAGATTGTTACGATGAACAGCTTAGACTTTGGAGTTATAGAGGAGTTTGTCTGTCTATGGCGTCCTAGTAATCGAAATCAGTGTAGGAATCCAACGTAGAATAACATTAGCCAATCGCTGTCCCTTTGACCTTCGAAGACAATCGTGCTGAAGAACCAACCAACCGACTCTATACGAAACCTTCATCATCACCGGCCTGTAGAAGGGTGGACTTTGTCATGTGCACTTTTAAAACTTGTAATCTTCAAAAAAAAGTTGAATGTTCGATGAATGGGACGGTTTAAGCTATAAAGCGAAATCAAAAGTCTTCACCTACACCTTTCAGGGAATACACAGAAAATGACGACCTCATTTTTAATAGCTTGTGCAAGTGGAGCGTCACCTGAACAAACTAGAAGTACGCAACTGGCTAAGGATCGACGTGGATTGTTGGTTAAGCACCTGGTTTATCTCGAACTTTAGCGCCATCAGATGTAAGCAAGGTGTCGTCAAAAATTGGATTATCCATGTCTCTTGCGCCAGGGATGACGTGCTTTAAGTGCCTCCTGTGACTTTTAAGAAGCTCCTAAACCATCATCTGATCTCCAAACTTCCTAACTAATTCTGAAGGGTCTTCACTAAATTGCAAATAATCGCGGTTGACTGTTGCATAGATCTTGGTTACGTTAGATTAGAATTGTCAGCAAGCACTTGCCGACACATTTAGACCAAGAGGCATCCGTTATGATACTAAGATCTCGCAGGATTTCTCAACCCACTCATCGAACCACTTGAAGCTTCGAATCAAGCGTAGGAGACAATTAACCTGAAAATGTGTGTGCCAGATTCCTTTTGAGGAAGAAACCAGGACACGTACATAACAGGCTGATGATACACTCTTCTTTCTCCTACGAGATGTCAAGCTTGGGCTTAATCTGCTTGGTAATCTGGCAGATGGTACTATTGGATCATATAGGGTTCGTCCTACTGATTGCGTAGAGCTTAATTAATCGATTGTATGTAGTAAAGGGTCTACTTAGCCTTATCTGTGGTCAAAATGCTCATCAATCTTACAAAATCCTGGCTCGTCAAGTGATGAGCGGTAATCGAAAACTAACTTAGTAAATATTACCTCTATCTCTTACCTCTACATCTCTTTAGCCAGGACATGTCTCCTTTTATCGCCATTGTTTCCACTTGGAAAACAGACTAAGCTCCAACTTGTCGAAGATAACTTGCCCTCCCACCCCATCTTTGGTATTTAAATTATCCGTGTGGAAAGATATCATATCAAAATGATTTGTGGCATGGAAATCCCTGCCAGACTTGAGCAGTAATAGGGCGTTCTCTATGTCCATTGTTTGATGGTTTAAAGTCGAATATCCTAAGGTGCTCACTTATGCACCGACACGCTGACCATTGTACTTTTTCAGTTTATCTCGGTGAATGGCTTGATCTAGGGTCGTCCACCTTACAAACATTTCATATAGAAGAATCGATCTGATTACCGAAATGAGTAGGTACCGCACATTTTTTTCTATGTCTTTCTTCCACGAATAAAGGGCTATTGTAGCCTTCTTCAGTTTTTGTTGGAAATCAGTTTAGCTTTGTATATCTAAAATAAGTCTCAGATATCTTTTGGTCTCATCGTAGTAGTCATTGAAGCTACCGCACAGCGACGTCAAAAAATGACAGCAAAACTTTCTTACAACTGATCTTGATCGGTTGCCAAAGAACTATCGCCCTCAATGAGAATAAGAGTGGAAACGAGTCATGAAAAGTCGTTAAAAGTTACGACATTGACGGAAAGCTATGCGGAAATGTCAGTTTATATTCACATACAATTAAAGTTTCTAAAATTTTAATTTACAGGCTATAGCAAGGGTTAGGATCTCCACCAGTACTTAGATTTTCACTAATCCACAATCGTAACACTGTAGAAGATCTCACCAAGAAGTACCAATCGTTGCATTTAATGTACCTCCCGCTATGAGTTTATTAAATCTTCTCCACAACTAAGGATATTCCCTACTACAAACAAGCAACCTCGTCCCGATCGCATTATCTCCTTTAATGAGAATAAATGTACACGAAAGTATCATGCGGCGTTTCTGTTACCCAAGCGTCCGCGTTAATAAGCAACTTGGTTATTTATCCCATTAACTTTCTTTTTATTCATGAAATTTTGCTATCCTTTGCAAATACTACCCGCCTCCTGAATTCACCGCCCACACTGACGAACTAACGCAACACGAAATGACCCTCGTTATAGCGAAATTATCTCATTTATCCGCAAGCGAAAAACAAGGCATAAGAGCCAAAACGAACAAACAAAGCAAACAACAGAAAAAGAAAAAAACACGCAAATCCCAACGATGAAGTGAAATCAAACTCATCACCAGGCGCACAAGAAATCTAATAAAAGCTTAGGATAGGATATTAAACTTATTTCACGCTACAACCAGAACCCCAAAATTCCTCCCCCCTTTTGCTGTGAAAAGATAAAACAGAAATGCGAAAACAAATCATGAAACAACGACAGTTTTGGGTGTGATTTGTGATTACAATGTGAGCAGACAACAAACGCACCATACATACACAGTCACAGACAGCCCCACACACATACAACGCAATTGGCAATTAAACATTTTTCATACTAAAAATGTAAATTTGCACCCCCAACCTCCTCCTAACAAACTCTGGGGAAATAATTGCGCCAAAAGAAAAGTTTATTTTATACATGTGACCTCCAGCTCAGCACATCGTCATTATCGTAGCCATCGTCATCGTCATTTGCTATCGCCATTGCCATAGTGTTGTGTCGTTTTTGTCGTCAGCAAAGTATGCTTCATCTCCTTAAGGGATGGTTTCTCCTGTTTTATAGCTCCCAGTTCTGTCATTTTGCAACCCTCCCCCGACTCCCATATTCAGTCTGGCAAACCCAATATTGACATAATTTCTTCTGCCATTTCTGACGTTTTCTGTTTACCCCTCAATATAAGGGTTTGGGGGCTCATTGTGCATCCCTTAAAACTCGTTAATATTCCCTTAGTCTTAAATCTCGATTTGGTTTGGAGAACCACTGGGTCATCCGAAGTCCTTGTACTCAATCTCTCACACCACATGAGAGTTGTACAGTGTAATTAATACCAATATAAGATTTACCCCCACCCTTACTCCACAGAGTAACTGCAAAATAATTAATTAACCAATTAATTCTCGTCCTTTTATGTGGTCAAGAGAGGAAGACTTGCGCCTCCATGTCAAAAGTAACGTATCGGAGATCAAATGAAACGGGAGCCAGGGCCAGGACACAAGGAAAAGCAAAAGCAAACAAAAAAAACAACCACCATTGAGGGTTCAAATTGAAATACCCACGCATATCCTTTGAGTATGCTCCTCTTCTTTTCAGTGGGCAGCCAGAAACGCTTTTTTTTTCCTATCATGTGTCGTCGCTCGTATCTATCTCTACAATGTGTGGTGTTGGCATTCTCTCGTTTGGAAATAAGAAGACAACGAAGGACGAAAAAAAAAAATCACGAAACCGAACACCATTGCGAAAAATCGTCATTCCAATGTGCGCGCTGCTTGTATGTAGACACCATCCATTGAGAATAGAATTGGGGTAGTGGTAGCTTACATGCTCGTAGCCTGTTCTTATCAATAAGCCCCTTTGGCATTCGGTAAGCTGGTACTCTTGGATGGTACGACTAGTAGGGAACATCTGCCAATTAATGAGTTATACAATGTAATCGAAATCCTTTTGTTGTTTCAGTCCGTTTTTTGGGGGTTGGGCGTTTGGCTGGCTGGATGGCTGACTGGATGGTGTCCCTCATAAATGGACTTTAGATCGGGAGACATTTACCAACAAAAGATGTGAACATGACAACGACAAGCAGAAAGGCAGCCGCCACCATTGCCAACGGCACCACACCAGAAAGACTATGTTCTTGTGTGTGTGTCTGTGTGTGTTTGCGTGTTAGAGGGCACACAAATCGGAAATTTAATGATTTAGCAAATCTTTCAAGAGGATACAAGATTATGTGTGTATCTGGGTGTGTAGCCGGTGCCTAAAATAGCCGAAGGACATTCCAGAGATAGTGTGGTGGTACTTTGCCAATCGATTGGGCCGATAAGTCGCTTTGGAACTTTGGACTTGTAGTGGGGGGGATGAAATGTTTTTTTTTTTTTTTTTAGTGTACAGTGTACACGTACGTAATGTACTTCTTGACTGCAGGGTGAGTGCGTACTTATTTGGGCTATCCAGATGAAGTTTGAAGAGCAAGATGCTTTTGTTGTTTTTTTGTCCGAAACATAAGCTGTAGGTATACGAGGGTTGTTTGGGAAAAGTCAAGGTTTCATCAGTTTTTGTATATTCTCCCTCGACATGTATCGATTCGAAACGAAAAAATAATAAAGATTGTCGAGAGTGTATACATGTTATTGACTGGGGAGAATAAAATATTATTAAACACGTTTGACAAGCTGCTTAAAGAAACTTGTTCGTTTAACTATAAAGGCGGCCAAGCTGTCCACTAGTCTTATGATTTTAATGAAAACCATCCAAAATAGTCTTGGACACGTAGTAGAGTATTATGAGGAGTAATAGCTAATCATTTGGAAATTACGGTCTGCACACGGATAAATGAAAGGAACCATTGAAAACGCACGATTGATTCCAAAAACAGATAATGAATGGCTATCAATGAGAAAATAATAGGTTCCTTGTCTTGGATAAGTATGGGAAAGTGGAGCACATTACTATTTCGGGGGCATTTGTAGAGGCATGTAAGTGTAGACGAGCACATTTTTAGAAAGGTCTTCGATACGCAATTCAAAAGCCCATATGATACTTCTCTACAATCACGAAATGAGATTTCGCAGGATCACTCAGACACAAAAGAAGGTGCATTGCGCTATCGGCAGCTACAATCGTTTTAATTTGCCTTTTTAAGAAAATCAGTGATAAGGAGCTTAGGTTACCACCACTCATCACATCAGCTACAAAAATCTGCCACCTGATACAAGCAAAAGCGGAACAATCAATAGCAGGTAGTGGAGTCACTGAACCCTGATATGTTGAGATAATTGGCAGAGGTGTAGTGTCCCGTGATAACGCCAACAAGTTATCTGAAGTCTTTTGTGCTGAGAGACAGGAAGAATAAGAATTTCACGAATTTCTTACAGACGTCGGGAAGCACCAGTTTCATCTCCCTGCATTCTGAAAAGTCAAGCCACCTGCAATTGTGTTTGGTAAAAACGCAACCACCGATAGAAGTCTTAACCGAAGATACAGGCAAACATGGCCCAGAGCAGGAGCAGTACTTTCTGCACTGTGTCTAGCAAGCTTATGGGAGAACTCATCTCCGGTAATCCGACTGTGCAAATTTAGTTTTCTTTATCTCCAACTACTTTGGATCTACTAAGAGGACGGAGCAAAACCTTAAGCGCAGATTGATTGTCGCTACACGCAGATACTCCGTCCTCTTAACTTACTGACGGGAGCCATTATTTTCATCCATCGAACCACTGCACGTTCCTTGTAAGCTTTCAAAGAAAAATTGTTTAAAGGCCAACGAGAAGCACCACCGTCTGTTAAAAATGTATCGACGTCTAGCAGTAGTTAAGGAGACTACGTCTGAGTAAAAATAAACTCCACAAATGATATCAAAGTGGTGGCGACTATATGAAGACGGAGCTACTATTTGGCTTTGGCAAGGTACTTAAAACTTTGAACCAAGAAATGAAATTGATGCTCTGTTAGTCCTGTTGCAGTCTACCTATTGCATGCTTTCTGTATGCGAAAAGGACGAAGTCTATATGAACTTTCTCAAAATGTTGACAAAGCTCGAAAAGACGTATCCAGCGAATGAGCAAGAATGCTCCATCTAAGGGAGAGTTTTGAGAATTCCTGCTCTTAGACTCCAAATATCTAGAAAGAAAAGCGAATGCCGGAAAGCTCGGTTAAAAAAACGGGCCCAGAAAGGACGATGATGTAAAGCTAGAGGCTCTATACGAGTCAAGAGGGGGAAGGCAGAGAAACGAGTAAGCCACCAAAAGTTATAACAGCGAAGATTATTAGATTGTGGAGCGCTGCCATCAGTGGTAGGTGGTCCCAGTGGCTCAAGTGATTAGTGTGTTGGACTGATTCAGGTTTAAATCGTAGCAACGACTCACATTTACCTTTCGATTACTAGGCCTTAAGGACCACGTACTTTTTTTTGTAGATAAAGAATGGAGCTTTGGAACACCAATGGATACTAACACTGATGGTTCTATGACTGCGAGCAGATCAGGTTGGATATGTACATCCATCTGTAGAAAGAGTACAGCCAGGCCACTCTGATTGGTTGATGTATGAACAATCCAAACCCAATCCGCTCTCAATCGTTGAGCCATCAGTGTGCCAATGAAATAATTATGCGGTTTGATGGTATCTGATTGTCCTACAATGGATTCCAGCTAACAAAAAAGATACCTAGTATTGAGCCTTTCTATATCCGTAAAACAAAAACAAAGGCTAAGCAGGAACCTTTTCTATGATAATCGAAGTTTGGTCGGCTAATGAAAGACAGAACTGTTCCGAACCGAGATTTTCTCTTTCATAGAAAAGAAGGGACCTACAGTTTGATGGCCGGTTCTGAACAGCGGATTGAGAATTTTTTTATAATGTAAAATTGCCCCGCGAATAACTTTTTGGTTGTTTTGCTGAGGCTCGAACCTGTTTCCTATTGGTGACTAAGGTTTTATGTATGTTTCTCCAATGGTTCCTTGATATTCTAGAAGAAGTACGTTCCTAAGAATACCGCAAAGTGTAATCACTTCCACAAGGGTAGATAGGGGTCTCTTGTCTGCTTAGATTATTTTCCTTGTTTGTGCCTAAGTATGCATGACAGAATGTTGACCGAGTATTCAGCTTGCTTCTCCATTTTTAATTCGTACGCCTACGTTCGCTTACATGTTTTATGACCCAGCAGAGGTAACAAGCACCCGCTTACACGCTTTAATTGATTTATTTCAGCAGACACAGATTTAATCGTTGCCTGATTGTCGATAAAGAAAGTGATATCTTCTCGTGATATTTCCTTCGTTGAAGTCTCACTGTGGTCCGGTAGACTGACTGACATGGATTAGGCCCAGAGGAGGTACCGGCATTCAAGTCAGTATTCACCTTGCACCCATCAGTGAAAATGGCTATACATACCTGAATCTCTGTCATTAGTGGACTGAGGCTGAGTTAAAGGATTACTAAGATGCATTTTGGTTTCTTAAAGATGTTATTTCTTTCGTCAGCGAACTAGTTGCAAGCTACTCCTTGGACATGATGTCCTTTAATGTAGTGGAAGCCAGCGATGCAAACATTCAATAAGCATCCCAAAGAACTCAAAAGGCATCCCGCTTTGTGTGATAGATCGACTGATCCCTAGCTAACTGCTGTCTTAAACTGAATCTTCAACAAATATCCATCTCTGCGACCGCAAAAGCAATGAAAATGTTTCTTCAATTGAAATTCCTTGATACTGCCACCTGTAACATTCGTCTGCTCTGCATTCAGCAATTCTCTTTCCTCCTCCGTATACACATTTTGTGTAATAAAATTCTCAGAAATGCTAACAAATTCTGTCCACCTGCATCCAGTTGCCTTTTACCACAAAATCCAACAGAATTTTACCCTCAAAATGCGGCTGCCATTGTGTGGATGTGGTAGAAGGTGGGATGAGGTAAAAAAGAAAAGTAAAACGAGAGAATAAAATATTAAAAACTAAGGCATCCGCATCCATATAAGGCAAGGCAATGGGAAGGAACTCTTTCACTCGTCCTTTTGACATCACCTGTCTTCATTTAATTTCATATCACCACCGAGTGGAAGTCTTTTTTCGCCCAAGGGAAAAACGAATTAATACCAACAGCTGCTGCCGACACAAGAGTTGCGCCTGATGGTACCACCTCTTCTTATCCTGAAGTTGGCGGAAGCCAGAGCTTAGCCGGCTTGTGTCAGTGTTGGTCTTGCTTTTATTTGAGTTTTTTTTTTTTCTTTAATTATGCCAGTAAGTATTTCGCTTTTATTATAATTTTTCTCTTTCTTTCTCTTTCGATCATTCTTCTAGTGTAGAGGGATTTTCCTTTTCATGCCAAAATTTAGACGAAAAGAAAGTTATCCTTAATACATTCGCTAGGATTTAGTTTGACCGGAATTGGTCAAGGTTTTAACGATGTAATGCCAAAGTTACACAGAGTAAACTAGAGAGAAAGAGAGGGAGAGTGTGTGTGTGTGTGCATAGGAGCATCCGCTATTTCGTTTGGATGCGATTTAAGTTTTCCCATCGATGTTCAAGGATCTTGGCATAACCATCTATTTATCATATTTTACCAAGTTTCTCCTTTTTCTTCATCTCACATCCCAGCTTTATTGTTGAAGAGAATACATGTTCTATTCCTATGCCATTACCAGCTGGGTAGTAAGTTAATCCAAAAGAAAGTTTGTTTCCCTTCTACCTACCCTCCATCTTTTGTTGATTCATATTTATTTTGAAAAAAAAAGTTTTCCAACAGAAAAAAAAAAACCCGCGCCATTGAAAGAATTTTTTTATTTTCCTTTTTAAAGATCGATTTAGCAAAATAAGGACAACAACTACAATAGCCCTTGTTGCAACAAATTCCAGGGTATCCCTATCAAAAAATATATATACAAGGACACGAAGAAGAATAAAAAAAAAATCAATGAAACCGGTAGCACACAAGTTTATGAACACATGTATCCACTTTTATGGGAAACTCAGTGATCCATGGAGCCGTTGTTTGCTGTAGTTCCGGAAGTTTATTTTGATTTCCGGGCGGTTACGTAGAGCGCCATTCATTTTCGTGTAATCCTGCAAGTTGTCATTTTTACTACTACCCAAAAGCTTAGTGTAATAAAAAAAAAAGTAGTTGAAAGAATTTTTCGTGGTTCTACGTGGAAAAAAAAAGTACTGAAAGTCATAAAGATAAAGTTTTTTTTTTGTTTGCCTTGGTTTTGGTAGGTTGAGGCTAGAAAGACTGTTTTTTTGAAGAATGCCTTCCTTTATGTAATAAACTTTTTTTTTATAAAGAGAGTTTTCGTAAACACTTGCATTTTGTAAGAGGATGGCGGAATAATTAGCTCAAATTTTTGATAAAGGGACTCCGACGACGGGATGATTTAATGACTCAACTTTTGATACTTATTTCGTGGAGAATTATTTATGGTCAGTGGTGTGATGGAGAGAGCTGGACAATTAGGGTTTAGATCCGAATGGTTAGGGTGGAATTGCAGACAGCATTCTATGCAGCCATGCTTAGATCAGTGTATGTCATTTGTAATACCACAAACTGCCCCCGCTGGAAGCTGGTATTAGGCTGATCGTTAAGATTGCAGAAGAAGCTGGTACTTCTTCGAGCTGAAAGAGTTGGACAATGGACACTTATAGGAAAGATGGAGAATCATTATTTCTTCTTCCTCTTCCACACAGCTCCTGAAAAAAATCATTAGAGAGGAGATCCAGCCTAGTGGCGTGCCTATCTGAGTAGACAGTGAGTCCGTGAGTTCGCTGACGAGAAGGTGGATCCATCGGTTCACTAGCGGTTGATAATGCTGATCGCGTTTGTTTGAATTAGCAGGATGGAACTCCACTTTCTCGATAGAAGTTCATCGGCCATACAATTACCTAGAAAGTCCCTATTCCCCGGCACTCAGATAAGAAGAGAAGCGCCAATTAAGATTGGTTTTTGAGTTGAAAGTTACCTTGTGACATTTTTCCTCAGCCCTCATAAGGCTTCTTTGATTGTCATTACCTCGGCTTGGAAGACGTTACAGTGGTTGGGCAAAAATAAAGCAGACAAAATTTCAAGCCACTCTCGATTCTGTCCTAGAACCAGCTGTGGACCTCTTTTGTTGAAGCTCGAGATCATTCTTTCAGTCAAGTCTGGAGGAGATAGTTGTAGGTTTTTATTGACTTGACGTCTTTGAAGTGTATAGTAGAAATCTTGGGGGATGATTTATAGATCGTTGAGAATGGTGTAATGTCCAGCGCATAGGCTAGACCATTTATAAAGATACTCCGATGTATATGGCTCCTCGGAATGCCATTTGTTTTCTATAATCTTAAGCTACCAGATGAAACATTATTTCCAGAGCCGTGTCGTTGGGGTGATTTTAAGAGCTCCACTTATATACATATATGCATTGAAATAGTTTCAATGGATAGCCTTTTACCAGACGATCACGCCATACATCAATGTTGGCCTGGTAACAGACGCATAGGGGTGTTTTTAGGGGCTGGTTTTTCAAACTGGCAACACTTTGTGTAGCAACTACGAATTTCACAGCTGATTTGTGCTCAATTTAGGTTTCCATTTCACCAGGAATTGGCGCTTGCAAATCGTGCAAATTTATTTCGAAAATCGTGGTTTAGTTCGCGAAACTTACCGTGCGCTATGTCCATTTTGCGGTCGACATAAGTGTCCCTCCGAGCAACATGCATACTCTAATTCTCTGTATCCACAGAGACGTCTTACAGTGCGCACCGAAGAAGCCATTGCTGCTGTGGAGCGTCGTATTAAGGAGAACCGAATGAGTCGCCATCGTGCACATCAATTGGAGCGGTGTCCATCCACGTTATGGAAGATTACTGACTTTTCCGTTTCTCAATTGAATTGCATCAGTATGGAAGAGTTGCGATTTCAACAAGACGGCGCAACATATCACACAACGCGCCCCACAATCAATTTATTGAAGGAAACATTCGATGAGCGCATAATTCTACGTAATGGTCCTGTAAATTGGCCTCGAAGATCGTGTGATTTAACACCATTGGATTATTTTCTGTGGGGATATGTGAAGTTGCCAGAGATGATGAACGACTTGGAAGTCAACACTTCCATCGGCGTTATTGCCGATATACGTGCCTGAAATTGCTCGAAAATTGGACTTCCAGATTGTGCTTTATTCAATCAAGTCGCGGTACCTATATGCCCGGAGTCATGTTTGAACAGTAATGATATAAAATTATCTTTCCAATAAAGTCAATATCGTGGCCATTATGATGATTTTGTTTCATTTCAAAAAAATAAAAGCACACCCTCTACGAAGCAACTTCTACAATCTCGTTTGATGTTCAGTAGAGATAATGATAATCTTACACTTTGTAATGCAGAGCTGTTAGTCCATGTGAGCAGCATCCATGCATCATGCACATGCACATGCATCCATGTACCAATTCTTATCTAACCCAGGACGTATTGTATTTACAGCTAACTTTGCTCTTCTCTGTCATAACGTGACTGACGAACAGAATTAATATTCAATATGTACCACCTTATCTTAATGAATCCGTTCAAATCCACTTTCATCGCTTAAATCCATTAAAATTCGAATAAACTCATTACAGTCAACACTAAGGGTCAGCTTGAACTTCATTTGCTAATCAATTTATACGGCCTTTTAGCACGCTCATATGAACATTATGATCCAACTCAACTTCCGTTCGTGTGTTTTGTAAATCTCCACATAAATCAGAAAAAAAAAAAACCACCCCAACCATTTGCACATGACAAGCCACAAAGCCCCATTTGGTCGAGTAAGAATATCATCATGGTCATTGCCGTCCAAATTGGCAATCGCCTGAATCCCAGTGTAACCTCGTATCTCAAAGTGTAAATAAACAAATCACCACTTGTGTGTATACAAATATATGTATTTGTTTGGTGCTGCCAGTTGCCAGTTGTTAGTTGTTGCCACCCTTAGTCCTTATAATCCTTGAATAGCATTTTGAATTAATTTCATATGGGACATTCAAAAGCTATTTAAATTCACCTCCCTTAGAGATAACGGTGCTGATAATTATTTTAAATCTTTTTTATGATATAATTCCCCCCGGACGCCTATGGGGTTGGCATTGGTTTTACTAGCACTACCAGTGGTATCCACAAATACCAGTGTTGCTATGAAATGTACCACATGACCTGAAGTTTTTTTTTCTGTTTTATGCATACGAGTTTCTCAACCCTATTTTTTTTTTAGGTGTGTATGTTGGGGTTTGAGGGTGGCGCAATTTAAATAGCGGTTACCTACATCAAAAACATTTTACAAATTCTTTCTCAGTCTCCTAATTTAGTGTACGCGAGGCCATACAAATTGTTTGTTCGTACTTATGTGTGTGTGAAGCAATTAGTGAAACTCATTTGTGAATTTGTGAAATTCTAATTTTGCATCAAAATAAAGAGAGATGAACATGGATGGAGTACAAGAAGAAGAAGTGATGGAAGAAGAACAATGGAAAATTATGAAGAAAATGTTTAAAATAACAACTTTTCGGGGCTAAGAATGTACTTGAGCACTTGGGTGTGACGAACACCCGCCGCAATACTATGTCGGCATTTAAATATGTCGTTCAGGAAGTTGTTGTTTTTTGTTGTTGTTTTCGTTTGCTTTTTGTATGTCACCAATGACAGTCGCAGGGTGACGACATACACGCATGTCAAAGGAATGCGAATTTTTTTTTTTAGCTCACCCCTGTGGGAGTTTATAGCCGACATAAGGGTTGAACAAAAGAATGCGCTACGAGAAAAAAAAAATTCCCAGCAACAGGATAATAAAACGAAGAAGATTGATCCTTTGACGCGCACGAATGTAGATGAATTCGTACCGCAGATGTGGAATATATTATGAAATTCTCATAACAAAAATATATTTTGATGTTGTTTTTTTTTTTTTTTGTTTAACTTGTAGTACTATATATGAGTACATTTTGTAGATGAAGCTTCCACGTGTAGATTTTTATTTAATTTGAAAAGTTAATGTGGTTTTGGTGAACCATGTCGGGAGTGGTAAGTTGCCACGCGTAGGGACTGAATACTGTTTACGGCTCCAGGGAGTTAGTCGAATTGGTTTAGATGAATTCTGTTGGGGATTTCGTATCGCATTATCATTTCAGTGAGGTTTGAGATTGATTTTTCCATATGAATTAATTTGAGTTAGAAACACGTAAGAATCCATAAGAAGTCCAGTCCTGTCCACTTTTATCATTTATAAATCCTTAGAAGGAGGAGATATGCATCTGTTTTTCATTCTCAAGCTGTCGTTTCGACGTTCAAACATATGAACCGCGATTTTAAGACCCTCTTGTATAGATAAATGCTTAGAACTCGATCTTTAAGTGAGCTGACATAATTGATAATGAATAGACCAAGCAGAGTGTGTTTTAATTATCATGATAGTGCTTGGAGATCCGTTGACCAAAAATCGAACGTATAATGTTTCTCTTGAACAAGTTCGATAGTTGCTAAGTTTTGCAGCACTCCACCTGGCAAAAGAAGAATAGGACGAAGATATTGATCTGAAAAGCACCAAACTTAGCAACATACCCACAGTCACAGTCCACATTATGTGCAGAACCATTTATACTCGCAGACAAAGCTCCTTACTTTATAAATATCAAGCTTAGCTAGGTCACTTAGGTTTTCATGGAAGTATTCCCCTAGGATTTGCCAACTCAGCCTTAAAAGGGGGGAGCAGGTGCATAGAAGGTGAGTAATTGCTTCTTTGTCTTCCTTGCCTCTAGAGCTTCTGTAGAAATCGTTGGAAGGGACATTTATTCTCAGGAGGACCGGGTTAACTGGCGAGGCTTGTTGGTTCAAGCCCAGGTTCCTTCCGAACAGTAGCGCCACCGAAGTAAGTAAGTAAGAAACTCATTCTAGCAGCGTGCCTTCCCGGTTGACGGCTCGTTCTATAGTTCTTATACATTCTCAATTAGCAAACTAAAGTCTTATCGTACTTTTTAGATCCAGGTTAAGCCAGGTCTGCCTCGACAGGTGACTTGTGTTGATATTTAGTATCAAGACTACATTTTATCGATTCCAGATAAACAGGCAGACCGGTGTCCCTGTCACCAATGACTTTAATGAACGTTTTTGAATTCGATCAAAAAGGTGCAGGAAAGGGCGTTCAAGGCGTCTTGTTTTGGTGCACCAGTCGCCAGGAGCCTTGTAGATTGAAGCCAAATCAAAAGCATCGACTTTTGTAAGCATTTTATTCGACTCTATTTCACAGGCTTGTGATTTATTAGCGTTTCCATGACTTTGGAAAGAAAATACTTAAGTGCAATGAGTCGGTACTTAGAGGGAGAAGAAGATTCGTCTTTTTAAAGGACGGGTTGGACAAACGCAGTTTTCCACCTACTCAAAAAGAGACCAGGGGACAAGGATGGATGGATAAGCTTAGGCAGTGTGTTTACCGGAACTATGAGTGGAATAATATCTAGATCTATGGATTTGAAAATGTTGAGACCCTTTAAGTTAAGTACTCCTGCAACTGTACAAGCACAAGCAGAGAGAAACTTCAATCCGAAAGCATTGAGTTGTCTACAAAGTAAATAGATAAGCCTTATCTGAGGAGGTGACAGCAGGAATGCCATTGTATATGAGCATTGCAATTGATGATCAGAAATGTTTGGATCCTTCCCTTGAGACAGTGAATTATTTTTGTCTGTCTCACAATTTTTTGACACGTAAGCTTGTTTGAACTTTATTGGGTTTCCCTAAGAAGGGGTTTTTGTAAGACCCTGATTGTATTTCCAGGATATTTGTGTGCATGTTTATTTCCCGCTTGATAAAACTCTTCTACAAAAGTTAACTTTTAAATTATAAGTGTTATTCTCAAATCAGTTAAGAGTCTCTTCATGTGAAAAACCTCCTTCAGTACCGCTATGTATGTTGTTTTAATGTAAAATATGAAGAAAACAGCAAATATTTCCATAGATCCATACTCTACAACACACACAAACTCTGTTGACGTTGTAAACACTTTACAAATTGCAAACAATTATTGTTTTCCAATTTAGAGAAAAACGAATTAAAACTTATTCGTCCTCATGCAAGTCATTGTGGACGTAAACATCGACATGGTCTATCTAAGGTAATAGTGCAGTTTAAATCAACAACAGCTTGTTGTCGGTCAGAGGTGTGGTAACGAAAATACTTCGAGAATAACTTCTACAAAATTGAATTTATTTTACACAATTATTGTGCTAACGGACACTTTTGTCCACCATCCGATTCGACAAAGACACACTCATGTCGAGTTTAACACACAAAAATTCAAATTTTCTCCCCTTCAAAGTTGAACATGTGGTTACACATTCGTACACTAGGCAAACAAAAAAAGAAGGATACTCTTCAGTGAAAGAGAACATTCGTCTTATGCTAAATACCAAACATAAACCACTTGTGGGTGGTGTCACTTCTGGACTGTGTGTGTGGATAAAACCGAAAAACTACTTTAACACAACAGCTCTAGCAATAAAAGTTGAAGTAACTTACTTTTGTCCCAATCGTCGTCCTTCTCTTTGTTACACACTATTTCTGTGTGAGTCCTTGAGTATATGGAATAAAATACATATCTCTGTGGAATCGAAATTGAAGAAGGCACACATCACATATCACACACGTCATCCTGAAGGGTGTTTTCAACTGAATTATTTAGAATTAAAGTGTCGACAGCAAACTGTCAAATATGCGTAACCAGGGTTAAATGGTTATAACAGTGTTAAAGTTACAATTACAATTATTTGTGGTGTGTTAAGAGTTATTGGGAAACATTTTCAAAATGGGCTTTGGTGGTAGGTACCTTCCCAAATCAGAACAATATCCAGCAGTGGGAGTGGTATAAACCAAAAAATCAAACTTGCAAGTTTACATCCTGTAAAAGCATACGTATAGAGTTGATAGAGAGGAAGTACCCACCAGGGAAGCAAAAAAAAAAAAAAAAAAGGATTTTACACGTATGCATGGAAAACTATGCAAAAACATTGTTTTGGCGCAGCGCTTTACACAAAGTGAAGTAATATTGTGCTGCACTGGCATAAAGGAATTCCTGCTGTCATGCTACTGTAAAAGCACTCGCCTCACTATTAGGTTGATACATACTCGTATGCATGTGGGTGTGGTAGGTGACGGTGGTATACCAGGCGAAAGGATGGAACAGTGTAAATCATTTAACGAAATATTGCAGTGTGTGAAAACATGTTCGGCCCGTTGGCATAGTACAAAATACATGACGCCGGACGAAGGACGACGCGAAAGGATTATCAAGTTTGATAATAATGTATTTCGTTGGTTGAAGACAAAAAAAAAAGAAAAAAGAAAAAAAGGAACCCTCCTTTTTAAGCGCTCGCGTTTGCTGGACTGGATTTTCATTATTCATTTTTTGTTTGTATGGAAATTTTGTAACTAGTGTAGATTTTTGTGAATTGTTTTTTGGACCCTCCCTGACGAATTGATCAGTGGAAAAGTGCTCTTCCAGCAGGAGTACACTTTAAAAAGGGCTTTGAAATAATTTTTTTTTTATTTTATTTTGTCGTATGTATGTACACGTATGTATACGCGATGGGTCCTTGTCAATTGGATTTTTAAAGAATTTTTTTTAAACAGAAGAATTACCTATAGCGCTTTGCAAGGATGGATGGAAACTTCAATTTCTCCCTTCTCCGACATATACCCATATGTAAATGGAAAAAAACATCCCTGCTAAACTCGTCGAATAATGCTCGCTGGTCCATGAAAGTTGGTAACCAGACTACATACTTCAATGGATTATGCGAAACTCACAAGTCAACACTAGAGGCACAGTCTTTCAGAAGTCTGTAAAGCTTCCTGCCAACGACGACGATATTGACATGCTGTCACCGGTATGTTCGTAAATATTAAGACAGAAGCAGCAAAAATGGACTAAGCGGCTGACAAGGGTAGAACCAAGTATTTGCTGCCAAGAAAAAGTGGAAACCCAACATTGACTAATCGGACAGAATATCCCAATTGACATCTACAATTTGAAGGTTGTAGGGAACTTTTTCTATTTTGGCCCCTTATATCTAGTGAAGAATAACTCTAACTTGTCACTGCTCTTTGAGTAGAAAAGGCTTCGTTGACTTTGACGAAGTTTTAAGGAGGAGATTCAAAGACGAACATAGAGAAACTTCGACTTAGTCAAAAGACTAGGTTAGGTTAGGTTGGGCGGCGGTCCCCAATAAGCAGGGACCCACTTAGGCCAGAATGAAGGCCCATTGTGATACCGCGTGTAGAAACCGGAGACCGGCCTCAGTAACCTTACATGTGGGAATTCCCTATAGAATGAAGGGAGTAAAAGCTCTGGGCAACCGTATCGGTGTGAACCCTATGCTGTGTCGCACTAATTGCAGAACCAATTATACCCACATACGAAACTTTTAATTCTAAGGTCAAAAGCCTAAGTATTGGACGTTTTTCTCTCTCTGAGTCTTCGAATCCAACCCGGAGGAACAATGCGATAGAGGAAGACGTCGCGTAAGGTTTCACGGACATGTTTGTAAAAGGGGATCTCAACCAACTTGGTTTCCGCAACTCCGAAGATGTATTAGTTGAGGCTCAGGTTTTTCCTAAACAATAGCGCCACCTTTGTAATTGAATTAGAAAATATGTGTTAAAGAAAGATTTTTGAGAATAGGCCACACGAAGCTAATAAATTTCTCTCTGTAGAGTAGCTTAGTGGTGCATACAAGGCTACATGGTCAACCTGTTTGAAATGACACTCTGAAGTCGACCATAGACCAAGTTTTTTCACTGAGGCAAAACCTGGAAAATACCGACACCATTTCTTCATCGAATTTAAAGCCACTTGTGATAGTATTCATGGTCTTGCACATCACCGTGGCTGAATTCGGCATCCCGACAAAACTGAACCAAGTGGTGTCACCCAACGTTGGAAAACAACAAATGCTCCATTCAGTTCAAAAAACTACTCATCTGCATTTTTTCAAACATCGGATATCAGCAATGAGATTCGCTGTCACATGACTTCTTCAGTCTCTTCTTGGAGTAGATGCTATCGTTCATAAATTTGTCCAGTTTCTGAGAAAAGCAGGCGGTATTGACATCGTCGGACGCTCTCAGCTTTCACGGTCTCGAAGTGAATGAAGTTAAATGTTATTGAAAGCAAAGCAACACCAGTCCACGGCATTAGACAGAACATCACAATTACAACTTTGAAGTAGTTGACGAGTTGACCTACCTCGGAGTGAACATTAAATCTACAAATGACACCCTGTGGAAATTCGACGACGAATAACCTTTGAAAACCGCTGTTTCTTTGGTTTGGTACAACCACTGGTTTCAAAATACCTATCTAGACGGACAAAATCTATGTTACATAAATCTTAGCCGTCCTTTAATACATTGGTCGAGTGCTGGACGATAAGTAAAAAAGGAGAGTAGGTACTCAACTCCTTCGAGGGAAAAATTCTTCGTCGGATGTTAGGGGGCGAATAAAGGATAAGACACAGTCGCCAAAATGCCAAAACGCGTCGAATACACTCGTTCGGGGACATCAACCGAATGGAAAATAAGGTCCTAATTAAGAGGATCTTCGAATCACAGCCGACAGGTTCGATACGGAACAAGCAATCGCGGAAGCCAGAGCTCTTGGTCTGGATCGACGTCTGCAAAACCTTAGCCAGAGACTCTTTACTGATAAGTAACGCATGTGTGCAAGTAACAAGCTATCTGTGGTCATGCAGACGGTGTCGTGAACGACTTTTAAAAATAGTTGCAGCGATGTAGAGACAGTTGAATCCAACTGTCCCATGTTCTGCTCTAGATTACGGACCCTTTCTCACCTTCAGTGTCATCCATCAATGATCTAAAAAAAAATCTCACATATTTTATTGAGTAAGCACCTATTTTACAAACTTTTAGGGCACAACTCTTTTAATTCTTCCAGAGAGCACACTGCACCACAGCACATTTTAGTCACACGATCTTCATCAATCAGTTCATCTGGTCAAAACAGAAACAATTTCAAAAATTTAATCTTACAACGAAAACTTACAATTAGTCGAAGTATGTGAACTCACATTTTAAAGTTTTGTCTTGTCTACATAACAAATCCAGGGCTTGCAACACTGAGTCTCTGCAGAGTATGTCCTTGGTCAATGCATTTGAAGTTAAAACTTGTGCACATAATAAAAATAAACAGACGTATGTTAAACCTTGCTTCGCCATTGCAAACTAAGTATTCGTTTAAGTCCATTTGCTCTACTGCAACATCTCAAGACATGTTGTGTCTCGGATGTGTCTTATCAGTTGTTGTTTTTGATTTAAATGGTCAATAGTTCATATTGGAATTATCACCTAGCTTTGTACAGTCTGACTTATCTAACTAATTTATAAATGTGGAACGGTCTCTGTTTGTTTGTCCGTAAATCACACAAATAACGATTAAATACCTGGGTAACACATAGGCTATCCCTCTTCACTCGTGTTGGGATACAAATGAGTTCCAACCGACTGATCAACGTCATTTAGAGACCTGAGAAAGCTAAATGAACACAAACACCCGACGTACAGAGGAGTAAGAGGTTTTCTAGATAACTGGACTGCGACCACAGAAGAAGCTCCAGTCCACTACTGGGATATGGAGGCTTTTTGGTGGTTTCCCACAGACTGCGGAACCTTTAGCAATAATGGCAAACGTAAAGGACGAAATAAGTCAAGATATCCTCCTTCGACGGCAGCGAGTTGTCATTAACAATCGAAGACCACGTCACAGGTTGGTCTCGAAAAGCTTCAGTACAGGAAGCACAGGAGAGCTATGTTTGACACTAAAAAATCCTAGTGGTACCAGCAGAACTTTTCTGCTAAACTTGATGCTCTTAAAACTGAAGCATTCTGCTGAATGTAGCTCGCACTGACAATACACCATGCTTCTCAAGCGTGAAGTAGAGGCATTAAACTGCATGCCCAAACACCTGGGAAATGACCAAACGCTGATGGAGAGTTTTGTGATGCTGTTGGCGATAAGTTAAATGCCAGCCTCAACTCGTCACCAACATTGGAGTTCAGCCGCATAACAACATCTCGGCAGGAGAGTTTCCTACAAAACTTTTTAAGATCGGGGATGTTCAAGTCGAAAACTTCTATCATCCAGTGCAAGACTTGGACCAGCTGATTGATAGTGTTTTTGCGAATATTTTGGAGAACGTCCTAAACGAGGAAAAGCTCTGTGAAAGAGCCATTCTGACTTCAAAAAATGATGCCGAAGGAAAAATGAGCTCATCCCGGGAGAAACTTACACCTTCAACGCAATGGACAACTTTATAAACGCCGATTAGGAAGAATTCTATAGAATTCCCCAATTTAAATAGAGTAGTCTGGTACTCCCTCCCACAAGCTGACTCGGAAGTCTGGTTATACTGATGAGCAACCTCGATGCACTGCGCTTTTGCAACGGCTTGCGACAGCACATCATTCGCATCGGAACCAACATTCTCGAACCCACTAGTCTGACACTTATACCACGCATTCCTTCCCTTGCAGTTCAAGCGGCTTAAGTTTCCTGTAAAACTAGCCTTCGCTATGACGATTAAAAAGATTCAGGGCCAGACTCTGGAAAATATCAGAGATAACCTGGAGTCGCTATAAAGCTTAAATAAAAAATACGACAACTTATAGAGAGCCAAGCCAAAGCTTGTCACAAAGCTTGTTGTGCGTATTATGTTTTTTGCATGAATGGGAGGGACTTATTTATTGCCGACTCCGAACGGTAGATTGAGAAGTTTTTTCACGACATATTATACTCTCGCAGGTTTGTTATGCCTGCGAAGAGGTGGTGCTGCGAAAACCCCAAAAACCGGTTTTGAGGATCGAGCTTGTTTTCTCTCGCTTAGCAGTTCAACGCACTTACCACTAAGTCAAGGCGACCTTTCTTTTAAGTTCGATAAAAAGCTTCGGAAGTTGACAGCGTAGTGGAAGCCTAACTCAAAGACCACCGACTGAGACTCTGGCAGCTTGTGTTACCAATTCTCTATCTGACAACAAATCAGTATCACACTCTAGTTGTCATAGCGATAACGTCCAAGGCTATTCCTTTAAAGGGACCTCGATACAGAATTCCACCATGGAAGCTACTTGTCTCTGCTCTGATGTCTCTGATGTGAAGCATATGGTTACTGAAATACTGCTACTGCTTCTTTCTCAAAAATTGAGTCAGAAAGGTTCAACAGGGCTACGTATATGATAGACTTGTGAAAATAGGTAGAGAACAGAGCAATGCGCTATAAAATGCTTTGAACACTAGAATCCAAAGTGTAATGACAAGGCCAACCATACTGAAAACTCGCTGACAGTACAGTGCAATTCTAACCGGGATTCACAAAGAGACAAGAAAGGTGAACCGAGACAGCTCTAGCCTTTGACAGCTAGGCTCGTGAGGCACTGTCATGGGACAAGTGATCAGTACAAAGGCAGTATGGAAGCCACACAGATGATGGATAAAACGCACACCCCTTATTAACTTGAACTCACTTGCGGGGTTGTTCGGTACTTCACTTATCAAACGCGAGGAAGAAGAGCCAGCAGGGAAAACTGGGAAGTAGAAAACTTGTGCTTACCTAGATATAGAAGAAGGCTAAAACAGTCAGGACAGGCCTTTCCAGAAAAAGAGTAGATCAAACAACATCCTATTTGGATGGAAGAAGTGCCTGAAACCGTAATCGGGCAAGAACCAATGTGTACGATGAACTCTTATAAGTAAAAATAAGAAAGGAAAAGAAAAAGTTTCGTAGAAAAAAGAGGATATTCACCCGTTGGATTTATGCTTTAAGCTCTTTGAAATCCATGAAGGAAAGAACAAAATCAGAAGCTGAAAGCCATCATGCCTATCCAATGCAGCTTTTCAAAAATAAAGTGGTTAAAAGCATGCCTGACGTGACTTTAAAACCACGTATACCTATATACATAAGGAACATCTTCAGAAATTCTGAGGCACATCTTTGTCAAATATAACATATGACGTCAAAAAGGATTCCAAACTCTTTTGTAATAAAAATTCTTCGTTGGATATAAGGCCACGTATTCGAAGGCTATAAGTGCAGTAGGAAATACAACTACTGACTTTATTAACTGTATTAAAACTCGGAGCTAAAACATCTTTGAACCCATAGATTCGAACCATAAATTCGAACTAGAAGACAAAGGAAGATAGTAATGTTTTCTCTGGCAAAGACTCGACTGACAAGAGCCCGTTCAGTAGGTTAGTAACAATCCACTGGTGACATTTTACAAATGTGTAGCCTATGCTGTAGAATTTCAGACAGATAAGCGAAACAGTGCAGTGCCTCTGTGTTTACCCAAACTTCAGCAGAACAAGTAACATCCCTTGGTTAACCCTTTTGAATAACAAGGAAGAATTTTGGGTTATGTGAGCACTGAAAAAAGAACGTCTGAACTGAACGGGCGAGTTCAAAAGAGTTGAAATCCATTCTCAAAAAAAAATAAAAAATTCGTTAAATTTTTAAGACATCATCATCCCAGGTTCGGAACTCCGTTGACAATGACATCAAGATGCAAGTCCATTCAACACTTATTCAACGCGGCTATTAATCCTGTTTTTCACGATCTGTATCTTTTAAGGTTAATTTGTGCCTGCGAGGATACGACCCTAAGTCAGCATATTAATCAGTCGAACCATCATCCCTCAAAGCTTGTTTTAAACTTACGGTGACATTTAAAAAACTACCTGATTAGGGTGTCTCACAAAGGTTTCCCGAAAAATATAACAGCTGAAGGTACATCCCGAGCAGAATGTTAGCTCTAACTTATTATACAACAAATAGGTTAGGTCAAGTCCCATGACATAAAAAAAAAACGAGCCGTATTCACACTAAATTTAAAGTTTCTTTGATGTTTATTAATCTTGAAGTGGTTTATCCTTCCTCTATCCTACTCCTAGAAGTGGTTTGATCTTCGAATGGCTTAAGGAGTAAGGGTTTTCAAAGTGAAAACCCATAAAAAGTGTTCTGCATAACGAATTGGAAGTGCATGCGAAGTGCGAAAGGCCCCACAGCTCTACGTATGTCACGTAATTTACCCTATTCAAGAAATAGGGAATGAAATTGAACAATCTTTTGACAGAGAAAGTTGGCCTTGTATGAAAAGATGAAAATGTGTCTCTTTTCTCCTTTTCGCCAGTTAAAATCGTGCACAGGTCCCTTGAAAAAGGCCTGATAACCTTACAAGTTGCTTGTACCCTGAAAAATTCTATAGTCGGCATGCGTTCTATCTGCTATTTCGGTAAATAAAGACCAATAAACTGAAGTTACTTGTGACATTAAAAAGGCTTATTTCAAGGATGTTATGCAAATCTTGACAATTATAAGCCATTCAACTGTCTGAGTCTGAGTTTCATCTCTTTCGAAATGGACCTTTTGAAGGAACTGATTTTGTTTTATATAATTAGCGTGAACTACCCTTAAACTAAAGCACGGGAATTAGGGAAATTAGAAGAGTGGCGAAGGAGATACCGATGCCCATTGGTTTTGAACGCCTGCCGGTTGTAATGATCCTTGAATTCATTTCGCCGTCAGCGACACGAACATGAAACACTTTTCCAAATCAAGTTCGAACTACACTTGTATATGTCAAGTCCTCTTTTTGGACCGACTTTATCAATAAATTGAATTCATTTTGCCTACTGTTGTAACAAATGTACATTGCTAAGTTACAAAATGCACTTAACTTCACTTAGTTACCAACTCTAAGTGAGTTTTCTTAATTCGTCCTAATCTGAGCGTCACAATTGAATAACACACATACACGCACACTTAAAACCACAAGTCTTACACTGGAAATGTTATCAAAAACAAACCTAATTCTCTTTTGGAACGAACTTTTCACAAGACGTACGAGTACACCACTGGGTGCAGATTAATGTCTTTACCACACAATCTCTAGCAACAAACTGAGATGATTTCGAGGATTCGGTATGGAATCCTTATTTCTCAGAAACCTGTGGGTACATAGGTATATGCATATGGAATATGCATGAATTACCAAACGACAAGGGTAAAATTAACTCTGCATAATTAATGGGACAAATGAGCACACAACTTGTCAACAGGAATAGCATTTAATCGTCTGTAAAGCTGAGTTGTTTTGAACTTGGTTACATCAACCCTTAATATGTGCATTATATCGCACACGCTGGAGGTGCTGTATCCAAGGGAATAAAATTTGTATATTTTTGAAGGAATATAAATATAAGATTCCGCAGAAGGGGATTCACCATAAATTGAAAGGCGGTAGTTAGAGGTAGACCATAACCAAAGCTCCCATTCCCTGATTAAAATGGCAAATTTGAAGGTCATCATTGGATTCGGTGTACTTGTATTGATATTAGGTTGCATGGCTATGCCAGAGTCATCAGCTGCTGCTAAAAGACGTTGTAGCGCAGCGATACGTCAGACTATGGATCTGTTGTGTGCAAATGGTCCAAATGGTTTCAAGATGAAGCGGAACTCTCGTAAGTATGATCAAATTAGAGAATCAAAGTCAAGATGATGTTTTTTCTTTTTAATCCAGTTTCACCCGACGATGAGTATAACAGTAGCAATGATGAGGATGAAAATTTTGCTCTACGCCTAGATATGCTGCCATTTTTGAATAGTATGGAAGCGAAGAGCTTAGTCAAGACACGGCGTCGCAGATTTGGAATCGCTCATGAATGCTGTATTAAGCCATGTAGTGTAGATGAGCTGAAGACTTATTGTCGCCCTCAACCGTATGCGGAATTAGATCGCTGATAGTTATAAATGAAATTCAATATATAATATATGTATTAACCAACAGTTAGGCCTTTCATGTTTTTAAGAAAGTCCTTTTCTACTGAATGTTCACTCAAATATAAATAAAGTACTTTTTCATGATAAAAACATTAAATAAGGCTCGTTGTTCTTTGTTCTTTGAAGGCTTTAAATCAGAAATTACATCGGCACATGTATTATATCCCCTGAAATATGTTGTGTCCAAGTGTCACAACTTTAAAAACTATAACTGCTCTGAAATAGAAACAAACGCCTCGGTCAGCATCCTATGCCACTTCGTTCACGAACTTTGACTATCGACTTCGTAATAGGGTGAGGTCAGGCGGTAAAAGATGCACCATCAAGTGCTGAGTGCTATAAAATACGGAAGCATTCATGAATCTGCGGTATAACTGATTATAATTGATGCCATGAATCCGAGCAGCATCAGGGAGGAGATACACATTGACTAAAGGTGGAACCATTGTTATATCACTGAGTCCTAAGGTTGGGCCCCAGTCAACTTCTGCAACCAGTTAAGATCGATCATGCTGATGATGTTCAGATTATAAAGATCGTTAAAGAAAAAATTGGTTTTCCTAATGTTTGCAAGGGCGGAGCACGTGCCAAAAAATGTCTAAATAGAATTTTCCTCTTCCTCGTCGCTCTAGCTCCTGCAGAAATCGAAGCATGCAATACCCAAACGCAGAGCACGTTAGTTTGTTTCGAGAGCTGGTTTATTTTGATTCGAGTTTACACTTTCGATTTTTAGGGATCGAGGGTAGGTCAGAGTAGCCCAGCCTTGTTACATTAATTAAGATGTTGCCACCTATGATTTGCTTTCGATAGAGCTTCGTACTGCCTCTAGAGAGCCTTGTCTAGCTAATTCGTCAGCCGCACAGTTCTCTTGAATGTGGCTGTGATCCGGAATCCAACAGAGTGTGACGTAATGCAGGTGAATGATCTCGTTCAGGGACATGCGGCACTGTCCCAGATTGTGTTGTGTTCAAGATATTTGATGGCAGCTTGACTGTCGATATAAATCACAATATATTGGTGTGATACTGGTTTAATCCTTAGCTTCGTGGTGGCTGTTTCTTTAGCTTGAAAGACACTACAAGGGAGACTGAAGACGGTCTTCCGAAAAACCACAAGCACCAACTCCTTCGGATATTTTAGAGTCGTCCTTAAAGATGGAGATACGTATACTCATTAAAGAGGAATTTGCGTTGAGTCCAGGCCCTTCTGTCCGATGTTATATTCTTCTAGCTTACACTGAAGTCATTTACAGTAGGCAGTGTGTTAGTTGTGGCTACGATGAATCAATAAGATTTTTTTAGAACATGAGAATATATAAAATCAAAAGTCTCTTAAAATTGCTAATTGTTATAGAGCAAAGCAAAGCAGCAGACAATACAATTCGTAACACCTTGAGCAATATATCGTCATGGAATACATTCTCTCTTGTGATCATCTCTGTAATTTGGTTTAAAAATCTAAAATTCGAAAAATAATCAACAACGGCTGACTCAAAACCCACTTATCTATGCAAAATTAAATTCCAAGTCACCTCTGCACTCTTTGGTCTCTTACCTTTCTTTCCAGATGTCGCTGTTGCTCTAATAATTCTCACTTCCTTTTCCAAACATTAATCCTGTCAAAGACTTTTTCTAGAAAAAAAGTTTTTTCGCAAAAGCAACTTTCCCAATTTACTACTTAAAAAACAGAAACACCCAAAAGTATAACTCAAAGTAAATGAATTTTTTCTCCTTTGTAAAAAATTTTTATAATTTACCCTCCCAAACACTTAATCTTACTTTTTTTCCCACGACTATAAGAAGAAGTAAAATAGAAAAATATGCTTAAAAAATTGTTCTTACCCACCCACTTAAATCTTTTTTTTTTCTCATTTCCATTTCAGAATATAAATCATCAGAAGAAAAAAAAATTACACAAAGGATCAAAAGGAGAACAAATTGTACACAAATTTCATTTGGTGTGAGTGTATATCCTAGAAGCAAAATCACCCCCTATCGTCTGATTGATATGATCCACTTGTTCAACTGTTAACTTAGACCTCCTGGATTGAGGGCTGTATCCAACCCACCAATGTGACAAGAAGAACAGATTCTTTGAAAACAACACGAAGTAACTTCCATAATTCCAACTTTATGTCAAGAAATTAGGAAAACTTCAAAGCATAACTTGGAAGACAAGAAGAGTAACAGTAACCAACAGGAAAAAAAAAAGAGAAAAGGGAAACGAAAGTAAACTTTCACACGAAAATTTAGAAAAATTTTCACCCAAAAAAACACAGAGAAGAACCCAGCAGAGGAAAAGCAAAAAGAAAAAGAAGAAGAAGAAGAAGTGATACAGGCTATAACCATTCTAAAAGTAAATCCCTTCCAAAGGCAAACATTCAAATTCCAATCATGAAAGTCGGTGAATGATTTACTGAAGCAGAGAAAATTACGTGGATTTCACAGGATCTTCCTTTCCTCCACTGACTCTGACTCTGCCCCCTTTTGACGGTATATCGCGTGCGAATTTGTGTATTTTCCTCGCTTCATTTTGGCGATGCTTAAGCTGCGACAGAAAAAAAAAGGATGTATACGGTGTACAGATGCACTATGGCATACATGTGAATACAAGCATAAATAATAATAATTTCAACCAAACAATAACGGAACAAGTAAATAACAACCAACCCACGAATGAATAAGAAAATATTCCACATACGCCTAGGTGGCTCCGTCTCATATATTTAAATTTTTTTTTAATCAGTAATTTCGGGCGGAAATGAAATCGTAAAATGTATTCTCATTCTTATAGCGCTCCTTTTTTTACCCCCCCCCCCCAACACATATAGCGTGAAAGACAGTGTAAAAGTCGAAGGAAATCATGCGAATAGATGGTGGCATACAAAAGAATCCAACAACGCCACCAACTGATCGACAACATCAGCGACGGTAACGACTAGAAAGAAAAAAAAACCCATACATGTGCGTCTTCTGCTATAGAAAAAAAAAAAAGTGTTAAACTTCAATAAGAGGTGAAAAAGTCATCTCAAAAGGATCGAGTCTGAAAGAGTGTGTCCTCCTCCTTCGAACCAGAAAGGAAAACGAAGTATCGAACTAAATCGGTCGTTTCGGGCGGAAATTTTAAATGCGCGGCACGTAATCAAAACGATACAAGCAACACATAAAAGGACTCTCATACACTTTTTCTTCACCGTTAGGAGGAATAAATTTCAACAAAAAAAAAATAATAAAAAAATTTACTATATATATACACGCCCGTTCAAAATGTGGAACTCCATCCGGGGAACAACGACAACGTCGTCGTCCTTACGAACAGTGGGGAACAATTTTATATCGAAGTCGGTAAATCTTTTGTATACGGGATTTCTACTTATGCTCTTACTTATGGAAAATACGCACGCCAGGATTGGTAAGTACCGAGTAAAATTATTTTTTCTTTTTTTTTTTTGTTATATGTACCTTAAGGGAATGAGAGTTTGAATTTTACAGACGGATGGAAGGCGATGATACCTAAGACAATAAAATGAGATATTTTCTTTGCAGCGGAACTTTTCATCTTGCATAGCCCACACAAATGGAATAATATACAAAATTTTCATTTTCATTTTGTGAATTTCATGGTACGCGGTTGGAAACCGCACACACATGTGAAAGGTTCTAATGTGTTTTTGACTTTGTTCCAGGGCGATGGTGGGGGATTTATTTTGAGTTTTTAATGCTCGCTGAAGGGTAAAGTTGTTAATATGGTTCACCGTTAGCATGAGTGTGAGTGAGGCGATTTATTAGAATTTTGTAATTAAATGGAAATGCCTGAGGTAATATTTAATATGGTTCCTATTAAACGGGGTAGCAGCTGGTGCTGCTGTTGCTGCTGCTGCTCTTTCTTTGATATCTTGTGCACGTTGCGATAGGATGAAACGGTTTCTGTTTTTTTTTTTTTCTCCCATCTTGGGGTATGGGGTGTTAGGTTGGCGTTCATTGTTCACACACACTCCATTCATACACAGCTGATGTTGGGGGGAGGGGGGGTAATTTAAAAAGGACTTAAAAATAAATAAATAATTGCATGTGCGATAGAGGAAGTTGAGTTCGAAAAAGGGTTATTTATCTGTCTTAGAAAGTTTGTGATATTTTCTTATTTTTGGTTTTTTTTTTTTTTCTTGGTTAAACGCTTAGAGGTTTACTGAAGATAATAGCTTTGGCATTTTAAGAAATTTTAGAGCAAAGGTTATGTGGCGTTGTGTTCCAAAATGGATGTTCACTTCGCAAAACGGAAGAGGGTGTTTTTTTTTTTAATGAATCTTCTTTTGTTAGGAAATCAGAGCGTAACAAATGGTTAAACCTTTTTTTGTCACATACAAGTAGGCGCAAACTAGACTTGTCATTTTAAATCAATAGAAAAGCGCCACATTTATATGAAACGTGGTGATATTTTTATTTGAATACAAAGCACAAACTCTGAGGTTTAATGGAGTACAATATCTGCCAAATATCCGCCTTAGCTCTGCTTACAAAAAATCATTCTTTTGATGAAATTTTTCATCATGCTTTCGCAAAATTGGGGCTCTATTTCGCGAATAACAGTTCTGATAGCGCTTTTTAGTCATTGGTGGAGCATTGGCAAGGACTTTGTCTTTAATATGGCCCTAAAGGAAAAGGTCAAATAATTTTAAAACGCACGATCTCGGCGACCAATTGAAGTCTCCATTTCGAGAAATCGCACGTTCAGATACTTTTGTCACCCAATAGACTCATTGTTCCACCAGCTATGCGGCATGTGGCGCCGTTTGGCTGAAAAAGTAAGAGTCGTGCACGTCCATCGCATCATTTTCAGGGAAAAGAAAAGTCAACATCGATCGGTAACGCAATCAATTCACTGAAACGGTCACACCAGCATAATTTTCGAAGAAATTTGGCCCAACGAAACAGCCAATCCAAAAATCGCACCAAGAGGTTATTCCACTATTTCTCTTGGGTTTTCGGAGCCCTAGATGTGACAGTTTTATTTGTTTATGTGCCCGGACAAATGAAAATGAACAATTATTTTATGTAAAAAAATCCTGATCTTGTTCATTCATTTGAAGCACTCAATCAGAGCAAAAGTACCGCGTTGTGCTGGTCTCAATTTGTAAGTCAACTGGACCTTATAAACATGATGGTCAAGACCTTTATGCAAAATGCTGTGTAAAGTGGTTACGGATAGGTCAAATTCCTGTGATCGTCTCGAAATGGACACACCTGGGTTTTCAGTCAAACTCTCAGTTATGGCGGCAATATTTTCAGTTGACCTTGCCGGACGAACACGAGTCTTCACATCACTAACCTGTCCAAGATGTTCAAATTTATCGATTAAATTGACTATAGCTGTGTTTGAAGGCGCTTTCAACACGTTGTGTGAGTGCGTATCGATCCATATTTAATAACCTTCTAGTTTTCACTTATCAAAAGTCATTGCAATGATATTAAGCTGAATGTTGACAGTTCAACAGTGGCGTGAATTTTAAAATGACACCTCTTGTTGCATGAACCTTTAGGGGGCTGATGGCTGAGGTTTCAACGGATATGTAGTAGAAGAGGTGGGTAAAGGTGATGAAATCAGAATGGCTCACAGAGTGCCAGGTTTCTCTCATATCTAAGGGCATCAGCCTTGCCATTCTAGCAATCATTTCGTTAAAAATAACGAGTTTTCAGCAACAAAACAGCAATATTACGACAAATGCTAAACAAATTTTTATTTTTTATAAAAATTCTAAAGCAAGATTGGACATTTCGGCCAACAGTGCATATGAACAGAGGGACTCGAAGCTTTTCTCTTTAATGAAGGCTGCTACAAGGAGCACCCTAGATTTCCGCCATTCAAATCTTTCTTTCTTTTGAAGACACATACCCATCCCCTGCCGTACGCTATCAAACTTACTTACCAGTTTCGTCTTTAAAACATTCCCACCTCCCACAAAAAAAAAAAACGCTAACAAACTTACCTACCTACCTACCATTCCAATTAAGACTTCTTTAAGATTTATGTCTGGGATCGTACCTAATTTCTAGACTTCTTTAGAAAACTCAATTGTTGCGTCTGTGTTCAGTTTACAGTTTAATGGAATCTCAACGTCATTTGGGGATTACACCTCGCAGACTACAGCCTGATATAGTTATTTTCCTGAGAAATATTCTAAGCAAATCTCTTTACTGTCTTAAATCACCCACTTATGTCATTGAATCTCTACCGTTCTTGTCGTTTATGTTCTACGCTAGCGACACTGTCTCCATAAATTTCTTCGTTAAGAATCCCACTACTCAGTGATTTACGAAAGAATCAAATGTGATTGCCAGAGAATTAGTTCGCATCATCCCCGGAACTATTCTCTAAATCCACTCAATGATATTCCAGATGGGACAAGGCCCTTCAGACGCACACAAACACACTGTACATATGTTAAGATTAAATCCTTTTTCATTCTCCTGTCTGTTCCTTATAGTTTTTCCCTATTTGCTTTCCTTTAATTCTCAAAGCAAATTCACACTTTGAACCTCAAAAACCGCACACATCTCTTTCATTTTATTACTCTCCGCATAAATCTTAATCAACACAAAAACCGTTATAGTGTGGGCTAGCATATACACTAGTGTGTGCACTTTATTTGCTAACTTAAGGTATTGTGTGACGGCGGCGGCGTCGGCGATGGGTTCTTCCTGCAAAATGCTAGTGTATACGAGAAATGTATCTTTCTAAGCAAACACTAGCATAAATATCAACTCATTAAATTAAATAAGATTGATGAATACACTTTGAGACAAATGTGTATGTACACATATGCGAGGGGGGTATACAGTAAAAGTTTGACTCCTTCTTGTATATTATGCGAGTTCACCACATATCTCTCGTGCAAGGATACACTAAGTATTTTCTGAGGCTGCTTACGCTGGGTTTTGTAGTAGTTGCCTTGTCACTTCATACTCATCCGAGGAGAGAGAGAGAGAAAGAGAGGGCAGGCACTTCATCAAAGTGAATTCAAAATCACAGTGCGTACGGAATAAGGCCATCTTTCATTTGAAAATGAAAATGAAGCAATTGAACAGTTGAAATCAAAAGTTATCCACCACGTGGTTTACTAAGCTGATGATCCTATGACGAGACTTTCTTACTTTGCTAAGGTAATTTAACCACATTCTAAGACCACTGACTCCCCTATAGGATTGAATCCAACCACAACTGGTTCGCTTGTGTACATTTATGAAGTGAAAACTCTAACTGTGCGTCGGATGGATGGATCTACCTCCCTTATCACTAAACAGATTTGGCCTTAGTTGGATAATTACGCTCTCACCACTAAAGTGATTGCCGTCATAGGACACTGGCTGGGTCTCCTCTCAAATGATTTTAGCAGAAGCTGTATGGATGAGGAGAACGAAGGAACGATTCTCTACTTCCAGCTCTCTCTGCTTAAAGAAGAGCCTGTCTAGAAGCCAGTTTGCTCCACAATTTTGGGGAACTGGCTGACATCAGCATAAAGAGCCTCCAGCGCTTCATAGCTACCTCCGGTCGGTGCTGCGAGTTTTCCTAGTGATAATACCCAGATCCATATGGTATCACAAACGACCTACGCTCGTCTTACAGTGGCTCCATCGAATGGAGTCTGTTGCTAACCTAACTTAACTATTTCTGCTAACGACGACCTTTGTTGGAATGACCTAGATTTCGAAGAAGTAGTAGTAGGTCTTCACACCTTCTGATCTGTGTTCAGTCTCTAGGGCGTTCATTCGCCCAAGTTGGGGATTTGTGATTAAAAACAAAATGTATGGACTAGGGTCTCGAACAAACGTCTCAAGTGAGCTTGATCTTGAGCTTTCATTTGAAATGGTCGTCAACACTAAATCCGTCCATATCCGAGGTTTATTGGTGCTCTATAACTGGTTTTTGTTTTTCGTGATTACCCCAACGACGAAACCCCTAACTTAGAGGGCCAAATCCTTATATGTAGGTACTTCTAAGATGAGGAACTGAGTAAACTGATCCCTATAAGCCTCAGCCCTGAATGAGACGAAGAAGCCCTTATAAGATGTTTTTTAAGTAGATCCACCGTCTTGAGAATTCTTCAGCTGCCATTTGGATCCAAATAAGAGTAACTTAGTGGAAGCACTCTTCCTCTCTTTCTCGGTAGCTGCAAACCAAAATCTTTTAAAGTGTTTGTTATCTAAACCCTAGTTGATGTTCTATAAAACTGGGCCTCACCGCGTGGAAGTGAGAGTAGGAGTTGGTTGACAAAAGTTGGTTTAGTAAATACTATGGAACTTGTGTCTCCTTGAATGCACTTGGCTAACTTTTGAATCCCAGTAGCGTATCACAAGCCTAAATTCTGCTAAGCTATACTACCAGTTGGACAAGAAGTTGAATGTGCAGGATGACTGCAACTCATATGATGCAGCCATCACTTGAATCTATAGATCGGTTGTGTTCCCCTAACGTGGAATGTCCAGTCTGAAAGAGAAGACAAACAAGAAAGGTCTGCTTTAGTTTGTTGGTGGTCATTCGGCCTTCCTGAGACATCCTGAATTCGTAATGAGTTTTAGAATGGTTTTTGGTGGCTTCTTAAACAGATCGCCCAGGTTGTTGAAATAGTATTCACCAATGGCCGTCTTCCTGCTTCTGCACAGTTTTTCGCATATGAAGTGGGCTGTGCTTTCTTCTGTATCTGTGTTGCTGCCGCCTCCGCATAAATACCTGCGAAAGAAGCACTGTAACCAAATAGGTCTACTCTCCACCGATATAGAGGTTTTTACAGTATTTTAGGAGTTCAAATTCCCGGATATTCGAGTTTTTAGATTCCAGTTCTGATTCATACAACCTATTTCTTTGTAAGCCGAATTTCTGCCATTAAGACAATTGTTTCCAAGAAGAAACTAGCCCAAGTCGAGCGACTTTCAATAAGACGATGAAACCGGCACTTGAAAACCATTTTCGATAAACAGAATCAAACTTGGACGTTGGATACCATAAATTTCCCCTTCCGCTTTTGGCGTTAAAGTCACTGAATGATTTTAACATCATGGGTTCCACAGGCTCTATCTTTTAGGTCATAGAATGGGTTTCCAGCCTAGGGACATATGAACATATAAGGCTGCTTTTGTGAAACGTAGTTCTGATGCGGATTACAGTCATATAAACAATAACTCTGGACCTTAGCCAATTGACCACTACGAAACCGGATCTGAACATGTGCAGTCTTTTGTGGCGCAGTCTATCATATGTGCCCTCTTTCCGCATACTTGATGCTATAAATCGTATCTGCCTTGAATTGGGCGAGAAAAGTTTTAAGCAGATGTATGAAGGTCCTAAAAACTTTCTGTGAACTCCCACATTCCTCTAAATTATTCATCAATAGATTTTTTTAGCTCCTGCTCCGGTCAGTGCCGCTTATCACTAACCTTATTCAAGCCAAAAACACGTACACAAACTTTCTAAAAGGAAATCCTCGACTCTGTAGATCTAAAGAATGCCTCAAGGTCGAAAATCTTCGCAGTTAAAACTAACTTTCTTCATCTTCCCGTCTAATCTAAATAAATCAGAGTTTCTTTTTTCCTTATCGTTTGTTTCAATATTCCCACCCTTGGACTTAAAATCCCACTCCCTTTGGTGACCATTCCTTAAATTATCCCTAAGCCATCCGCCATTATAGATAAGTGGTCAATTAATTTCACCATCGACTGTGTTCACTCATTACATCCTCTTCATCTCTGCTGGTACTGGTTCTCTTATTATATGTTCACTCTACCAAGAAGACCTTCAACATACATATACCATGCATCATTCAAGTGATGTACGACCATATGCGTGTGCGTGTAAATGTAAGTGTGTGCCCTGGAAATATACGCAAGTATCTACGCAACATTTGCGTTTCCAGATTACAGCCACAAAATTAATGTCATGTCTAATCGGCTTTTCGAATGAGAATTGAATGAGTTGGGTGGCTTCTCCTCGCCTTAGAAAAGCAGATGCGATAGCGCGAGGACAAAAGGAGAAACAAATACACCGAACGAGCCAGGGCCTAGAATGTAAGGATAATTTGGATACACTTCTTACCCCTTTTTTTTTGTTTTGCCCCATTACCGGGATTCAAGGGTGATGTAGTATTTTTTGGGAATTTATGTAATACTGGTGCTTGTGCTTTCTGTTTTTTGGGGGGCTCATCGGCTTTATTTTCGCATTCTCTGCCTGTATGTGTGTGTGCGTTTGTGTTTAAAGAGAAAACTCTTGGATTTTTCGTTACGAAAAGCGAATAAGCGACGTTTTGTGAATTGCGGTGGAATATTTGAATATTTTATTGCTACAGTTTGGAATTCATAAACGATTCTCATTCAATTATTCCAGAGTATTGTATTGAAGTTGAGGCTTCGTATAGCTAGGCGGGCGAATCGTACAAGGATCCAAGGCTTTCACAGAGAAAGAGAAACAAAAGAAGCAACCTTCCGGCAGGAGACATAAATTGAATTGTCATGGTTTTGTGTTCGATACACATATTCTAATGGGATTGTTTTGTTGGTTATAACGGATGTAAATATTATCGATTGCCATTGTTTGATAATAAATTACGGTAATTTTATTTGTTAACCGAGGATTAGGGATGTTATTCTCTTTTATACTGAAGCTGACTTTCTCATTTTCTTTTTCTGTTTTTTTTTTTATTGAGTACTAGAACTCAAGGATGATTGTTTATTTTGGGATTTAATTTGGTGATAATTGTACCATGATGTGAATGTTTAAGTCAAAACGAATATACTACGTGCTAAAGATAGATAATAACGTTTTGGTGGAGGTACGGATTAAGCGTTTTAGAGTATTTGCATTGGTTTTGGTTTTGGAGGGAGAACGCGATAATATTTTTATCCACATGCACGTGCGATCATTTTCAAGATTAACAACAACTGTAAGTTTATTTAACTGATTGTAGGTACCTGACTTAAAAGAGAGTCCCTGAAGAAGACTTTGGAAAGTTAAGTTCAATTTGCTTAAACCTCTTGCTACATGCAAAAATATAGGTACCAACTGGATGAAATTCTCAAGCCAACACAAGGGGACATACAAGCATATGCTGAAATAATCGGGAGAACTCAGCGAGATGCCATCGGTGCATTTACGAGCCAAAATGAGTTTAGCGGCTAACGAGGGCAGAACTAAGTATTTTCTGTCAACAAGAAGTGACACTCAACATCGACGAATCGAATTTCGAGGTAGAGTGGGAATTTATCTACCTTGGGTCTGCTATTACTTCTGAAAACGACACCTGATCAAAAATCAAACGAAGAATAACTCTTGTCAATCGCTGTTTCTTTGGGCTAAGAAGGCAATTGGGTAGTAAGGCCCTATTCCGAAGAAAAATAGAGACTCTGTACAAGACCTCAATCAAACCAGTCCTACTTTAAGCCGCTGAAGGATGAAAATTCTTTGAAGGATGTCCGTTCCCGTTTGTGTTCAGCGACATGAATCTGATCTAAAACTGCACATTGGCCGTTCGAGATGGTTAGGACATTTAGATAGAGCGAAAGGACACCAATGCTCCGGCCTGGAAAATCTTCAGATCTAACCCCGGACGGCGAAGTAGTGGAAGACCTCGCCTAATGCGACAGGCACAAGTAAAAGGGAACCCCATTCAACTTGGACGGCGCAACTTATGGCAGCTTATGAACACACTTCCTTAGTGTGAGCATTCTTTGACAACTCTTGTTACTAAAGGGGTTTATGACCTCATTTCGAATTGACAAAGCCAATTACCTATTTGAATAGAGTTTTCTTTATTGCCCATGTTCCAGGATACCGATACCAGGATAGATCGAAGTTTTGTTGATAAGAACTAAGTAGCTGCTTGATGACGTTTAAGCAGTTCAAGATAAGCTTTCAGTCAAAATTTCATGCGTATGCCGATAAGAGTTCATGATCTTATGTGCCGAGACTTGGCTGTCCCAACATTCCAGTGAAGAGATGAGTGGAAATGTGTAATAGTGTAGGTTCAGACCCCACTATTTCGCAAAAAAAAACCCTTCAATTCGTGATTGCCTTCGATTATAATAACCAAGTCATCAACGTTACCTCGATAAGCTACTTACTATGGACAATTTTTTGATTTTGTTTGATTGAAGAGCATCTGCTTCATGCGCCATCAGAGGAGACCAAGGTCCCCCAGTGTGTCTGACCTCCTATCGACTAAACCCTCTTCATCTTCAAGCGAACCAACCCCGGAACTGCTTCTTGGATTACTTTAGTGTCGTGGCACTTTCGAAAGTCTCTATGGTGTTGACGGACTTATGGCATGTTCTCTTTTCTTAATCTTCAATACTTCCTCGATATAGGGGCACACCCGTGCTCGTTATCGAAATGATATTGTCCGGTGCGATTTCACTTACCTCCGTTTCTAGTCATCGTCACTCTGAAAACTGTCTGGTGCATTCGAACAATGTGTGTTCAACGTTGTCTTGAGTCGAGTTGCCTTACTGATATGAGGGGCTTGCTGTTTTTTCCATTCTGTGCAAATAATCCTTGAAACACCCGGACCTTGTAAGAGCACTCCCTCCTGAGGACTACCTTTACAGAATTTGATAGATACAGATGCTTGTACTAGCTCCTACAGCTTACAATCGACCAGTGGGGAGGCTTATAGACCTTAAGGACTTTACCAATTTTTTAAAATGAAGACTATGTTAACCTTTCGGATAGACCAAAAATCTTAGACTGCATCCTTAAGGGACGGCGCAGTGGAGAAATACCTCGACTCAGGTGGCGCATGCAAGTGGAAGGGGACCTCAATCAACTTGGCGTACGAAACTGGAGGCAGTTGGCTAAAGATCGAGCTAGCTGGAGACTCTTGTTGTTGAGGCCCAGGTCCATCACGGACTGTAGGGCCACCTTACGCTAGTAAGTAAGTTTGTCCTGATAAAAAACTGCATTTTTTTTATATCTTGCTGTCGGTCGCCCAGTGAAGTAGGTTCCTATGTTTATACACAGACTCCCGCCTGGATTTCAACATGAGTGTGGAAAGCTTAACAACAATCGATCTTCACCACTCTCCTAAGGTTTCCTTAACCAAGTTTTTAAGAGTAAAAGTCATCAACTAGGTCCTAATTCCACATAAAAGCTTAAAGAGAGCTTTACTGAATAAATCGTAAATAAAAAACCGAATATGCTTATGTCCTCAACCAATGTTAAGTATTTAACCAAACAATTTGCATTAAATCTAACCACCACACCTCCCAAAACAATAATGCGTGCATGGTTGTGTGTATATTTTAGACTTATGCAAATAAAGTTTTCAACTTTTAATTATTACACCACAAGAGTAGGGTAGTTTCCACTAGATTTTGCACATGACTTATGTAACCATTATGCAAAGCGGCGATTTTATCGCGATAAAAACCCTCATAAATTTATGAAATGTCAAAATTCGGTACTTCTGGGCTAAAAACCGTCTGTGTAATACTGTTATCCGGTGGCTACACAACGCACCTATAGTTAACCACACATAGCTACTACCTCACAGAGTAGCGTTGAGCTTTCAGCCGATTATAGTGCGACAAAATATCTACATACCTAATTTTATCTGTAATTTAATTTTTTTTTTGTAACCACTATTAGGAAGGGGTGTTAAATTATTTAATCGGTCCAATTCAACCCAAAAAAAAAAACACAGATTTATTACAAACTGCAACGGAACTTTGCAAACAAACTAATAAATTCCTTATTCGAATGCATCAACACGAATCCAATTTCCCCTAAGTATTGGTACAGTTGAGGGCACTTTTCGATGCAAGGATTCCAGGAAATATTTTTACAAACTATCCCTGCCGAGAAACCATTTGCTGCTTATCCATCTATCAGTGTAGAGACAGCTGCAATTCACTTAAGAGCTCGTTAAACATTAAACGTTGGACGAGAGTGACGAAGAAAGGAAAAACTCTGGAAATAAAAATTGCACACTTGTTGAGATTTTTTTTATTTTTTTTTTTTTTTCGTTGCCATTTTCTTAAGATATTTCTATCGGAGGTGGTCACAGTATGTCCAACAAGTCGACTCGGGGAGGTGAAAAATCGGAGTCGGAAGACGGCCAACTATTCTAAAGATTCGTTAGTAATTTAAGGGCTATAATTGATTTAGTTAGCTAGCTCCAATAAAGGTTTGCTTTGAACATATCTTGACGATATCTACTATACGAGTCCTGAAGAGGTGCTTGCTAATTCCACACCACATATACGAGCAGATAGTCCATGTTTTGGATATGGCGCAGCTAGTTATAGAGTTAAGCCTTGCATGAATGCTGCAAACTTGGACCCACAACAGAGTGACCCTAAACTGCTCCACTAAGCAGGCAACATTCTCGCAGTATTGTTCTATTACTTTAAGGGATATGTTCGCCTGGAAGAAACTGCCAGTTTTCGACAATTTTTTAACCTAAGCGAGCCTTAATATTCTATTGCGAGGAAGTCGGCACAGCTATTTAAAATCTGAAAAACAATTAAGCCCGGGCTCAGATGGATTGGTAGCGATGTTTTGGTAAGGAACATGCATCAGATCATCTGCAAAGTTTGGGAAGACGGAAGCTTACAAGATGAGCAGCTCTTTCTTCCCCATCTTCAAGAAAGACAATTCTATGTCTTGTAGGAACTACCGAAGCATATCTCTGCTTTATGTTGCCTACAAGATCCTATCTGGTGTACTGCGGGAGTGACTAAAGCCTTTTTGCACTACACTCATCGCCACCCACCAGAGTGACTTGGTATCGTCGTGCTGGGCACATCGAATCTGTACAATACGAACATTTTTAGAAAAGACCAACGAGTTCCGAGTCGATATTTACCGCCTCTCTATCGATTTCAGAGCTGTATCCCGAAAAAAAAGTGATTCGGTCGTGTCGCGCTACACTTGAGAACTCGCAATGCACCGTGCAGCTTGGAAGCAGAACATCTGAATTATTTTAAACATACAACGTATTTCGACAAGGAGATGCACTATCGGATGTTATCTTTGATCTTGTGGTGGAGCGGACACTGCGATCATCATCATGCTCTACGAAACTCGGATCTTGCCGAGTTTGCTTTATGAAGCTAAATGCTGGACGATAAGTAAGACAGCAGAGCAGAGTCTGTAAGGAGGGCTAATGGAGGAGAAGATTTAATTGCGAACTCTACGAGCTGTATTAAGATGTGGATGAATTGTCTCAGCCACATGGAGAATAACAGCTAACTTGGTTCACGAAGAAAAGGTAGACCGAACTTCCGGCTTAAATATCAGGTAATTGCGGACGCTAGAAATCTTAATCTAGTAAACTGGGAACAACTTGCCCGGGACAATGAAGGATGGAAAGCGGAATTCGTTCAGGCTCAGACCCTCCAAGTGACCCTTGGAGGCCTGATAAGTAAATAAGAATGTTTGTGGTCTATAGGAACAGACTAAGCCCCTTGAGTTGATTACTTTCAACAATATTTCTGAAATTCCCTAAACACCCACCCTGGACTGTAACTTAAGTTCAAAATACGTCTCCAACTGCTTTCAATTCATATTCGACTACGGTAGGAAGCTTCTTGTCCGACCTACTGTACATTGTACGAATCCATTTAAAGGGCTCGTCGACAGTTTTTCGTGATGTTAGATTTGCCTTGTGTGTCAGACCGTTATCTCGTCAGAGCTTCTTTCTTCAGAATTTCCATTATCTACCCAAATGCAATCCAATCAGCAGATGAGGGTCGACAACGAATGCCTGATATGCTGTAAGGGAGGCTTCTTATCCTTCCTCTTTTACTACGTCGTTCTCTTCCATTTCAAAGACTACATCTCCTTTTGCCTTCCTCAGTGTTCGAGCATAATTTAAAGAACTTTCACTGGCACAATCTAAACCTCTCTAAGGGTGTAGTGAGAATGAGTAACAGTTTTGATGAGAGAATCCTTAAAAGTATTGCACTGACACACATTGTGACAAGTCTCATTCCTTAAAATATCCTTTGCACTAAAAGTGCCACTGAAAGGGCTTGAAATACCACACAGCAATATTCTATCACACGGAAGTACCGAACGGGAGTTTTGCAAGAAAGTTGCAGCCTTTCTCAATTGCATGCACTGAATACTGTTCATATGTGTGTGTGTACATATATGTGTCATCTTGGGAACAGGAAAAAGCATTTGGGACTTAAGACTGGAGTTTTTTTTTATAAAAATAGGGTGCCGTTGCCGTTGAGACAGTTCCCCAGTCTTATGAAAGTGCGAAACATGAAACAAGTTCGCTGGCACACCAAGGAACCGGAGGAGCTATGTACACAAGTTTACGGATGTTATAAAACCCACTGATAGAGGGTGGATATGTGAGTAATCGCATACTTGGCTGGGTGGGGATATGTAATATGGGCGTGCGTAATGGCACTTCGCATGAGGAAATCATAAACATTTTATTGGCGGTGATAAGACTTACATAAGTGTAGTGTGTGGCTGTGGGTATTCTCTACGACGAGTAGTTGCCGCTAGAAGTTGTTGGTGAAGCCACAGGCGGCAACAGTGGTGGCGGAAATTTCGTGGTGTCTCATTTTAGCGGGAAGAATGTTAATTTGTTGTTTTATTGTCAACTAATGTTGTGGTTATAGTGTTGGAGCGGCGTTTTGATATTCCTCTGGGAACATGCATTCAAGAGGCGAGAATAGTGAAACCAACTACCGGAAGATGTTTGTGGCAACCTAGTGGGATTGTAAAAAAAGGGATACAAGCTGATTAGGGAAGGGTGGTCTTGTTTTTCAAAGAGATGTTTTGAAGTATAAGGCCATTAGGGGTGTATAATGATGCCATTAAAATTTGTCCCAAGATAAGATGTTAGATGGTGTAGATTATTGTTTGTGGGACATTAAGCCCTTCTCTTAAATATAAGTCGGGTGGTTAGGTTTTATTTTCATCGTATGGACTTTTCATGTCTATGTAGTCTAAAACTTTCATGATAAGTGCAACTGATGCATGAGCGTCACATGATAGTTTTGGGAAGCTTGACAATTCATTTGGCTCTAGGGGATGACAAATGCCATTTTTCTGAAATATAGACTACGTTAGACTACTACATGCTGTAACGAAAAGGAAAACTTTTCGGAAAAGGTGCCACAACCGTTTTTAGAATGGCGTGACTAACCCTGGCTGATAAAAATTAGCCAGAGGGTCGACAGATTCTTAGATAAAGCAATGCTCCGGGCATACTATCACATCTTAGAGTGCCTAGACATCGAAATCGTATCTAACTTTTCGAACTAATGTGTCTTCCTGGCAGAGGTTTTAGCGATTAGAGAAGCCTGCAAGATACTTAGCCTAGTACCTCAAACAGCATAGGAATCTTTATTGATAGCCAGGCTGTCATCAAGGCGCTCCTCTCACTTTCCCTCTATTTCCAACTGTAGGTGGAAAAGTCTAGCAACTTGTGCCATATCTCGAATATCGAAACATAAGATTTCCACAGCTCAAGGGTTCTATCCTGTTGAGTTCAAAAAGCTGTTACTTACTGACTTACCTAAGAAGGTAAGACAAAACCAGCTTTCACTTGCGTGCGCCACCTGAGTCTCCCTCTGCTGCGCTGTCCCTCGGGGACGGATTCTAAGATTTTTCGGAACGAAACATTGGTGTCCATCCGCTCTACATGACCCAGCCACCTCAGTGATTGAACGTTCACTCTTCTGGTTAAGTCGATGTCGCTGTACAGCCCGTATAGTTCGTCTTTGTATCACCTCCTTCGCTCACCGAAAATCATCCGAAAAATGTTCCTGTCAAAGTCGCCGAGAGCATTCTCATTCTTTTTGATAAAGTCCATGCCTCTGATAAGGACCGATCAAGTTGTTGATGAACGGCTTCAGGTGTTCACACAATATGGCAGAAAGGATCTTGTAGGCGATGTTAAGAAGACTGATGCCTCTGTAGATGGCGCAGTTCAGAGGGTCTCTTTTCTTTAGGATCGGACAAAAAAAAACTGAGGTTCCATTCATTGGGCATTATTTCGTCCGATCATATTTTAAAGATGAGTTTGTGTATACTCCTTACCAAGTCATCGCCTGCCGCTTTCAAGAACTCGGCAGACAGACCTGCTGCTCCAGCACCTTTGTTGGACTTCCTTCTGGAATTGTTGGTCTACATCCTTCAGGTTAAAATGTTCTTTCTGCCTTACAGTGGTTTTCGATTTTGTCATCGCCATTATAGAGTCTACAGAAATGCTCTCTCGAAATCCTCAGCATCGACTGCGATTCATCTTTACAGGCTTTGGTTCGGGGCTTGTGCTGTTGGCATGGATTTTTTTACCTTTTGGTAAAACTTATGAATCCCATTCCTGGTGTAACATCTTTCAATTTCCTGGACCGCGCACTTCTCATGCTCCTTCTTTTTCCTACTGAGAAGCCGGTGTTCGTCTCTCCTCTTCTGTTCGTAGAGTTCGTGAGCAGCTCTAATCCTTCTATGCAGTGCCGCATAGAAAGGTGTTTGTGTTTTGTTGAGAAAAATAATCTCCCTTGACTTATGGCCCGATAAGTCTGGTGGAATGTCAGATATGTTTGTTTTTCCACCTAGGTAGGTAGAGGTCGTGCTTCAATAGAACCCAAGCAGAACTAGAATGTGCCTTTTTTTTACTACGACTCCTGTGTTGTTGAAAATATGAGACAGTCTGTGCCAAATTTAGCCTGTGGAGTTAAGAAAGCAGATTACATCTCGTATCCCTTGACGCGAGCTGTCGTTAGGGTCGATGAAGAATGGTTGGTTTAGTGCACGCAGTCTGCCACCGCATCGTTTCCAATTGGCCAATGCCTCATGGTTATCGCCTTTATTCTTACGATATCTGGGCGGGTTCTGTTTAAGAGATATTTTGTTCTGATCTAATCATAGGTCGGCCATATCTTTCTTTGGCCTTCTGCAGTAAGTGTAAGTGGATTTGTCCTTTAACCGCTCCTAGCGGGATGAAGGCTCTTGCCGCGAGTGAGCTGTGTAGAGTCGAGCCCTGCCTGGCTAGTTCATCTGTATGCTTGTTTCCTTTATGCCATTGTGCCCTGGAACCCAGAGCAGTATAGCTCTGAAGAGTTCACAGAAGTGGGCAAGCTCGTTACCGCACGAGCCACCTAGAGTCTGTTAGTTTCACTCTACTGTATGGAATGCCCATGTCCCTGGTATGAGAGGGAATTTCAAGGGTGGTTCCAGATTTGACAAGTTCATCGGATTTGCAGTGACTAGGGATGTCACTGTATTCAGACACCCCAACAAAGGTTAACATCGAATTGATCAGTCAGGAGGTGTTATCTAAGCGAGGACTGTCAGTGAATTGTCACGGCAACGTTTTACAAGTTTTGGCTTTACAAGGGTGTAGACATAGAGTTTTAAAAGTCAGACATGGCCATGACAAAGAAATCCAATCTAAGGTTTGACTCTTATTTTGACTTTTGGTGTTCGACCCCAAAGCTGATTTTTTTTTCATCCAATTCACAGTGGACAGATCACTTAAATACCAGATCATGCACTCACATCTAACACATGACTGTTGTTTCATCGGAGACTCAAAGCAGTCTTATAGAAACGACGGTGGCAGATGCTTTGAAAAAATCAAAGTAGTCTTTTATTGAAATTCAATTCCCAGAGGCTTATTCCCAGAAACTTCCAACCTCCAGCAGTTCAAGCAAAAAATCAACTGGCATCTTCAAGGGACTTTACATTGATTTGGTGACAATGATACACTTTCTCTCTGCTCTCTGAACCATTTCATGTTCCCTATCCATGTGCGTGGGACAAGCAACTTTCTGCTCTGCATCCTTTAGCTTCGTACACAGATTTTTGACTTATCGAGGAAACTTTTTAGTTTCCGTCACACAGGAAAAGTTTTCTTCTTTCTGACATTTCAAGGATTGCAAGACGATAGAGTAACGTGGGTGAAATTGAGTAGGATAAAGTTGCATACCGTCACAATTATCTACCGTTAACTTAAAATTTAAATTCCCTGAATTATTTAAGGATTCAAACCAACTACTTCTGAAACAACCTTGTTTACATTTGCAAAACTTTCCACTAAAATACTTCACGACAGACTTTATCTTCTCATAAATAAAACATAAACAGGAACCTCCCACAGAATTTCTATTTCAAGCCAAAGGCCTACACCTAAAGAGTTTCCTTAAAGGATACATAATTGCTTAATGACACTGCCACGCTAAATTGCCATCTACTTGTTAATGCGTTTATAATCGCGACGACATCTCAGACCGCCCATAAAGCACTTTACGCATGTATCCGCACAACACACACGCAGTAGTTAATAAAATTAAAATTTTAAATATTCCTCCCTTCATCTATCTACAAAAAGGACTCTATCGTCAAAGACATTGTTTACTGAATAAATAAGATAAAACTCACTCTGTGATGCAAAACAGAAAATAGTGTTTAAGGAGGCGGAATAAATCGAAGGACTAAAGATAATCGTGGGCTATAACTGTAACGCATGCAAAGTATAAATACTCTAAGAAGTAACCCAATCATCTTCAGTTAGTGGTAAGACAACCTCACACCTCACAAGTGCAAGAAACATGTCCACTTCATCCTCGAAGCTTTTCGTTTACATACGCTGGTTATTTTTGTTGTTCATGATCTCACCATCCTGTGAGGGATCACAGAAATTGTGTGGCGAAGAGTTGCCCAAGGCTCTGGATTTGATTTGTCCAAATGGATTCGGAGTGAAAACTAAAAAATCTCGTGAGTATTTAAGAGTGAATAGTGAATTCGAGAGAATTTTCTTCTTTTTTTTTGCGGTAGTTAACCACCCAATGGACTACTATACGGATCTTGATGATGATGTTTCAACACAATTCGAGCGGGCACCATCTATGTCAAGGATCACGTACAACGCAATGGCCAAGCCTAGACGAAGGAGACACGAAGCTTACGATGAATGCTGCCGAAGCCCATGCACAATGGCTGAACTTCGTTCATTTTGCCTGTAAAGTGTTTACTGGGGACTTGTGTACCTGATCACTGGACAGCATATCAAACTTAACAAATTTATAAAAGTTAAAAAATATAAATGTATACTACACACAATTTATTATTAAAAAATCTCAACAAAAAAAAAAACCCTCCACCAAATCGCTTGTATTCTCTTACTGATCCTGATAGTGTCAGTTTGCATTGTACCAGGTGATCAGGGCTTGTTTTGAGGGGACAGCGTTTGATTCTGAACCAGAAACTTACTTTTGAGGCATGGATTAATCAAAGGGTGCATATCGAAAGAAAACTTTTGACACATCGAGCCAACCGACAATGGCGGTCCATTTAAGAGAGTTTTCGAATCCTAGCCCTTAGGTATAAACCTTTCAATCTATGATATCTTCAGCTTCTATTCAACTGATTTAACGAATTCAGGGTAAAATTCAATAAGGCTGCTGGACGTGAAGACTCATCGTCTGAGCCATTAAAAGCAGCTGGAGATGGCATAGTAAAGAGCATACAGAAACTCATTTCTAAGATTTAGTCAGAAAGGACGGTGGGTCTCCTGGACTGTTTATAAAGACATCAGTGTCCTTAGTGATGCACAAGATTTTATCTATGATCGGGTTAATCACAGGGTACCATGTAGCAAATGTAGGGATCATTGAAGACTCTACACATGCTCCTTGTCTACAAAGCAAAGATACGACTGAGCACTTTCTCTGTCAGTGTTTTTCCTTCATGAGGATATGACTGCGTACTTTCGAACTCAACTTAGTCTCTTACCCTGATAGAAGAAGACGCTTCCCTTTGTAGCCCTTCAGCTGAATTGGACTTAATGTGTCCAAAGACGCGGGTGATGTAAATTCCTTCTAACCCGTAGCTTTTGAGATGCTTGCCACCTAGACCAGAAAATGCTGACTGGGAGCAGGAAGCTATTTTCGAATACGCAAACAATGTGCTGAAATACCACTCCTAGGAAGCGCCAAATATCTGGGACTAATGCTCGACAAAAAAGGGTCAAGAAAGCAATGACAGCTTTTAACTTCTGCAGTGGATAGAATATTCAGCAAGACCTAAGATCTAAAACCTAGTATGCAATCGTGAAGCCCGTACTACTAGTTGCCTCGTTTAGAGTAAAGACGCCTGTAAAGCTTCAGTAGTTGGCATGCATCAATGCCTCAAATTCAAATAGATTCCTAATAACGACTCGACTTGAATCTGTTCTTAACCTTTTGGGTGCAAAAGAAAGCAGAACTTTTCTGGGCTCCACCAGGATAAATAGGAGAACTTCACAGAGCCTTACTCTACTGTTTCAGAATATGTCCCTTCTGGCTTAGTCAGATAAGATATCAAGTCAAAGTCGACCGGGCATTTGCAATTCCTGAGGACTTACCTATTCTGGTAACGACAGACTACAAAATACTCTACCTCTACCCTCTTCGTACCTACATTCTCGACTAGATGGACTTTGCATAACGATCTATACTGATTCGCTCAAGATGGACACTGCAGAGAATGAAGATATTAGGTATTTTTCCATAGTTGCCAGTCTGCTTGAACAACAAAATCGAAGCTAAAGGTACACAATAGGATCCCGTAGAGTTCCTTGGACGCAAAAGAATACCAGTGAAAGAAATGTCTGAAGAACTTATAAAACTTGGCTCTACTCCTGATTTAGTAAGTCCTTGGAAGCTTTAAAGTAGTGTAATACACAAAGGCAATGGAAGATTATATATTAAACGGGGTTGCCCCGTGGTCTAAAAGGAGAATACTTAACTTAAGCCTACCACGTTGAGATGTTAAGCAAAGGCGTATCTCGGGACAGATAACGCCAATAAGTTGTGTGCTCAGAGCCAACAAGAATGTTGTAGATTTCGGTCTGGGAACATCCTGAACGTTAAGTCGGGCTCCAGTGTGTCAAGCAAGGATGGGTGACCTTCTCTATCGGACTTTGAGTTCAAATTGCTTGAGTGAAAGAGTCGATGGATAACTAATTTGGGTTCCATTCGTATGAAGTTTTGAGGCCAGCATGAAGGTTTTGGCTAGACGTTGGAGGCGTTCAAAGACCAAGCTTGCGTATGAAATCATCGGAGTGACAATCAACGTTTATAACCAGACTATCATCTTAAGTTGTATTCCTCAGTTTTTTCCTCAGATTCGGCGGCAGGTCCATAATGATATGGTAACTCTGCTAATCATTCTTTCAATCTGAAGGTTCCATCCAACATATTTTGCTTTCCAGGATAATTCCCAGAATGAATGCTAAAGGTTTCAATCGTGTGTCACTAAGTCGTGGAGTGCGGACTCAGTAGATATTAGTGTGTTCCTGCATATCTCTACAACAAAATCAACCACTTTCAAGGACCACCACTTAAAATGAAAGACTTTGGTCACGAATCAAAAGTTTTCCAATGACTTTGATCTTTTGAAAGCAATTATCGCTAAGTGCCACACCATTCCACTTCAATATGTGGCAGTTCTCCATCAGGTGGTTCCATCGAAAAACCATAAGTCCTCTAACCAACTAGCGTATACACATTGTATGTACGTATAAAGCATCTTCAACGATTGTATACCTTTCCGGGTACATATTCAAATAAATCATGCAGAAAACCTCTGCAACAATAAAATCATAGAATCGCCCCTCTTTACAGCCCACATAAGCATCCTTATACCTAAACGAATACTGAACAGAATCCGAAACAATCATAGCCATGAGCTGTTGTATGTCAGAGGAGATTTCCAGTCCAGAGAACTCCAGACCCAAGCACACAAGGATCAAGCAACCCAAGCGAAATGTGTACACAGAAGGATCCACAGGTGAACAAATAAAATTTGTTTTTGCTTCTCATTTTACGGTTATGTTAGGGGTTGTGTTGAGGGAAGAGGGATCCCTATGTGTAGAATATGCCTTGAGTTGTATCTATTTATTATGGCATGAATCCTTCTTTTTTTTTTGTCCTTTGCCTCGTAAAAGGAAGTTGTGATTCATTAAAAAAAAAAAAACAACGAAATCGCACTTCTTTCAATTAAACTGCGACGACAGATTCCATCACAACCATAAGCACTAAAACCAGGTGGTCAAAGGAAAATCCGCAGAGTAGGGGTAGGAAAAATGTTCTCAAGCCCAAGGGCTGGTGGTGCCCTAAAGAATTTGCAGCATTCCACACAATTACAGTCGGCTATGCAGCTGTCACAGTGACGTTGTTACACAGCTTCACTCCACAGCTGTACATTTAATTGGTGAGCACATCCTGAAGAGCACAACTTTAACGAAGGACGACGACAAGCAACAACGACGACGGTTGTACGTGTCACGAGGATGTGTAGATGCCGCAAGTGGTATTCAGTTCAGTAATGGAACGTATAGCGATGGAAGTGACCCTGTTGCTGAAGTGGCAAACGTTGATTTGTCCTGATGATGAATCGGGTCATACAAGGATTCAAAGTAATATTTCCGCTTTTATTCCTGTTCTTTGCACTCATTCTCTGTCTTCGTTCCTTAATCGCAGTAGTAATTTAGGACTGTCACTGGTGGTAGCAATTTTCAAGCGAGAAAGCAAACTTAAGCATGCTAATTACGGAGCATTTTAGTTCTCTGTAGCGCATGTGAGAGTGTCTTTAATGACTTTTAGGAAGAAAGGCTTTAGAGATCTGAAACCTACATATGTGTGTTCATGGATATTTTTCGATTGAAAGAAGGAAGTCCCTGAGTTGAAAGTTATGTAGGTGTACACCTGCTGCATTGAAAACTTTGCATCAGATGGCATTGAAGGACAAAATAAGGAATATTTGGGTTGGGCACGTGGAACTTTTGAGAATAGTGCTCCATTCCTATGTCTTGTCACATGCAATAGCATTCACCACTTCGAGCTGAATTCGTATACCTACTATTTCAGCGGAGCTATTTCAAATTAATTTGCCAAGGGGATGCAGTATTTTCCACGGCTTCTTCGGTATGTTTCTAGAATTCGCGAAAACATTGAAGAACATTTTTTTTTGCTGTATTGACATTTGTACTGCAGTGTTCTTTTTGCGTTTTACTACTACGAAAGGGAAGTAAGGAGCAAGAGATCACTACATTTTCATCTGAAATAATGGAAATACATATGTACCAAGATAGTTTGGTTTCATTTAGTTTCGGTTAAGGTAATCGGCATTACACACAGCATTTTTTCATTGTCTTCAATAACTGATAACTTTATGTTTGGGAGAGCTGTTTACACTTCACAGCCCTTGGCACTGCGTTTTCACTTCAAAATCATATTACGCCTTCCCTTATGTTTTCCTACATGATTTGTTTCACTCCAGAAGATGCCAGGGAGTAAAGGAATTTCTCTGGGTAGATAGCAGCAAGCTGTACCTTAGGAACAACTTCGCCATAATTCTCCATCTGAGTTGAAAGAGGGCTGGACATTCCACTGGGATGTGTATAGAGAGGTCTTTGCACTCTCAAGGCAAAGTCTACAGATTGAATCTGTTGCAAGCTTTATGCGATGTAGGTGTTTGTTCAGGCGACAGTGTCCGCTGAGGAATCCAATTATGATTCTAAGGTAGTTCCTATCGAGATTCACCACTGAAACTGAATTTTCTTTGAGACGGTATTGGAAATAGCAGCTAAGAGCACGTTTGTCCTGGTGTGTTGACCCAGGTTTTTCTGGATTCTTGCATACACACACCCTTTGCATGTCTTGAGAAATGTGATTTGCCTACTCCACAGAAGGATTCGGGTCCAAAAAATATTGTTGCGGCGCCATCTGTTGCAAGTGAGTCGGCGTTTTCTTTGCGCGCAAATCTACCATGTGCAGGAATCCAGTGAAGGATGATAATGTTGTTCCTAATCCTAGCTAGGCTCGAGATCACATTGCTGGTCTCTACGAATGGCTTGGATCTGATGACAGGCGAGTCAAGCGCTTGTAGGGCATCTGAGAAACCTTATTAACTCTCACACACAAATATCTCGTCTTAGAATATGGAAAAGCGATCGCGGATGCTAGAAACCTTGGTATAGCAAACTGGAAGCAGCGTGCCCTGAACCGTGGAAGATGAAAAGCTACATAAGTTCAGGCTCAGACCCTCCAAGGCTCGCTGGCCTGATAAACAAAGAGACAAACCTCTAAACCCCTTACTCAATCTCGCATGACATTTTTTTAAGTGCTGAACCTTACCCCTCTAAATTAGTTGTGGTAACTACATAATAACAAATGTACTTAAATGGATTAATTTCAACTCCCTTACCTGTCTACGGTATACCTTTACCAAATAGCCATTGTACAACGCCCCAGCAGCACAAAGATCAAATTCAAAACATTTCCAAATGAACTAAATACGTCCACACTAACCTCTCTCCCTCTTTGTCTCTCAATTTTTTTGGATCCAAAGGAACAACACTAAGTCTATGTCTGACATTCTGAACTACCTACGGATTTCCATGCGGCTTACATTTCAATTTAACTTCATTCATTCATAATCTACCCAATGATGGGCAATTGATTGCATTTTGTTATCCATCCCAGGACATTTGTATTACAACAATCAAGAGAAATGGCTGAATCCTGTATGTGCCTTGACAAAAGGTCAGTGCCGCCTGGCCTAACAAAAGTCGCCTTCTTTACACACATCCTATATCGATCCTATATGCCTCCGCCAACGCAATGGCCATATCTACCTACACCATGACATCCCTTTCGACTTCCGACGACACTGCCGATTGGTGAAGATGAACTATTGCAAATAAATGATGAACATTTATTACAACAAGGATCCGGGGTTAGAGTTACATCATTCGTCCTCGTCCTCGTCGGAGTTGTAGTCGTTCGTTTGGTTAAATTAGTCTTCCTTCATGTTGTCGGATACGATGTCCAACTCATCGACATCGTCACTGTTATCGTTGGTTGATGGTTGTTGGACTGTGCTTGGTTTGTTGTTTAGCTTGATGAGGTCGATTCCAGGCGTGCAGTGAATGCCCCAAACCATACCCACATACTCGTATACATAAATCATTTTATTGATTTTTTTATTTTATTTTTTGTTTGCTTTCTTCCTGCCTTGTTCCTTGTTGGGACACATTGTCTACGGCCAACCGGTACATATACATATACATACTACTTATTTTCTTTCTATGGAATATCCTTTTTCCAATTGATAAATGTTATAGGCTTATCCGCAAATTTGAACGTCAACAACAGCAACCAGTAGTGCTCCAGTCAGGACCTAGAGAGATAGAAAAATAATTATGATGACAGGGGCAATGGAGAGAAGGAGTGAGTGTGAGAGGGGGAGAGAGAGAGAGAGAGAGAGAGTAAAAGAAATGAAAAAGAGTCGTCGTTGTCGTTGTCGAGCAGCTTGTTTGCACTTTACGGATCTTGAAGATTAATTTTTAGTTATTGGTGGAGACGACCTTTCTATACATATACATACAGAGCGAGAGATGATGAAGAGGACTATACGAACAAATGAATTGAGGACGAAGGATATGACTGTATTTATAGATATAATTCTATATCCGTAGAGAGGATGTGATTAAATGTGTTTTTTCGTTTCTGACAATGAAGACGGAAATGAATGACGCAACAGTTTAGAGGAGACTGTGTGGGTGGATTCTAGGATGATGGCTTATCAACCAGAATTCATTGTCCTGGACTGAAAAGATTTTTTTCATTTTTTTTTTTTTTCATTTTTGTTCGTCCTCAACATAATTTCATCATAGCATCTCTTTACACCAACGACTCTGCTGGGTTACAATGAAGATAAAGTGTCATGATTTAACGACATTAACTTGGACCACGGTAACAGGGCTTAGCGAAGGCATGTTCAGTGTTCATCACATATTTCTAAGAAGCTTAATACCTAATCAGTCCTTGGTGCCGACGACTACGACGACTATAACGACAGACAGCTGGGTACCCACCCAGCAAGTTGACTCCATTAATTCCGAAGGCGAAGAAAGAAATATCGTCTTTCATTCCCAGTTGGAGGACTGCTCCTGATGCTTGCTCCTACAAGCGTCTTGCATTCGACATTGATATCCGCTAAAGAGGAGTCTGAAGTTGCCCTGCCTTTCGCCACAACTATAGAAAGCTTTAATTGAATTGCTGCAAGCGCAGTAAGGATGTGAGGCAACTCTATTAAAATGGAATGCAATTTATGATGTTGTAAGGAGAGAGCAAGCAGAGTGCTCCTTCTGCAGAAAGGACATTTAAATTATTATTAGGTTGTTTGCCTGTTGGTGTGTTTGTTTTTCTAAAAAAAAATAAAAAATTAAAAAATAGAACGAAGGACCTATTCAGTGTGAATATGTCATTGTGAAATTTAACCCGTTAGTTTTGGTAAATTGCTGCCTCTGTGTACTTAGTAAATTCTATTATCGAGGCCCATCAGGCCTGATGATTTATTATGCAATTAGTCTGTTGTGTTGGCAGCACTAAAAACTCACAAAATGGTAGGTGGGGGAGGGGGAAAATAAATAAAACGGAAGAAAATTGAGGACATGTCAACGAGTGGTTTATTTCTTCTGATAATTGACCTTTTCGCTTGAAGTAGCAGCCGTTCAGTTGAAGGCAACAAATTTTCGTCGAAGTGAGGTGCCAACTGTTTGTCCTTCTTTTTGTGTCGAATAAAAAGCGTTTGCTTTTGAATTGTTTTTCTGTTGTTTTGTTTAATTTTTTTTCATTTGATGTCCTGTAAAAGGACAACAGAGGGGAGAACAAAAATTACGTAATTTTCGTGAGTGCTTTCATTTTATTTTGTTGCTAAACGTGACTGAGTGAATGAGGTGTTATTGTTGACAAGTTTAATTCGCTTGGTTTGTTTTGCCACTATGGCGGGTAATTAATTTTCAGTGGAGTGCATGAAAACTGTACGCTTCTTGAAATGAAAATATCAAATCAGTCGACAGTGACAGGAATTTAATAGTCAATAAGGATATGTACTTAAAAATTTTGAAAGGTTATGACCTCTGTCCATTGGTGTTTGCAAAGGCAAGTGTTGGGCTTGCTTGTTTAATGCTTTCTGAGTATGAGATCATCAGGCATTTTTCACTGCACGTGAAGTTGTGTTCTTAAAGCCCAAACCTCGATTGTAAATCTCATCTTTATTCGGCTTCTTTCGTAGCAAGCAAACTTATACCACCATCTACATAGGTCCCATTTTACTGAAGAGTCTCCCTCGTTTATAGAAATGCCCATGTTATTAGCACTCACAATGAGAGCATCAATAATTTTAAACCTCTTACAGGCGGCAGACATTTACAGAGATAGTACTCTTAAATCTCTTCTTCGCAGGTGGTTGTGTCACTTATGCCTAGGAACTACTTTAAGACATTCCTATTATGTGATAGAAATACTTCTTTTTCTGTTGGGGTGTTGGAACACCACGCTGGAGCACACAAGGACAATTGTACTACCAGCAGGTACAACCCTTTGCTGTGTTTTCATAATCTTCGTTCCGCAGTGTCGGGGCCCTCTCCTCAAGCCTCATAGACAATGGTGTCACTTAAACCTAGAATCTTGGCAAATGGATAGAAACACTTTGTTAGACTTCTTTAGTGAGTAGTCTCCTCTACTCATTTGGTTAGTTATGCTTACTGCGATTATGTCCACGAGAAATTCAACTGTCGATAGATGTCCTGACAATGAACCATTCTCTGAACTTTTTCTTTCTAGTTGTTTAACCTAACTATCGCCTATCAAACAAGACGCTAGGCGCTACCATTAGTTCTTCACAATAAGATAAGATTCATCACCATATCATGCCCAGAAGTGATATCATTGCATGGTTTTGGATCGCATTGAGTACCATCTGCGCCAACAGATGAAGCAGGGCAACATCATCTGCGAGAGTCGAGCAGTGTAGACCGACTGCTCATTCGAATTGCTTTGATCCACTTATCCAAGTTTAGCAATCTCAATGTCGGCGAAAATGTCATTAGGCGATAGTCTTCTCTACAAATTGTACGAGGGCAATTTCGACTATTCGCCAGGGAGGTGCCAACAAGGGTGAGGAGTTCTGCAAATGCGTTTTCATCCGTTACGTCAGTTGAGAACTGTTTGTAAGGGTGATATTAAGTCCTTAGACAGAATTTATATTTACCTAACTCCTTCTGGTTTCTTCCTTTCTGCAGTAGTTTCTGATACCTTCTGCGGAACCCTCCAGTTTTACGACTAGTTTTTACGACTATCGAAAATCAGGCGATACAAGTTGATTTTGAAAGGAGGACAAAACCAGGTACATGTCGTCAACTAACAAAGAAGAATCTGTCTACCGTCTAGGAACAAACGTCACTATTCATAAGAGTAACTTCAAAGTATTTAAGTGGTAAACCTACCTCGGGGTAAACATTAACTCCACGATTGATGCTCTAGTAGAGAGGAAACCGCTGCTATTTCGGTTTAGCGAAAAAAATGGGTTCACAACTCCTACCTTGGAAGACGAAATGCATGCATGCATGAGAGAAAAATTCTTTATCGAATATTTGACCCCTGGCGAGAGAAGGGCAAATGGAGGAGAAGGTACAACAGTGAATTCTTTGATACCAATGTAGTCCAAAATGTTAAAATACGTCATTTACACTGGCTTGGCCATATCGAGCGAATGGACAATAAAGCTAGACCCAAGAAGGTCTTCGAATCCCAGCTCCCAGGTTTGAGATGACGAGAGAGACAGATCTTCCGTTTTAAGACCAGTCTTTCGCGGATGCTAGATCGCTTGGCCTGGAGATTTTAAATTGTGAGTCCGTGATTTTGACGGATGGAAGGCTACACTGTCTCAGGCACAGTATCACCAGAAGATTTGTTCTCCAATTTTCAGCTCCAACGTCTTTAATGCGCTTGGGGCTGCTCACTATCTTTCATCCTCCTGTGCTTGTTGGGTTAGTGGATGTTGCTATCAACACACTTCCTGTTCTTAAAATATATTTTTATATCACAGTCCTCATAGTTGTAAAGCTGTTTCCTTGAACAAATACGGTCCTTGTTAGCACAAGAAACGACCTACAATTGACCGAGAAACATTTCTTAAACTTATTCACTTGTGCATGAACAGCCACATCCATTGTTTGTTCAAGGACTAGATTCCTCCACAAACTCTGTTTTGTACGCCACTGAGGTCGAGGTCAAGTAAGTCACTCTGCATCAAAAAATACTCAATACCTTGTCAGTTATTCATTTTGACAGAGCCAAGGACATCTTTTCGTAAATCGAAAAACCTGATGAGCTCAACACAAAAAAAAATTAATTCAGCACAAAAAATTGCTTCGAAAGTATTATGATGATGAAATTACAGACACACCCATACACCGAGACCCCCATTCGAATGACCTGCAGGATATCTTTTCTCATCTTTTGTAATTTGCTCTAAGGATTTCTTCAAAGTGACTTTAATTTCCTATTGTAAACGATGTCCCACCATCCTGAATGGTTTTATTTTTCCTCTGTTGTCATCTTAAATCCATTCCTTGGCCAAATATCCACTAATTCCTTGCCATCGTTTAGATTCTGAGGATGAATTTCTGTGAAAGAGGTAACAGCAAATGTCCTTTCAAAACGGACTATACAAAATAAAGATAAAGTATCCCTTTGGTTGGCTGCCATCGTACTGCGTTGCTGCCAACTGCATACCTTAACGCCCACATCTTATTTGTAGGTACGCCTTACGACAAACGCCCACATATACATACATAGAAGCCCTGTGCTATGCTCTTATATTTATGTTGAGAGAAATTTATCTGGTTTTTAAATTTATGGTATATTGGCTGTTCTCGATATTTTATTCGACTCCCTGCCGCACATTTAGTCAGCCTTATTTAAAAGTTAATTTACGAAGAGAGGTAGCATCATAGAATGGAGGCGTAAGACTGCGCTTACGAAAGAAAGAAGGAGCAGAAAGGAGTTGAAGTAAATTAAATGGCATCCTTCATTCCTGGTGACAGGAACTGGAACTTGGCCATTTCTCTGGAAATTCAATATACGAGGAACTGTGTGCATGTAGATCCTTCTTCCTTTATTCATCGTCGTCCTAGTTTGTTTTTTTTTTGTGCTTTTGTCGCTGTCAAGTGTCTGTAAGATGAATGCAGCAGGTCTTCCTTGAACTAATTGTCTGCAGTTGGTGAAACGTTGTAGGGATATTAAATTTCCTTTTGAGTAAAGGAGATTCCTAAATTATAGCATATCCTTTGGATGTGCGCTTTAAATTGTTGCAAACTCACAATTGATTCAACCCCACCCCATTGTAGTGCATGGTAATATATACACCACATCTGCACTTTGAGCAAAAGGTGTGCACACAAAGGGAAAAGGATATGTAAATGTCGAAGGATAATGACATTGTTTGACTTGGTGTTCGTCATCACTCATGTTATGTGCAAATGTCGAAGGGAATTTTTTTTTTTCTTTCGTTTGTATTGCATCACATGTCCTGGGTAAGGTCGGTACACCATACTCTATGTGTGCATCCCTCAAAGCTACACACACAGGATGTTAATGCTCTTAAATATTTACCATACACACATTTGGTAGGCTTAGAGCTTTTTAAAATATAAAATTCCTTGTGTTTGATGAGAGCCTGGCCAGGCATGTCTGGACTATGTCCGTATGATAACCCATCTACTGGGAGCCAACATTAATTGCTAAACACAGGAAGCACAAATATTTGACAATTAAGAGTCGAATCCTTTAGCAGAGGAAGCAGAGGCCACACATGTAAATCCAGAAGCACAATGGACAAAACAATGTACTTTGGTTTCACTCGTCACGGAATCTGGATAAAGGACGTTAATTGCAAAAAGGGTTTAGCTCTGGAGAAACCAGGTCTTGTGGTGACTTTCATATGGCATGTCGTGTTGCAAGATGCTTCACAAGTCGGGAGGAAATCCAGATTAGGGTGGTAAAGCGTAAGAGTTGATTGTACATACATTTTACTTTTTAACAATGTATGGGACAAGCAGGGAGTGGAATTACAAGCTTAGAACGGGCTTTTGGTTTCACCACTTGTTTATTCAAGGTAGCGACTGGGAAACTGAAGGAAAAGTGGAATTATACGGATGACAAGCATGGCTTTTATGGTTAAAATTTTACAATAAAGTCATGATCTTTACTCGGGCTTTCAAAGTTACATCATTGTTGTCCTAGAAATGAGTTGGTTCCAACTTTAAGGTGGCCGCACAACGTCTAACGTGAACTTACATAAACAACGTCTCACACAAACTAGGAGAGAATGCCCACCAACAGTGGAGAGGAATACTTAAGTGTGAGTAAACGAGCAGTGGGGTGGCAACATTACCTAAAGCCCCTGAAGTCCTGCGTCGCTTCAATAATCGTGTAGGTGTAGGCCAGTTTCAGTATGTCAAGAAATAGGATCTTTGGATTTTCTTATGGATACCTATAGAAACAAGAATTATACCGCTGATTCAAATGAGTGAACTTCAGGAAGCTTATCAGGGTTACCTTTTGGTTCCAGTATAGCTATTTTTATTTTTAGAGAATAGGTTTCTGACACTTCATTTTGCAAAGTTTTACTGGTACCGATCCAACAGCTTATGACTTTAGGAATTAAATATTCACCTGGATGCACTGCATTGACCGTTCCAGCATTTTTTTGACTACCTACGATCCAGAATCTATGGCAGTTTTTTGACTAAGATTCCTGGAGTTCTTCAGAGACTTGTACCTTTACACGAGCTAAAGCTGAAAAATTGTGATTTGTTACAGTCAAACCACATGTCATGGCATTTTCTTCCTTTTTTTGACTGGCTGTTGCACCAGTCGTCGGTGCTAAACGCTGACGCAAAAATAGGCCTATGAACAGGTAAAACTCTTTTGCATGTATTCTCCTACATAAGTTGGGCTTCGAGGAGCTAGTCAAGCTCTTAATACAACCAACGGGAGAAAAATATGAGTAGTGTTCCGCAGTCATTGCAGTAAATGGTGGCACTTAAGACATTGCGGGGTTTGTCAAAAGAATAGTGACTCGTTGTAGTATTGTATTTCACAATTGGTGATTAGCCGCCCAATTCGTTGATGACAATCTACGATTCGCAAGATAGTGCCCTAACAGACTATCACCCTAAAGGACGTTTGAAGTGGTCAGCTATTTCTTCAAGGTACATCTTGCAATTGCTCAAGTTTCTGAGCCTGCTAAAGTTGCCCGTTTGGAGAGTAAATTTCATGACACCTGCTGGTCGATAAAGTGGACCAGCTGTCCATTACTGCGTGAGTCTTGGCTACAAATCAAACAAAAAGTCTATGAAAGCCGTTTAGCCAAAAGAGTAGGTGCACTGTGTATGAAAGGACATACACAAACTTCTACCTAAAAAGTAGGTCTGAAGCCACCAACTGGTATGGACAACCCCATTCGAACTCTTTTTATTTTTTTGAATACATTTTGGCTTCTGAGAGCCCATTCATCACAGACCCATGAGTAAGTGAAGTCTGTTAGTAAGACGGTGCTTCCTGGTAAGAAATCAGTCTAATCGGACTGGCTCCTCCATTCATCGCGAATCGGATTAAGGCATCGAAACCCATGCCTGTGTAAAACCCAGGGTGGCTGATTAAACAACTGCCTGTGTGAAGCCTTCTACAGCATGCACAGTCTTGGTGTCGTTAATCCCCTACCAAGCATCTCACTAGATGTGAAAGTAGACTAACTTCTGCCCTTAATATCCAAGAAGATGACCATGCTAGATAGATTGGATACGTTCGATGGGCTCGACCTGTCAGCTCAATCAAAGACATCACCGTCAACTTGCTTATGTAGTACGTATGCTGATTGTCATGGATAGGTCAACGATCTGGCACGCCAAACTTAATTTGCAAGTCAATCAGGTTTTCGAGGCTGCTGTCCGCAGAAATGACGAATGATTTATGATCCTAAAACTGTTGGAATGGTCAAAGTTTCTCTTTGATAAAAGTGAGAAGGATACCTATAGCCTTTGAAGGAGTATCGGAAAAATAACATCTAGTCCAAGAGATTTCTAAGAATAAAAAATCAATTGATGGGTTCTACGGTCGCTCTTGTTACGAATTTTGAATTAAAGTTTCTCGAGGTTAGATAGGGAAGTGAATTTTGTTGAGCCCATTAGCTTCTTATGATTATAAAACAAAAAGTCCTTTTCGTGCTCCCTCCATCTATCAATTCAAAACATATCCATTCCCGATGCAAAAGTTCCACTGAACCCGTAGAGCCCTTGGGAAACTTCCACGTACAATATTCTTTATTAGCTTTCGCCACAGGACGTGTGTCCGAGAAACTTAAACTGCCACCAACAGTGCTCCTTCTTTTTATACGCAATTATATATGTATATTTTTATGCGCCACTGGGACAGACGGCATATCCCGCTGGTACATTCAATGAGTTCCATGACACTGTTCCACCCTCACTCCAAAACGAATGGAACTACAAGCGCTTCCAATCACATCCCCCCCACACATACAAATCCTTTTCATTCGGTTCATCATCTCCATGCACTATTTACACTAGAACTGCTGAAGCTGGGTTCCTCTAGGAACAGTAATTGTCGTGTATACGTACGAAACACAGAGTCCTTCAATCCAACTGCTAACAGTTGTGTACTCGTATTAATGCCACAAAAATGACGACACATGAGTCGGGTCATTGTTTCAAAAGAAAAACGAGGAAACCAAAGGAAAACTCCTGAAAAAAACAAAACGTATATGTGTGTGTGTGTGTGATGAAAAATGGTAAATGGATTTCCTTTTGTTCGCAATTCGATTGTTTAAAAGAGTTCATGAGTGTGTGACTCGGAGAGCAATAAGGGAATAGTCGTGTGAGAATGTAAAATGCGAGTGAAATCACCACAAACATTGGTAACTTAAACTCTGAAATGTAGACAGGACACACTACACAAACAAACACTATACCCACTCATACGAACAAGCATGTTCCACCATTCAGATAAATGTATTTCAATTTGTGTCCTTATTGTTTGTGGATGCTTTCTCCGCACCTCATTTCTAAGAATTGTTTTCTTATTCTTTTCTCTGGCTTTGGTGATGGCATTCTTGTGAAAGTCGTTTGTTTTTGTTCTTGCCCGTGCCCTCTGTTGGGTGTCCTTTATGTTAGAGCTTAAGAAACTGAAAGCCGTTAGATGGTGCGGATAAAGGATCTATGGCAACACAATATGCGATATGTGATTTGATGTGATGTGATGTGATATCTTAATGAAGGTTCTGCACACATGTGTCCCTCGATCGCAATTGTATCTTTGATACATCTCATGCATTGATATCGGAAATTTGAGTCAAAGATGATGTTTTGAATTTTTTTTTTTTTTTGTTCGTGCTTTCGGCTTGTCGAATCATGATTAAGGGAAAAGGTGGTTTCTAATATTACGAAGGAAATTACTTACATAGAATTTCTTTAATGAGATTGAATATTGCTTTTAAATGTTAAGAAAGGATAACGTTTTGAATTTTCATAGCTCACAAGTGGTTCTTAAGTATGCAATATGGTTTGCCATATTGCGAAATGTTTGCAAACGAGTTGGATGGAACATAATGGAAATACAATGACTGAAGATAATAATCTCAAGCACATTAAACGTATTGAATTGAATTCAATTTATAGAATAACATAAGAATGTATCTGCGCATTGGGGCAGAAGGGGCCAGTTAACGAGGGTAAAACTAAGTATTTCCTATCAACAAGAAGGGAATCAGGCAGAATGTTACAGTGGATATCTTCAACTTCGCTGATTCTTTGGGCTGAGAAGGCAATTGAGTGGTAGGGCCATACCCCGAAGAGCTTAGAAAACTCTATACAAGACCTAAATCATTTCAGTCCTACTCTAAAGCGCTGAAACATGGACTCTATCAAAGGCAGATAAAGGAATCCTTGATCGTTTTGAGGGAAAAATTCTTCGAAAAATATTCGGTCCTGTTTGCGTTGACGGGCTTTGGAGGAGGAGATTTAACCACAAACTACTATATTTTATTCCAAAAAAAACTGCGCATTAGTCGTTTGTGATAGCTTGGACATTGTAGATCGAATGGGCACCAACGCTTCGGCCCGGAGAGCCCTAAAAAGACAACTCAGTAGAGGAAGACCTCACCTAAGGTGGCATGCACAAAATGAAGCAGACCCTAATCAGCTGGGACTGCGTAATTGGAGACGGGTAGCTAAGGACCTGGCTAATCGGCGAGGCTTTTTGGTTGAGGCTCAAGTTACATAACCCCGAACTGCAGGGCCACCTATCTATCTGCGTCTTAGAATTGAATGTGGGTTGACTGATTAGCTTCAATTGGGCTGTACTTTCCTGCTTATGATTCAGACTTTGGCATCTCGCAGGATAAAGAATTAGTGGATGGCCAAATTCACCCTTGAATTGGAAAACTTAAGCCCTCAGAAGGACCAAGCAGCGTTTTGACCGCTTCGACAAACACGGAATCACATCTTTACATTAAGAGTGATCATGGATAACTGAGGCAAAGGATCTTCTTGTAGACCTGAAAGTGGCATAACACAGTGTACTAAGACAGCATGTGTGGGAAGCCCCAAAAAATGTTCCTGAGAGACTGATGAACGCTATTAAAAGTGTCTGTGACAAACCTGTGGGTAAAGTAAGATTAAAGGAAGGGAGATCAGGAATGTTCGAAATTAACAAAGAACTGAAACGAGGTGATAGCGTTAGCTATCCGCTATTCGAAGTATACGTAGATGAAATAGTTAAGTCGGACTGAGAGCACCAGAATTGGATAGAGGACACTAAACTCTGTCTAATCGTTAGCTGTTATGGAAAAATAGACCAAGAACCACTATTAAATAAACATGTTAAAAAACTGCAAAATAAGTCCATTTGGGGGAAATTCAAAGAGGGAGACAGCTGAAATCAACAAACGGACGAGTCAAGGAGAACTAAACAGATTTCCAAAATGAAAGCAGAAGTAACCACACTGGGATTAAAGAGATACTGGACCATTGCAGTCATGAAACGAGAGAATCACGACCGGGAACTATGGAAGAGATGGATATTCTGACACCTAACTGCAAATGGTGAATCGAAAAAGAAGAAGAGAAGTGCCTACTAAGTGGATTGATGCCATTCTTTTATAGTAGTGATCTCCAAAATGTATAGCTTTATTCTTATGAAATCAAGACACTTAAGAAAGGAACTGCTCCATTATATCGTCCTTTTTTTAACAGTGGAGCATGACTCTTATTGCGAATTCTAATATGAAGGTTACTCATGACCCGGAAGGTTGCCTTTGCCGAAGAGAGTATGAAGCGAAAAACGTTTGGTTGTTTTGCTGACTCGGAACTGTGCCAGCTTACTAAGCAGGCAACACAGCCATCCATCCCCTTCCACCACGGTTCCCACAGCTGTCAGTTGGCTAGAGCAAGCATCTTATCATCTTTGAAGTGGAGGTTCCGTGCACCGTGGAATCTCCAAACTGAGGGCTGATAATCAAAGACGTTCTTAACTCGATGTGGATGAGCCAATGGATCCAAGTACAGGTAACTGTGCTCCGTTAACCTTCTTCTGAAGTATTTTATACACGAAAGTGTAGAATATCTGTTCTGCTTTTTCGCTTGTCGTCCAAATCTTGATATTATACAAAAGAGCAAGATCATTGCTTTGACGAGCGTCTTAGTTCAACGAGTTTGCGTACAGAATTCAAAATCAGCTGCCAGATGATTGGCCTTCTTATAAAAAATTGTCAGATCTGGGTACGACTCTTCGACCTCGTTGAGCGAGGAGACTGAGGATTTCCTACTGGCTCTGTATCATTTCCTTTCCTGTCCTTGTTCTGCTCCATAGTTTTGATATGTAGATATTTAATGGTTAGATCTACTGGTCGGTTGTATTAGATGATGATATAGTAGCCGTGTTGTTTTGGGAGTTGAATACCCAGCACAGTAGAATTTTACACACAAAGCAATAACAACACACCAAGTGGGGATAAATTACCCAGTAGCAGCAAGTGAGGATAGAACTACATAAGTTGACCACCAGAGCGCGAAAAATCTCATAAATTAGCCTTTAGCCGATCGTATTTGTTGCTTTTCCTCGGTTTCGACATTTGCAAACTGTCAAATGAAGAAAAAGAAATCGAGCCGCAAACCAATTGGTTGGTGCGGCTGCTACTGTGGATGAAGTGAGTATAGATCGTTTTTTTCACTGCAGTGAGTATAATTATCAAAAAAACACGGCTAGTGAAGGATTTCCCACTGAAATGATCTTTGTAGCTAATGGCTGTTCTCGGCGTGATCACCACTTCTACGTTCGATTTTCTTTTAAGTCTGGATTGTATGGTTCTCTTACGCATAGCAAAGCATCTCGCTTTTTGTAATCCGTAAATGCCATTTTCCCAAGGTTGTCGTTCGTCAAGTATCAAGCAGATGTTTCAATGCATCCCAATGCGGAAAGAAAAGTCTATAAAAATTTCTGATGAAAACTCTTCTGCACCACTCCTCCATCATTCCAAATTAATTGAAATGAAAACCCAACCAAACGGTTCAAAATCTCGTTTAATCTGATGATCGAGGTGTAACAATCAAACACATTTTGGTAACCAAAGGACATCACAGAGCAATTAACAGTAATCCAGAAGCAACCACACTTACTAAACAATTTCCACAAATTAAATCTAAAAGCAAGCGTAAAATTTGCATCAAGCAATTTAAATAGAATTTCCGGTTCACACTCCAATGAGGATGATTATGAGCTCTCTAGCCGATGTATATAGAGATACAGCACAAACCTAGTCAGCAACCCCTTTCATCAACTCGATAACCTTGTTCTATTTAATGTCCTTTTGCAATCATCATCATTTCCCTACCGACAAACACACAACACACACATCTACATATACATACAGAAAGCAACCCAAAACAACACTAAAATCTTTCAGTGCAGCTCCTGCGAATGCTTTTGAAATATTAAAATTAAATTTTCAACTTCGAACCGTACAAGGACATTTCGTCCCACAAGAAACCAACCCCAACTCATTCTGAATAAAGCAGCGCAAATCACCTCTGGGTATTCAAGAGCGTATTCAAGAAATTCCGAAACCAAACCAAACTATGATACAACGACGTACATAGAGCAACCCCCCGCCCCACCCAACCAACATTGAATTTCAGAACTCCAAAGGACTCCACTGCTGAATTACTAAGGTAGTAGTTATATGCTTGGTGGCAAGGGTGTTCGAGAAATTCCCTTTAATTCCATAAATCGACCGGAATTGGATCGATTCTGGTTTTCCATGCTCTCGTTTACAGGAATCCAATGTGTTGAGTCCTAAAAGTTTTTTTTTTCTTTCCCCTCCTCCTGCTCCGATATTTCTTTGCTCGCTTTCTGTACTCAGTTCCATCTTTCATTGGTAGACTGGTGTTCCGTTGCGAAAATAAAGGCGAATTGAGCTGAAAATCTATTTCACACTTTTGGAAATCATAAACAGTGCCTGGAGGCATTCAGAAGTTAAAAAAAATTTGTTGTTCCTTGTTTTTTTTTTCGAAGGCAAATAATATATGTTGGCATCGCGCCGAATGTACACCTCCAGTGAGTGCTCCCGTATTTGTAGCGCCACCGGGGAGTGGAAGAGGCAAAAAATAAGTAAAAACTTGGCATAGATGGAAGTTGGAGATGTATAGTTGGAGTTGGAGGCGAGCTAAATTGGAAAACCGTGTGGAAATTTCTTAATTTGTTGAAACTGAGTTTTTTTTTTTCTTTTTTTGGATAGAAATTTCGATTGGGATTGGGTCCAGAGTTTGTCGTGGAAGGAGAGGGGGAAATTAACTTTTTCAATTTTGTTTGAATTTTCTTGCTGTTGTTGTGCGTTACAAATGGTCTTGGTGTAATGGAATTTCCGGGAAAATACACGTTATGGGAGTGTTAAATTTTTAAAGCTTTATCGAAAGACGAAGGCGATAATCGCTTGAAAGAATAGCAATTGAAATAGGTTTGGTGTGTAGTCTCTCATAGAAATATCGAACGGGATGTCTGGACAGATGTCTGGGACTAGGGTTATCCTTGAGGCCGATCTCTAAACAAATCAACACACAAATTGCCTACAATACCTAGACAAATTTAACAACATAGGAAGCTCAACTTATACTCTCAAGAGGCATTACAGATTGACAGAGACTTTGTGTGAGAAGAGCTTAACTTTTGAGAAACTTTAAAACTCAATGCAAGCAAAAACTGTTTTTTGGAAGTTTAACGGAAAATGTCTATGGTTGCAAAACGTGCTTACAGGACAATATACGTATGTAGATTTAGAGTAAAGACTTCACGAAACTGAACTCAAAGACTTAATAACAAAGTAAAAGATACACTTGGCAACCGAACCAAGCTGTCTGAGAGTGATTTTATTTTTATAATAAAGCTATATACACTTTTATCTTTTAATCCCTGAATTTTCTTTTAATCAGACTTAAGTATGTACCTTGACGAGATAAAAGTGAAAATAGTGGGAACACATTACAGAAAAGCATAGTTGCTACGATATAAAATTGAGAGCTAAGCACGCTTAGACCAGTGACAGGTCCTTTGTGACCATTTGGTGTCTTAGGACATCTTTAAATATAGAGTGAAAGCAAAATGGTTGGCTTAACAGACAAACATGGTCGCTGACGTTCTGTGTAAAGTGATGTGACCTGTTGAGCTAGCTAGCAAACCATTTTAGTATCACCACCTCTCGGTAGGCAATGAAAAACCACCGAGGGTGCAATTTGTCACCATAAAGTTTCACAATTTGTCGTTTCGAGACGGAAACTAAAACTGAAGGTCCCTTCCATTCGTGAAAAAAATAGAATACACAACATATTATGAAAATGGTTTCGAGAAGCTGGACCTTATTTCTCTATGAGCTTTGTAGGGCAAGACTCGTAATAGAGACATTTAATACGTTTTGTCTAAAAATCAGCACTGACAAAACTAAATGTATCTTGTCGACAAACAAGGATCTGTCAGTTCACTGATTACAACAAAACGTCATTAGCTGACATTTATAACTTCGAAGTATTCATTTAGCTAACGGAGATCTGCCGAAGAGTAACACTTGGACGCCGCTGGTACTTCGGTGTATCAAAGCAACTTTAAAAATGATCGTCAATTCTGGTAGTTCTGCTGTATATCACCGAGTGCTGGACGATAAACAGAAAAGAATAGAAGAAACTAGACTCCTTTGTTGAATCGCGAAAATCAATGAAGGAGGAGATACAACCATGCAGCTATACAAAGATGTGGATGTAGCTCGAAAAGCTAAATCCTATCGCCTGCATTAGCTTCGACTCATCAAGCGAATGGACTATATGGCCCGCTGTAGGGACCAAACTACTATTTTCGCCAGGATGATTGGTTTGACAAACTGGCAAGTAACATGCTCTGATTCGTAAAGGATAAAAAGCTGGGATGTTCTAAATAGAGACTCTTAAGTTTGTAACAATAAAGCCCCAACTTGGCTATTGCTTAGAAGACTAGAAACAATGCATTAAACAACTGTTCGACCCAATGCATCACATCCTCCTGTGTGAGACCAACGCTAGCCCCTATGTCTCGTTTGTTATTCACTCGCTCAGTCCATCCGGTGCACCTTAGAAAATCCGCACAATAAGCTCGAATGAAAATTGCAAGCACAGTGCTCACAATGCCAACTCACTTTTCCAATCCTTTGTCTCACTGCAGAAAAAATTCGATACCTGTAGTGGAAAAGGAAATAAAATCATTAAAAATTGTCGCCACCTTTCTATGTCATAATTATCGCCGGCCTTCCTTCTCTACCTCGTTCATTAACGAATGTAATTTCTTCCTTGCAATTTTCATTTATCATTAACTGGATTTGTGTTTTCTTTTCGCTCTTTGTCCTTCTGCGTATCTTTAATTTAGTTCTTTACTCTCTCTTCCACCCGCTTGTTTCATTCTCTTAAGCTTGGTTTAATTTAATTTGTTTTTCCTCTTCTTCCTTTCCTATATAATTCTCAACAGTTTGCGTATGTGTCAGAACGGCAGAAGTTTTGTGCTAATTACGGATGTCACCATTTCACTTCCCTCCTTTCTTCGGAGTTCCTTTTTTGCCATTTGTTCTATGTCCCGACTGTTTCCTGCTTTGAAGTGCAGATCTAGCACACAGAGTTTAGATCCCTGTCGCTCTAAATTGAAGGAGAGCAATGTAGATTGGTACACAGCAATGGGATTTGTTGATGTTGAATTGCTTTTTCCCTTCCATTTAGTTGCAATCATGTTGCACTTTTACATTCTCACCACTACCTACTGCTGCCGTCATCAACAGAAGGCGGTGGTGATATTCTCTCACCCTAAGCTCACACCAGCAAGAGTGTGTTTTGCTTGATGTGAGTTTAATTGCGTTCGCCATTGGGTGGGTGAACTGTTTTTAGTTTTTCTTTTTTTTTTCTCATTTTCTTCCACCTCGTTCAGTCCTATTAAAAAAGTTTTCTCGTTAAGCGCTTTCTTTAAGTTTTGTTATATAATTTTTTTTTTATTTTTATTTTTAAACATTTTCTTATAAAAGAAAGTAAATCAGTTGGGGGTTGTTTAGCAAAAAATAAAAAAAATAAAGAGTGCATGTTACTACTTTTCTTTCCTATAATGGAATTAAATTTAGAAAAAAAAAGTACATGGAGGACATATCTACTTACAAAAACTATTGACTTCCCTTAAGTATACCTAACCTTGCTCAACAATGATGCCTATAAACGGATGTTTGGTTGGGTAAGTCAAATCATCATCATCATCACACATGGGTGAGAGTCTATCCAAACAGTTACCATTTGTATCCGTTTCGTCGGGGAACTAAGCTCTACAAAAACTAAAAGGAGAAAAAAAAAAACTAGTAAAGCCCTTCTAAACAGGTCAAAATGGTTGTTGCTTTATTTTTTATTCTTCCTAGGGAGCGGATTTTTTTTTTTTGAACCATCAAGAGAATGCGGTACGATGGAAAATACAATAAAAATGCAAAAAACAATAAAACTTCCATGAAACTAGAGCACACTGAGGGAAGGTCAGTACTTGCGGATTTATGTACCCTTAGAGTGCACAGCGTAAAATTACAAGAAATAACTACAAACAAACAAAATTATATATACATTATGTATGTACGAGTACAATCTGAAGTTGGGCAGTTGGTTAATTGTTTTAATGTTTTCGTCTATATACATATATATATATATATATTTTTGTTTTGTTTTATTTGGTTTGAATTTATAAAATTTTGTTTTTCATCTCTTCAAGCTTTAAGTGGTGTTCTGCATTTTTTTTTTTTAAATATCTAGGACGCGCTTATTAACTTCCATGGTCACGGAATGAATCTGTGTTATGGTCTACTATTTGTACGTTTCTATTTTTGAAATGGTACTCGAAACCGAAACGATTGTTTGAAGGATGTATTTTTTTTCTTCCTTTTGTAGAAGAACAAAAGAATTTTGAGGTGTATATTTAATGGAAGATGGAAAGAGAAATTCAAAGAACAATTGAAAAAAAATATGAAAACGAGACGACAAACAATCAAAGGAAAACTAATATGTTAACGATTGTTTTGTAGGGTCCTTTTGCTGGGTGAGGGGTTGGGAAAACAACATTTAATTGCAGAGTATAAAGTTTCCAAATTATAAGTCAAGTTGGAGGTATTGTTTTGCTAACTGTGTTCAAGTTCTTGGGTATTATGTTTGTTTGACTTAACCACAAGAAGTTGTGGACGAGTTCTTTTAGGTTTTTTGGTTTTAATTGTTGAATTCCTTTGCAAAAGTCAAAAAATGACTTGATACTTGTAAACTTGGGAGTGTGTGAAAATATTTTTGACGAATGCAATGAAAGGGCGCATTATTTTAAAGAATATTTCTATCACCTTTCAACCATTGGAAGACCGTATCTATAATATCCTTCTGAAACGTTCTTCTGTTTTTATTCACCCAAGGTTCACTTGCAGAAACTCAGAGAACCAATATTTTGTTTATGTTGTCAGAGAATGGAACGCCAATAAGTAATCTATTAAAATTAAATAAATTAAATTATTTTTACTTATTATAGACTTACCCAAGTCCAATGTAAACGATTCAAAACAAATAAATTAAATGAAATGAAATGAAATGAATCGTGGGCCGTATGTCAATGTGTAGGTTGTAAGGGTGGATGCACCTTGTACAGGACTGGAACTTCACTACTGGTTCAACCTCTTCGTGTTGACACTCCACTATTCTCAATGACTTTGAATTTCCAACGCAAAACACGGACAACATCCTAAAATGACTTCTATTCGATAAAAACTTCGTTACTACTATCCCCTGCAGACTAGATTTGAAGAATGGTTTTGAGATACACTGAAGGGACTTTATCTGCTTCTACACAGATGGCTCTAAAGTAGAATCAGAAGTGGCTGGTGGTGTCTTCTCCAATGATTTGAACATATGCATCTCCTTTCATTTGCTTGACCACTGCAGCGTCTTCCAAGTGGAGATGATGGTTGTCAAGGGGCTATATCGTAGATGATTAGTCAATAATGTCACCTTTAACTTAAAAACAGCTCTAAATTGCCGCTGTCTCTTAACAAGATGGCTGAACAATTCAAAATTGATACCCGGGAGTAGGGACATTCCAGGCAATTGCATGGTTGAAGAACTTTCCAGACAAAGTACATCTCTTTGCATCTCCCCACTTGCAGGTAACAACTCAAAAGGAACGCAATCGAAATCAACAACCGCAGGAGGGTGGATGGCTCCACCTGCCTCGTCACCGAACAGATCAGTGTTAAGCTCTTACTGATCAGATAAAAAAGGCTGCTTATTAGTATTATAGGGAGTGTTATAACGGGACACTGCACCATTGGCAGGTATACTTATAGACTTGGTCTCCTCTAGAATTATTTTTGTAGAAGCTGTATGGACGAGGCGGAAGAAGATACGGTTCTCCACTTGCTCTGTACGTGTCCAGTCCTCTCTGCTCGAAGAAGAGCCAGCTTTTTTCATAGTCTAAACGAACTGGCTGACATCAGCATAAGCAGCTTCCAGCGCTCCATAGTAAGGCCCGATTTTTTCTGCGGGTAGTTTTTCTGGAGTAATCACAAGATCCATGTGGTATTATAAAGGACCTTATCTGGTCTAAGTGTGGCTGTCATATACAGACTGCCACTCGGACCTAACCCAGTTACGTTACTTGCAGGTTAACAACAATTTTCTATATCACCTGGTGACAATTGCTATGAATTCATAAATTAAAATTAAAATCAAAACCCTTACACCTAATATTTTTATTTATTTATTTATTTTTATTTTTTTTAGAAAACAATTATCGTATTTGAAATTAGAAATAATGCGATTTCATAACTCGCAAGTGCGAACACGTAGGTACTTTCTGTTATTAATATTCAAATTCACAAATAATTGCATTTAAATTGAAATCACTCATCGCTTTCGCATCCGAATTTTCGTTAGCCGCATTGAATTCAAAATTAATTTTCGACTCAAATAGGTGGAACGCAATAATTACATTCGACAACAATGAGAATCCACGTGAAAGAATGATTTTTTTGTTATTATTGCATTTATTATTAAATTGTTAAGTGAATCATGCTAATCGCTAAACTTAACGCGTGAATTGTTCGAGCAGAGGGGATGCGATTGTGACAAAAAAGAAATCCACTCATTCATCTAGTGGTGCATGTGTGACAGGGATGTTAGATTCATAAGGCTTTTGAAGGATCTATTCATAAATATTCATAAGCTCCTGGAGACAGTATAATATATTCGTGACTTTAAAAAGGACAAACCGTGAGGATGCGGTAATTTTATGTGCATATTTTGTCTTCATCTTCATTTTGAAGGAATGTCGCAACAGCGACATGTTGTCCGCAAGTGCAATGTTGTGACACATTAAGTATGGATTGAGGAACCTTATAAGCAGACGTTTTGGTTATACTTAAGTCGAAGCAGGCTTAACATTCAAATTGGTTATGAAGCAGTGACAGAGGAGCTCTCCGATGAACTTGGAAAAATTTACTCTGGCAATGACATCCTTTTTTTGAAGACAAATTTTGAAGTTTGAAAAGAGAAATAAGGATCAAGGATAGATGAGAAATCAGTCCAAATCGTGCAATTTTACCAAAATGACGGTCGTTTCCGTGGGGACAATAAAGTGTATAAATGCAAATAAAAGCAGAAAGCAAAATGCTTGACTGAAATAGGTTAAGTTAGGTAAGGTTGAAGTTGCTGCCATCTTAAACTACTTTGACTAATGATAGGTCCGTTTTAATAACATTTGGACCATGGAAAGATTCTCCTTACCTACTCGTTAAACAAATTGGAGCTTCTGATGAACCTAATACGCAGGTTTCTGACATCTGTATTTATTAGATCGTCTAGATCATTGTAATAGAAGGCTCCTAAGTGAAGTTTTTTGCGAGAGAGCTGCACAGGTACAAAGAAGATGGATCAAAGTTACCTTCACTTCTGCTTCCATACAGCTGCTCTTCAAAATAGTTTGGGTAAAGGCGAAGCCTTCTTGCATTAGACAGTGTCCAGTGATAACACCCATTGTAGTGCTAGAAAGAGAAACCAATTTAGAGTATTTCAGATCCAATTTTCTTTCATATTTCGCGAATTCGTCAGCATTACAGGCATCTAACAAAGAGATGACCGGCAATCTAGAGCTACTTTTACCATTAAGGGAGGGAGGGTCAATGAATGAAAATTTGTTTTGTGGTTGCTGACAACCAGACTATACCAAATCGTTTAAAGTTGTTTGTATGAGTTTTTTTTTTAAGTGCTAGTGTGATCCCCTATCGCGAAATCATCTACATAAGCTATCACCATGCATACCTCAGCTTCTAGGGTTATCAGTAGTCCAATAGTCACAAAATTTCAAAGAAAAGGGCACATGACGCCGCATTGAGGTATTCCATGAACTATAGTGAACTTGTCAGGCATTAAGCAATACCAGATTTTGCTGATGAGAATCTTGACATGCTAGGCATTTGTCAAGTAAATGCAGCGTTTTGAGAACTACAGCCGGTTGGTTTCATTTAAGAAATTGTAAATCGGTAAAGGGGTGGCCATGGTGTAGTGGTTGTATCATCGCTTGTCACACGCTTGTCAAAAAAAAGGCGATCAATTGCGAAAAAAATGACGTCGAATCTACTGCACAGGCATAACACAGGCAGTAGGGTAGTCATATGGCTCGGAAGTGTTGATCGTACTGAGTAGTGGAAATGACATCGGGATGTTCGAAAGAAATACTGTGAATTATAAGCAATGGCAATAATGCCAATAACTCTCCCCAGTCATTCTGGACACCACCCCTGGAATAAAAGGCTAGAACCTAATACCACCTCTGTTTCAAAAATCGCTACAATAACACCATCGCTGTGTGAAAAGCATCATAAGGGTAATTATAATCGCTTTAGAACTAGTGAATTATAAAAATAAAATAAAATATATACTTTCATCCTGGCATGGAACTGCCAAATGATTTGTCTAAAAATGTTAAAACTAATGTATCCAGCACTTTTTCTCTTGAAAGTGAACTTCATCCGGGTTTATCTGCTCCTTAATGTCGACTTTACAGATGTAGGGACTTTATCATCGTTGGAATCTGAAATCGTGAGACATCACTACAGACAACATTTTTGTGTGATTGTGCTCTAAATAAGTGAAGAACCCCTCCTAGACCTTTGTATGTTTGTTTTAGATAATCCCACAAACTACTTAACCGGTCTGGTTATGTCTTTCATTGTTAAGTTGCTCATTTATTCCCAATAAACATAGAGTGCGTGTCATGAAACACTGAGTCACTGAATTAGTGTCAATGAAAATATCTAATTAGACAATAAGTTAGATTTTTTGTTTATTTAAAATAATTTCGAAAACTACTCAACCGATTTAGACAACTCGCCGTTGTGAAGCTCATTTCTTTCCCCACTCCAAAGAATGTGACACTTTTCTACTTTTATTACCCGATTTTGTCAAGGGACTATATGTCTACTGAACACTGACCTATGGAATTAAAATCACTTTACCTATTAACTTCAACGGCAGATATAGAACCTTATATCCAAAATCAAAAAAACGTTCCTTTTAACCTTTACAAACATTTAAATCTCTCTCAAATATAATAACCAGCACAAAATGACATGAGTTCCCTTTCATTTATTTATTTCAGGATATTTTTGGCACATCACAGATCTTCATTTGGATACAATTTATTCCACCCAAGGCGATGTACTCCGCAGTAAGTATAAACATCAAAACCAAACAAACATAACATACAAAAGAAAATCCTTAATTAATCCAAACCGTTTGATGTCAGTCAAAGCTAAAAAAAACCCAAAAACCAAAAAAGGACACTTTTACATGATTCATTAGATAAACAAAATTTACATTTTGAAATTAAAGAGCTTCATTCTAACTTTTGGCATTTAATCAAAACCTTCACAAATTTAGAAAACAGGAAGGACAAAATCTTTAAAATATAAATCACATCAAGGACACACTCTCTGTAATGTGCTCTGTACAACCAATTTAGAGTGAATGTCCCCCACAACCACAACTTTGAAATCTCTAAGCATTGTGGAATTGCCCTAGGTTAGTGATTTTCAGATTTTTGTATGTGTCCTGTGTACTAAGGATATCTTTAGGGCAAACCACAACGTGACTAAACTTTTTATTATTTTTTTTTCTTTTAGTCATTTGATTTGTGCGGGAAACCATTGGTCACGTAATATGTTGTTACCGTATAGTGTGTCTCACAGGAAGTGCTGTTCAAATAGTTGTACTGACATTTCCATTAATTTCTTAATTGACATCCTCTTTATGGTACCTTTAGTGGAATTCAACTTTTCCTATAGAATGGGCAATTCCCCTTTCATTTGTACAGGTGCGGGTACCACACAACTTGTGATATATACTCCTCGTTTGTATCACGAAATAGAAAGCAACGTCATCTGCATTCATACTCCTTCGAATTCACTTCATTTCAATTGAGTTCATCCCGACAAACTGCAACCAGGTCAAATCAGATGAGGGTGTCAGAAATGATTTAGAAATGATGACAGTGAAATGTAACAGATAGACAGACAGAGGATGCACAGAAGCGGGAACAAACTTCAGTTGCATCGGTTGCAATGCTGCCAAGTCAACAGCAATCACATCCCCAGTGTGCTATGTTGACACTATTCGGCCGCAGATTGAGGATGGTTTCCAGCAAAATTGTGTTTCTAGGACGAAACGTACTCTTTTTTCTTTTTACTTAAATTTAATTAAAAGGAGAGAAAGAAGCATGAAAGGACTTTGCGCGAAACTGTGATGAAGCATAGACAATTCTAAAACAGACAAAATTAATTGAAATATATTTAAGATTGTATCTATCAGTCGATGAAATATGAAATCGCATACCAATTAGTGGCTTTGGAAAAATTTGATTCGCAAAATTTGTTCCTCTCTTTCGAGTGCTCATTGCCTGTATCTGTCTGCTTCGTAATTGTTGCAGGACAAAAAGCTCATGAAAATCATGTGGTAACGTCGTCTCAGTTTCCCTGCTCGTTCATGTAAAAAGAGGACGAATGCCATCGATCGGGGATGTTGCTGTGTTTGGTGCGCATAAAACAGAAACTGGAATCGGAGATGGAAAAGGAGCAACCACCAGCTAATTCGGTTTACAAATGAGAGCAGACAACTGGCAAACTAATAAATGGATGAATGAACAAATGAATGAGTAAATGAATGAATGAATCTGAAAAGGACCCAGCGATGACGATGAGCACGACAATGATGATGATTGTTTTCGAATCATATTTCACGTATGACTGTAGGGGAGACACAGAATATCTTTCTAATGCACGATTGCCTGTGGACCAGAATCATATCCAGAAAAAGTGCGTATGTGCTCTGTCAGGAGCAATGATGGATGTGCTTAGATAGAGAGCCTGGTAAGCGAGTAGTCACTAAGGGGTAGTTTGTGGATTCGAGTGATCGGACATATGAAGCATTTCAGTGAGGGCTTTGAATTTTCCTTTATCCCACTCCAGAATTTTTTCCTAAAAAAACACAGTCATCTCGAAACCCGCAATCAATTGACCTTTGTGATGCCATATGGACTATCAGTATTCCATACAGAACCTAACGGAGCTTGGTCTCAAGCGCTGTAACCAGTTCACCAGTTTTCGAAGAACTGATCCCTCGGAACATGCAGACAATTTGAAAAATAGTTTCCTCCTTCGCCTTGTCCATACAGCTTCGTAAAAAACCATTCAAGAGGTGGCCTGTTGGTTCACTTGGCAATAGTGCAGTGTCCTGAAATGACACCTATTGTAGAGCTTGCTTGTGTTTGTGATCTAGCTTAGGCCAAATCGGTTTAAAAATGCTGATCGCATTTGTTTTAGGTAGGTAGCAAGCTAGAAGCGAACAATCTACTCGATAGAATTTTGCCATGCTTGGCAAGCTCATCGGCTTGGAATGTACCCATGTTAAGGCTTAACAAACATTGAAAAAGCCCTCAAAATGGATCTTAACAACAGAAATTCGACAAGCTTAAATGATCATCAACTCTTCTCGCACTATGTAACCATAGACTTTCTGTTTCTTCAACCACCATTTTAACAATTTCTATAAAAGTCCTTCGGACCTGTGCTGACTTTATTTGGAAGACCAAGAGACTGCTGTCATAGTTCTTGTCAATGTCCCGCCATCACTTGATATAGACAAAAAACTTCTACAGGAGCTTCATATGTATCTCCAGCATGATCCTGAGGTACCTCCATGATCTCAGTCATAACATTCTTCAGTTCTAGGAGATCTCTGCTCGGCACAAAATATAGTTTGAGTCGCAGTGCTCCTCTCGTCTCCATGTATATAGATAGAATGTCCCAAGTCCCATGATAGATGACTTCCAACTTAATCTGTTCTTACTTACTTACTTACTTACTTAAGGTGGCGCTACAGTCCGGAGTGGACCTGGGCCTCAACCAACAAGCGTCTCCAGCCAGCTCGATCTTTAGCTAGCTGCCTCCAGCTGCCACCTGAGTCGCGGTCTTCCTCTACTGCGCTGTCCCTCGGGGGCGAATTCGAAGATTTTCCGGACCGGAGAATTGGTGTTCATCCGTTTTACATGACCCAGTCATCTCAGAAATTAATCTTAATCTGAAATACTCAGCACAAACTGAGTAGTCCCATCATTAAATTCCTTGGTTCCTGTTTAGATGATGATTTATTGAGCTGATCTTATTAGCCCGTTGATCCCAATTCCATATTATATTCTAGTCTTTAGTCCTTTCTTTCAATTTTGTCGTCTTCACTTGACCTTAAAACAATTGACTTTGAGTTTACTCCCATTGCCGCAATGAACGTTCATGCAATTGATTCTAACTCAGGGATATCCTTCGTTATATTTACTTGCCAAAGGAAAACCAAATGAAAGGATTTACTCAACAGCCACTGGCGCCTTATCTGTGCTTTGACAATCAGTTCTTAGCAATCCAATTAGAAGCAGGCACAGGACAAAATCCCTGAATTTAATTTTCATCCCGTAGAATTGTTTTTATTACCCCCACCTCGTCGCCCACTGTTGGACAATTTTTGCTGAATTTTATTAAAACATTTTCCATTTGCTAGCTCCACTTACACCGCTTTTCCGTTTTTTTTTTTTTTGTATAATTTCAGGTTGTTGGCGAATGGACCGACAAACGAGTTCATCGGGTCGAACACCGGGTCGTTTTGGTGATTACCTTTGCGATAGCCCTTGGAGCCTAATCGAGTCAGCGGCTCGTGCAATGAAATCAAGACAAGGTGACAACGTTGAATTCGTCCTGTGGACGGGGTAAGTTTCGTGTTCCGGATTTTGAATCATTTTCCATTTTAGCTATTCTCCACTACCTGGTGTACGATGGGTAGGTAGGTTAGCTGGGCGGAGTAATAGTTGTGACATTCTGTCCTTAATGGGTCGTCCGTACGACGACGTGAGTGCAAAAGATTGCGGCAATCGATAGGTTGGCTCAAGCACTGGGCAAATGAAAGTTATACGGTGTGAATACAAAGGATTTTATGGAGCCGAAAGTTTGTTTTGGGGCGGTTATATCTATATGTAGGTACTACTGCGTGTGGTATAGCCCGCTGCAATGCCGGATATTAGTGTTTGAATAGGGGCTGCAATGGGGTTTTTCATCGTTTAAAAGCACATTTTGTTCAGGGTTCAGGGTGTTAATATTTGTCAAGGACTTGAAAATGGTTTTCTTCGAATGACAAGGGCGAAAGTTTTCTAATGGTAAATACTACGTGAGCAGTCGATTTGATCGAATAATTTTCTATAATATAGGGGAGAGAGGGGAATCGCGTTTCCTTGCTCGCGATTGAATTGCTCTTATTCCATCTACTTCATATCGTAGTAAATTATAAATCTGTCATCTTCGAATGGTTGTGGATATTGACTACTGATCTATCAAAATGTTCGTTAAGCTATAAATCTCTAAATCAAGATATAAGATTTAGAGATTCATAGAATACCACAGCGAAAGAACACAGTCTTGACCGACTACTACAGAATATGACATTTAGAGCCATACAAAGTTGCTTCAATAAAAGCTAGCTAGTGGTGTCATGCACTGCGACCTTATGGTCTATTGTACTTCCGCTTCGCTCCGGGTGGTATGTAGGTATTCCCCTTAAGAGTTACAGACATCTAAGTGTAGTTTGACTAAGTCGTGACAAACACCTTATTTAGAGTAGTTTCTCTTAAGTGATTTCAGAATGAGAAGGGAGTCCATGTTTAGTACATTCTTATCTAATATTTGGGCTTTTATTTCTTTGGATCAGACCTTCACATAATTCATGAGTCTTGATGGACTCAATGCAATGGACTCTGCAAAGGCCTTAAGTTAAGCATAGTTTCCTTAGGTTTTCTTTGAATTTGCAGTGATTCATTAGAATGCGTAGGTTGTTTTTATTTATACTAACGCATGCTTTGAAACTTTTTCGTTTAAGAGTTTCTTAGCCTGCTTAAGTCCTTGAATGTTTTCTTTTAATTCTTGGTGCTTATTCTCCATTCTTTTGAATTCATCTTACCATCACAAAGAATGGTTTAGGTCCTACAAATGGTTCTTTGTCCAACTAAGGAGTCCGCCCCTTCATTGTTTTCAATGCCGACATGGCCGGGTACTCGGCAGAGGGTTTTCATATTGCTACTGGCCAGTTCATAAAGTTTTCATAGGCATTCCTACACAATTCTAGACAACGCTACATGAGCGTTAAGCGCTTTGATTGCTGCTTGACTATCGAACATTATTGGTATGTTCAGTTACTGTCGTTTTTGTCAAGACTGGTATGGGTACACCTATTTATGGCACGTATTACTGCTGTATTTGCCCATGAATTCGGTCTAAGACCGTAAACCCCGGCTCCAGTTTCCATCCTCACCTCTTGAGCCCAGTCCGTATTCTGTGGATTTACCGCAACATTTTTTCGTACAGTTCAACTTGAATAGCCAGAAGGAGAAGTTTGTCAAGGAGAGCTTCATATTTCTTTGATCATTTGATCAGATGCGTTTTTTCCTTCCAATTCCCTTCTTTGCTATCCTTAGGTTCATTTTATTTGCAAACCATAAGTGTAGAGTTCAAAAAGTACCACCTTGGCTGCAGTTGGGCATGTTCACTTGGTCCCAATGATGCAGTGGCCTTTTGTCTAGTGCTTCTTTCTTTGTATTTGACTTTAGTTAGTAAACGGGTCAATATAATCCGTCTTATATGGTAATTTATAATCAGTGAGTGGACCAACCTTTCGCTGATTAGAATTTCGTATACTTAGTGTTATCGTAGCAGCACCATTTGCATCCCAAGGATGTCCAAATGAAGCACTGTTTCTAATTCAGCTGTGGGGGTTGTCATACGTGCACCAGTTACACAAATGCATAATAGTCCTTAAATTCACTCGAGGATTTTTGTATTCTACTTTTTTTTGGTTATGGAAATTGGTACTCTAGACGGCTCGTCCCTGGAAAATACACGATTCAAAACCGTAGAGAAATATTCCGTCCAACAAGGTAGCCCTTATTCGAGTAGAGAACCATTTAAATGTTTTACTATTGCCGCCTGTCAACATGTAATTTTTAAAACGATCTTGCCATTGCCTTTGCTTGCTGGTTCCTCTGCTTCTCTCGTCGCGCTAGGCTACACTTCTCACAAATGTATACAATATTGGGACTCCAACATGTTCCTCCCAACTGCGGGGGTAGCTTTAGTGTGAGCCTTCCTAAGTGAAGTCGTGATCTCGTATTATTGAGGCCAATGAGATGCTACTTCTTGAGCACAGTGATGTCTTAATTGCTGATACTCTAGGGGATTTCTATGTTTATCAGTGCAATTTCGGAGTCATTTCGCTAATGAAACGTTCATCAGTTATTGCTATCGTAAAGGCCTAGCCTTGTTGGTGCTGGTAACAGTCTCCAGCATCTGACCATCTTACTTCACTCTCTCTCACCCAAAATATTCTATATAGGATCGCATGAACTCTTGCTGCATTCTAAAGTCAGAGTCAGAAGCATCGTCACATTTCAGAAACAAATTCTAGTCAAGGTACCATAGGCCATCACTCGACCCCAGCGGATGTAGTTACCGTTTGGCTCTGAAATGCTCTTATTGGTCTGATTGTGCTTCGATCAGTAGATCGGACAAAAATTACCTATACTTTCTTCTTTATCATGACACTACAGTGCGGGGTGGACCTGTGTCTCATCCAACAGGGCAGCTTGATCTCTGCCAAAAATTACTTTATCCCATCAAAAATCACTCTTCATATGACTTGCATGCCAAGTTTCGATGTCAGCATTCTAGATATGAACTTGTGCGTCAAGTGGATAAGCATTTTGCTTGGTTTAGCAAGCTTTAGCAATTTTCTCTGGACCCAGTGTTGCAGCATCCTCTATTCATTGGTATTACTCTGAAGCCTAAGTGGCTTGATTTTGTTTAAACCACAGATTCCAATTTCACTTGCCTCCAAGTGGATTACCAACACTCTCAATTTTGAATTCCTTTAAATCCAATAATCTTCTCTCGGTAAATTTGTTTTCGCAAGCAATTAAGCTCACGCATTCGTCCTGCCAGTGGTATCCACCCGTTACCGTAGACCATGTGCGCGTTATCAATTGTGCTAATTAAATTTTCTGATTACATCGAGCAATAATCGCACAAGTCATAAGCGCAAGCAATTAATTAAAGCTCACTCTAGACCGGAAATTCATTGGGGGTAATTCTGGAGTCATGCCTTGTCCAGATATCCAATGACAATAATAACAACAACAACAGCAACACACCAACACCCAATGGTAAACAATTTAGCTCAATTGGCAATTACAATGCGAATCGGCTACATTACGTGTGCGGCTGATGATGATGTTCCTACTGATGATGGTCATGCGGAGAGGGGTTGGCATCGATGGCAGTATTTCCGGGGAGGGCGTTTTACGTTCCACAATGAGTTCAAATCAAATGCAATTCATTGCAATCTATGCGGCATGCGGAAATGTTTTAGAATCCAATCAACCATTTTGAAAATCGCATTTGCAGTTGTAGCCGGATATCCCAACCATAGTCAGGAGACTCTGTTCGTCCTGCAATGGATATTGCGATAACTCACCGACATTTCTGGGAATTCAACACAATTTTCTAATGTGCATCCAATTAAATTGTGAATAATTCGTAGTCCTGTATCCCACACGTGGGATTAAGTCCACCATTGCAACTTATTCGTTTGTCATTTTACCTCACCAGAGAAGTAGGAGTAGACTGGACACATTATGGGGTTGCAACTGCAATGATGTACAATTGCGGTATTAAATCGTTACATGCATCGACAAATGGGCATTCTCGAGCTGGGCTGATGGAGAAGAAAATATCGCCAACTTGTGTGATTTATACGTTTCGTTGAGCTGCCATATATAACCGCTGCCCAGGTAGCAGGTTAAATTGAATAATGACATCCGAGAGATTTAATTTAAAAGCAAATGACCAGGTGTGTGTTGTTTGTGCCAAGATTTCCATGTAATCTGAGGAAGTCGAATGGCTTCTGCTTGCATTGGTCGCCAGACATGGGGAGACATATTGAATATCGTAAGCACCCAGGGGTTACAAGTTCCCACATAGTAATCTTGTCGATGGTTGTTATAACAATGCTGTTATGGCAGTTAATGATAGTGTCTGAGGTTTAACGCACAGTGGTCGGGGCTATGAACTGGCCTGCAAATGATGAGGATAAAGTGAAACCTTTAAAGAATATGCGCATGGGTTGTGATTTATGTAGTGTTAGTGGAAATTAACTTAAAGCTGATGGGTGGGAAGCAAAGTGAATGATGAAAAGATTGATCAGATCTGCGACATCAATTTAATTCGCAACCCGCTACGAGTGAAGAGCCTCAAAATTTTCGGGAAACACGCAGTCTTAGAGTGACACTCCAAAATAGTCTTAGAATTGAGGAAATTACTCTCCTTTATCGAGTTAGTAGCTCCTTGTTTGCAGTTATTTAATCAGAAGCTTCTCCCTTATCTCATTTGAGACCGAACTGTAGACCGCTTTAACTATGTTACTGTAGAACTGAAATCTCACTAGTTATACTTTCCAATAAGAAGCTTGGTTTCCTTAGTTTGGGTAATGAATTGAGCTATTCGACGAGCTGTACCGTAAAAACTGTGCGCCTTCCGTGCTTATGCTGTCTTATTGATGTTTAAAGTCCGTTACTCAGTGCCTCAGTCTCTGCTTAGATATCTGTGAACTCCATTGGAAAACACTATCCTAGATGTCCAATTTAATTTTTATAACTGAGTCCAGAAAGACAGCACCAACTTACATCTTCAAGTGTCGGATAATGTCTAAGGTAATCTTCTTCAAACGTCTTACCGCAGTTGAAAGATCTGGGCACCAAGTCCTATTCAGTTTTAGTAATGTCATGATAATAACCATTTTACCACGCGATTACTTATTAAAGGTGGTGGTACAGTCCGGGGCGGACCTGGGCCTCATCCAACAAGCGTCTACAGCCAGCTCGCGCAGCTTCTCCTGTCTTCAATCGATATGGGGCTTCAGCTTACTCCTTCAGTAGCTTCAGTGGGAGCTTGAAGTTGTTATGTAGTACAATATCAAAGAGATATCAAAATAGACGACTTTGTTAGGGTCCCTTTTCCACTTTAACGCCAAGTGGTGGTATTACGCTCTAACCACTAGAACCACAACGACAGCTTTGCCTCGAGTTACAGAAATAGGAAGTGAGATGGATGGTGGTGGAAATGTAGGTATGGAAAAAATTACATTGTAGATATCGCTTCATTCCTAACTCCGGCAAACAGATGTAGGGTGTAGAGACATTAAAGCTCTAACAGTCCATCAAAGCTTTTTGTTTTTCATTTTTCAATGCTTAAATGGTTATATTCGTTGAAACGTTGGCTTCTATAATGGAGATGGTATCTGCGTATTCACTAACCTACCACGTTATCCTTTTAGACATCTATGGGTAAACGAGTGAGAGTGAAATAATATTTAAATTTAAATTGTAAACAAATTTTAAAGTCCTGCCACGCATCTGTCTATTGAAAAATACCTTTACCGTATTTTCGACAGAATTTTAATACACTTATCCGCACAAACAAACAGATTTGCGTAACAACAAGGACAACGACGACGGCAACGAATGGGGAGCACAACCGGGAGCAATCCGACAGAATAATAATTATTATATCCTTTTGTTTCCTAGAAACCGTTATTGAGGAAGAGCAGCCAGCAGCCCGCACACAGAACGTGTGTTTGCTTTTCAAAAACGAAATAACTCAAAAATAATTCCCTAAGAAGTGACAATGACGAGCAATGTCAATGCGAGGGGCCAGGATAGTCAGCACCAATACCACCCCTATACCCTGTATGAATCTGACGTGTGTAGCTGATTTTGTCAGTGGATCCTGTCTTGTGAGAAGAATAACAAATTTTTCACACCTTTATGTAGATTTAATGAGCCTGTCGCTTCTCCTTTGCTCCCGCTTTTGCCAAACGGTTCCCAATATCATGACAATGACAATAATGATGATGATGATAATGATGATGATGTTGATGTTGTTGATTCGGCAAGGAAACGTACGGCAACTTTGTAAGGCGCGTTGGCAAACTTAGTCACTCTCAATGGGGATGTAAATACTATTCTATATGTTTCTTATTTTTGTCAGCTTTTCTCGTTTTGTTTCGAATCGCTTGCTTGTGTTCGGCTACCCCCTCCCTTTCCATGTTCAAGTGAAAATTTGGGAAAATAATAAGTAAAACAAAAGTTTCCACGAGCAGGGGGCGGAGTGAGTCGTAATTTGACTGCTGGAATAGATTTGTGTACGGTATTTGCGTGTTCCTTAGGTCGAAACGAGACTCCCACGGGAGAATGGAGCGGATGAGAAATGTGTGTTTCTTTTGTGGAATTTCTTATTCCGAACATTGTTTCCAAATGAATTTTATTTAAAATTTAATTTCAAATGCATACGTACAGATACACACATGTAAGCACACGTACGCATCCAGTGGATGAAATTAATTCAAAAACAATTACCACTTGAATTTATTTCCGGAAATTTAACGAAAGCATTTGTAGATATAGGTACATACATATAAATTTGTTAAAAATGGTTTTCACTTTGCCGAGCGTAATTGGCTTTTTGCGTTAAAAGTTAAACGCTTGTGAGCAACAGCAGCAGGATCACAGATACAGACCCATATGCAGAATGTTTGACTAGGAGTTTGGTGTTTTCATTGTTTTGAATTAGCGTGGAAATTAATGTTTGGAATATAATATTGGACTGTTCGAAGTAGGGGGAGCTACCGGCGGTTGTGGAAAATTTGAAATTAGATGAAAACATTTTAAAAAGTTATCGTATCACCCGTCTGGAAAAGTTCGTATGTTAATTTTTGTCATTTGAGTAAATTTCTACCAAACTCTTGTACCTTGGTAATAAGTGGGTATCACCCTGCGACAAGGAGAGTACTTATGTCAAAGAGGTCTCAATGAGAATAGCAGAAGAGCTTAATTATATACTTGTGATAAACTCACTTGAAGTCAAACAGCCTTCGATTGTCGCCAACATGAATGTTATCAGGCTTCTGATCTGTCGATCGCAGAGTACATCCAGACAGTTTTGGTTTGACAATATATCCCCAGAACATCTTAACACATATAGAAGGCGATTGATGTCCTTTTTACTTTCTCTTTTATATTCAGCTTCAACTTAGCATTTGGTCGAGTATGAGACCTAAGTATTTCGTGCTCATTCTAGTGGTAGTATTAGGTGCGCAACTAAGTTCTCGCTGTTTGTCAATAGATGGCTCCAGAAGTAAGTGCTGGTCGATATAGACATATCCAAAACGTTATAAACCGAGCTTAAACATATGGTAAACAAACCGTTTTGACACATTAGTGATTGTTTTTTTTTGCATCATATACTTTTGGTTGTGTGAAAATGTCTGATTTTGTGCCAAATAATCGTCATTTGCGGAAAGTGTTGATTTTCAAAGACGGTGATTTCGATGTTGACGACCGTCCGCGTGAAGGAAGCCCAAAATCCTTCGAAAAGGCTGAATTGGAGGCATTCCTCGATGAGGATCCGTGCCAAATGCAAGAACAGCTTGCCTCAGCATTTGGAGTTACATGACAACGCACGGCCTCACGTTGCTAAACCCGTTAAAACCTACCTGAAAACGCTCAAATGGGAAGTCCTACCCCACCTGCCATATTCCCCAGACAATAAAAGACAATAGTTTAATTGTCAGCGGTTTACCTTCAATCCACACTGCTTCTTACAAACGCTTAGACTGTAATAGTTCATAGACAGTGGCTAGAAGTCGTCATAGGAGTCATGGGCCATCGCCTACTATCGTGCAACATTTATTCAACACGTAGTTGAATCCTGTCTCCTGCAGTAAGTATTTCAATTTAAAAGCAATCAACTGCGTTATATGAAGATACACGAAGTTTATTTCAATTACACTTCATTAAATTTTCATTTCAAGAATATACACAGATAGGTACCTACAAGAACTGAACATGTAAACCATCAACTTCGTCATTATTGCCACGAACATTTCTCAGGTAATCGCAGTTTTCATCATCATCGAAGCGTAATATGTGCATGCATACAGAGCACCAAATTAATAATTTAAGCTGACATGGCATTTCGTCAATGTCTGTCAAAATGATCAATTAAAAGAAACAGAATTTCATTGAGATTAATTTTTACATGTCAGAGGGCATCTCCCTCATCCTTTGGCGAAAATTGAACACTGTATCCAGATCATTGATAAGTTTCAATATTCATTCGAGCATTTCTTTAGAGAATAACAATGGCCGAAGTGTGAGCAATGGTCGAGGCTACGTATGAGAGCAACCGTTATTAATTCAAAATGCAATTTTACAATTTTTATTTCATTTTTTATTGCCCAAGTCCTGTCATTAATTAAGAAAGTAGTTCCACCGAACACGCAGCACAGAGTCAATCTGCATACAACGCACTGTATGCCAAGTCCATTTGCAACAAAAGAGAAGTTTATTTCCAGCGGGAGAGGTGGCTGTGATTGGTCGTATTCCATGCTGTTGTGACCGTGTGCCTGGCCGAATAAATTTAAATAAATTTATATTGACCGTCATTCGTCAAGCAACCGCACAACGTTCAATCTAGCATGGCCAACAAGAGATGATATCGAGCAAAGAACTCGGGCAGGTTATTTTTTTTTTCCAGCTTTTTTATTTTCTGTTTATAAATTACGTAGTCCTCGATGGTGCATATAGATTGAAACTGAAGTTCGTGTGCGGGAGTATGGAATTTCTGTTGTGTGTATGCACAAGGACATCGGGATATTGAAAAAAAAAAAAGCAAACAATGCGAGTAACGTTGCGCTGAACAGCCAGATTGCACAATTGACAAAGTATTGCTATACAATGTGCTTTCACACACTGCACTCAATTAAATTGAGTCCAACTAAATCCTTACAGTGGTGTGCAGAAGTTGCAATAAGAAAATAATTGATGAAGATGTTCATAGTTTGTTGGCATATGCTTCCATGGGAGAATTAAGGAAGCAGGGATCTCGTTTCTGTGATATTAGAAGTCCACTGAAGGCGAAGGCTTCATTAAGAACTGTACCATCAATCTGTTCACAAGTTTAAGTTATCTTCATAGCATAGAATCAGGTTCCAAATTGTGTGGTCTATTTATTCTTCGTTCTAAATTACTAAGACGATCCTTAACCAGATCTGAATGAGTGATTGTCTTGTTAGTACTACCTACTACTAGGGAGATGACAATGTCATACAGACCTCTCTTGGAGAAGCCCAGAATCACATCAGTTTGACGAAGGCCAATGTTCCAACCGCCTTTATTTGCCATGGCAGACCATCGTTCTTAGTTAGCCATGTACAAGTAGTGTAATACAGGCTTTACTTAAGTTGTTTACACATACTCATTTTTTCTCTTTTTTCATGGGTTCTGAAAATGCCAACGGTCCCATCAGCTTTACTTCCCCCAAGACTGCTAGTTCCGTCACCAGCATGATACAATAAATTGGCTGTTTGGAGTCAGTAAAAAGGTAATCCTTGCAATAAACCGTCAGTGTTTTGAAGCTTCTTCTCGTTTTCACCTAGTGCCTGTTTTCTTTCCTTGTCTTCTTATTGTCAGCGTCTAGTTCTCTTTTCCATATCAGAAGGACGACGAGTTTAACTCATTCGAAATAACATGTTTTGTAAATAGAATGTTGGTTTACAGGCATTTTTCCTCCTCCGTCGTGTTCTTGTCGGTTGAATGAGCAAACGTTTCTTTGCGCATTTCTTACTTTATTTTGATGGTACTACGAATCGGCCTGCATGCTAAGCATGATATCTATATCTACTTGGTTAAGATTTTTCTCATCCTCAGGGGAAGATTCAAAAACTTTATGCTTTGGATCTTAAGGCATTCTAACAGGATGACGTTCCAATTTTTTTTTTTTTTGTTTTTTCTATCGAAGGTAGCACATAGTATTTTACACTCCTCTATACCAGATAGTGCCGATAATGCAATTAATTCATCAAGGCCTAACCTCCCATAGTCATATGGATTGGGAGTACTAATTATATCTTTACATGAATAGAAGGCATCCTAGCCTACACTTTAGTTGCTGAATCTGAGCAGTCGTTTGAGCAACTTCTTATGTCAGATTGTACTCTCTAAGGTTTGCTATTTTCTGCCTAGTGGTGGTTTAGTGAAACAACGTGGATAAATGCTGCGATAAACACTAACCACCTTACCCATAGCTACTGATATCGGCTTAATCCACACACATAACGGCCTCTCACCTCATTTCTTTTCTTTTCCAGCGTGTTAAACCGTTCATAACACCGATTTTTTTTAAATAAAAAATACTTTTAGACGCAAGTGTACGTCCTACTTAGCTTAAAGCGAACCATTGAGTTCATCATGCGAACGGTTATAATAAATAAAATGGAAACTTTATATGCAAATGAAGTGTTGGCATTCTGTGTCCTGCTGTGTGTTATATGCTCGCGTTCACTGGCCTCTCGATTTAAAGCGGCACGACTGCTCACGCCAGACTCTATCAGTGTGCTCCAAACAGTGGCAACCCATTTTTTTTCCCCCTTCAATGGTTTTCAGTGTTTGATGCAAAAAGAAAACTTTTAAAATGTAGCAGAAAGGAGAGCAATAAAAAAAAATAAAAAGAAATAACATTTTTGCAGTCAAAGGATCTTCCTATTGGCGGAAGTCCGTTTTTGTATTAGTTTTTACCATTATTTTCTATGAAAGCTTACCAAAAAAAAACTCCACAAGAACTAAGCAAAAACACTGAATGTGTGGAAATACAATAGTTTTTCAATTCGTCTACTGAATGAAGTGTTAATTGAATGTATTTCGTGCCGAAGGATATAAAAAAGGATTTGGGGTGTTTGAAATTGAATTTATATATAATAGAGACAAGATCTGGATTTATTTATTATGGGAATTCACTATAAAAATTAGAAAAATTGCGATGAATCCGAATTCGTTATGTAGATTTAATTGTTGTTAAAACTTGTATGACTTTTGTCAATCAGGCTTAAAAATAGTTGAGAACCAAATTATTTTATAAAAGAGAATGAAGTTGTAGATATAAATGGTCTTCCAATAGGGGCTTCCGAGCTTTGACAGTTGATAGCGGCCATATTGTTGAAGCTACATCTGTCAAATTGGCTGTCATTTATTCCGGCTGTTTTGCCAAATCACAACAACACGTGCAAATAATAAAATGGTTTTATCAAAATGGGTGTTCTGTTCGGGCAACGTTCCGTTCGAAAAATCATCTTCAGCGATGAGGCCCATTTCTGGATAAATGGTTACCTCAACAAACAAAATTGTCGAATTTGGGATAATACCCGTCATCGGTCCATATTTCTTTGAGAACGACGTTGGCCAGGCCTATAGGCCGATGATTACCAACTTCTTTTGACCTGAATTGAATGATATGGACACCAACGACACATGGTTTCAACAGGACAGCGCTACGTGCCACACAGTTCACGCCACATTGGAAATTCTGCAAGAGCGATTCGAGGGCATGGTCATCTCCCGTGGAAGTGATGTGGACTGGCCACCGAGATCGTGCGATTTGACCCCGTTAGACTGTTTCTTGTGGGGTTTTCTGAAGACGCAAGTCTATGCGAATAAGCCACAAACCACAGCGACCCTCAAAGCCAACATAACCCATGCCATCGGTCAAATTCAGCCTGATTTATGCGCCAGAGTGATGGAAAATTGAACATTTCGGATGCGCGCCACCCGGAGAAGCCGCGGCGGACATTTGGAACAATGTTATACTCCATACATAATGGCATCGAAAGGTCTTTCAAACGAATAAAGAATGTCGAAAATATCTCACACAGACTTTTTTTTATGTAAATTTAAAGATAGGAAGCACTTAATGAAAGACTCGATATTATGCTAGTTGTTTAATTTTACAAAAAAATAATAAATAATATTTCATTCGTCAATTATGTCCTGTAACCCCATATTAGTGTCGACAGAAAGACAACCAAAGATTTTTCGCCGTACTATCTACCTCTTTGCAGGCAATGACAAGCCTCCAAACTATGAAAAAGCAACCGCCGGTTGTAGCCGTCACTCCAGTCCTGCAAAAAATGTAACACGCCCATCATGAATGGTTACGAGATGCTAAGCACTGGCCTAGCACTCACTATGATACCACTAGAGTAAGAACCAGTCTACGCTTGAAACCATTTACATTTCCTAACAAAGCAATTAAAATCAACCATGCTGGCGGTCTTCAGATGATTAAGATCGTCCAGCGGAACACATGCAAAGGAAGTACACGTCATCTTTGCAGCTCCTGCGTAAATCCTTGCATACAATACCCAAATGTTGAGCGTGCCTGCCTAGGGTGCAGTGCCCTGCTAGGACGTTAGTTAGTTTCGAGACCTGGTTTCTCTGGTACACTAGTCAAGATCCTACTACTTATTGTTTGCTTTTACGACAGAAAATCGGTATGAATCAGCCGTCTTCACCTTGAGAGTCTTGTTGTCAGCCGCACAGTTCCCTGGAATATCGCTGTAAAATGGAACCCAAGAGAGTGTGACATAATGTTGGTTAGTGATCTTGTTTAGAGATACACAACAATCCTTCAACGCCCTAGGTTTTGTTGTGTTGAATACAAGAGATCTGATCGCAGCTTAGCTGATATAAATTCCAAATATCTCTGCGTGATACCGGCTTAATCTTAAGTAAAGCAGGGTCCGTGACTTTGGCTTGGAAGAGACAACAGTGATTAGGAAGACTGAAAAGGTGGTGACCGTTAAGGTTTACTGAAAAAAACACGGAAACAGACTCCTTCGTCTGTTTTAAAACCGTTTATAAACTAAGAAATTTGCTCTTTGGAAAGGTCTTCGCACTGGCTCTAGGCTCTTCTATCTGGAATTTTATACGCGAAATGCAATTGAAGTCATTTTCAGTGTGCAGCATATCAAAAGATTTAGGAAGGCTTCGGTAAATCAATAGGATTTTGGCATGTCCCACATTTTTCTCACATCCTTGGTGAGTTTTTCTCAGCCTCTGGGCCGCGTAAATAGCTTGCATTGCATGACTTTACCATCTCAAATGTTTTCGAAAACTGGTCCGTCCCACAGTTATTGTGTTGAAATCTTTAATCACTGTTTCAAGTAAACAGCAAATTTAATTTCGAAGTTCAAAGGTTCTACATATTTCAGTTCCTCAACGAGTTCAAAACGATCCTATGTTTATCCTTGTTTACATTTGATGTTCACATAAAACCTCGTAATTAAAGTACTATTTGGACATTCTGTTCTTTTATTTCGCAGGACTTGGCATTTTACTTCAATGACACATGTCACACCAGCATTTATATTACAGCCCTTTTTCAGTCTTCTGTTTAATTGTAATTATAATAAAATCAAACAATTACACAAAAAACATTGCAAACGCTTTACTTGCTTAGGCGGCATCGCAATCCCTGAATGCCCTTTCCTTTCTTTCAAAAACTGTCCATTTGGGTCATTATAATTATGTACATCCTTTAAAAAAAAAAAAAAGGGAAAATTTAAGTAGGTACACTCTTACAAAAAAATATCTGTGACATTTCAAATCCAACGTAGGTACATTTTCTGATAAGAAAAAAAAAAGTTCTATCGAAACCCGCCAGTTACCATCCTAAACCGGCCCGCACTTTCGTAAAAATTTAATTACGACTAAAAGGCAGCTTGTTTTACTTTTTTTTGTTTTTTTTTTTTGTTTTCTTCAGTGTAATTCTCAAATAACATGCAAATTATCCAACCCTTTGTAGAAATACCCACCCTAGCCATCCCTCACCATCCACCATCACCACCCGGTGAAGTTCATTTATTCCCCTTCTGCCTTACAAAACGCGTTATTTTCTTGCCACATTTTTACGCATTTTGGAAGGATTTTTGTTTTCGCATAAAATACTTGGTTTTATATTCGCGAATTTAATTACTTCTACTAGCGGGTTTATGAGCGAGTGCTATACCCAGACTCATTATCCTTTCCATTGTACGATGGTGGCGTAGGAGACGAAATTTTGGTCGTAATAAAAATTAGTAAAAAAAAAAAAAAAACGCATAATGGGTTGACCCACACCATCCAATTTATTATGTATCCTTGGCCCCATCCTGTACAAAGTGAAATTAAGTATTTCACAAACGAATATACTCGTTCTGTTTTTTTTTTGTTATACCCGCCGCCGGCTTCTTGCAAATTGAAGGTCCTTATGTCGCTGCGTGGGCACATATCTACACGTTTATTTATTTTTTTCTTAAGAATGTGTCCTTATTTGCATGGAAGTGTACACCGGGGTTACACTTTGGTGTAATAAAAATTCCTTTCTTTGGAGTAATTCTGCGGTGTGGTGGTTGCGCTTTCAAATTATTATTATTATTATTTCTTTTTCTCAATAAAAATTGGCAGCCCCCAGGTGGTTTGGGCAGTGTTGCCACTTTTTTTTCGTAGAGGAAGCATCATTATGTGAATGTCGTAATTCCGTCGATCTGAATTTGATAGAGTTGCCTTTGTCGACGGAAGCTTGAGTTAACTTATATAACTGTCTTTTGTTCAACTAACTACCTCCTGTTTACGACTTTCTCACATTTGGGTAGGTGAAAAATATATAAGTGTTGCATTAAAGGATGGGGAACATTTCATATCTAGGTTGAGGTTAGTTTATGTTTGAGGGGAAGTAGTCCATTGGATTTGCCTTTTACATATTGTTCGGTACCGTTCTATGTATAATTATTAAATTTACTCTTTGACTGATGCAAGAGGCACTGCGACCTATAAGATCTTTCAGAAGAACCTTACGTAGCTAGTTCTAGGGTCTTGTGTCTGTATCTTGGTACCCAAACTATAGTTGAACTTTGATACATCTTGGAGACCATTAAAGCAGCCAGCGAGAAACGGCTTTTGAGTTAAAGTAGTAAAAACTTAGTGGTTTAAGCACTGCTTGATTGTCGGTGAATACAAGTATAATGGTTATACCAAAGTCAAGATTAATGTTGGCTCAGGTATCAGTGGCATGCAGTTCGGCCTGAAAAGCACTAGGGCACATTCCAAGTGCTCTTGAGATTTTGTGATTCGGGCTAAAAATACCGACTCCAACACCGGAATTCATCTTTGATTCATCAGTATACCGCACTGGTCCCTTTATATTCATCAGTGTATAGTTAAAATCCCAGAAAACTGGATTCGGAATTTCGGTCTCGAACTTCTTGCCAAAGCTGAGCGTTTTGGTCATAAAGTCGGATACCACGCCATGCAATCATTGGTTCTTTTTTACAAACGAAAACTATAATCCTCTTGTTCTTCACAAATTTTATTCACTGTTTCTAAATATTTTTTAAGTATCCTGGCAGTCTAGTCTAGCAACCATTGCGCTTGTCACGCTATGTCCTGCTAGTGCATCTGTTTTTTTTCTTCATTTCCAGTAAGCTCCGAGTTATTTTTTCATTAAGTGTTTAGCACTGCGATTTTTCTTTATGTTTTTTGAATAAGTGGTTTCACTCCGAAAGATGTTTAGGAACTTCTCTGAGTGGATGGCAGCACGCTGTTCCATTGGGACAACTTCGCCGCCAAGAATTCTCTCTTAACTCTCTAACAGAGTCTACAGCTTGAATCTGTTGTAAGGTTCATGCGGTCTAGATGTTTGTTCAGGCGGCTCCTGGTTCGAGTAAGTCGCACACACAAATTGATGGCAAAGATCTCGGCTTGGAATATGGATGGTTATTTACCAAAGAAGTTAGCACATGGTGATTCTGTAAAAATTCAAGAACCAGTTCTTGTTTTCATTTTAGATCTTTTCGTATACTCGACTTACAGGATAACTATTGAGAAGTTTTTTTTTGAGCAGTATGTCATCGTGTCATGCTCCAGTGTTTCACGTATGGATAATTGAACTTTATAGGACTTGGAGTCATAATTGTCTGAGTGAGAGTCGATGAATCTCTTGTTTGGCTTCCATTCGTTTGAAGTCTTGTAGTGGTGGTAAAACCAAGATGACTTTGGGTAATGTCATTGTCGGCTACACAACGCAGTTATAATTCAGCTTTATGCACTACCTTTTCCAGAATGGGGTTAAATATCCACATAATTCTATATGTAAGATAGGGATGTGCCTCGGTAGCTCTTAGATAAACCTTATCACTCATTTTGGTATATAAATAGACATACCTATCACATGAAAATGTTACGCATCAGCTCTAGATTTAGGAAGTTCCTGTCAGAGTCCATCAGACTTAAGAGCAGTAGCTTTAATTATATGCATCTTCTGGAACCCTTTTCTGCATATCACACTACTTATTTTACCTAGTAGTGTAAAAGTTAAATAGCTCTTCACTAACAAATTGGCAGCACTGAAATAAAAATAGGGCTCAGGGTCCACATAAAGGATGTTCATTCAACTTTGTTCCAAAAAAAAATTAACATATATGTACACATATACATATGTACATTAAGTCTACCAGCGCAAAATATTATATATTTCTCTTAGTTGGTTTTATTTATGAGAATTCGCATCGTTATTTTCTTTATGCTTAAGGCAATTGAAAGAAAAAGGATAATTTTAATTGTACGTATAAAATTGTCGGTTTTATTATGTATGAATAGTGTGGTGTTTGTTTATAAGATGCTGTTCAATACACGAGTAATTATGTCAGCGGCTTAATGATCTAATTAGTAAATGTCCTTGTGTGTAATAATATTATGTTAATTGCATGCGTAGGCATATCAAAAAAAAAATACTCACAAAAGAAGGTTAACAAATAATATACAATTTTGAAATCCGCTTCAATAAGGATTTTGTTATGCGTTTTAATTAGAACGTAAAACTAATTTTGTTTGGTTTTAGTGGTGATGGTTTTTAATTCTCATAATTGAAGGTCCTTACTTAGCTCTATGTAGTAAGGACATCAAGTGTTGATTTTTTATTTTTTTTGCTTTAACCCTTGTCCGAGCAAAGAATATTACTTACTAAAACGCACTTATGTGTCCGATGAACATATCGAATCAAAAACAAATGACAAACTTTTTTTTTGAACTTTTATTATAAATTTTATATATATAGATTATGTAGGTTTTTTCTTGTTTAGTAGATTTATCCAAAAAAAAAAAATACAATTTAGGTATTTAGAAAGTCTAAGATCGACAAATCTAGATATGATCTCCTTTTCAAAATATCACAAAAAAAACAACATAAGGTGTAGGTATATCCATTAGAGATGGCCCTAATCACAAAGTCTCAAAGGCACTCGGAATTTGTCCTAGCGTCTTTCAGGCGGAATTACATGCCATCGACACCTGCGCCATTATCATTCTAGATTCCAGCATAAAGGGGGTACCGATCAATATATTCACCGATTGCCAAGCAGCGCTCAAAGCACTGAGTTCCCATTACTTTAATTCAAAGGCCATTCTAGGCTGCTTCAATACTTTCCAGAACCTATCAAAGCGGAATAAAGTCAAGCTCTGGTGGGTACCAGGGCACAGAGGCATTGAAGGCAATGAAATTGCAGACTAACTTGCCAGGAAAGGTTCTTTAGAAAGGTATAAAGGTCCCCAACCCTTCTGCGGGATCCCTACTTCCATGCTCAGAATGAGTCTGGACAGCTGGAAAAAACGGAACCTCTTATCCTACTGGAACAATATTCAGGGATTTAGACAGGCTAAAAGTTTCATCCGACCAATGAACAAAACCATAAGATTATTCTCAACCATAAAAGGGACAATATCAGAAGACTTGCCGGTTTCCTCACCGGTCATTGCAGCCTCAGACATCACTTACATAAACTAAATAGAGTTTAGGAATCTGAATGCAGGAAGACGAATCAGCAGAACACGTACTATGTGAGTGCGTGGATGTCTGCAGAGTCATTAAACGCTTTCTCCAGAAAGAATTTCTAACACCGGAGAATATTCGTAATGCTTCGACTGGAGATATCCTCAACTTCATTAGGAAGATAGAGGATCTCCTTGTCTAACTGGCTCCAGACACAATAGATCTTTCAGGTCGCAGTGCCATATGCGTCTGTTGAAGAGCCTAATCATAATAATAATAATCTGTTAGACACACGTTGCCCGGATAAGGGTTAAGAATAAAAATTAAGAGCATGATAAGCGACCACCAGGCCCTTGCTGACAAGCCTAACGCTCAAGACTTTTGTCTTAAGTCTGCCTCTGCTTGTATGCATTTCTCGGTATTATCGTCTCTTAAACTATTGTTACGACTTCTGAAATGCAAAAACAAGTAATGTCCTTACACTCTTTCACAACTTATCTTACGTAAGTGTGTGGGCCGCTTCAATAGTTCACTATGAAATATGTATCCAATAAGCATCCTGGGGAGGTGATTATGCATTTCACTAAATCGGGTTCATAATGCTTGCTTTGCCTTTCAAACTATGGATCATTTCATGTCATTCAAGTCTTGTTTTTCCTATTTCAAAGCAAGCGTATATCCGTATGGTATTTATGGGGCTCCACCAGCTCACTCTGTAGGCTTCAAATTGTAAGCCGATAGAAAAAGGCCAAAGCCATCCACATAACTTTAACATTTTGCCTACTTAATCGATTTACGATAATGCCAAGGTGGAATTATATTTTAAAGTTGCGGAACCAGTAATCCACTCCATAACGCTCATCGCGCGTTGTTAAAACCTTTTACATATTTTTTTCACTATACAGGCCATAGTCTCGAACGCGAACGCATACATTGTGGTATTCAGATTATTTTATTTATTTTTTTTTTAACAAACTCGACCATAAGTTTATAAATACCGCCCACCGAAACTCATTTCAACTCATTAAAATTGTACATGCATAAAAAATTCGTCTTCACTTGCATGGGGCAGATGGATCCGTCTTAACCTCTCTGACAAGCACACTGGCGTTTCCCATTTCAACTCATTAAAATTGTATATGCATTAAAAATCCTCGTCTTTGGTTCGTGGCAGATGGATCCATCTTTAGGTAACCCCCCGAACCCAACTTATTGGTTTAGTCTTAGTCTTAGTCTTTCGGTCTTTACGCGTCTTAAGATGGTATAAAATTACCATTAAGAGGGCAATATTGTTGTTTCATCAAAATTATTTACAACAATTTGAACGTCTCATCTTCTCAAGGATTAACTTGACGAAAAAGGAAAAAAAAAAAAAAACTCACAAAAACAAAAAAGGAAGGAAATGTATTCAAGTTAAAGGGGATCTTTAGATTGCTCACATCTCGTGTCCTCATTATTGAGGGAAAAAATACGAGTAGGTAAGGTAGGTAGGTACTCGTGTACAGGTTAAAATTGATATCCTTCGAAAGTTGATTAGAAATACATTTTTTCGCAGACTTCTTCTTCAAGCAAGTATGGCGTACGTTATTGATTTAAAAAAGTTTTGCTTGTCAGTTGCATTAAGGGTATTTATTGGTTTCGTTAAATTCTTCTTATCAATCACGATGATTACAACTTTTAAATGATGGGTTATGTCGGATACAGACTGGCATAGCTATCATTCTTATAATACCCTCAAAATCAATTGCCAATTTCGTAATTTCAAACAATGAGTGAGACTTTTGAAGAAAAATTACAAAAATTCGAACTGCGTTTGATGATCCTTGTTCGAAATATTGATTTTGTTATTCGATTTCGAAATTTGCATCAAAAATTAGTGGAAATGAATTTCGAAATTTTTCACTTGTTTTTAAATTATCGATATCGGTGTCGGAAATTCATTATTCAAATTATATAACCTTTTGGGAGATTTTCAAAAATTGATAAAATCGTTGGTTTGTGTACCAAATTGACCTCGCCATGTACCGTACATAAATATATCTGAACATGACATTTAAAATTCGCTCGAAATTGATCTACTTTTATACTATATCTATGTAGGTATGTTATACGGTACATTTTCAAAATAAAACATTAATATGAAGGTATGTAAGTACAGTCATGTATATTTTATTTTCCCTTTTTTCGTTGTCGATTTTCCCAGATTCATGCCTTAACCGTGTCAAAACTTTGAGCATCGATATGCCACAGTGTATCCTTTGTAAAGATATATTGAACTGTTATGGAGTAGGTAAATCGATTACTGGAAAATTTAAGACTATGGCAAAGGATCAGCGGCAGAGCTGTATGGGTTTTGTGTTACCCGGGTGGCATTCTCGTTTTGGGATTCTTTTAAAGTGAAAGTCGAAATTGATTATAGGCGAACACCTGTTATGAATATTCAAAGTCATTGGCTATAATTTAAATAAATGTTCGTAATATTGGATTCTTGAAATTTTGTTAATCAAGTCGAGAGTGCTGTGTTTTTGATGGTGGCGGTTATACGAGGGTGTTTTGATGAAATGTAGACCGGAATGCTCAATGAGCGTGGATGGTCTTAATGAATTTTTTAGAACAAAACACCGAATGTGGTTGCCATGAATGGAATTTTGAATTTGAAATTTTTGTTTTTCCTATTTTTTGTTGACTATTGATACAAAAAGTTCTACTACATGGTAAGGGGGTAGACTTTTTACTATCGTAAGGGGTTATTGTAAATTTTAAACAAAATCAACATTGGCAACTTGGCTAGGAGTAAAATAAGGGAACATATTTAGAAAAGGAAATGTCCTTACTGATTCATTAACACCCATCCCAAACAGCTGCAGCTAGAAACATGCAATTTTTTATAGCGCAGGCAACCACTAAGAAAGGATTATTGGAAATTCCGTCTGTTACTAACTTACTCACGATGGTGCTACAGTCCGGGATAGACTAGGTACACAACCTTCAAGCGTCTCCAGCCAGATTGATCTATAACGAGTTGCCTCCAATTTCGCATGCTAAGTTGGTTACGGTAACTTTCCATTTGAACGCCAGCAGAGTCGCACTCTTTTTCTACTGCGTCGACTCTTCGGGATGGACTGAAAAATTAGCTGGGTCAGAGCTGGACTCTTCTGACAAGTTCGATATCGCTAAACAGCAAGCACAATTCGGTGTTTTATCTCCTCTTCCACTTTCCATCAACGCAGACGGGACGGGTCGTCACCCAAAAGATTCTTCTCTCAAAATGATCAAGGACAATCTCATCTATTCTTACTAAAGTCCACGCTTTTTCACCACAGAGCAGGACTGGGATGACCAGGGTCTTTTTGGTTCTTTGAGGGAGGGCTTTGCTTCTCAACTTCTATCTTAGCCCAAGGAAACAGCGATTGGCAAAGATTTATCCTTCTTTTGCTCTCAGCGTGAGTAAAAAGTGAAGCCTAGGTAGACAAAGACCATTCTGGTGACATTATGGAGACATCGGTGTTTGGTGTCCTTTTTGCAAATTGGGAACATCAGTTTTGAATATGTTAATAGCTTCACATACCATTCACCCAGAAGTTTCAGAAAAAACATACTTAAACTAGTCGTAGGACCTGGAACTCACCTTGTATTTCATACAGGACCAAGCTGCGCATCTTTAACTCTTTTGTTAGATCTGATGCGTAAATGAGCAAGATTAAGTTAGTTTGATGCGACTGCCAGCTAAAGCATAAAACCAGCACCCTTAGACCAGTGATAGGCTCATTGTGATGCCACATGGATCTGGAGAGATCTCCTTACCTACCAGTTGAACAAATTGGAGCTTCTGATGAAGTGAAAGAAAGTTTCTGACATCTGTGTTTATCAAATCGTCTAGGTAGTTTAAGTTGAATTCTCCTAAACCTTTTTTTGCGGGAGAAAGTTGCGCACAAAGAAGGTAAAGAAAAGATTCCTTCTTCTCTTTGTCCATGAAGCATCAGCAAAAATCCTTTGAATGTACTCCAAGCCTTGTTGCATGCTTGCCCATTAGATAGTGTCCCGTGAGAGAAATTAAATTCTTAGAGCGTTTCAGATCTAATGAGCAAACTTCAAGTGTTTGAATGCATAAAAGTATAGGTACATAGGTCAGGCCCTGACCGCCCTACAACAAGATTGAAAATATCAAGCCTGTTACAACATATTTTGGTCATTTTCGGATTTTAAAATATTCTTAGAAAAAATCCAGAAAAACAAGAGGTTGTTCCTTCAGAACGATTCCAAAGTAATTATATAGCGTGAGGCAAACAACTTATTGAAGATCACTTACAAGACATAGACTCTGGAGGTCTTAAAAGAGAACACTCGCCAGAAGGGAAGAATGATAGAAAATACCACAAAAACGGTTAAACTTTGGGTGAATGATAAAAGGATATACTTGACAGCAATAAGCACACAAAAGTGTCCACCGTCTTTTCATTGAGGTCTTCCACATCTACGTCCAGATAGCTTTCCTTTTTCTTCTCTTATCTTCAAATTCGTAATCGTGTAGTGCCACAGACTTATAAGCTTCCAACTCAACGGGCATTCGGCCTTTGCTTCAATGACCAACATAGTTTCGACAAAACGAGCTTGTCCCAATCACATTCGACTTTTAGTTCATCGCTGTATCCATGTATCAGAATCGACTTGCTTGCTGTCCCTACCAAGTTCCTAATAGGCTGACAGTACTGTCACTGCCCAAAGTAGTCTATGTGGTTGAGCCTATGGAATACTCGTGGACGCTGCTTATGAGAAAAGCTTTGATTTTGTGGTGGGTGCTAGTAGTTCAAGTCCTGATTGTTAAGTTGCAGCCAGACCTGTAAAATTACAAGTCCCAGTACAAAGAAGTTGCAGCTAATCGTCACTTTATCTAACAGTTTAGCTATTTATCATCAGCGTAGCCAATGATATCACGCAGAAAAGCTGTCACTTATTTCTTTTGTCCACCAAACTTTGTTAAAATCTAAATTCATGTGGAATTCTTGAGTCGGATTTTTTTATAGAAAAACGAATTTAAGCTGCCTGCACACAAACTTAAAAAAAAATTAATCCAACCATGCAAAAAAAAGCAAATATAGGTTTACGTATTTATCTGAATTTGTATTTTTATTTATATTTTAAATATCCTTCTTTATGTGTCCTGTTTTTTTTTTACAGTGATGGCTTATCGCATTCAGCGCATCCAATGTTCGAGACAAAAAAATTGGAAATCCTGCGAAATATCACCGATTTACTGGGGCGAACATTTCCATCGCAATTCGTATTTCCCGTGCTGGGCCACGAGGATGGCACCAATACAAACTTTCGACGGATGGGTGAACTCTGGAGACACTGGTTGCCATCGGAAGCATTGCACACATTTGAAAAAGGTTTGTTTGCTTAGATTTAGCCGCACATATTCCCGAAATGCAATTTTTTTTGTTGCCTATCCTTTTGTCCATTCTAGTCTGAATATCCTTTTTGTTGTTTGTACTGAAGGCAAAAAATAGCCGAACCAGAACTTGATAGATGAATTTGGGAATATCGTAAAAAAAAATTAATTTCGGCTTCAAGGTTCCTCTCAATGCCATCGAAAAGGATATTTATAAAGACAGACAAGGACATCCATATCACATGGATATATCCTGTGACTTGCACCCCAAATTACTCATTGATATATAAATACTTGTACATACTCGTATACTAACACAAATACTCACTTGTTCTTCTTCTATCTTTGGCTGTAAAAACATACATAGGTGGCTACTATTCAATTGAACAAACAAAAAGTCGTCTAAGGATAATCGCCTTGAATACAAATTTCATGCGACATGACCCCAAATACTCACAGAGCCATTTGGCTGCAGTCAGACAACGACAACCGAATGGCGGTGGTTCCAATAGCGGCGGCATGGATTCCACGGAATACAAAAACTTTTACTACCATCACGGTGGTGGAGTGCATCAGCATCATTACCATGGTGATGGCAGCAGCGGTTATGGTACATCACATCACCATATGTCCCGTGGCAGTCAGATTGGTGGTGGCATTGGCAATAGTGGAATAGGTGCCATCGGCGGTATGGTGGTAGATGGCGGTGGACGTGTTAGCGCTCTATCGGAATATGAAAATCAGGATACGGAAAAACAATGGATTTGGCTCGAGGATGTCCTTTCGAAATCAAAGAATAACAAGGAAACCGTAAGTTATATGTTTACTGTTTTTGTTTTATTAATACTTTACTTGTTCCGTGGAACACTTTTGAGCATAGTGCTCTGGTATCTTATCCTTGAACAAGTTTCCCCTCCCGCCACACCCTTTGTGAGTCTTTGGCTTATGTGAATGTGGCTCATGTGTAGGTACTTCTTATCCGCCATTGGTTTTTATCGTTCCTCTGGTCTTCTCGTTACGGGAATTGTGATTCGCTTTTATGCCAAAGATGTACCCTAAGGAGAGGTTCCACATTGGATTAGGAGGTAAATTCCAAAGTTTCGGAATGGGTTAAAAGAGTAAGCAAAAAAGGAAAATCATTCTGAGAGGATCCTTTGTGTATTTTCGATTTTGAATAATTTTCTGGAAGCGATGACGAAGTTTTGTGTTCAACAAATTCCTTTTTTTAGTTCAAATTTATTTTAACTTTTTCCCCATTCTGTGGTCGTCGAGTTTGAAAAAGTTACTTCCGTGGAGTAAGGACAAACTGAAATTACTGTGAAATAGATAAATGAGTATGATCCTTGGGGGTAAGTTTAATTAATTTGATTATTCTTATTGCATTTCGGTTAGGAGTACGTTTGTGTTTAATGATTGAATTGAAAGGGCTATAGATCGGTCGATGAATTTTTACATCACATTTACATTTGTAATTCGAAAGGATAGTGTTTGCTTTGAATCCTTGTTTCTGGGGTTTTTTTCAACTCGAGAAGTATTGTAATTTTTAAAATAATGAGGTCTTTACTTTAAAAAAAAAGTTAAAAGTCTTTTTTGCTTGTTGTCTTGTCCCATGTTACAAGGAATTTTGCATCGCATTTAAGCGGTTATCAACTCATTTGAGTTATAGTTTCCTTACACTGTTCAACTATTTTAGAGGACGATGTGTGTGAATGGAATGTTTCGATAGCAGCCTTGCTGTTGAGGTTGTGGAGGTAAGATTAATATCTTGCAGGCCTCTCTCTCGGCTTGGAAGGCGGTTTGATTCAGATATGTTTGGTTCCGCTGAGAAGACACCCACTCCAACGCCGCATTCCATATTGAAACAGTCGGAAGAGATCGATACTTGGTATTTGGATAGAAGTGAGTTATTTTTCCATTCCGTCCTGTCCGGAAAGTCGACTTGAATGTTATTATTGAATTTCAGTTAAGGTATCGTGTAGTCAAGTTTGGTTGAGCCCAAAGCGCTAGGCAGCACTGCTGTGACCATATGGTTTTGGGGACTAGAACTCAGATTTTCTGAATCTCATTGCCCTTCACGAAACAATGTATTTGATGTGCAGGTCCAGGACCAGGATCTTTAGGAGCACGTTAAGAGCTCCTGTCGGACACAAAGCGAAGTAGAGCATTCAACATTTGTGTTGTAAAGAAAGAAACCTTATATTTGACAGAACGTACATCCGAAAGTAGGCTAAATGGTTAACTGATGAGCATTCGAAGCATGACACGAAATGCTGAATAGGCGGAATGTAACTGGCTATTACGCGAGAGCACTGTTTGTAAAAGAATTCGTAAAACAGTGAGAGACAGGAAACGTTTCTTCGGTGCTTCTGGACGGGTCGATTGATTTCGCAATGTGCTTGTCATCTATAAGACAAATGTGAGCGTTGTTCTCAAGATTTGAGCTAATATTCGCCTTAAAGATTGAGCGAGCTCAGAAGGGATGAACTATTTTTTGCATCGTTTATGGAAGCCTTGACATTTCGTGGCATTTTGGACATAGCAAACCGAATAGTCTTTCGGTTTGAGCGGTACAGGTAGGAACCATTCATGGATAATGCTGCTAGGTTTGGGTCTAGCTTAAGTGACAGAAGACAACAGAGGGTTGTGGAAGCACTAAATTTATTTATTTTTTTTATTTATTTATTTATTTATTCATCTACAAGCATTATTATATAGCTAACAGACGTTACAAATTTGTTTTTTAGAATATAAATATATACAATAGTTTGGATTTAAAATTATCTCTAGATAAAGATACATCTATGTGGCTGACACTGTTGAAAGCTAGTATGACTCTGGATATGGGTTCATTTTGACCGTAATTCGTTCTATGACTTTGCCGAAAGAGAAGATGCCTTATTCTTAAGGATCTAGATGGAGCATATATAGGTACCATCGAGAGCAGAGTAGGGCATCTTATATGGTAGCATAGTAAGTCTCTCACAAACATTACATCATGAATCTGTCGTCGGGATTTCAGTGATTTAATTCCAAGGAGTTGACATCTTGCTTTGTAATTTGGAGAAGGGACCCAATGCATTTTATAAAAAATATATTTTGTAAAGCGCCTCTGAACCTTTTCAAGTCGATCGGAATAGGTAGAATATGCAGAATTCCAAATGACATCCGCATATTCAAGAAGAGATCGAACTAACCCAGTGAAAAGTGACAATAAGGCAAATGGATCGCTAAAGTCCTTTCCGTTTCGCATTATAAATCCAACGACTGAATTAGCTTTTGCTACCATATATTCAATATGGGCTTTAAAAGAAAATGAAGGGTCCAGCAGAACACCTAAGTCTTTGATTTTATGTACTCTGGTCAAGCGAGTTGAATTAATTGAGTAATAAAACTCGATAGAAGACGAACTTCTGGTGAAAGAAATCACATTGCACTTATTTATGTTAAGTGTTAAGCCATTGGCGCTGCACCATTCAGTTAAACGGTTTAGATCGGATTGGATTAAATAACAATCTTCTACGCATTTAATAGCTGAAAAAAGTTTTAAGTCATCCGCATACAATAAACATTGACTATTTTTGACTACAGAAACAATATCATTAATAAAAATAATGAAAAGTAATGGGCCTAAGTGACTCCCTTGCGGTACGCCGGAAGTACACTTAATCGTTTTTGAAAGCGAAGCTCCAATTTTTACTCGTTGAGTGCGACCAATGAGAAAAGATGAAATCCAGCGAAGAATTTCAGAATGAAACCCAAAACATTCTAGTTTCTCGAGAAGAATTGAATGTTGAACTGAGTCAAAGGCTTTACTAAAGTCGGTATATATGGCGTCGACCTGACTTTTTGTCTCCAACACATTAATTGCATACGAAGAAAAAGAAGCCAAGTTCGTAACAGTGGAGCGACCAGATACGAACCCATGCTGAGCTTCAGATAAACATTCCTTCGTCAAAAACTCAAGTCTATTTTTCACGATACTTTCAAAAAGTTTGGGAATCGCTGAGAGTTTACAAATACCTCGATAATTCTCAACATTATTTTTTGAACCAGACTTATGGATAGGCACAAGAAATGACACTTTCCATACATCTTAGAAATTTCCTTCGGATAGAGAACGGTTAAGGTGTTCAACAAAGGAGTACAAAGAGAGCTACTACAATATTTTAGTATTATGGCAGGTATACCATCAGCACCCCAATTAGGATTTGGCTGAAGAGACTGAAGAGCCAGGAGTACTTCTTCAAAGCTTAGTTGTAGTGAACCAATGTTTACACAACTACTGATAGTTCTTCGTACATTAGGAATCAAATTATGATTTGAGTAAACAGATTCAAAGAAGGTAGCGAAGAGGTCTAAGGTTGATTCAACATTAGACGATTCCACGTTTTTGTAAAGCATGGAATTTGGAATTCCAACTGATTTTCGTTTAGAATTAATAAATTGCCAGAACGATTTACTATTCTGTTTAATATTGCATTCAATAGACATGATGTAACCTTTGTGAAGAAATTTACTAAGCCATATGAAATCTTTGCGCAATTTGCTAAAGATCTCATAATGGTTTTGTGTGTTTAATTTCTTGAACATCTTATAAGCTTTATTTTTTAAATTCTTTAAATGAATTAATTGTTTATTATACCAAGGAGGCTTGGATAAAACCCTGGTCTTGGAGATTGGAACAAATCTAGCAAAGCCATCGCATAGTATTTCAACAAAGCGTTTGTACATGCAATCTAAATTCAAGATAAATATTTCATTAAACCAATCAATGTTATTTAAAAAATTATTAAGTTCAAAAAAATTGGTTTTCAAGAAGTTAAAACGATATTTATCGTGTATAACATTGGGATTTAAATAAGTATACATTTCAATTTCCATTAGTAGTTCTTTATGGTTTATAGACTCATTTAATAAAGAAAATGGAACTAGAGTAACAGTAGCTTTAAGTTCATCACAACAAACAAAAATTAAATCTAATATCTTTAAAAAAGAATTTTGGATTGAATTAATTTGATTTAAATTAAGCGAGTGAATAAAATCTATAAAATAATACTCCTGAGCGTGTTTAATATTATTAGCAATAAGCATTTTATCAAATTCAGACCAAATCCAATTAATACCAGTTAGATTAAAGTCACCTAATACACAAAGCTTATCTGCAGTAGAACATAAGTTATTAACAAATTCAATATTATTCATGTGCTTTTCATAACAATCGAGTTTACTATTGGGGGGGACATAACTAACAACAAAATACATACGATCCTTGTTAAGAGCGTTTATGCTGATAGAGAATCCAACTTGTTCCACATCTGAGACTGGTAGGTTTAGTTTTTTTCCGCCAAGGGTAGTGCGGACTGCAATGATGATTCCACCTCCACGATCAGCAGCTACTTTGCATCGGTCAGATCGAAAAACATCATAAAGACGCTCATCAAATATTTCTTGATCTGATATTTTAGGATACAGCCAAGTTTCAACTATGATGATGACATCGTAGTGCAGATGACAAGAATTGTTAAACAAGCTGGCAACTTTTGTTCTGATACCACTGGCATTGTGGAAATAAATCTGCAGAGTATCTTTACACGACGGCAAAACGGTTTCTACCTGTCTCAGTCCGCCGCCGTTCCCGATACGTTTTTTGACTTCTCGGACTCGTTTTTGGCTTTGAAAACAAAAGGTCTTATCTTGACACCATTTGGCCAGAAAGAGTCTACATAAACTTTTTTTGAGAATTCGACAGGAACTCCAATTTTAAAGTTGACAAATTTAAACTTATACTCAGATTCGACAAGCTTAGTTCATTTGAAGCATAAGATTAGTGATAGATCAATCCCAAGGGAATTTGAAATAAAATCACGAATTTCCTCAGTTGTAGTTGAAAACAAAAAACATCCAATATGATACCATTTATAGTTCCTCGCAATTTTGAGGTCAGTACGACGAGAATTTGTTCCAACGATGACTTTTCTCTGCTTAGCAGATTGATAATCAATTTGGACCTCTTTACCCGTTGGTTGAGATAGGTTATAAACTATACTAGAAGTACTTGCGGCATTAACATTGAATACTTTATTAACAGCACCACCGACATCCAGATCAACGCACCGCGCTGAGTTGTTATCATTTCTTATTCGGGCAGTGATATGAGAAACAGCTGACTCCGTTTGATCGATGTTATTACCAAAGGTAGCAGCGTTTGGCGAGGCAATCACACTCAGAGAGTTAACAGTAGTGTCATGTCATGTGAGAGCAAAGAATTCTCAGCATAAGCAACATCAACAACAGAAGCAGCAACAGCAACCAATGACTCAGCACCCTCACGAAGAATAACGTTGTCTTTGTTAATTATGACGTCAGAGGAATTCCCCTTTACATAATTCCTCATATCAGCAGTAGGAACAGTAGTTGTTGGCGCCGGGGAACCCAGAGCGAGGTTGACAGTTATTTTGTCTGCCGAAGACCTAGTTGCAGTAAGCGATGATGGGTCGTCGGCGACAGCAGTGAGATTCGGAGATGACGAAGATTTCTTTCTCTCTTTCCCGTTAGATTTTAATGCACCGACGTTAGAACGAGAGCTAGTCGGAGTGCACTTGTTAGGCTTAGCGGAAAGACGAACAAGAGGAGAGGAAGAAGTAGCAGCACGACGATCAGCGGACACTTGCTTTGAAGGTTCAACGAACTTTGATTTTCTTTGGACATTTTATTATGCTATCAAGGTCGGAATTTGACGAAGAGCAGGAAAATAAGTTAGAGAACGAAGATGAGAAATTGAGGAAACTGTCATTAGCGAAAGAATGGATTAGATCTTGCAGACCAGTGATCATTTATGAAAATGAGAAAGAGAGTCGGAGAGAAAATAGAGCCATGGGAAGCACCAGCATATAATAATGAATTGTAGCCTTGAAACCGACCAAAATGCCTTGAATTGAGCCGTTCGAAAGATAGTTTCTAATCCATTGAAGATTAAAAAGCTCATCGAAAGAGCTCTCCGGTAGGTACCATGGTTTCTTTCAGATATGCCTTTCATTGCCTGGGTAATCCGCTACTAGGTGATACCAAGCGAGGGACTTTTTTCAATGTTTTCCATTCTGGAGTCGTTTCAAAATTACGCTCATTTGACGAAATGATTAGAGATTGTAGCGACCGTGTTTGGTTAAGATCGCATCTCCTCGCATCTAGGTCAAATTTACCAACAACTTTGGCTGGAGAACTTCCAAAATAGAGTAATTCATCATATTATCCACATGATTATGTTGTGACATATTGTTTATCACACTAGCAGACGTGATATATATGTGTGTGTGTACTTTTCTTATCAACTTTCCTTTCTATTCATTTTGCTGAGATCAACCCAACACGTTGTTGTTATCCTTTTATGGCGGGAACTGAAAAACAAACAAAATCCCATCTATAAAGGAGTACATTTCAAGAACCCCAGAAGATTCATCCAAATAAGGATATCGAAAAGAAAAATCGCTTAACCACATATGTACATACTCACATCGTGAGTATAAGAAGCGCTTGAGACCAAGCCAACAACGTGAAAGAATTTTTAATATCCTTAAAGTTGTCGCTCGCTCCACCATGCACAACATGTGAGCAAAGAATGAGCGCGTGTTTGTGTCGCAGTCTGTTTGCGAACGGAATACAAAGTTTTCAGCGCGCGACATACAAGTACCTACCTACATATATGTATGTACATCGCGTGAATGCGAGGAACCAAACTTTTTTTTTCCTGGCTTCTTTATCACCGTTATTTGCCAAAAACTCATACATAAATATATCAAATAGATAGAGAGACAACACCAACAGTGTCTCCGGAATGATGCATGACAGGAGGACGACGACTATGTGCGTGGCTGACAAAGTCAGGACGATAGGATCATTATTCTGCCTCATCAATCACTAACTACATAACATTATCAAGCGATGTGCTCTCATAATCGAATGAATCCTTAATGTCATTTGCCCCGATCTGGGTGGGCGTTGTCGTTGGATCTCGTTTGTTGTTGTCGGGTTTGTTGTTGTTGTATATGTACATATGTAAGTATGTATGTATTATGTTTGTCAAAAAAATAAGAAGCGTATCCTTGGGACGCAACATAGCTGTTAGCAAGCAGTGGTAGGGTAGCAGCCGTTTGTGGCTTTTGAGTGGCGCAGCATTATTTTTGGAGTGGATATTAAGATGCCTGGTAAAAAATGACGGATGGCATTTGACTTTCTAGATGCATTAATAAAGATCAATTTTGAAGAAAAGATATCTATTTGAAAATTGAACGACCCTGTAGGGTAGATGAAAGGGTGGAAAGTTTCTCACTTTAGTTTTTTTGCGGGGGAATTTTGTCAGAAACTATACTTAGCGGAATTAGGGAAGATGAAAAGTATACGAACATAGGTTCCACAAGGATGGTTGTTTCACGTACTTACGAGTTTATATGGGAATCCTTACTTATGGCATAACCCATAATGGATTGGTAGCCGGTTCTAGAAAAAACAAACGAGAAAGTTTAACGCGTGGCTTCCCTCAGAACTTTAGGTGCGTTGAGAACTTCTCCAATACTTGCGCTTCAAACTATGCTCCTTTAACTCACACTTTGTTGTGAGGTCACAGCGAATTTCCAAGGAACTGTGCAGCTGACGAATTAGGATCTCAAAGTACAGACAGGAAATCAATTAATTTACACCGACGCTCTTTTGAAAGCAACTGATAGATGGCAACATCTTGACTATTGTAACAATGCAAGGCTAATCTGACCTGTCCTCCGTCCTTAGTAATCTAAAGCATTAATTTGACTTAAAAGAAACCAACTAGCGTCTTTAGAGGCCACAAAATCTTAACCAGGCATTCCCAGCTTTTAGGTATATCTGCAGAAGTTGCAGAAACAAAGAAGAAGAAAAATCTATTGTGCATTTGTATTGCCCATGCCTCACCCTTGCAAAGTAGACTAGGTTGCAGGAGTAGACTAGGATCGAACTCTAGCACTCACAGTGATATCACAATGGACCTACTTTTGGTCTAACTAACTTACTATGCATGCAAGTGCTTAGAGCATAGTCCCACCAGCTTTCTGGTGTCCTTTTCATTAGATCTCAGGATATCTCCAGTTTATCGGTCGAATTCTGTCTAGGGTAGCTTTTGTTTCTTTTCCGAAAACAGTTTCTGGTTCCTTAAGACATGGATTGCTTTACTACCAGTTCTTGGATAATATGGTTTTCATTTTAACCTCTGAGTGTCTCACTACTCTGTGATTTTCGAAGCAAAGACAACAAATTAGTATTTCACTCTATGCAATCAGTCTCCGGCTGTCTATCTCTATAGATAAGCAGGTGAAAAGGGGAATAAAAAAAATCTCTCTCAGTAATACAGTCGCCTGTCTTCTCGGTTATTTCGACTTGAATACAAACCCGGACACAAGTCTTAAACACAGTGTAAGTTTGATAGCAGATGATTGAGTTTAAAGTTGCTTGTCATTACAAATTATCTACATGTACGCTAGGTTTACAACAGATGAACCTCCAATGCGGCTGTTTGCAATCCAGATGTTTATTTTTTGTCAAACCCACCCACTACATAGTCACTTATTCTCTCATTTTTTGTATACAATAGCCTAACATTTCTCGCCGACCCCTGTTGACTTTATCAACATTTTCGATGAAACCTTTTCCACGAGCCTACCTATAGTTTAAAGAAAATAACCAAGAAAAACTGATTAATTGACCCAAGATGACCTTTCCAGCATGTCTTACCCTTTGCCATGTTTTAACTTGAGAACATAAATTTAACCCGCGTTGCCTCTTTAAAAGATGTTGATCCCGGCCCGGTGAAACCCACCGAACCTCAAGCTTTTAAGAAATATTCCCAACATTAACCAGAAGCAGCCCTCCATCAGCCGCCTCAACAAAATGCTAATATAATCATAATCCTTTGAAGCGTAAAAGAGGCCTAAGAAATGCCCATTCCCTTGCCGGTCGGTGGAACTTTTAAATTACACGATATGGTACGTCGACGTCCTAGTTGAATTTATAATTAACGGAGCCCACGCTTACACACACAGCAACGCTGATTGGGTACAAAGGGGATGGTACTTATCTAATCATTGTTATTTTAAGGAAAAACCACCCCCGATAATATAGCCCACGCTGTGAGCGGGTACAGCCACCCAACTAACCAAACTCGTATTACTATTATTGCAGCCTCATGACTAAGTCATAAGGAGGTGTGGCGATAACCCTCCGACCCCCTGCTGGAAAATTGGCCAATTCAATTGAGTAATACGAACGTGACTAGCCGTCCAACAACACGAATAAAAAAAAAAGCGGGTGGATGGTTTGAAATTAACCCCAAAGACAAACAGGACACTTGCGACAACGACAACGACAACGACGACGGTGGCAATGGCAATGGCAATGGCAATGGCAATGGCAACGACAACAAGGACGACCGGTTGTTTATTTGTCAGAATGATTTTATTTTCATTTCAAAATTAAACGCAAAATGCCTTCTTCACCCCCGTATCTGTCAGTCATCCTCACAGCAGCATCCTCACGCCCACCCTCTACTAAACCCACTTTTACTCCACGCAGTGAACAGACAGACAAGTATACGTACCGTCGTTCGCACGAGTGAAATTGCAAAGTACGAAAAAGTAGAAACGAAAGGAAGAGAAAAAAAAAATTCTACACAGAGTCCTGAAAAGAGAAAACGAATCCTGTCATGTACCAGCAAAGGATTTTCACCAATTTTTCCGGTTCTTCCTTTCGAATTTGGCCTACTCCCTCTCTCTCTCTCTCTCGAAAAAGTTCCTGATAAATCTGCCGGAAGTGTTTTTTCATTGCGTGTCCTCAAAGAGTGGGAGCTTCAGAGAACGACCTTCGATTAAACCTGAGTACTCAATGAGATTGATAGCATCCCACTCGGTTGGTATACACCGAGTATGCATCGCAAAACGAACATTCAGCTATGGGTGGGTTGCTAATTGGAAATTGAGGTAGGTAAGCGAATGACGCAAGGATGGGTTCTTCTAACCCTGCGTTGTGCTGGTGTCGGAAGTTTCGTGAACATTGCAACATGGATCCTGAGAAAGGACTTGTGTTTTTTTTTAGAGTATCTACCCGTACGTGATAGACACGTGTTGTTCTAACATTTGAGAGTTTTGGACAGAGTTTGGATGGGATTGGATTTTTCAGATGCTAGGTACAATGTTTATTTGTTTTAAATAAAAATTTTGTTGCGGTACATTGAGTGTGAACGAGTCCTATGAGGACCGAGTTAGGATGTGTCAATATTTTTTTCGAAACATTTTTATGGAAGAAAAAATCGAAAGGACGCAAAGAGAGTGGTGAAGTAGATGGTCTTAGTGAAGGGAATACTACTTTTGATTGAAGTTTTAAATGATCTTGGGTTTTCCAAATAGGATCGATCGATTTTTGAAGTTCAATGAAACCAATTCTGTGGGAGAAACCCCATTCATTTTAATTACTTTTAAAGCGCATTGGCAATCATTGAGTATGGAAAAGGACACAGTCCAAATGGCTTCCAGGGATTCGTTGGGCTATGTGGATGAAGGAGGACCAATTTTCAATTATTATACTTTGGCATAAATGGGTTTATATTTTACGGCACTGCACGAAACGTCGACTTTTTGAAAGAACATGTTGTTAATGTCCATACCAAGCAATTCCTCTTATTTGACGACAAGCTCTCTCTTGAAAAGATAAAAAATGAAAATACAGGCATTGTTTCTGAATGCGGTAAGCGCTCTAAGATCTCTCATAAATTGGTTTCACATTGCTTGCTTGTTTGTGAAGTCATTTAATTAGAAATCCCCTTCGTCCTTGATGATTTTCTTACCGAAAAGGCCACTTAAAGGCCTCGTTGCATTCTTTCAAGAATGGCGACAATCTTCTCCATTGATGAGACAGGGTAAACATGCCCTCGAGTTCCTAGGTGCACCCCGTCGTCTTGTGCTCATCTTGGATCGAACTCTTAACACATCTCTACACCTACATATGTTCATATTAAAAACTTTGTACTGTGCAGCACAGTCAGATTCAGACTCTTCTAAGTCTTGCGGTCATTGTACCATTTTGGATCCGCTAACAGGGAAATTGGGGACGATTCTGACTATTATCCACCGAAACAGCAATTACTTCACTATACGCTTCCTAGTCTTCCATCCCCACCATAGCGCTACAGGAAAATGATTGGAGGATTAAAGACTTCGGAACAGCAATCGTCACAAATTAACTGCGAAGTCCTAGCTCAATTTCTCTCTAGAATACTAAACATTTCAAAATCTTACCGCCTTCCGGACATTTTCAGTCAAATCTACTGGTAACCCGGGACACGTGGTCTCCCAAACGAATCGGGGGGAAAAGTTTTCTTCACCAAGCTGTATGTCGATTGAAATTCATAGCAATGTAGGGGGAATGAGACTCCTGACGAGCCATATGGGGATCTGATTTTCGCAGTTCCTCTTTCGACAGAGATGTTGAGAAAAAAGTCTGTTTGGATTCGCTATCCAAGATCAATTCCAGGTGAAGGAACGTAGGTAACTGCCCACAATAAAAGAACTCGTATTGTAATGGGTCATTCGCCATTAGAGACATATGGGGCCAGACTGGGAATCCCCTACAACATAACGAAGTTCTAACGACAAGAACGAGGAAGAACCCCTCTTAGCTTCAAGATTTCCGTCTCTAGCTGGACCTGAAAGATCCAACAATTTTAGAGAAAACGACTTGGAGAACTGATTGTAACTCTTTAAAGAGACGTTCAACCACTTATTGAATTTTTAGAGCGAGACAGTCCAAAGCGAAGTCTATTTTCAATCTTCAGTTTCAACTTTAAAATTTTTAACTTATTCTTCTGCACCCAGCGTTATTAATGTTTACACACTGCCCTATTGTGCAATCAGTGGAAATTATTTTCAGATTCCTTACGTTCGGCTAGACTCATTCCCGACCTCCCACAATACGTATTCGAATTTCATCCTTGACTTGATAAATTATGGATTCGCGTGTAATCTGCATTGCAAAACTTAAGTGGCTAGGGAGGAGGACTACCACAACTACATTGTTGTAAATTGCGTTTGTTTTAAAAAGCTTCAGGACTATAAATACTCACAACAGTCAGGTATTGAATATCAGACTTGTTTCGTCTATATCACAAGAAACATGTCCTCTTCAGCTGCAAAGGTTATTCTGTGCATGCGTTGGTTGTGCTTGCTGGTAATCTTTTGTGTTAACACACCGTCCTGTCAGGGTGTTGGAAAATTATGCGGTGAGCATTTATCCGATGCTTTGGATATGATCTGTGTAAATGGTTTCGGTACCAAGACTAAGAAATCAAGTGAGTATACTACATAAAGGATCCGCTAACCTAAATCAAAATGAGAATGTGTCTACTTTTGTCTTAGTTGAGCCCATGGACTACTATGAGGATGAAGATGTGTCGTCTTTATTTGATCAATCGCCATTTTTTTCAAAATTTGCAATTAATACCTTGACGAAGACTCGCCGGAGGAGACATGGTGTTTACGATGAATGCTGCAGGAAAGCATGTACATTGTCTGAACTCCGAACATACTGCTTGTAGAGTATTGGTCTTTGAAGGAACAACCATGACGTAGAACCTTCGGAATATAAAATGAAATTTATTCAAGCGTTTTGTTTTTCAGTTTTGTTGTAATAAATTTGCAAATATATGAAGATAACTTATAAGTGCTTACTTTTTGTCAATGGGAAGCATCTTATCAGCATCATTGTAGTCCTGTTCTGGCTGGCAAAGTGAGAATAAGTAAGCAAGGTTCACTTACTTCGAAGTCCTCTCAAGATCGCCAGTCGGCTCTCACAGAGATAGCGAGTTTAACATATTTCTATGATGGGTACCAGGCCACAGAACGCCAGAAGCCAGAAAAGGCACCACCTTTAGAATTCGGCCAGAAAGGCAACATTTATATATGCCTCTCGTTATATGCAAGCACCAACCACAGATGGGGGACTCTTACGATGTGTCAAGTCTCTAGAGAGATCGAAGCTGGATCGAAAACCCATTAAAAATTTAGTTTTGCTCAAACAATCGCAGATCAGCATCGTCATCGTCATCGGTGTCATTACGGGACACTGTCATGTAGGTCTAGATGCTAGAGCTGCGGACGCTAGGCGAAGAAAAATTGATCCTCAATTTGTTTGTGCCTATGGTGTCCTGTCCAAAAGAAGATTGCTCCATTTTGGGAGTTCGTTTCTTCGAAGATCTTAGCGGGATCTCCTCAGGATTTCTTTGAGGAAAAAGCACCTCCTGATGTAGCAGAGAGCTACGCACTCACACCGTATGTGTTCCGCTGTTTCGTCTTCCTCTAGAGTCTAGACAAAGTCGACTTTCAGTTAATTGCTGCAGGCTGCAGTGTCCGGAGAGGAAGCTGGCAAGCCTTCTGATATCGCTCCTTTTGGATGACCCTCTTGGCCTGTCTGAGTTCCTGAATGTTGTCCCAGTAGGACAAGTAGTTCAATTTTTTACAGTTGTCTAGACTATTAAGCGAAGTTATGGATTCTTAAGAAGGGTTCGGCACCTTACCTTTCAGAAGAACCTTACCATTTACCTTAGTAGCTAGAAATGGCTTTTGAGTTATAGTAGTAAGAACTTAGTGGTTTAAGCGCTGTTTGACTGTCGGTTGATGTGTCGATGGCTGGCACCTCTATACCAGTGTCAAGATTGAGATTCCCGCAGGTATCAATGGGTTGCAGTTCGGCCTGAAAGACACTGAGTCGCATTCCAAGTGCCTTAAAGGTTATGTGATTATGGCTACAAATACCGTGTGCAACACCGATCTAAGTGTGTCTTCTTTGGTTCTAATACTATGGTCACTCTTTAAGGACCGGACACCTAATTATTTTTGTCATCATTTTGTGCACATTGGTGAACTAAGTTTTATCTAAAGCAAACCACAGTAAATAGAGTCACGAAGCATTGACGAGTTGAGGCAATGAAGTAGCTTCCTGTATTCATATTTGTGTTGGTATCGGTATATATTCAGCTCCTTGATCGGTGAGGATCCTATTTTTACCACAGTTGCTGAATGGTGTCCTTATTTAAATTGTCTATTTGGTTTTCTTTCTGATTTTCGATGCTGTGCAACATTCTATCCGTTCTGCCTTACTTTTCCTTCGCCTAGACATGCTAAATGCATTTTCAGGAACCGAAAATGTCGTCTTCGTTATTTTGAGCGTCGTCTTTGTGTTTGGCATAATCTAGGAATAATTTCAGAATGATCCTCACTCGTGCTTTTCCTGACTTTCTATCACTGATTTTTTCCATCGCCCTTCAAATTCTACGCATAGCCTAACGATCCATTGGACTTTATCCTGACTAAAGTTGATTTTTCTATCGGAAATTACATGAAACCAGACTTCTGAATTTCGAATCTTACCAGAGGACTCTCCTCTCCTTCTCTTCTTATTTTCATCACAAACACATATTCCTTCATGTCTTCACCAAAGCACTCACTCACATCGTTTAACTAGGTTCCCATTTAGTATTCTTCGTTCTCCGTGCAAAGACTTTGGGTTTAACATCTCGAATTGTGTAAAAGTAACTGAAGCAAAATCGAGTCCTGATAGCAGTGATAGTGCCTGATGGAATTTTCACTATTGAGGCAGATATCCTGATCCTTTCGATTGTTGTCGCCTCTCCAGATACCCATAGTATGCCGCCTTGAGCCCTAAGAATTTCTTCCTTTATTCGCTTATTTTCGTTAAACAGCTTCTAGGAAGAGTTCAGAGTCTTCTCTGTTGCATGATAGTAGGGGTAGTCAGGGTGATTAGCATCCGTTTTCTTATGTAAAAAAAAGCAAGACATAATTTTCAGATATGGTCCGGTGATAAAATTAGAAGGCAAGACCACTTCATGACACTTAGGAAGTTTTTGTTCAAACCCATCAGAAATTTTGAATTTTTGTGTGAGAATACATATCTGCTTAGAATTTTGAGGAGAACTTGGGGAATATGACACTATTCGATTTCTTCTCAAAAAAGATAGTTCGGAATTTTCTCCTCCTCTTTGCAAAATATACAGGCGCCATCGATTTCTAGGTTAGAAAGGTGTTGTCTAAGGTGACGATGTCAGAAAAGGAAGCCTGCTAACTTCGTCTTAAGTAACACACTCGATTTGAGTTTTTTTTCCTACGTTACCTCTTCTTCTACCTGATGACTAAGAATTGATCCTTTAAATCATCTGATGAGCCCTACAAATCGGGGTCTAAGCTTCCATCAAGAGTCTGTCTACCTTAAAGGCAGACGTCATTGGGTTAAGCTGGAAGACCTCTACTCTGTTTTTTTCTTTCCTTTCAATCTTTTGGGCTAGATATTATTACTTGTCTTCCAAGACGGCTGCTAGTGACTCTAAATGGTCTCTGCCATCTATTTCATACATAGCACACAGTAAGGTTCAGTGTTAACTGGTCATTGGTGTTTATGGCTGGTTGCTTTTTAATGTTTGTCGAGCTCTGTCAATATTCTTCCATCTGAATGTGTGCACATACAAAAAAGCTGTTCGAAACAATAGATTGCTGTATGGATTCACTGACGAGGAAATCTGCTATTTACCAACGAACTACTACAACATTTTTAAGATAAAGACACTAAAAACACCCATATTTTGTTCGTGCCTATTAATGTACCCCTCGATGGACGGATGGTCATCTCATTCGGGGCACATGGGATATATAGTTCAGTTATCGGACTTGCTTTCATTAAACCGCAATGCGGTACTTGGAATCTTTTTAATTTTTAAGCTTTTTAATAGCGTAGCGGACTCCCTGATTAGTGGGAAGGATGCTCTTGTTGCCACATTACACTCTCGATCTGACGCCTCTTGAAAAGCTGCTGTAAGTCCCATTAAAACTACTTTTTGTCCATAAACAGGACACTACATTTCGTCCAAGATTTTGAACTACCCACGCTGTGATATTAAAGCCATCTGACAGTCGCTAGAATGTTGTCTTGGTCGTAAGACTGTTCGACCTTCTTGAACTGGGAGAATCCTCAGCCTCATTTGTTTCTACACGGGATTTGTTTGAACTCCCTTGTTGGGAATTTGTACCATTCCCTGGTTGCTCCTGTTAAGCTTTATAGCGCTTCTTTACGTATTAGAATAAGCCACGTCCGCCACTACAGTTTGTCATAAAACGTTGGTTTACTAAATTGAATCCACTGATCAAATTTATGAATATTGACGTCATGCTAACGAACTTTTCGACTGGAATCTGTCTTTAATCCCGAAATGGTTTCGACCACCTTTATAATGAAGCTGCGATACTAAGTCCTTTGTTGACATTTGTGGTTAGTGAATGCACTGTTAAGAGTTTTTCATTCGGATGCTCTTTGTAAACTGTGACTATTCTAGTCATCCAAAGACGTCCAACGTTGAATTTATTTTCTGGGCGTTTCACAGCTTTCACCCTTTGAAAAAGAAGAGCTATGAATTGGCTGCAACAAGAAAATGGTCAGAATCGATGATAGATGGATTAGCATGTGATCGATCTAGTTAGCTGTTCGACCAATTGGAGAATGCCAGATTGCTGTATAGATTATTAGACGAGGAAAAGCGATGCTGCTCATCATCGTATTTCAAGCTGCTTGCACTTTCTGTTGTAGTATCGTGGATGCAATGCTTTAAGAGCTGTTCTTTACTGATTTCGGCATTAAAATTCCCAAGCACAATACTGACATCATACTCCGGACAGGATCTGCAGCTTTATACAGTTTCTCGATAGTCTGTAAACCCAAGCTACTGAAAACTGTGCTCATTTAGTTGCAGCTTCTGAGTATAGGTCTGAGCTGTAATCCTTTCTATCAAAGTTCTAACTTTGCCCTTAAATTACGTTATAGGGTGAGCATGACGAAAAGACTCCCATAAGACGCCTCGCTTATTCTCATCATCTGGAGAATTCTTAAGGTCGCTCGTAGGCAAAAGTAGTATTGCCTTTCCATGCTCTCTCATTTACCTTTTTAATATCCAATGGGGGCTTGAACTCAATCTTCAGTTGAAATTCTAGGAGATTTGCGTAGGAGCTAATAGACATACATATGTTTAGGCGTCCTCGCTTAAACATGTCTACCTTTTCAACACCCACAATAATGTACACAACATCCCTCGGTTGTACGTGATGTATTTCGACTTCCTTCAGATTCCGCTGAAACACCATCTCAGTCCGCCCTTTTGCATCGCCATTATGTACATGTGTGTACCTATACATTCACGCGCAACAGTCAAAGAATCAGAATTTAAAACAATCCTCATCCAATTGACTCCCTCGTTTGCGGAATAAATTAAGGACACACAACAAATCTGCATTGCAAAATTGCCGTGCTCAGGAATGAGCTATAAATCCGACGTGTCTAAGAATTTAATTCCCATGGTCTACGGCCTACGACAATTTTAGGTAAATTTCCACCTATAAAAACTCACAGGATTCAGGTATTGAGCATCAGAACTGTTCAATCGTCAGTAGGATTAACATCTCACAATAACACCGAAACGCAAGAAACATGTCCTGTTCATTCGTACAGATGCTCTTCCGTTTGTGCTGGTTGTGCGTGTTGGCGATAGTTTGCTTCCACACTCCATCCTGTCAGGGAGTAGAGAGGCTTTGTGGACGGGCATTACCCGATACTCTAGATCTGATATGTACAAATGGTTTCCACAGGAAGACTAAAAAGTCAAGTGAGTATATAAAAGTAAATCTTTGAAGCTGATATAGAACAATATCGTTTTATCATAGTTGAACCACTGGATTACTATCCCGATTCGGAAGAAGATGTACCATCTCTACTAGATGATTTGACATTCTTCTCGAAGATTCCAACTAACGCGTTGACAAAGACTCGCCGAAGGAGACATGGTGTTTACGATGAATGCTGCCGGAAACCATGCTCATTTTCAGAGCTTCGATCATACTGCTTGTGAAGTGCTGATGAAACATAAGAATGTTGCTGTTATAATCTCCGTTTATTAAGGCTTGTTGAGCTATACAGAGTAAATGCTTTTTGCGTTAAGTTTCAAAATAAAGACGAATATTATATCCGTGATTTACCTGCAAATTCTGCCTTTTCGACTACTTTCGTCATTCGAACTTATTTGAAAGACCATTTGACGGGACTGAAGCGGCTGGTTGACCTAGACTGCACAGATAAAGTTGTGAATCTCAAATCAATTTTACTAACATCTTATAGCTTGTCAAAGACTTAACTGGCAAAAGTTTATAATCTTTTGCTAGGTAAAGCCAGGGACGCACGAAGTCAAATTCCTCATTTTCCCTGAAGCTTCTGCGATAGTTATTTTGGGTCTGAAATAATTCTAAGTGCGGTTAGTCTATGGACGCAGTTCTTTATACGTAGATCATTGTTGAGCTCACAATTCTAAGCAGTAAGAGTCTTCTGGCTCTTCTTGGGCCTCCAGGATTTGGAAACATTCCTCAAAAGAGCCGAGTGTATATTTGATACCAGTTTTGGTATGTATCCCAATTGGTTGTTAAAGTTTAGCCTGCCATCTATCATAATGCGCCTTTTAGGGTGTATTGTATAACTCCCCATCTTGACTTTGATGGTCTCTCTTATTCTGCGGCTACTAGTGAGCACTGCCTCCATCTTATATTCTGTCAAAAGTAATTTGTTGGATTTTAGCCATTCCTTGATAGATGCGATGGTCTTGTTTGTGTTCACCTCTAGTTAGTGTAAATGTTTCACCGTAACTACTATCGCTTTGTTGTCAGTGAAACCTATGATTTGTACTCCATGGGGAATTCCTCATCTCAGTATACAAATGTTTATTATAAAGGGTCGGTCTTCCATTAAGCGCTTCCTATCTTAAAATTTAAATAAAACAAAGTGTGTGTAAGATATCATCGACATTTTTATTCATTATTCGTTATTCGTAATGGCCTATCGATGCCATTATGTATGAAATGCAACATCGTTCAAATGTCCGCCGCGCCTTCTCTGGGTGGAGCGCATCCGAAATGTCCAATTTTCCATCACTCTGGCGCATAAATCAGGCTGAATTTGACCAATGGCATGGGTTATGTTGGCTTTGAGGGTCGCTGTGGTTTGTGGCTTATTCGCATAGACCTGCGACTTCAGAAAACCCCACAAGTAAAAGTCCAACGGGGTCAAATCGCACGATCTCGGTGGTCAGTTCACATCACTTCCACGTGAGATGACCTTGCCCTCGAATCGCTCTTGCAGAATTTCCAATGTGGCGTGAACTGTGTGGAACGTAGCGCTGTCCTGTTGAAACCACCTGTCGTTGGTGTCCATATCATCCAATCCAGGCCAAAAGGAGTTGGTTATCATCGACCTATAGCGCTCGACGTTGATGGTGATGGAAATATGGACCGATGACGCCGCCAACCCAAAATCCACACAAAACAGTGACTTTTTCGGGATGCATTGGACGCTCTTGGATCTCGTGTGGATTGGTATCGTCCCAAATTCGACAATTTTGTTTGTTGACGTACCCATTCATCCAGAAATAGGTCTCATCCCTGAAGATGATTTTTCGCTGAAAATTAGGGTCAGTTTCCAACTGCTCGAGACCCATTCAGCGAACACACGTCGTTGTCTATGGTCGTTTACCTTCAGCTCCTGGGTTAGTTGAATTTTGTACGCCTGCAGGCCCAAGTCACGACTCAAAATTCGCCAAGTTGTGGTCTGCGAAAAGCCGAGTTCGACTGCCTCGGATTCTCCTGCACACTCTCACGGACAGCGGCGATGTTTTCGGCAGATCTTGCGTTTTGTCGACGAACGATTATTGGTTGATCGTTTATTGAATCAGTGGACTCAAATTTATCCACCACACTGCGAATAGTTCTCTCGGAAGGACGATTATGGCGACCGTAAAATGAGTGAAGCGCGCGGAACGTTGCCCGAACAGAACACCCATTCTGATAAAACAATTTTATTATTTGCACGTATTGTTGAACGCTATATCCATCTATGGTGATTTGGCAAAACAGGCTGAATAAACGACAGCCAATTTGACACATGTGGGTTCAACAATATGGCCGCTATCAACTGTCAAAGTTCGGAAGTCCCTATTGGAAGACCCTTTATATCGTAAGAGCGGTCGGATGACGGAGCTCTGTATAACGCCAGCGGTTATGGAGTACCCCTTTATCAGTGTGTCAGTCTCGTACAGCAGCACCCGATTAAACTCTCTCCATCTTCAGACAATCCGACCACTACCTTAGGATGGTGTCATTTTTCGTCTTCGTCTCTAAGGGCCTCCAAACTTATATGGCCATGAAGGATTTATGACTTGTTCTTCTTCATAACTTCTTTGATGTAGGAGCATACTTGGTTTTAGGTTTCCTCATACGCTTGCATTATTGTAACATCTACTTTCGCTGCCAGTATTTGTCTTTTTGTGTGAAAAAAGGTGTGCTTTGCGGTGTCTTGATGATGGGTTCCTATCTTCGTAAAATGTACTTAATTACCTCAGAAGCATAGAAAAAACCATTCTGATGACTTAGTGACAGTTAAGCATATCGAGAATGCATTTCGTAGTCTTCGACGCTGACGACACTTAATTTTTTACTTAAATTATGAAGCTTAAACTTTAAACTTTAATCTTAATCTTTTACGTCAAACCCGCATATCGCAAGGATTTTCTCACATTTTTCTCTCAAAATATAGCATCAATAAACTTCAACCTAAAACTTTACACAATTACATTCCGGAAAGCGTCTCCATATTCCCATATCTGCGCCATCATGAATATTACAATCAACGGTATTTCCTTGTTTTTTTTTTCCATTCATTCTTCTTTCGTTGTTTTTGTTAAATTTATCATCTACTTCCCTCACACTCTCTCTATCATTGTCCTCGTTTTCTACCTTTAATTCAAGCAAACATCACCAGAACAAGCACAAGGACGACGACGACGACGATGACTATGAAATTTAAGCATTTTCGTTATGGCATAGCCGCCATTTCGTCACAAAAATGTAATTTAATTTCTGCTATAAAATTTCCCTTCACACTAAAAAAGGAAAATTAATTTACCCTCGCGCGGGTGGAGAAATAAAAGATGAAAGGAAAAACCCTGCATAACAGGATAACGCACCAGCAACAGTCGCACAGGAAACCCAAGAAAAGTGTGAGAAGATTTTTATCTTCCGTGAGCTAAGTTGGAATAACACGCCCGTTTTGTATGGAGGTCTTGAGTTTGTCTTCTTTTTTTTTGCGGGAGATTAATTACTTGGCTTGACGGCCGGAGGCTGCGGCAATGGGCGGCGAAAGGACAATAACAGATGTAAAGCAGCACAACCAACATTCACAGTGTACAAAAAAAAAAAACAACAAGTTTCATCACAAGGAGAGGTTGTGGCGCGTCGTTAATGAAAGGCTTGCGCTTAGGCTAACCAACCCAACATTTAGATTTGTTTATTTTTTTTTTTTGTTTATGCTTATCTTATGTAATGGCGAACGTAGTTGAATGGACGGAAATTAACATTTCCATGAGTCCTCAAACCGGCGCCGCTCAAAATAAAGTTGGCCAGCAATGGTGTCACAAATGGCACGGTCATAACAAACGAGCTCATCGCACCTGGGCGAAGAGGTTCTGTTGAAGGAAATTGAATGGACCTTTCCAAGAAAGTTGTTATTCATAGTGTAGCTTGAAAGTAACTGAGTAATTAAAAATTATTTTGTTAGTCTAAGACTTGCTGTATTTACAATTGCTGTCGTAGTTTAGAGCTTGACAGCCACCTTTTATGTCAATCGTTCAGAAGAAATTAGTTGAACCAGGCTTCTTGCCAGGCATTGGAATTTCGAAACTCGAGGGTAGTATTCAGTAAATCTTTTGTTTCAGCAACTCAAGTTGCTAAGTTCTACCCAGCCATGTTTGGTATGTTGTCCTCAGGCCAAGCTCTTCCAATGTCTCTTCCATTCCTCATTCGGTTGTTAACAATAATCTTTTAGTCTTGCAACAATTGTATTCCTGTGGGGTCTTCAAAGAATAGTTTGCTTAATTTGCGAAATCTCTCTCTAGCTCTTGCCGGACATAGCACAGCTATTGGCTGATAGCTTCCACACTTTAGTATAGCAATTATATAAAATCTTTGGCTAGATATGAGTTTCGTGCGCAGAGGACAAGGTAGGCCGAGGCTCACGTGGACGCGAGTCGTTAAAAGAGACCTGGAAATACCCAGATAGCGGCGGAGAGGGCCCAAGGCAGAACATATTGGAAGTCTTGAGAAATTTTTCTTACCAACGTTATGCATTTCCATAATAATCATACAATGTCCATTACGCAGCGCTCCTTGACCGATAATCGCAGCAATAGCAGAGTCATAGTTTTGGGGCCACCAACCTTACAAAACAAATGTGATCGTGTAATTTAAAATTTGTACTCCTAATGTGACAACCTGTACAAGTTCTCCATAAGTTAAAGCAATCACACATACTTCGACTGCAGATACAATCGAGTTCCAGGACAACCACCACAAGGTGATTCACGAAACTGGATTACTTCAAACTTATTAGAAAAAACTTTAGTTAATCTCGGTCGGGTTTCGAAAAAACTTGTCCCAAAATAATTTCAGAACTGACTCCTTATAATATTTTAATTAATCCCAAGTCACCCCTTCCAAATTGACCGTTCTCGGGATCATTGGACTAATTAGGTCTTTTTCCTGGTCCCCATTCCCTACGAGTTTCACTGTATGATTTCTACACCCCTCGTAACGAGTATTGAAAGCTGAATTTCAGTTGTGAAAAGTAAACATTGTCGATAACATCCCACTAATCCTTCAATGACTTATCACCCATACTGTATAAACAAAACTTCCTCCCCAGCGTTAATGGGGATCGAAGAAGGGGAGCAAATGGAAAAATTAATTATTCATCTCATCAGCAAAAATCAAATATCTCTTCCAGAGTCGTGGCAAACAATAAACGAGAACAGAAGTGGAATATCCTGACAAATTGCTGATTAAGCGGCAGGAAGCAGGATAAAGCATGAGTAAAAAAAAAAATCGTATTTGCCAAGAAACTGTAGGAGGGGCAGCAAAGCAATAGCCAGGAAAAGTCCTCTCACTCACTTGTCATTGTGTATGTGGCATCAAGGACAAAAATTTAATACATCGATCCTTTATAATTAGAAACACTTGAAAATATCCCTTTTCGAAATATCAATATTTATCGAAGGGCTTAGGACAAGAAATGCTTCGGTCCTGTTGCCGCCTATTTGGAAAAGGGACAGTTTCCAAATAAAGGACGACGATGGTGTGGTGGTAAAAGGAGACGAATGCTTTTTATTAGAATAGCCGACGCACAGTAGAATAGATAATTATAATTAATTGGGGAAAATGGTGGGTGGTGGAATCATTTCAAGTTTTTGCTCGTTACCGCCAGGATTTGAGATTAATTAGGATTTCTCTGTGCGTTTGCGTTGCGTCATGGTAGTCGGTAACGCGGCAAATAACCAGCTGCGATGATGCTGAGTCCTTTGATGGTGGTGGACATATTTTTAATCTGTGTGATAACGCACCTCCTGTCGTCATTGTTGATATCCTCGTCGTCCTGGTCGTTCTTGTGTGGTTGTATTCGTTGAATAACAGGAATTTAATTAGAGTCAAATATGCAAACGCATTTGTTGGATAAGTGAATGGAGTTTTTCGAAGGGACAACGGACGATGCTTACCGAGGACATTTATGTTACATAAAAGGGATCTTCTCTGTTGTTAATTTTTTTTTCTGCTTTCGCTCTTTCGGGAGATTCATGCATTCATTCAAATTTTGTGACCTCGGTTTTTAGGGAAAGTTGTGTTTTATGTGTTTTATGAGGGACAACGATAATAATGCGAAGCAAATGTTTGATGAGATCTACTGATGTAATCGTTTGGAGGGGTAAACGTGCTTAAATTTCTTAAATTTACAGGCAAGTGGTGATTTTTACCAAGCTTTCCTTTATGTTATTACTCAATTTTATCATTCAATGCCGTTTAGTCTTTTGAGAATATACGATCGTCTCGTCGATTGAAGCGCAAATTGAAAAGGCGGTTTTAATAGCTCCATCTAGACAAGACGCTTTCCAATCTCCCAACCTATTGATAGCCTCTATTACATTTTTATTCTCTAGTGCTTAGGGGAATCGTCAAAAATTCTACCAAAATGTCATCATTCAGTGGAGCCTTTTGCTGTCTAAGAAACAATCAAAAATATGTCTTCTGTTTCGATTATATCTGTCTTGAAAGTGACTTTCCTGCATCAATTAGGTATGTGTTTCGTATCCCTTTTCCTGATATTTAAATTAGTATTTTGTTTCAACAAAATATTTCAACTAACAAAGTTATTGAAAGTTTCATCTTTCATCTAATCCTTCATGTACGAGTATATTCTAGCCACCTGCATTAAACAAACTACATAATCTCGGATGAACTTTGAGTTTGGTTTGTCTTGCAACACCCAGTCATTTAAGCAATTTAAATTTCAACTCCAGCACACACAGACACACAAACATACGCATAACTTTACTCTTAATAAAGTCAAAATGCACAAACAGCTTATCTCGAATCAAGTCTCCTGCATTATCCCTTCAAAAGTTTCTCTCAAACTTTGTCAAGAATTTCCAAAGACGATAGCCATTAGATATGAATTTCTCTCTGAAAATTCCTTTCCTCCTTTAATATGCGCACAACATAAACTCTGTTGCATACATATACATCCACACCACATGCAATCTTCTTCTGGTATCTATCGATTAAGATTTTCTGCTTTTTCTCTCAAGGACTTTATAGATTTTCTAATATGTATTCATGCAATCCTCCTTATGCCACGCAGTCGATTTATGCTCTATACTTCACCGAGTGAATATTTTTCATCCTAATTAACTCGGTTTGACAATAGAAATGCAAAAAAAAGGTGTAGGAAGTAGAACACTAACTAATAAAATTCCAATTGTCCTTTGAAAATAAAACCCTTTCAACCAAAAAGCCCAGATACGAGTACAAGAAAAATTCATTCACTCAAAAACTAATAGAGATACTATTCGTTGCAGGGTTTGAGGATACCTAATACCTTCTTAGTTCCACTGAAAATATCATATGGTGTTAGCCCTGTATGTGTGAGAGGAAAACATATATTTTAGTATGTGTAATAAGGAAACCATTTATTGTGTGTGGAATAGAAGGATAAAAGAGGTCGTATAGTACAATTATTGTTTCAACAATTGTTATTGCAGTCTACAATTCCTATGCTCACTCGGCCATGGTTGTCTTTGGTTGTGTGTAGATTCTGTGTTGTTGTTGGATATATGAAAAACCCTCTTCTCTTTAAGGAAACAGCTATTTTTAGTACATCTCGACCCCAAACAATGCAACAGAAAACAAACAAACAAAAGTGCAATGTCGACTTGGCACACAATAGAGTTTAGAGTATTGTGCAGCTTTCACGTTCCACTATTCTAGTGTGCGGTTCTGTACAGAAAAAGGAAGAGAGGGAAACGTGGAATACCAGAAAAAAAAAAGTTAATCCTTATAGAAAAAAAAATTCACAAGAGACAAGAAATGCTTCAAGGGAATATAAACAATGCACAAGCAGACCACAATGCAGGGGTATCAGTCGACTAAGTTTGGAGATTTTCTACCAATGAATCGTCCTTACGAACAGAACAGGAAGATGGTGAGGTAGTGGATGTGCAAAAGAAGACAATAGTCGAGCGCGTACAGCGATAGACAACGGCTTGTGGTTGTCTCTTGAGAGGATACAATAATGAAAAAGAAATCAGTTTTACGTTCTTTTTAATTCGAATGGGATGCATTTAATTAGTTTGATTGCATCTTGGACGAAGGATCTTTGCAAGTTTTTTCTGCACAATGCTGGGTGAGAAGATTTAATGCACTTCTAGTGTTTTATATTTTTTTTTACTAAGGGAAACCTATTTCAATGATGTTGTAGTTGAGAAGAAGCACGTTGTATTGTTGTCGAAGATGATATATGGTGGCGGTCGTAGATTAGGTGGAAGTAACAAGTACTTATGTTTGTTAAGGATGACATTTCCGTAGCAAAAAAGTGTTCTTGGGGAAATTGTAGAAAACATTTGTGTCTACAATTATCTGGCCTTACAACTTAGCTCTTTCATATCAGTCATGTCATTCTATTTTTCCTGTGAACCTTAGCCAGTGTTGGTTGCTTGCATTGGTGTTTCCTTTTCATTCTGGAATCATGAATGTACTCCATATCTGCAATTTGTACAATTGAACTCAATCTAGTTCTTTATATAGTGGAGTTCGTTTACTACGACTTTGTTTATAGCGACTTACCATTTTTAGCGACGAAGACACAACAAAATGTTAGGTTTGCATACAATGAAAAAGTTAAAATTTTGTGCGTCGTCCGGTTAGAGCAACTTAATGTCGCCGGTTTCTCGATCGTCACTATATCCCGATTCAACTGACATACACAATGGCACCCAAGTATGGTTAACACGTGCGATTTATTTATGCTTTCCCTCTTGGTATCAGCTGAGAGATCACCTCGATTCAGAGCTTCTCAACTGGACCTGCCATTATTCTACAATTTGTCAGCTATTAGTATATATTCATGCCTTCGACTACCAAATCGGTATAGTTTGATCATTGATGTCGTGTAAAATATACTACAAACTTTTAAGACGGGTGAAGCATAATTCTAAGCACCTTTCGCATACTTATTCAAAGTGCTTCTTAAAGTGAATCTAGAATCTATTACAAGGGCTTTACGGTCGGTTTTAACCGCATTCCTATTAACTACCACCGGGTCATGTCCTTCATATATATTCTCAGCGTAGTACACTCTTTTTTGGTTCCTTTGAGACATCAAATTAGTGTACGAACATGACCCTCTGCTGTGACTTCTCGAGTACTCTTTACGCGGAATAATCTCTTGAATCAGTCGGGAAGGTTAGAGCTTTGTAAGGTCTGTATTATGTGGGACCAGTTCGGCTTGTAAAAGGAATTTTGTATGTCTTTATGCTTTCTACATGTGTGCTGACACCACTATAATATTAATGAATGGAAAGGCCGAATGTTGGCTATCAATCTGTTGCACATAATCTATTTGAAGATCTTCCCAAATGTATCTAGTATGTTGAAGAAGCGGTAAGCCACCGATAAAGAATAAGCCTTTTCATCTTAACACATAAGTAGGTATACCAATGAGTAATCATGTTGTTCCTGCAAATTCGGACAAGTGGACTGTGGGTCGTTTAAAGATCTCACCTAACAAGTGCTAGGAAAGTCGTAAGGAATAGAATTTCTTATCTAAAATTTCAGCCTTATTTTTAAAGTTGACTTCTTAAGTAAAGAAAAAACTTATTTTTGACGCGATAGCCTGTAACCCGGGTCATGGCTTCTCGCAGTCATTCATGTTCCGTGTGACGTTTTTTTTTATTTTACAAATGGAAATAGGCCGCATTCACGCAGAATAAGCGCCGCTGTCTCCTCGTTCTCTAGACATAGCCTACAGCCTTCAGCCTTCAGCCTTCAGCTTCTAGAAAATCCATCGAATGATACCTGAAGTTTCCAAATCAAGTGCAAGCCTTTTCTTGATGCAGCCGATAGGCATTTTTAACTTTAACTTGTCTGAATTTTTCCGCGTTTTTTCACTTCTTCGGATGCTCATTTGTAGCCCATTTATCGATCATGCCCCTCATCATTAGGGGACGACATACTCAGAGATTGATTCCTACTATGCCAGGATGTCCGCTTATACGTGCTGTTAGATATGTGTATGTTCGTGCCTCAACCCAAGGCAGTGGTCATTTTGAATTCCACGCGCCTGGCCACTGTTTGGTTATCTAGTGTAATTAAGGAATTTTTACCTCGAAGCTAACTTTCATGTAGGTTGTCCAGCGTCTGCAGCAGAGTCAACACCTCGTCTTGGTATACTTAGGTTTTTGTTACCACGTTAAACTCGCGAAGCAGAAGCACCAGGTTTATCAGAGAATCTAGATTTGCCTTGGATCCATCTGCATTTTTATCCATCTGTATTCCCGAAAAGAATTCTGTGATCCTTGTGACACTTTTCATATCGCCCATAGCCGTATCAGGGATTCAGGATTTTCTTCATGTCTAGAGGGAGATGTGCTTCAATAGTTTTTGGCATTTTAGTATGGAAACGTGCTATGACTATGCCCAGATTTCTTGACAGATATGTAAGTTAAACATATGTTTTTGTCGTGCATATATCGCCACCGATTCTATCATATGCCAGCTTTTGTATTCTATCCAGGAGCTTCGTGTTTCATTTTCTAATCAATTTTCATTCAGTAACATCGGAGGGAGTACAACTGGTTGACGAAAATACTAGATAATCCTAGAATCTATTCCATTATCAGATTCCGAATCCGCTACGTTCACTATGAATCGATGGTAAGTTTCCTTCACGTTCACATGCAGCTGTTTGATTTTTTTTAGACCATTCCTTTTGCAATTTTTATTGAAAACGGAAGTGAGTTAAACTACCACAGCCATCGTGTATAAATCAATCTCAAATCCAAAGCTGTGAGTTATAGTTTATTGAAAACAAAAGAAACCAAAAAAAAATCCACAAAAACCCTAAAAAACTGTTAAGTTGGACCAAAACTCCAAACTAAAACAATTCTAGTAGCCTTGGCGTAAATTACCTTCAACTGCATCACCAGAAACCACTACCATTTCACAATGGTAATAATTCACTGCGGTAAACCCCTCCTCATTTTATAAGTGCTCTGTTGTTCTGCAGATCCTTAACGAGCATTTAAACAATCCACCACCACTATCAGTCGTTGCTTACTGTGCATGTGTATGTATATGTATGTGTCTTAAGCACCAAGGGAAAAAGCACAATTGTGCGGATATGTTTTCTGTTGGACCAGATAAATGTAACAGATCTCCGGAACTTACCCCGTGAGTAGAATCCAGACATCACACATTTATCCACCTCGAAAGTAGCTGAACATAGTAGCATCACGAAAATAACTAATTATTCAACGGTAATTAATTGTCCATTAGGACTGAAGGAGAGGTAAGCGAGTTTATCTCAAGAACTTTTGTAGATGCCCGCGAAGTTTTTCATTGCATATGAACAAGGAACACACAGAGAAAAAAAAAGGACGATAAAATCAAATCACTGCTCAGTCTCAGAAGAATGTTGTAGAATGTCGAATGACTGAAAGTCGGTCCTAATTTGTAGCCCCATTGATTCGAACATCTTTGGTCAGCAAACAGGAAAATCACCTTTGTGTCTGCCTTTAGAGATTTCCATGTCACTGATATGCAAATTTATCTGCTCCCGGGGTTTGATGTATTTGAGGTGACTCCACTTAGACAAAGGAGCCGTAGGGATCCTCTATTTTTACTGGGCGGACTCTACTACTGACATTTTATTAAAAGTCGTTATGCAAATTAAAGCTATGGCAGAAGTTTAAAGTCCGCGCCAAGCAGGTGGGTAAGTGTATTCTGCCTGAAGAGGATGTGTCCGAAAACTACCGATGGAGATAGATTCCAGAGTTGCCCGGCTAGGTCTAGGATATGCCGACCGAAGATAAAGAAAAAAAAAAAAAGGCACCTACTGGAGAAAAAAGTTTCCCCATTTTTAATTACTTCTTCACTATGAACAGTCGTCGTCGTCAGTGGGTTGTGGCTAGCTAGGTGGTGGTACATGTCCTTCGGCTGACATGCGGTCCTTTTTTGTGTTTTTTTTTCTTTTTTCTCTTCTGGATCGATATGCCTCGTATAACAAACGAGTTACCACATTCTCATTTGTAGTGGACTCGGTTTCCTAAACAGCCAGACTGCTTGCATTCGAGACGGGGACCGAATAAACTGACACCACCACCAACAACACCGGGTGAGGGATGACTTCTAATGGTATTCAGGGGGTTCTTTTGCTGTTTTTCCTCTTCTTTGTTTTTAATCAGTTTCTTGTATCTTGACATTAACAAGGGCAAGTTAGAGGCGATGCGGTATAGAATGCTGGTTGGTGGGAGGTTTTCATTATCGATTCTCTATCTCGGCGAGAAGTTTTGTGGCTTTTATTTAATTTTCCTTAAGCATCCAGTGGCATCCTGTTTGCCCAGCAGTGACGTGTCGGATGGTATATATCAAACAGCTTTGCAGAACCAAAATCCGAATTTATAGATTAAGTTGTACAATTGGAAAAGCTTTTGGAATTTATCAGTGAACATAATTCCGAAATAATTGACGCCTCCGGTGGTGTACAAATAGCTACCGGAGGAGCTCCAGATTGAGAGGTGGAATACACTCCGGCTTATGCTTTGTGGATAAGAGATTTGTGGTTTATATTTGGGATTTGTATACGTTGTATCCGAGGAGTGTACCATGAAGAAAGTTTTCAGGAAAATATCCCATAAAGATGAAATAATTCAAAGTTTTACAAAATGATTTTATCATAACAAAAATTTCATAGCGTCGCCTTAGAGCTATTCGATTCGAGAGGTCGTTTGAAGGCAAGATACTGAATAAAGTTTGGAGGTCGTTTTTATTGTCATAAGGCTGTAAAGTGGAAGCAATAAAGTTAAGTTGGGTAGAAGAGTTTAATACTTTAGAAAATTCAGGCGATTCTTCTCACGAAACAAATAAAACTCTTAACTGGGTCTTGGGCTAGACGTTTCGGTTGATAAGCAAGATAAGTATTATCTTGGTAATTAAAACAAAAAAACACAATAAGGATGTCCGCAAGCGAGTCTTATCGGTGCGTTTGCTGTTTGTTTTCTTTTGTTCCAAACGAATTGCTCCTAACATATTTAATGGGCACAAGGTCTGTCTGAAACATTGCCGTCCGTTCGTCGTATCTTGATGGCATCCTTGATCTTTAAAAAGGAAGTTCAGTCTTTCTTCTTTAGTTGATTAGTGTGTGACCAAGTTAAGTCTCAACTTGATTACAAACAGAACTTGGTTACGTTTTTTTCTTTCCTTCAAACGGCTTCATTAGCACATGGTGGAAATCAAATACAAAGCCTTAACTTCCCTTTGTTAAGGAAGGACTTGTTGTTTTTATGGAATCATTTCCACCTTTCAGCTGATTTTGCAGTTACCGAGTTCTTCGATCGAAGAAAGCTCCCACTGGGCTGAAGTCCTGAACATTTTTTTTTTCCTTTTCATCGCGATACTTTTCAGTATACTCGAATTGAAAGAGTGCTTTTTTCTACGCAGGGTTTTCTTTGCTTGATACCTTCCTTGGGTTAGTGAATTTCGACTAAGCGCAGGGAATGGACTGAATCAATTCTCATGGCATCGATGCCATGCAACCTATCATCATAATTATAGTACACTGGTAGTAGTCCCTCATCAAATGAGGATGTATACATACTCATGAAGGTATTGTGTCCCTTGATTAATTTTACCATAGTTCTGAAACTCCTTGTCCCCAAATTAAAAAAAAATTGCCAATATGGCCAAAGCTTCCATTTGGAAGACAGTCTGGTTTTTCAAAACTGGAACCTTCTGCAGAAGTTGTAGCGAAACCCTTGAAAGAGAATATCGAGTAAAGAAGAAGATATTGAAGCCAGATAACGGTTAGGTCCAGTGGTAGAAAGGAAAGCATCAGAAGCGGTGTACTTAGATGATACAAATCTTTCGAAAGCATAATTCGTATGGTTCGTTGCTGAACCTCGTCTTTTGCCTGTCAACGCAAATGGGATCGTATATCTTATGAAAAATCTTAGCCCAAAACGATTATGCTTCAGCGCTATAAAGTAGGACTAGGTCTGGCATAGAGTTTCTTTATTTGTACGAGATAGTGCCCCTTCTACCCCATTGCCTTCTTAGCCCAAAGAAACAGCGATTGAGAGGAGTTGAGAGATGTCGTCACCAAGATAAATAGAGTCTATTACTACTTCGAAGTTGTAGCTGTTCACTGTGACATTCTGTCCGATTGCTAGGTGTTGGGTGCCCCTTTTTGCTAATGGCAAACACTTACTTTTGCCCTCATTCGTCACTTAAGCAATTTTGCCAGTCACATATGCACATAAGTTGCACAAACAGCAGGAAAATAGTACACAACCCCTTCATGTGCATTTAATGTGACGCCACATCAGATTGTCTACATCCTTTTTGACATCAAAGGTTGACTGGATGGATGAGTTTAGTAGCGATATCAAAACTTGATATGGTAAAGCTCGTCGTAGGCGGATTTTGAATCAATTATATTAAGAATTCTTGGGGTTTCTCCAGGATCTGCCAAAGAGTGCACATTTTATCGATTTTACGTGAGTATAAGACGATTCAATGTACGAATTTCTGAAGAAAAAAAGATCTTATTCGCATGGCGAATGCTTCTATCTACACTATCTACATTCCGTTGACTAAAATGACTCATACTCTACTTATACCTCCTGTAGTCTTAATTACATCGAATCGTTTCCATGAATAGATAGGTACTTACGGAAAAACTGCAAAGAAAAGTGTTTATTTTTCTTGATCATCGCACACGTGTGAAAATAAACGCAAACAAATGATTATTTCCTCCATCTTCAACAAAAGCCTCAAACTGCTCATCAACTGCACGTATCCGTCCACAACAACCTTTACAAATAATATTCCCAATGATTCAATGACCAACTAAAAGAATTTCACTCCATTTAGCCGAAAATTTCGCAATGAAATCAAAAGATTTGCCAAAACAGTTTGCTTCATCTAATTATCCCCAAAGAAAAACTTGTTATACTTCCTTTTTCCCCACCCACCCACCCACCCATACACACACACACTCTCCTTCGTCAGCAACGAAGAGGAAAAGTTTTTGCCCTTCTTATCGCAGGGTAGGGTACCCAACTATATTCTGTTAAATTGTGAGGAATCCCAAACTCATTTCCTTTATTCACGCACCTCCTCAAGTGGTGTCCTTAATTTGGCATTCTATATATCCTTGCAAATTCAATACAGTTAACCTAATGTATCCCCTTCGAATGGCCGATGATGACGCCAATACTTGCCCACACTTGTGTCGTATCCCGCCCACCCAAGGAAAGAATCCCGATTCCCAAATCCTTCCTTCCAATTCCCATAATTGAATCTGATTGTATTCGTTTTCCTCTCGTTTTGCTACGTTTTTTTCTTCTTCTTTTCTGATGATTTTCATGTATCTTAACATTTGAATTGGTTATTTTTCTTTTTTCTTCCGCCCCAAACAGGTCTACATTGTCGGTCACATCCCTCCCGGATCGGATGAGAGGCACGTTGGCAGCCAACAAAACGGACACACAACATTCACGGAGAGCAACAACATGCGATATCTGGAACTGATTCGCAAGTATTCATCAATTATTCAGGGTCAGTTTTTCGGGCATTTGCATTCGGACTCGTTTAGGATCATCTACGATGATAAAGGTAAGGAATATCCTTAATGTATTTATATGTATTGTACATCTGCATATTGTGTATCGCCTCCCACAAACCTACTCGTATGTATACTGTCCGCGCTGGAGAGCACACAAACACATATCGTATTGTGAATTTCGAATTCGAATTTCGTAAAACGTTCGCTGGCTTTATCCAATTTGGAGTTTTCGAATAGAAGATGGAGAAATAAATTGAATTATCTGTAGCTTTTAAGCTAATTTATCGTCATCCCCTTAATGTGTATATGTATGGGTGTGTGGAGTTGTCTTGAGAGAATAGAGAGAAAAATGGATTGCTGCACACAAAAGCAGGTGTCTTTCATAAGATTAATGATTCGGGATTTGTTTGCTTTATGTCCCTGGAGGTCCTGCTTTTCCATTTTTTTCTTTTCTTCTTTTTGTTAGGTTATATGATTATGGGGTGGTGGCGCATAAAACTCCATTTGTATCCTGTAAAATGGTGAACATATCTTGTACTTTACGGGTTGTTAAATGTGTCAATGGCGAAAGGGTCGGTGTATATGGGTATATTTGGCGGCAAATATCGATATCGATTGTGTGTGTGGTCGTTAGACGACAATAATTTTTCAAATCTAGGTGATAGGTTTGCTAAGTTCTTTAAAAGTTAACTCAATTTAATAGCTTCAGTTAAGGGGATAACGATATGGATGGGTGGTGTTCATCAATCAGTTTAAGGAAAAGGTAACGACTAGCGATTTAGGTCATTAACCCGGGTGTGACACTTAACTTTTCAACAGCCACTGCAATGTAACTTTTTAACATTTGTATTTATGTTATCTCGATGTGTGTAGAGCCTTTGTCTGAATTGTACTTCATGACATCCGCACATGTAAAAACAATGACATTTCACTTCTCTTTGATGATGGCGATACGTCCAGCGTTTTTATGTCATTTTGACGTTTGATGAATGCAGTTACAAGTTGTATTTTTTTCGTTTTGCCAAGCCTCCTGGTGTCCATGATAACCTACTCTTTATTATGAGGGTTTAGTTTCCCTGCAACGAAGCTTTGTTATCCTTTCGAGTTCATAGAGCTCATGATCCATTCGCTATTCGGAATCAAATATCTAACCAAGTACCTCCTACCCATTGTCCAACTTTCCACAGCAAACAGTAGAACTGACAGATTTTATTTAACCGGAGTAGCATCGAATTTTCTGGGTCAATCTTGGCTGGATTTCCGCAAAAAGTTTTTTAAACTTACATTTACTCCGTTGTGGTTCTTTACAATGGCGTCTTGCCCTATTCCAATATTAAATCCATCGTTGGGGCGGACGAGTCATAAGCCACGATGATATGTGCCGACAGCGTAAGTCCTCGCTTCGAAGACAAATACATAGTATCCCAATAGTAGTATCAAACTATTGACCATTTTTGAAACCATCTGTGAAGATAAGACTTTACCCCTTGTCCAGCTCAAAGTCTAATAATTTTTAGTATGAGGAATATCGACATGCATTGGGTACAATGTTGGTGATGTTACAGCTGACTGGATATAGATATTTTAAGAGGTGAATAGAGGTGTTTTTAAGTATTGCTAAACTCAGTCCGACGTGATGCATTGTTCAGAAGGTACTATCTACGCACTCTTTCTTTTTTTCTTGCCTTTCACGTCTCTCACAGACTTCGCGTTCTAGGATTTTACCAGCAATGTCTGGCGTGAAGAGCGAGTTTCCATGCCTTCTGAGGTCTGATGGCTCCTCCACGGCAGCAATCCTTTACTTTGACACGCCCTGAATACATCTGCAAACATATGTGGACTAAGGATGTGCCTGAGAACTCCATCCTTATACTGTCATTGGTGCTATAGGAAACCCAAACAAGCGAATTGAAGGCTCGTATGAACTAAGCTGTATGGAAGAAAATGTATTTCAACTCAAAAGGACGGGTCACCTCTTTGAATTTCTCCTACCTTCCACTTAAAATATTGGACATCTGTCTATTAAAGTCTTAGACATTCCAAATCAACACTTATACCAACCGTCGCACTGCTAAAAAGCAAACAAACCTTTAGCTCAAGATCTCAATAGTAATAGAGTCTACCTGATTCAACAACTCTATTTGATTTGCATAACCTGCATTATTGGATAATTGTCTTGTCATCATGATATCAACGTGAGACAGCATTTTAAAAGCCATCAACGTTTCGCTTGACACCTTGCAGAGTGTCAACAATTTTCCAATCCATAAAAAGATTGTGACGTCTTGTGCACGATAAGACCAACCAACCCACGTTTTCCTTAACCCACCACTGGCTTGCAAAATGTAACATTAATATGTCATAATAAACCAACCCCTGTCGCCAGTGTGGGTGTGGCTGGTATCGAATACGTGCAACCACAACCCTGTACACCAATCTTTCCTTCTCAGTGACACACAAGTACGGCACCGGAAACACCAAAACCCATTTGGTGAGCTTTTTTTTCATTTTTTTTTTTTTATCCTCATTCAGAAGTTTGAACCCAACCCTGTTAAAGGGTTTAAGTGTTCCCACGAACACTTCCTGTTCTGCTGGGTTATGCTTTTTCTTTCACAAATTCCATAACCACCACCAACAGCAACCACTTAAAGGGTCATCTGTCACGTACGAGAAATATTTTTCGTCGTCCAAATCTGTGCGCGCTGTGGTATTTTGGCCCCAAATTATGGGGTTAACAACACCATCCACATGGCCCCTATACCAAATGATCTTCTATGGAATTTTAATTCCAGATGTTTCGGCAGAGGAAATAATTATTAAGACTCCAGCAAACCGGAGCGAACAGAGGGGATAAAAAAAAAGAAAAACAATTTTCCTAATTTAATTTCCACGTGATCATAACAAAACCACCCGTCGTCTGCCTCCAACAAACCGTTGTAGCCCGATTTGCGGCCGAAGAATATTTAATTAATTTATCATAAGGTGTTCTCTAAATTGCTGCCCGCAGCCAGATACCTATGAGAATCTATGCTATGCCTAGACCGACAAAGTTCACCCATCCCGGTTTCGGCCAGGGAGCATCAGCTCGACTCAATTATGCGGGTGGCCAACTAAATGCTGTGACGAGGTTGGCGGCGGGCAGCAGGCGGTAAGCGATAGAACCCAAAGTTTCAGGTCATTGCGTTAGCCTGGTCATGACAGTGACAGCCCTCATAGTGGGTGACACCATCCCTATCTGTGTCTTTATCTCTGTGTGTATTAGTGGTGTGGTGTTGTGGTTTCGATGTGGAACATTGCTCCATCGTCTCTAGTGCGAAACATTAATTCTACTACTGCTACTGCTGTTGCTTTTGCTGCGTCTATTGCTCCGGTCTCCTACCTACCAACAATTTTATCCCACAAAGTCTCCTTGTATACCCACTTTAATAACTTTGTATGTGTGTGCTTTTGTCTTTTCTGGGATATTTTGCAGGAAAGCCAGTGTCATGGATGATGATTTCGCCATCTGTTACACCAAGGAAAATGAGCGTCGGATCCAATAATCCAGCAATGCGATTATACAAGTTCGATACGGACTCGGGCCAGGTCAGTAGCATTCCTTATCTTTCTATCTCTGTGTGTATATATCCTGTATGTGTCACTTTTGATTTATTGATTTTTCGGCCATCAAACCTTATGACACCATCATTTGTCCTTTTAGTGGATTTTTATTTTTTCATTTTTTTTTCCGACTCGTTTTCTGTGCACAGAACTGATGGCACATCTTTATGAGTTAATTTAATGAATTTATTGATTCATGGCCTTTTGGTAATTTGCAGGTCCTGGACTATACTCAATACTATCTGGATTTGGCGCTGGCGAATACGTTGGGTGAGCCCAACTGGATACCGGAATACAATTTGACACACTACTATGGCTTGAATGATATATCGGCAATTTCGCTGCACAATTTTGTCGATCGATTTACGAGCAACGATGGATCATGGTTTGCAAAGTGAGTACAGGAAGGGAGCGGGGTATTATTATTGTGGGTGACATGTTTATTAGACTTTTTGATTGTCTGTTCGAGTTAATCAAAAAATATGGAGGGGTTTAGTTTGTGTTTTGGTTGGGTTCTTCTAAATGAATGATAAAGTATCGGTTTGTAAGAAGGATAGTCCTGATCCTATCATTGCAGCAGGTTTCATTTCCACCAACAGTTTTGACATCCGTAATCCCTTTTTTTTTTACATAATTGGTTCACAAATACTATATTTTGCATGAAAGAACCGTTAAAGATGAAACTGCGCCCACAAATAGTGTGGGATTTTTCATCCACTAAACTAAACTCTTCTCTATTCGCTCTTCCCTACGGTACCTGTTTACCTCCTCATTCCTGCTGGACCTCGACATTTCTATAGATTTCCTCGCTTTGGTTTGCGTAGTGCTGACAATTCTGTTCAGCCACATGGGTGTTTTTTTTTATAGGCAAAGTGCGAAATGCACAGTGATCTACTGACATGATCTCTGTTTTGTATGCTTTAGTCCTTGGCCCAGAGGACAATTCATGTGACTATTTTAGTCAAAAACATTCTGCGGCTACGTCATAACCGGCCTTTAATAAGCATGTTTGTGGATCAGATTAGTTGAGAGCCAACTTTTTCAAATCAGGCGTGGCATCTTCTCAGAATCATTGCACCTGTCTTTGACTTTAATTTCATCAGGCAATTCGTCTTCCTCGGTTAAGAATTCTCGATTTCCTTTACAGTTGCCACGGATGTCCTCACTTGTGTTTGTATCCCAGGAGGAATTCCCACATGGGCTTAAAATTCTCTCACAGGAGTGTGCCGAACTCTTGTTTTACGATATTTTGTCCTCTGACTTGCTTTTTTCTATTTATTTGAGTCTGATCACCGTTTGAGCCACAGTCCAGACTGGAAAGTTATCATTACCTGTCTAGTATGAGTCCTAGATCTCTGCAGATTCGTGCTCGAAACTATTGCAGGTACAATGTCTGCATAGATCACAACTTTGGACTTCAATTTCCCTATTTTTAAGACAAGTTCGTTCAGAAGAAATTTTCATAGTAGACGTGCACCTCCTTTCGTGTAGAGCTATTGCTAAAGGGCTTGTGATCTTAATGGGTTTCCTGATACCGTGGTTGACAGAGCGGTCTACCTTTTTTGCATGTGATCAACTCGATTGGTAATGAATTTTGTGTCAACCTTATTGAAGACCACCTCAGGAAGAAAGTATGTCGTTTTTATCGGTCTTAAATGTTTGGGTAGTGTGTGTGTAATAACGCATGCTTCTGAAATGAAGACCACTTTCACGTTTGACTTAATTCATGGATTGATGCAAGATGCAAGATTTTATTCACTCCTTAGTAGGAGGTTCACGTCGTGGACACAATTTTCACCATTACCACATAAAAAAAAAGGTGCGAATCTTAAGACTAGATTCTGCTAAGCAAAATTTGTGGAAGACCAAACTGCTCGATACAATTCAATGCAAGATTGCGGGGTATAGGTACATTGAGAGACACAAATGTGGCACCTTGTCGTAGTTTTAGTAAGTGAACCGCAATGGTTAATCAATCTTTAACAAATAGAGTTGCAATTTGCATACTAGTGCCTTTGAGTGCATAAACATATCGTCTTATGTGGCCATCGCTTGTTCAAATCAAAAGTAATGATTTATGACACAAACCATTTTAAAAGCTTTTTATGCATTCTCTACTCTCCTCGTGCATTTCTTATTTTTTTTTTTTTAATTAGACAAATGTGCTTTCAGTCCACCTTCAATTTATATCCATAAATTCCCATATCCTTGACATTAAACACTTCCACCGACATCAAGCTGACACAAAAAAAGAAAGGACACACAAGTCGGATCCCAAATAAAACTCAATGCAAACTGGAACTCAATGGGCGACCAAATCCACACAGCCCAGCCACCATCATTAATCATCATCTCCCCCTTTCTTATTCATCTTATTCATTCGTTCTTGTTTCGCTTCGGAGTCTCCCGTTCCACTAAATGATTTTCTTCTTGATAACAAATCTGCATAAATTTCTTCTAAATTTGCATACAAATAATCAGAGAAACCTCTCTTTCTCTACAAGCAACGAGAAAAAAAAGGACTTTCTGTCCACGGGGGACGGCACAAAAACAGAAAAAAAAAATGAAGAAAATTGAGTCGCCCTGAAACACCGCATAACAAGTTCTCTCTCCACTGACGAAATAACGACAACAACGACGACAGACGACAAACAAGGAACAAACATCATGTCTCACCGTTTGCTTGTTTGCCCTCAATTTGCCGTAAAATGGATGGTTAAGTCCTACAACATCTACTTGGAGGACGACGACGACGTTAGCGTCGTGTCCCACCATAGACGAAATTATAGTGTTGGTCACTTTCTTGATGACAGCAAGGAACACAACAATCACCACACAACGTCTGAAAAGGGAGGTTCTATGAAAAAAAATGTTTTTGTCCTTAAGGGGATGGAAATGATATGCAATGGCCGACCTCCTCTCCCACCACCATCCGTTTAATGCATATTATCAAAGGAAAATTCACGCGGAAGAGGAAAATAACAAGACTATTGACCGCAAGCGGATTAACATGTATTTCGTATTTGAAATTGGAATCCCTATCAAACTCTGACTCCCTTGTGTGTGTGTTTGTACGTTGTATAGCCTTAAGGTAGGAAATTTATGATTCATGTTTTTCCTACGCTTATTTCCTTTTGGTATATTACCTACGTCTGAGGCTCCCAAGGGATCAGCAAAAACTATGAAAAGGATGTGCTTAGGGTCGAATGACATTAGGATATCCAATATAAAACACGAGAAGGTGTTGAGTTTGTTGAGTTATGACGTTTAATTTGAATAAAACAAGCTTTTGTCCACATTGCAGGTGTTTCAGACGTAAACATGTTTTTTGTTTTTTTTTAATGCCCATTTGACTTGGGGTAGTTTTGAGGTTAAAATGATACGGTATTTAGTAGGAGAAACATATTTGTGTTTGATTTCATTCAGGGTGATAGATATCGCTTCGAAACTAAGACATTAAGAGCAAGTTTGTTGCAATGCGTATGTAGGGTGGCGAACAGACAACTTGATGATGATCGGTTGACTTAAACACATGAAGTTTGGCTTTGTTATGAGACTTGCAAAAGACTTTGACGTACTTGGCAGATATACGACTTTTACTCTTGTTTAAACCACCTCTTCTCTGCTTTCATGAAGTGGGGTTCAGCATTGTTTTCGCTTTTTCTTACTTGTCTGACCTTCTATTCTGCGAAATTTCTTTATTAGGTACAAATTTTGACATCCTTTTAACCACATCCCGGTGTCCTGCGATCTAAGTTTTCGTTTCACTACGTCATCCAGTCTTTGAGCTCTGTTAATTTATACTCAAATTCACTAATCTTCTTGAGCAGAATCGACAGTTGCAATGTCTAAACTGATGTTGATAGGCAGGTAGTCAGCAAGGCGATTAGTCAACAAATTAATTGTCCTTTTACTAAGTGCCTTTCGCCACTACATCTTGCCTGTAAATATATCCACGGTTATAACACCATGTTCATATGTATGTGGTATCATCGGATGAGGAATGGGCTGTAGATAGCCCCTTAGACACCAAGCAATTCTCTCATTCCTATATGTTTCCCATTGCCAAGGGTTCATTTCTTTAGCTATTTTCTTTGTTCTATCTTTTGGCCAGCTTCAGGGTACAGTCTTTGCTATCGACTCTTAGAGTAATTGTTTCTTAAGTTTAAATTGAAGTTTCAAATGCTCCGGTACTTCTTGTCATCAAATCTATTACAGGCATCAAGAAGTTGTTCAATGCCAATGGTGCTAATCGTATTTCTGTTGTAGTCTGTGATCACAGCTACAAAAGAATCCATTTGGGATGTTATTACCTCTAATTTACGAAGCTCTTGAAACTATTGTCTGGGCTCTGTTCAGTTCCTCTATTTTGTAGTTCCATCATTACTTCGATGTACAACATTTTGAGGTTGATTTTCTGACCATTGATGCATGGACAGGCGTTCACTGTGTAGTTTGCAGTTAATTTATCAGTCGCTGTCCTCGTCCAGTATTTCTTGATTCTTGGTCCTCGTCTCGAGTATGATTCTTCTTGAGTTTACCGGAAGCGTATTGATCGCTACGTACCATTTTGACACTAACGACTACTGATCTTTTGTCACTTCTATTTCAGTTGCGCTCATTTCCAGGATTTAGTGTAACTATGTATGTCCAAGGAAGAATTTGCTCCTAGCTGGGTGTTTCCTTGCCTGTATGCTTTTTCGCTGGCATTCATTTGCGATTCGATTGGGGGATTGCGTGTTATTAACTCTGTAGTTTGGTTGGGATGGTGACTAAGCAGTTTATGAGCTGACAAAAGCACTTTGGGGCACCACCTGTCAGCAGACAATGACAAACCATCAAGAGTATAATCTTTCATGAAAAGCCTTTTAAATTTGCCGTTTGAAGTCGGCCATCAAAACTTCAATTCGAGCAAAAAGTACAACAACACAACATACAAAGATGGTTGCGAATAGAAAGGCCTTAGCTTTCTTTGAGCTGTCACGCCAAACAGATGTACTTTTGTATTTGTAGAGCTGGGCTTACGAAAAGACAATGAGAATAGCATAATGTTTTATTCCTCCTCGTGTCAGATGTAGATGCCAAATTTGTTTGCCTGCCTTTAGAAGCAAACTCAGCTACTATAATGATCCTTATACAGACCAAATCAAATCTAAGTCTGTATCAGGATCTGACATCAAATGGTATTCCATTTGGCCATTAGTATTTGCTTATATGTATTGATTGAAGCGAATTTTGTTTTCCGATCGAATTCTTAAGGCTATATCATACTTGGTAAGATGGGAGTAAAGCAAGGTTGCCTCCTAAGTCCACTTCTTTTTTCACTCTTCCTGGATGATCTCCCAGCAGCGTTGCCTGGGGGTATTATGTTCAATGGCGTCCGCATCAAGCTTCTTATGTACGCTGATGACATTGTCCTGCTTGCTGAGACACCAAACATGATGCAACTAATGATCAACAAGTTACAACATTACTGCACCACATGGAACTTAACACTTAACACCAACAAGTCCAAAATAATGGTTTTCCGCAATGGAACAGGGAGATACTCACGCGAAGAAAAGTGGAGTTGGAATAACGAAGAATTGGAGAAAGTGTCGGAGTACAAGTACCTTGGAGTAATAATAACGCCACGACTGTCGTTTAAAAAGCATCTGCAGGCAAAGCTCAGGGAATCCAAGATGGCGATAAACACAAACTGGAGCAGTTTTCTCGCTAAAAAAGATATTGTGTCAAGTGCAAAATATAAACTTTTTGAAGCGGTTATGCGGTCAATCATGTGCTATGCGGCCCAAGTATGGGGAATTCTCCAGTACGATGAAGTTGAGCGGCTATTACGATACTTCTTTAAGAAGATGTTTAGGTTACCTGAGAATATGCCTACATACATGGTCCATTTGGAAACTGGACTAGCTCAGCTGTATATGTTCACCTTAAAAATGCATTTCAGCTATATCACGAAAGTGATGACACTGTCAAGACACCGGCTACCGAACATAGTCGCAACGCATTTGTGTCGCAGAAACCTACAGTTTTTCAGAGAGTGGCAGAGGCTAAGTGATGAACATAACGTGCCGCTACGGGATGAAGATATTGTAAATTGGAAAAGTTCTATGCAGAGGCTGGTGGCTAAGATTCAAGCATCCATATTTACGAATTTCACAGAAGAAGCCCGGCGAAGTGAATCCAGAAGTACATGTAGAATTCTTCAACACGATCTTGGAGACGAAAACTACTTTCACGACCGCTACAACATCAACACAATTTCGCAACTATTTAAAGCCAGAGGAGAACTTCTACATCTCAATTACATGCCACACAGGACTGCAGAAAATCACGAATGCACCTTATGCAACCTAAGGGTGAGAGAAGACATAAGGCATTTTATTGGAATTTGTCCTTTATTAGGCGCGATTAGAAGAGCTCATTGGGGGAGAGTCACTCTTGAGGAAATCGAAGTTGTGGGTATTTTAAATGGAAGCAACTGGACCCTACTATCAAGCTACATTACAAATGTCTGAAAGTATTGTGAACAATTAATGAACGAAGATTTTTAAATTTCCTTCTTATATATTTTTGGATAGAGCGTAAATGAAATTATGGTTAATACTTATTTAACATAACTTATTATGAATTATTATACTCTCTTTACCTGGCTGACGGCAAAAAGCCAATGCTATTATATTGTAAAATCTTTGTAATCGGCAGAAAATAATGTATAATAAACTTACTTACTACTACTTGGTAAGTTCATCGGTCCTAAAGTTCCCTGTTTATTTAAGGGCTCCTCTATATTCCAAAGACATGAACAGCTGTTTAATGTGAAATAGCCTTGTTCTAGTTGTCTCATTACAATCCAAAAAAAATATGTTAACAGTATACGCTTGGCTGTGCTTCTTTGATTGTTTTTTTTTTCTTAAGGTTTTGTTTTACCTTCGTGTCGACTTAGGAGACTTAAAAGCTATTTACAAATTTCTCGATACTCATACCTATAGTCCAAAAAATTCTTTGATTAATCTCACAAGTCTTTTAAGAGCCTTGCAATAGAGGCTTATTATAAAAATCGTCTCCTAAACCAACAGTGAAACATCTTGGAGACATCCAAAACCGATACAGATAGTGAACAATCATACAAATTTGAAGTATATCCACCATTTTGTCTTACATAGTTTCATATTTATTAAGTATGGATGTACATAGATAAGCTTAAGCACTCGTAAAACCTTTCAATTTACCTAATTTCCCATAAACTTTGGTTAAAATCCAAAACCGTCTCAAAGATCCTTTTACATTAACTTAATTGAAATAGAAATCCGCGATAAAAATACATATTTTGTCCTTAAATTCCGTCCCCAAAAAGGAACTGCTGTTAATCACTTTCAACACAACATTGCGCGTCAAATCGAACAAGGACACAACCGTAATAAATCATTTCTATCATTGAATTCCATTTTCCATTCGCCATTGTCCACGTAATTCCATTGAAAATATTCTAAGGCTTGACTCGATTAAATGTCAAAGGGTTTTCTATGACAAACACCAGGCCAACATTATGAAAAGAGGATATAAAATATTTCCATATGAATGGAACGGAACCAAGTTCTCTTGTATTCACCAAACCGCCTAACAAGACATCATCGCAATGTTGACTGACTGTCTACACTAAATTATTTACATACACATCGTTCCGCGCACCAGAATAAACACACCCTCAGGACTTATGTACGTACGTGCAAACATCGCTCAACCGAAAGTCATGGGAAAAAGTTTCACATCAAAAAGAAAAAAAAGGACGATACTTCAAAAATAACCGTTATACCAGCAAGAGAAAGGCGCAAAATAATTTAATTTGACACAAATTGTATGAATATGTATGAAGGGAGGGGTGGCATCGAAATAAAGCAGAATGCTTAGGACGAGGTAAATGAAACCAACTGTGTAGGTAAATTTAGCATGATGGGTGAGATCCTTTGCTCGTATGTGGAATTTGCTCGGAAGTAACACAAACAGTCCAGTGGTGTGTCTCTGTGCACGAGTGGAAAATTTGATTTGGCTCATCATCGGGTGTTTGTTTTACGAAGCGCTACAAACAAGGTCATTGAGTCGCGGTTCACTTCATATTCATCTGATGCTTGATCCATGTGAGTCTGTTTTGGTGGGGAGTTTGCCTCTGTGGCTCCTCTCAGTGAGGGTAAGTAATCTGATGTGTGAGAGGAATATTAACCATTCGGTTGAGTAAGGTATACATCCGGGTGACTGAATCGCAATTAAGTTATGAATAGCAAACTATTTTTCGTATCTCAGCAAGGTAGGTTGTGTAGTGTTTTCGGTGTAAATACGGGAAACTACCGTGCGTTCAGGATGTTTACTTAGAGCCACTGAGGTTAAGTTATTGAATTTCAAGTGAAAATGTAAACCCGATTATTGGGCTTTTGTTTGTGCTAGCTCCCACATCTGAACTGTTGTTCATTTGAATAGGTCATCTATAATTTGGAAATTTCATTTCATTTTATTTGTTTGTGAATCGGAAGAGTTAACAACCCATAAGGTCAACGGAACGTTGGTTTTTCTATTGTTTTTCATCACACCCCTCAGAATTTCGGTCCATGTTTAAAGATGGCATTGTGAGATATCCTTAATAAAACAAACGCTTAAAGGGACCTGTTATTTAATGTTGACATGTGAAATGATCTTAAGCTCCTTTACAAACCTTGTGTTTTCGATCTATCAAGGACATTTTTGATTGCTCCAGTTAATGTATTCTAATGGTTGCCTTTTATAAACCTGGTTAGATCCTCACTAATTTGATTTTGCTGTCTTCCAGAAGGTGATCGCTAGAGATGAGAGCGGTCCTTAATCAATTATTATAATTGCCCTAGATTCATAAAACTAAAACAGATCCATCTTCAAATGTCTAACACAAATTTACTTTCTCTCTAAACATGACATATTTATGAGGTATACATCCACAAAGGCGTATAACAAAAGAAAATTAATATAACGACATCCTTGGCAGAAATATCCGACATTTATTATAGCCTGCCAAAAGCTTTTGCCCAAAATGTTCTCCTCCTAAAAGTACCATCTAATCAACAATACAATTGCCAATCTCACTTTCTCTCTCTCTCTCTCTCTCTCTTTTTCTGTTTTTCTATTCTCTGCCACACCTCCACTGCAACAAATTGATTTTTAATGGTACTTTAAGGACTTTCCTAATTTTATGCCTCACACCGTGTCACCTCACCATCACCACCATCATTCCCAAAGAAATTCATCCGAAAAACCAAAGCAAGCCACTCATTTACCTTGGACCGACCTGCACTCCCCCCAAAAAATGTCCACCACCACCATTATGAAGCATCCTCTATTAGTTCCTGCACATTAATTCAATAGCCTCCTGGCTATTTGTACTCCTCTATTATACGTGTATATGTATGTATATTGCCTTGGAAAATAAATTATTATCCTTACGATATTAAATCACTTTCCAATGGTGTATACCTAAATTGTAGTCAAGTACCTAGGTATATTCAGCAGCCTCCTTCAAGTGTGGTCTAGAGACGATAGCACCCTTCGCCATTTCTGTACAGTGTTCGTCCCCCCAACAACAAGGATCGACCATCTCTTTTGCATGTTTTATTTGTTGCCGATGGGGTGTTAGTGACCTCATTTGCACAGATTCTTGACTTGAGAAGGCATTCAACAAAAATGTTATGGCCTACAGATGGGAGAAGAAGACGAAGAAGCCTACTCACCATCTGTAGAAATTGTATTGTGTTGTGTGGCAGTTGGCGAGTCTACAAATGTAAGATGGAAAATGCTTGGGACTTATTTTCAGGTCGAATTTGGGGGTGGTTTTGCTTAATAACACACCAACAACAGAATACATTTGTTTTTCAACAATTCACAAGAACCTTTTATCAAAAATGTTTCAATATTGGTTTTTGGTCTGCTTAATGTTATCGGGATCTTTAGCTCTGCAGCTAGCATGTTGACTATGCCAGTCGCAAGGACGAAGATGAGTGTGGTATATTTTTATTTATTTTTTTTATTTTTTATTTTTTTAAGATTTAAGGTTGGGTAAGCATCAAGGTATTTCGCAATTGTTCGAGAGGCCGATTGTTTCCCTCCTCTATGAGATTTAAAGGTGGTATTTGATTTTTTTTTAAATATATTTTGGTAAAATAAATTAAGTAGACAGAAATGGTACTTCAAAGGAATTTAAGTAACGCTAGAATGCATCATTTTAATACCACAATCTGTGACCTTCATGGTGCTTTGTTAATGTTCAGTATTTTTGAATTTCAAAATCAGGTTAATTTCTCGAATAGTACATCTTACTGCAAGTTTTTCCTTAAGGTTTGTCACTACTCATAGGCATAGGGTGTTAAAATCGTCGACACGGCATTTTGTTCTGAATTCTGCAAAGCGTTTCTGTTTTTTCTAACCAGAATCTCTTTAGTCCTTGATTCCTACTCCACTGTTCCTACTGTGCCCACTTTTTTGTTTGACTGAGCCTATTTTGCAACTTATTTACAAAGTTTTCGTGACATGGTATGACTAATCCATGGTCATTTTTTCGGGTCTGCTGTGGCCGAGTTGCACACTTTGGAGCTAATTTATGCTATTCTTACCCTATTGTGCATACGCAAAGCCGTGCTGTCATTAAAGAAAGCGTTTTTCGTTTGTCAGGATGTTGAGATACTCAGGCGCAAGATCAGATGTATTGTGGCAAGAAGTGGTAGAATCATGGAGTGTTGGTAGTACAGTCATCCTCTCTCTAGTCATTATAGACTTAGGCCTTATGCAACTGAATACTTTGCAATTTTTTCTCCTGAGAGACAGCAATAATGCGGTGGACTTCTTACAGAAGTCGGGATGCGTTCGTATTTGCTAGAAGATCTGATCTAAAATGCAGCCAACTAAGATTAATCCAGCATAAGTTCAAGCCCGTGAATTTTCTCCACTGAACCTTGCCGTGATATTCATCGGAGATCTCATTTCCATTCGGTCCTGATCTCACAAAAGACTTAATAAATTCAAAGTTCCAACCGAAATCAGGAGTCGAATTACGACATCAGTGATCAAGTAACTCTTCACGTAAAAATGAGCATTAATAAACGATCATTCCGACTACATTCTCTAAATTTATTGAATCTAGTAAGAGGACTGAGCGTGGCCTTAAGCGCAGCCTGACTATCGCTTCACACGCATATATTCGTACAAACAACCGACGTACACGTTAAAGAAGGTCTTATAATCGCAAGATTACTCCTTAATATTTTGCTTCGTTGGCGAGTGGGACTCTGACTGCTTTGAGCACTGGAAGAGTGAGTCCAACCAACTTCGTCTTACTAGTAAAAAGAACAACTTCAGTTTTAAGAGGGTTATCTGAACGCCCATTCTTAGTACATCATCCGTTAATCAAATTCAGAACCATCTGCACCTAATAGCAAAAGGGAAAAACAAAAAGACAGTACAGCAACGTCATTCAGATACGCCTGATCGAAGATGCTAGAACAAAGAGTCGATCAGCATGCGCCACTGTTGAGGATATAAAACCCCACCTTGTGAGTAGCCACTGTTTACACCTAACATTACATCCTGACCAGGATCTCCATCCACCACCAAAGTTTAACTTAATAACATTGCTCTTATCCACAACGCCACGTCGTACTTTCTGGCAGTGGTACACATGTTGTCAAAGTTCGCATTATCAAACGCTTCCTCTATGATAGTTTACTATGAGCTCAATTGGTCACCTGTCTAGATTCACCCCGTGATGGAAACAGTGCATCTTCTGCTGTCTAGAAAATAAACCGAATTCCATTAGACAGAAGCAGAGAAGCCAGTTGATTGGTGATTGGCATGTTGAATGTCCAAAAATGCCAAAAGAAACTTATACCACCACCCCAAACATACTCACACTTCTAGACAAACATGCTTAGGATGTAAATCATTCTATTGTCTATTTCCTGTTTGCCCATTCAATATCCATCTATACACATTTTTCCGGTATCAATTTCCCTTTTGTTTTCGTCTCCATCCTGTCCATCTTTGGCAAACTGTCACTTTCGAATGATTGATGGCAAGTTATACGATTTGACGATGGAGATTGTTTTACACGCTAATTTATAGAAATTATACGGACGTAGTGCCCCTGTGGGATGGACACGCGTGACCAACCCACAGAATATCAATTTAAATGTATTTCCTACGCTTGTATCCTCCGGGCTTGGACAAACACAGACACACAATATAACAATTGCTGGGTGATTTTTCATGCAGACTGACAGATTTTTTGATTGGGGTTTTGGCCCGAATTGTGTTGTTTTTTTCTTCCATTTTTTTTTTTCATAAGGCGCCATCAGGCGGTCAGATCGAATGGCAGCGATTAGGAAAATTTAAGGCTATGTAAGGCCGAAAGAGATATAATTTTGCTATTTATATGGAAAGTGAATTGGTCAGAAAGTTGTTGTCTTATTTTTTTTTATGGAAATACAGACCGCGTGATGGAGAAAAGTTCTCAATTTCGCAATGAGAAAGGGAGGAGGCAACGCCGCATCCGAAGAAGACAATTCGAATTAAATATTTATGCGTCGCCAAGAGTCGGGAGGGGAAACGATGAATATGAAACTAAGTTAGGGGTCCAATAAATGTGAGCATACACATACAGAATGTCAAGCAGATGAGGGTTAACCAATCTTGAAAAACTGGAAAAGAATGTTTTTTTTTGCTCGAAATTGACACACCGTCCGGTGATTTTAGGGAGCTGCGTAACAAAAATACATTTTTGACAAATTAGGGTGTTTGAACTTTGATGGAGAGTGGATAAGTCAAGAGAAGATTTAAGAAGTTAAAGGGAAATTATGAAACAAATAAATAAGTCAGAGCGAAAGGTATGAATACTGTTGTGGGACTTGGTTTGATTTCAGAGGAGTACTTTGAATTTTTCAGAAGCAAGTAATAGAAGTTGATCCTAGATTTGTTGGCTTTATTGAGTTGAAAGGAAGCGTTGTTAAATTTTATATAATTCATTTACCTTTTCTTACTTTTGGGTGCCTAGATACAATGACATCCCAGGAACTTGTCAAATCTGCAACCACCTGAGAAACTCCCTCTTATACCAGAGGTATGGGTATACCTTACAGTACAGTGAAACCTATCCACACATAATTAGAGAAGCTAACTCCAGATTGAAAAGCGGTCATACTTGTCATTCCACCAGACTTGTCTGGCCTTAAATAGGGTCTAGGGTCACTCAAAATCAATTCTAGGTGGACAAATGGTATAACATGTCCAGCGGCAAAACGGATTTGGCCACGGCTGGATTTAAGAATTCGATTTGTCTCGCATATCAGTTCCGTAATAGGTGTCATCACGGGACACTGTCTAATAGGCAAGCATGCAACAAGGCTTGGCGTCCATTCAAACAATTACTGTAGGAGCTGCATGGACGAAGAGGAGGAGGAAACTATTCCCCACCTTCTTTGTAACTGTCCAGCTCTCCCCCGTAAAAGAAGACTCCATTTAGGAAAATTCTACTTTAACGACTTAGGTGATCTGATAAACACAGATATCAGAGACTTCCTTCGCTTTATAAAAAGCTCCAATTGGTTTAACGAGTAGGTATGGAGATCTCTTTAGATCCATGTGGTATCACAATGGACCTATCACTGGTCTAAGTGTGCTGGCTAAGCTGGCAGCCACTTCAACCTAACCTAACCTAACCCAGGGTCACTTTTAAATGATTTTTGCAGAAGCTGTAGAGATGAAGAGGAGAAGGAGGAAACTACAACTTACCTCCTCTGCCAATGTCCAGCGCTATCTTACAGCAGAACATAGGGTCATAGGGACCTCAGGCCGGCTTCTATTGCTGCATGGCTGTCGGATGAGTCTAATAAATTCTCTGATGCATAGCTCGATTGTATAAGCATCTCCTTGAAAAGCAGAAGTGGAGTAGCTTAAAAACTGATGGGCCAATAAAACACAATTTCTGCTGATAGATAAAGTGATACAAGACCGCTAAGCTTGGATCGATCCACCGCTCTTGGAGAGAAAGAAATTGGCTATAAATTTACCATCTAAACACTTACTTTCGAAACTATATAACTCAAAGACCTCCCTCGAAAACATGCGAAACTTACTCAGATTTCAGACGAATTTATATCTTCTTTATAGATCATGGCTAAGGAATGAATCCATTAAGGTAGTGTAGACCAACCGAGATCGGTAGCTTCACCGCTTTTGGCATCTGAATATATTGATAGCAATGAAAGTTTGAACTGGCAGACATGCTAAGTATTGATGGGCTATTACATTCTTAAAACTTTTTCCTAGAAAACGTATGCCCCTTTTCGTGAAAGTGTTGTATTGTCTTCTTATCATTGAAGCCCAGATCTACTCGAGGTTGGGTTAGGTTCTGGTAGTCTTCAACCCATTGTTACGCCACTGGATATCATCTTGAAAATCAGTTAGAGCAACTAATCAGGCAACCGACCTTCGTGTTATTTGTGTTTGGCAGTTTTTCTCAAGTCGAGTTTTCTTCAAATGCAGATGCACTAAAGGTGTCCAATAATTCCACATCCTCACGTATCAATGACTTATCACGGATGTTACTTAATCCCATTCCTTTACTTCTTACTTATGAATCCAATTGAATAATAAATAATTTTTACATTAATCGCTGTCCAATCAGATTGTAATCTCCTTTCTGTTTATTCTCTTTTCAGATATTACCGTGCCAATACGGTACGCTACCAAACGGACCCCTGTGAAGGTATCTGTATGCTGAATCACTATTGTGCAATCACTCGCGTCGATTACAAAGAATTCCGTCAATGCCTAGAGAAAGAGCAAAGCGCATTACGTTCGCACTCGCCGGCCGTGCAGTCGTGCCCGTTGTTAATACTCCTGCTCTCGCTGGCATTATCCTGGAACACTGCAATGCAAATCCTACCAAAGCACATCCATCATCGCCTGCAGTCGTCCTCCGTGGCCATTGTTTTCGCTTTGCGCGAACTTTTATTTCGCATCCAACCCGGATTACAAAAGCCTTGCCAATGTCATCGTCGCCATTCATTACTAACGTTCGCCGGTGGATCGAGAAAGGACCCCTTCCATGCTCGCCTGCCCGATGCAGGTGATAGTGGACATCATCTGCTTCAATTGATTGGCGGTCACTTTTGTGTAAGCACAAAACACATCAACTCTCATGGTCATGTCTGCACTCACCCCGACAGAGAGTGCGAGTTAAACCGCATACTAGCTGCGCCACCATCATCAACAGCAGTCATTCGATGGTTTAACGGTGGCCTTTCCTGGCTGTTCGCACTCCAGAGTGTAATACACGATCAACGGTTTTTCAATTGCCAAAAATTGTATTTAACTTTAGTTGAATTAGTTAGACGTAATTGCATTGAAATTTGCTTAGATGTAGTTAAGTGTAGTCAAGCGGTGTGCTCGCGGTTTATGGCCGGTGTTCGCAGACGTGTGCAACCAAATATCACAACAATGGTGTTGTCGCTAGTCTAAAATTGGGAACCAACAACACAACTAAATTCTATGGCTAATTAAGGTATTCATATTGATTTTATTCTTTTTATAGTTTTTAATGCTAAAAAAAGAAAAAAACATTAAGATTAATCTACTTGTATAGTGTGGGTGTGCTAGACAAAAAAAAAATTAAATAACGAATATCTGTGTTATACATTAAGTGGAAGTGTGGATAAATTGTAATTATGATAATGAAAGTATGTGTAGGGCTTAAGATAATTCTACTGTATGTTTAGTTAGATGGAAATTTGAAAGGTCATGTGTCTGTTGGGGAGATTTATTGAATGGATATTCTGTTACATTTCGGTTTTTATTCGCTCAACCACTTTTGTTTATTTTATTTTTAATTGCTAACTCTAATGTGATTTAACGAGATGAAAGCTAGTTCCATCTTAACTAATCCATATGCCATGCTAAGATCACGTCGCGGAACAGCAACTTTATGTCAAAATATTGCTTAAGTTGTAGTCCATAAAAAAGGACTTGGGTCGTATTGATACATTAGGAATAGAACCACACCAACTGCAGCCTAAAGGAAACAGCCTCGGTAAGTAGCGTCCGTTTAAAGCAATCCAATATCTGGAGAGCGAGCAATAAGGCAAATTGAACAAATCTACAAACTAACTCCGACTATCTCACACCATCTCCTGACTTTAACCAAAGCATTGACTGGGTTAGTGAAAAGGCCATCAACCTGAATAAAATTTCGATATTCGTAGACGTATCAAAAATCGTAAAAGGAGTGCGCTCTAGGATCTACCCGGTTGATAAGACTTTCGAATTGCGGAAGCGTGATGCAAGCGGAAGTTCAAGCTATCGCCGAGGCGACCCGAGAAGTCATTGACATTAACAGAAGCAGTCAAGGTGCAATTAATGCCATTTCACCCTCAATCGTGACACAAAGCAATCACTACGAACCACAACCTAACATTCCGATGCCTCCATGGACCTTATGGTATCTACGGGAACTTAATGGCAGATAAGCTAGGATGAGCGAGGATGGGATCAGAAAAGGACCTATCATTGATCAATCACTCAGTATTGTCCCTCCATCACTCGTTCAATCCAATATAGTACTAGACTAGTACTAGTACGGACAAATAATAGCAAAATAAAAACAAGGCACATTCTTCCATTAAACTGACTTAAATTAACGCTCTTTTTAGAGACTATCACAGGACACAACCTACTGGCAACGATTTATGCAGAGGCTGCGGCGATACAGACAAAACAAGAGAGCACAGCTCACTGCCTATGCAAATGCCCCAGCCTGTGAGAAACCAGATAGACGGGGGCTGTCTGTTTAAGAAGTCACTATGGTTATACCATAGAATCACATAAAAACCGTTCTATTTTAACTCATCCTTTTCTTGAGAAATAAGAAACCGTAAACCAAATTTTGACTCTTTAGCTAAATAAATCTTTTCACGTTGAATTGTCTCATGCTCAAAGGGCGAAGGCAAATTAATCCTTTAGATTCTCTATTTCAATTGTAGACAAGGTAAAGCAGATTTGACTGCCAATAATGACTGTGATTCATGGACAGACTTTAAGCATTTCAGCAGTTTTTCGGTTAAACCAATTGGATTCTGTTTTTTATTTTTGTTTAGATGCCTAGAATGCATCAAATATCACAAATGTCTAGAAGGGGAAACGTACTTTATATTGACTGATAATAACAAGTCCGGCGTTTCATCCACCGATGAAACGTTTATAACCATGTTTCCCCATCTAGTGCTCCAAGTTAGGATTCTGGAACCATTTAATTATACTATTGGCATCATTGAATCATTCTTTTCACCAATCACGTTAATGCTGCTCATTTTCTTATTAAAAACATAAATGGGATAGTCTTGAAAAGGAATTCTAAAATATCCATCAAAGTAATCAAAATTTATGAAGAAATCCATTTACCATACCGTCACACCTTCAAATGCATTTTTTCTTTTGAAACCATAAACGAATCAAACGCTGCATAACTGGCCAACAAAAAGGATAATCCATCCATCAAGTGCTGAACAAAACGCATACAAAAAAAAAAAAAAAACTCCCATCCACAGTCAAAGTCACAGAGAAATCCACCTCATCCTGTGGCCAACGACTAGGCATCGAAAAATTATGATGTGCAGTGTGGTTGCTGTTCCTATAATCAAATGTGAACTGAATTCCATTTTGGAATCCACATATCCCAGTGCAGCATTGCATGCCGATTTTGAAAATTACATGTGCGCCATTGTGCCCTTGTTGTTATGTTACATGCCGTTGCACATACAAGACTCAGGGAATGCAGTCACTAGGGATAAATGCCTGTTCATATGTGTGTGTGTGTGTATATGTGTGGCATCTGGTTACAAATGGAAATCTAACAATGCACACATGAGGACTTTTGCTTTTGCCCTTTCCTCGATCTCCAGTCGGATTATACACACACACACACACATGCTTCGACACATTGGTCCTTGCTTCTTGATGGGTGAGAAAAAAAAAACGACTTAAAACTCGTATACATATTCCGTTTCCGAGGTGGCCGGACAGGACTGTAAAAGGTGCCAAAGAGAAAGCTAGCAAGCACAAGAAAGCCTCTAAACAGTAACAAGAAGAATGCACATAACGACGTTGTGGACAAGAGTCCAGTTTGCCTGTTCGCCCACCCATGATCAGAAAGGATATTACATTTTACTTCTGCGGCTTCGGAGGATAACCTAATAATATTTAATTGTTATAAAATATCTCACACGATAACGTTGGTATTGTGAGAAAGGACGTGCTGCTGGAGCCATATCTTTTAACTGTAACTGTTGTTGTTGACTGGGAAAAACTTTTGTTTCCGGTTACTACTCGCACTACTTATTGTTTGTAATTCTGATGGTATGGTATACGGTATGTCCTTCGATTGGACACAATGCTCCCTTTTGGACTTGTATGCTTCGTTGCAATTCCATTTGAGGGATATTTTCCCACAATTCTACCATATTTTGTTGTCCTTTTACGTTGAACGGTTTTTTCGTTTTTTTTTTCTCTTTTTTTTCTGTGTTTATTGCATTTTATGGTATCAAGGGAAAATCCATGCCATGGCGAACGTTTTTTTTTTGTTTTTTTGTTGTTGTTTTAGCGTTTTTACAGGTCGTATGAAAAATGACCAAAAGTTTCTGGAACAAGCTAAAAGGTTTCGATTATTTATTTCGATGATTTGGTTGCTATTCTCGTTTCTCAACTGGAGTGGGGTAGTTTGGGAGAGGATCTGTTTTGTCCTTTTGGAAGGATTTCGTTTGTGTTTTTTCGATTTCGTAGATGATTTATTGGGAATTTTATTCCCTCTGTTCTCAAACTGTCGTTAAAATGTTTTGTGTGTAAATTAAATTGAACTGCTTTTAGAGTGAAGGGAAGGGAGGCTTATCGATTGCTGAACATGTATGAATAGACGTAGCTGCAGGATATTAGCTGATGATTTTATCTTCTTTTTTTTTATTTTGGTAGCCAGTAGTTTCCTGTACTCAAAAAGGGTGCACAGTTATTCAATTGTTTTGCGTTGAAGTTATCCTATCGATTTGCAAATTTTTTTTTTGGTTTATTTTTCCATTTTTGCTTTCTGTTTTTGTGTTGACTTTGTTAACAATGCTGATAAAAAGTTGTATTATTAATGCACTGCACTCTATTTAGGGTAAAGAGTGAAGCAAAGCAATGTTGTCCAGTATCGGGCGTAATGGTCTGTGAACTTATGCGCTCAGATTTTGTGGATCAAGAGTGATAAAAAAAAATTGTTTTGCTTATTACAAATGTACCCACGAGTGTTATGATGATATTTTTTTTTTGTAAACACATGGGAATGTATCGTCCGGGAAGGATCTTATACGGAAAAAATGATAAAGACTTTGAATTGCTCGGGGATTACAAGTAACACTTGCTTTGGTGTCAACCACTCAGTGCATTCAGAGACTATCATGACGTTCTTCTACATGATTCAACGGATTCGAATTCTTTGAAAGGCTGAATTGCTTTGTAATCCTTGCAACTGGCTGTACTTTTCTATTTCTAAATGGGTCTTGTTTTTCCATTTCTGAATTCTTCTATTATTGTCTGTTTTGTATGACTAATATCTGGATGTTGTTTCCTAACACATGTCCAGCCCAGTTTCATTTGGTTTGAAAAATTTGTTTCACACATTTATTCACCTCCTGATGTACTCGAACATTGCTCAATGGCAAACTAATAAATTGCAAGAGTTACAGCTTCAAGTCCGTATGAGGCCACAGTCAGGATGTACATATTGTACAATGTATGTGGGAATCCGACACGACGAGTTCCATAAAATACGGTTGATAATGATTTTTCTGTCTAAGGATATTGGTTATTTCACAATTTTTGGTTTTGAAATTAGACTCCAGTTTTCATATTCCGTTTCGGAACAGCTTAAGATCCGTAAATCGTGGTTCACGTAGAAACATTCACATTGTTTAGTGCTTTCAGTTTGCAAGATTAAAACGGATTACTAACACTACGCTTTACCATTTCCCTCTCCATTTAGGACATTTCAAATCTTTCCCCTTCAAAAGTGGTTGGCCACGTTTCTTCTGATTAATAAATTATTTCCCCATTAATATCGCATTAACTGCTTCTCCAGTCCTAATCCCAAGTAGGACGGTACCAACACCACTTGCTGTGTATAGTATTTTAATTCCCCACCATCTGGTATGCAATATTAAATGAACAATATCCACGCCACTCACACGCATATAATCAAAGTCATGGCCCTAATTCAATCTTCTTCACAGTCCTCGAAATGGAAACCAACAATAAGCTTGTTGGAGCCGGCCTGCCTCCTCTGTCGAACAACAAACACCGCCCATATGGGATAATTTGAAATAATAAAATGTACATTAGCATTGCGTTGGTATTTTCGTTTCGTCCTCATCATCATCATCATCATCATCATCATCGTCAGTCGTCGCCATAGTCGTTGTTGTAGCGATTGCCATTGCCATTGCCATTGCCATCACCCAGGATATGGATTTTTCCAGATTATTTCTGAGAATAAGGTCAGGAGGCTACTCATGGTGGCGTTCACGAAACAAACGAATCAATTCTCGTAAATAGCAACACGCACACAGACACATTCCCGGCGTCGACGTGCCGGTCCTCAGTCCAAAGTCAATGTCGACGCTATATAAGAGGCAGCAAAGCGAAAAAGTACACACAGGCGAAAACTGTAAAGACTCCTCCGGCGACATCTGTTGGCCTTCGTTATCATGTCGAGGCACTTAATGTCGTAAAGTGTTTTTCGATTTTTCAACTGAGACATCATCAGCCAATTCCGCTCATTTGTATTCCACGCGCAGCCACTTGGTCGTTTCGCCTTTCGTTTCTACCAACTCGAAGGAGGCCAATACCGCTATCACGACCATCGCCGGTGTGACTCGGGATAATACCAATCGACCTTACCGCCAATTTATCCTGCATTTGGCCCCGTTTTGCTGTACTGTATTGTTATGTGGCCATGGCCATCCGCCATCCGCCATCCCCTCCCCTTTCGTAACAATAACCATAAAAATAATAACAATAACAATGCGAATATCCGTTGCAATAAAATAAATTAAAAATTGACACATGGCAGAGAGAGGCTGTGAGCTGTGCCGTTTGGCAGTGGGTTTGGGTATTGAATTTGTATTTATTTATTTTTCTTTCATTAAAAAGGATGACCGTGGAGCTTTATGAAAAACAAAAATTAATTTCGACAGTGTGTCCCGAATATAAGGGTGCACTGTTGTTTGTGAGCGTTTGTTGGTGATTTCATTTAAAAGTCTATATTTTGCACTAATTGCAATCGAAGAGTATCCTTAGGAAGTCTATTTAAAATCTGTTAATGCCGGAGATAGCACCTTATGGTAAAATACCACGTAAGGCGCCTTTTCATTGTTCTATTTCAATAGGTCTGGACAGAATACATGGAGCTGAGTTCAGAAGTTTCCCTAAAACTTTTGTTATATGCGTGCCAGGCATCAATAAGTGGATGAGAAATGGTCAGAGACGATTATTGTAATACAATCTGACGCGTAAACTAGATCCGTATGTTAGAGACGGCATCTTCCTCATAAATTGCCCATGAAAACTGGACCGTCTTCCTTGGTCGCCCTTTCGATTGAGCTCAATACCTTGCAAAGTGGTATCCCTTCTTAGGGCACAGTGATCTATTAGTTCTTTGATCAGAACACCCACAAATGTATGTATGTGTTCTAAGTTGTTAAACTGTAGGACAATTAGTAGTCTCCTGTAGGAACTACGTTGAATGCTGTTGAACTTTACAAATTTCGTCGCATACTGCGTCACTATTCCTCCATAATAATGATTCCACTAGACGCAACGCCTATTTCATTGATATGCATGTATTTCAATAAATATTCAGGAGAAAGGATGTTCAGCATGCTCTCTACATAGACACATCCCATCTTTTAAATCATTTTATGGAAGCTGCCTGTTAAAGCCAGCATACTTAGATCAATGATATAGATCTGTTGTGATAACCACATGGATCTTGAAGAGATTCAGTCAGAGAAAACACCTCCACCTAACCCGTTAATAGTTTTTGATCCATGCGTCGGTTTAAAATTGATCTGGAAATACAACTTCCTTCCAGAATGCCCCCGAGGGGATGGTTACAAGGAAGTTTTTGTTAATATTTTTAGCGTGTGGTGTAGTCTGTGTTTTCTGGGGAGATTTTACAATAATTCAGAATGAACGCAGGACCACTGTGAAATTGCAAGTCGAACGACTGCACCAGATGCCAGGTTCTATAAAATCCACAGAGCGGGTAACCTAGCAAATGAGAAAGCAGGTACGAACCTCCCTGAAGAGAGGGGGAAACAGCCTGCCTCTCTGGAACTGATAAAATCTCACCTCGATAACGAAGCCAGAAAAATTACTTATAGAATGTGTAATAATATCAACACCTGTCTCTCCTCGAAACTGATCTGGCCTAACCTGGATCTGAAGCGAACAGGAAGACTTCTGTCCATAAATAGGAAGTCTGTAGGTATTACAAAAGGAACCCTCAAAGGGAATTTTTTTTATAGGCAGACACGCAACAAGACTTGGCGCCCCTTCTAATGATTTCTGCAGAAGCTGTAGAGACGAGGAGGAGGAAAAAACGGTCAACCACCTTCGTTGCACCTGCACGATGCAGCTACCCAGAGCTTCTTCCTCGGAACAAGGAAATTCATTATGCTACGTTCCTGATGCCGAAAATCCAGTACTTTTCGTGGTATCACAACCACCTAACCTAACCTAACCTAAGTCATTTACGCCATTTATGCTCAACATCAGAACTATTTGGAGAAAAGCCGTAAATAAAAGTAAAAGATTTTAATAATATTCATATCATTTCCTGCCACACAGCATGTCCTTCAAATTAAAGAATTAAAGCAAACGAATCATACACTCAAGAGTGCTATAATTCCTCTGTATTCATTTCCATAATTTTTTACATTATTGTTTCCTCCGTTTTTCACTTTATTTGTCAATTTTCATTTCTCTGTTCACTTTTCAATTTTAATTCGCTCCATTCTTCCCCTCATTCCATGTAGGTATACAAAAATAATATTTTTATTGAATGAATGTCTCGTAAAAAAAAAACAAAAACAAAAAAATAAAATCGATTTTTTGCCTTCTTTGATGTTACAAACGCTTTCTCTAGGTAAATACATAAATAAAATACCAAAAATACAAAAACAAAATACTACATAATATATACTTAATGAATTAAGAGCACTGTATGCATATTAATTGTAATTAAATATTCTAGGTAATTGTTAAATGTTGTTATTATCTTCCTTAGTTTATTTACTGAATATAAAAACAAGAAAACAAACATTACATAAAAAAAATACAATTAATTTGATATTTTTATATGAATGCTGAATTTAATGACTGCTACAAAAAAAAAAAAAAAAAAAAACCAGATGTATATGTAAAATAACATTACTTAAAAAATATTGCCCAATCATAAATAAACAAAAACATGAATTATTTAAATTAAAACCTTATTTATTATTAAGTAAGGAAATATCTTGTAAAAAAAAAAAAAAAACAATAAACCAAACGAAGCACATAGATAATATTGAAAAAAAAATATATACAAATATAAACTTTTACATTGCAAAAGGGGGAAAGATAGATGATGATGACGGAATAACCACGTCGTTTATTTAACTCAATAATACAGATACACAGCGGATAATGAAAGACAATTGGGTTGAATTAATTAGGCTACGTGTCGTTGTGCTAGTGTTATTTTTTCTTCTGTAAATCATGTAAATAAATTATAAATTAATTCATATGGAAAACAATGTAACAATTAATTAATTTTTTTCCAAACCAAGCTCCCCTCCACTTTTAATTGTATGCGAATAATTTATTTGTCGGGAAAACTTTAAAAATAAAACAAGAATATTGTGAATGTGAGAAAGTAGTGCGAGATACATATATTGTAGGTATTTATCATCTGCCTACCAACAAGTAAATTGAAGTGAATTGCTGAGAAAATTGGCGAGTTTTTCACGCTACAGTTAATAGTGCGAGTGCACACACACAAAATGAAAAAGTGAACGCACTCATATGGAAATGGAAGTTATAAATAAAATTATATGGAAACTATACGAATGTTTGTTACGTGTAAATAAAGTATGTATATTAAATAAAAGTAAATAATAAAATATATATTCATATATTAATTTACTATATAAATATATACAAATTGACTTGTTTTTGATGGAAATTTGGTTAATGTTTGAATGAAAAACCGATGAAAACGCAGTGCGATACAATTTTTTGTCATGACAACTCATAAAGAACCAAGGTCTAGCTTTCCCGCAATCATTCATATTGTGCGTGTTATATTATTCGCATGAATGAAAGGGACTTGCCGACTCCAAACGGCAGTTTGAGACGCTTTTTCATGACAGATTATACTCCGCAAAATGAGGGTTTATGAGGCTCGAACCTACGTCCTCTCGCTTAGAAGTCCAACCAATACATTAACGATGTAGATTCAACTCTTTTCAGGTATGCCTCCCTGTGTTCCACATACTGTATACCTGGTACTGTGAATAAATGAGGAATGTAAGAATCTACTGTTTTATAGTGCGTATTCGCCACAGGAAATGAAAAGAAACCGTCTACTCAAATTATTGTTCTGAAACACCAGGCGACCAGGAAAAACAGCAAATTTCCGATTCGTCAGACCTCTAACCGTCTCCTGGCTGGTAGAGCTTAAGACCATATGCCTTTCCTGCAATTTTTGTAAGCCTGGTACTTTTGCAGTTTAAGATATATAACCAGGGTAAGAGCGAAACAAAAAACATGTTTCCCCAACACAACACATCGTGCTACAGACCTGCCCGTGTTATAGATCGTCCTGCCCTTTCTGCTCAAACCTTTACATATCGAAAGACGTTTTACCTTAAAGCGCAAGGAAAAAGCACAAATTGGCTTCAAAATCTTCTCTTGACGGTTTAGCGAAACGGGTGGACATATTCAAAAAGACTATCCTCTACAATTCCCTTATTTGTGAGGTCATAGGTTCGGGTAAGTATCTCATTTTATAGCAGATGCTCCGATTTACCATTTAAGGCATAAGTCGTCTGTCATCTCATCATCAATGGCTACTACAAGAGTTGCTATGACGGTTGACATATGCAAAGAAAAATGCCAGAAACGACTACTTTAAGAGAGGTATCACATTTTGTCTGCTACTACCCAAGCCTCACAAGAATCGGAGAGACAGGCGTCGATACACAGTGACATGGGCGAACTAAGTTGAGCTACCAAAAGCTATTCTTAAATTGTAGGCAAGCTCTATTACACTTATCGTTGTACCCACTCTTTTGTCTTTTCCACTCTTTAGTCTAACCTAAGAGAAGTAACACAAATTCTGTGAAAAATTTCAACATTGTGAACGTGACAAGGTGAACGCCTGTCCAAGGCATTCCGTGCCCAGACTAAACCGAGGCTCAGGAGCAACTCATTGCCACAACAATACAGATTCTGTTGCAGAAAACTAACAAAATGGAACAGTGACCGAACAACTTATAATCAACGATCTTGTACCTCCAAGCTATACAGTGACATTCGATTCAGAGACGACTACAGGGATATAATGCTTTTCCCATTATGTACCTAAGTCCCTTTTCTAAGGTTTATGTTGAGCTAAGTTAAATTACAAGTCAATAAAAAACAAAAGAGAAAATACAAAAGGGCTTGTTTCCTTTCACCCTGACTCCACTCCCCCTTTTCCGTTGAATTTCCAGGCAAAACTGAAAGGAGAGGTAAGTGAAAACCATAAACTCCTTGATATATCACAAAATTGATCCTTTTACTTTCTACAGCAACAAAGTTGGCCCTAAAAATATTTCCCAAAACTTTCCTTTCACCCATGTGACGTCACGTCACATCCGAAAAATCCGGGATTTCACGAAAAAATTTCAGAAAATACCAGGTGAGCAGAAAAAGCAGTATGTATCCGCCTCGTCATTTGACACCAGAAAATATGGTCGCATGATTGGGCGAACAGCCGTGTGCTATGCAATGGGTTTTTTACTCGGGGCCTACGAAACTCTTTTCTTTTGCAAGTGTTGCATACTTTCTAGTGCTAAATGATCAGGTACCTAACTTACCTTCTGCTTTTCCTACAGAATCAGGAAAAGTACAGAGGTATGATACCCTATGTTCATGCGACACCCGTTAGACAAGGCGAAAAACTCCAAAAGCAAAATTGGTGAACAATTTTTGTTGGCAACCACTGGTATCTCTTTGCTTAAGCCTTGAGTTTCCCGCCGAAGCAAGTGTGGCGGTTTCTTTCTTCGTGATACACAAGCCTTTCAACACTCCATTGACTCGTTGGCGAACCGAAAAATTTCATGACACGGTCAACTCTGGTCAACATTTAGTCAGGAAATTCATTTACGTAATTATACGTGGCATTCGATAAGATTGCGACAAAAAAAAAAAAACAATCGCTTACAACCTTTTTCTTTCATATTCCAAACTGAAATAACAAATGACTTCCGGAACTTGGCCAGTTCCGCCATAGGTCGTCCGAATAAAACCAAAAACAAAGCGTTTTGTCAAATGGAATACCCACAATTGGTCCCCTACCCATCCGACACACACAAACTGTCTTGGTCATAATTAATATGTATTCCCGGGATCACTTTGTAGCATTCGAATATCCTGCCCATACCTAGTGTAACCCACGCCCAGGGTGCAGTCGCCAAGGGATTAAAGCAACTAAATCACGGTACACTATCAATCAGATTATGCCATAATTTGCGGTTTTCATTTTCTTACGCAGCACGACAACAACGGTGACATCTCTCCCCGATTTAATTTCATCGCGACAGGACTAAAGGTTACTGGACACAGTAATAATTTTTCATTTTACTTTTCCTTTTCCTTATTCCTTCCTATAACTATGTTCATATTTATTTCCAGGGGTAGAAATTATTAGATGAAACATCGGAAATGACTCGGAGCGCGTTGGGAATCCGTGGGCTGTCCTCGTGCCAGACGGGCCAAGAAAAACAAATTTCCACCGAAATAGGGAACCGTAATAAATCACGATTTAATCTGTTTTCCTGTGCATTTTAATTTGTTCCCAGGACGAAGGAGATGGGAGAAAAATTTGTGCGTGGAATTTATTTCCTAGAGCGAGTCCTTTTCGAATTCGACAGGATGTACTGTCACTCAAATGTCAAATAATAAAAGTTATATATTTTGTTCGGAGGTGGTCACTACTAAAATTGATTTCTTTGTCATTCTTTGGGGAATTAGGGTGGGGAATACAGGTTTTCGTGTGTCTTAAGGCTTTTCTGGTTGGCTAATAAGTGGTAAGAATTTACATTTTGTGCTTTGTAGCATCTTCAAGATCGAAAACAGAAATCTAGATGCGAAATTAGTAAGAAACGTCTCATGGGAGTTGCAATTTCTATTAAAGGTGTGGTTAGCAAGGACCAAAGACATTCACAATGGCAGAGGTTAAATAGGTAACTTTTTGCCTAAAAAAAAAGGACAAACGTGCCATGAAAAAAGTATACAACTCGTGGAAGACATGAGAACCTTAGGATTTTTTTATACAATCTAGAAGTTGACAAGTAAATTAAGCTTCAACAACATCGTTTAAGATCTTCTTACGTGCCACTGAACAATAGTTCACACGAAACTTCTGCCGGGACGAGTTGGAAATATAATCCACGTGATACGTACTCTGCGATTGTGCTGCATAAGCCATCATAAGATTAAGTATTCTCAGTGTTGGCTAATTTGATGGACTAAATGGCCTTAAAATAGCTAATTTCAGGAAACACCTCAGACTCCTGTCCCTTTCTGGTGTGTTCTCAAATTAGATTTTTTCATGTTGGCTGATTACCATTTGTAGGTACAAAGTCTCAGGATACCCAACCAGCTTCAACAGCAATGCATGCATACATATGCTGAAAAACAAGACCATAAATATTCAAATGGGAAGAACCAGACCAATGGAATGAGCTAGATAAGATTATAAAATGGTTAAACGCTGCTACGATAAGCTCAAGTCTCTTAGCGCAAACTATAACATCACACTCATTTGGATCTCAGTACACAAGAATATTCATGGAAATAAGCACGGATGAGCCCGCTAGATTGAAATGCGAAATGAACCAGATAACGGCCAAAGGACGACACAATCCTGGCACCAATAGAACTTCCAAATTTCAGTATCACCTTCAAAATTAAAACAAAAACAAAAGCGAATGATCGATTTAGTGCATTCACGTACCGGAGTTCAAGGATCCTCCAGACAAAACTTAGAAAAAGGAAAACAATGAAAATCATCCCACTCAATAGAAATCACCTCTCACTCCTTATAGGCATTATGACAGGTCACAACTTCCGGGCTGCCCTCCTTAAACTAATGCGTTGAAATGCGTGCTGATGTAAATGCAGAGTAGGACACATTCTACCTTCTATGTAAAAGCCCAAGCCACAGCAAAATAGAAAGATTAGTCCTCGAATAATACTTCGTCAATGATTTGAACGAATTGTCAAACAAGCCACCGAAAATCATCCTTAAATTCCTAATGAGCTCGCAAAGGTTCAGGATAGCCACCGGGGAAGATAATGGATCCAATGAGTTCCGAATAGGGGTATGCAGTCACACCTACAATATAGATTAAGCTTCAGGTACGGTGGTGTATTATCACCAGTATTACTGTCTGCAGGGATATAGCGTACATGTAGTTGGAAATGCGGGTGATGTTGCAATTTTGGCAAGAAGCATGGGTGGTAAATCAATGTTGTTAAGGACATGGTCGCTCTATTATTATGAAACAGACAGACTATATCATCACAACTTCCCTAAGCAATAAAGGATTTGAATGTGCTTTTAGCTGACGAGGCTCCAGTTACCGCAAGAGGATACTGGAGAAATAATCAGCTTTACCGATCTACGATGTACTTATTTGTACCTTTGGAGTAATCTAAAGCCAATTTCTGTTTGATGAGCAAATCTATTAGCTGTGGAGCACTTAAATCTTAATTTAATCTTCGATCCATTTTAGGACTGATTCTTCTGGAATCTTGTGGTGGAACTCGAATGACTATGTTCAGCCGCAGATGAAGAGTAGACTTGCGGATGACTATTAATTTCACTGAATTTGTTGATGATTTACATAAAAAATCCAAAGACTCCTTGGTACTACAACCAGCCTTTCAGCCGCGTAGATTCCATCTCGTCGTACCTTCTTTGGGGATCCCTGCATAATTCTGAAGTACAAAAATTCAAAATCTGAAATCCCCAATCACGCGCACTGTTCTGCTATTACCGCTCCGCTTCTCCGCTCTATTCCTTGCTTGGCGAAAGCAATATAAGGTCACAACTCGTAATATCCAATTCTCGATGGTGACTATCTGTTGGAGTTCTGAAGATTATTGATGGTTTCAGAATGTGTGGCTCTGTCATCTTCATCAGAACATGCTCTTTAGACCTGATTTTCTGACTTAGGATTTCATTTGTGACATTAATGGTTGACTTTTGCACTTTTTGAAAATTCTCTGTTTTTGCATCCTTAAAATATTACTACTGTATCCCATAGCCTTCCGTGATCTTTTCAGGGAATTTTCAGCGCGACTGCAGTTACCTCTTGTTTCTATTCGGTTTACCTATCCCTTTTTCTTATCTTATCAAGTTCATTTCTGGATCTGGAGAAAAGAGAATGATTAGGAAAAGTATATGAGTAACTTCATTTCCATATCGCTTTCGAAGATCAAGTCAAGACAACCTTTAAAATTTCAAGAGATTTTTTTTTCCATATGGCAACGACTTTAAACTTTTCCAGAATTCAGAGGTCATTACTCCCGAACTTCGGTGCGAATAGGATTAACATCAAAGAGTAATCACTTCCAGAAATTAGTCCCAACAACACCACAAAGAGAAAAGCAATACAGAGGACACTCTGCCTAGCACTTTGACAAATTAAAAACTCAAATACGCCTCACTTCCTTCATATTCATCGGTCAAATTGTTGTTATACCTTCTTCTTCACCTGATGTCCACCAAGCTCTAGTAACAAGTTACTTTTAAGATTTTATTCCCTCAAATCCCCATCCAACAAATGTCGGCATTTAACCCACTGGTTGTCTTCCTGTCTTAACAAAACAATTTTCTTTAATTATTTTCGCTATCGTACACCCTAATTCCCTTAAGACTTGCTCCTCAGTCAGACCTTAGTTTCAAATTAAGAACACAACAAACAATTTGAAATTGTTTTGCGGTCTGGGAGTAAAATTGATTCCCAAAGAAACCAACTAACCCAGCAGTAGCACTAAAAGGCAGTGTTCCGACAAGGATCGAATCTAATCAATGGCGTGGGCATGAATTGGTACAAAATTGCTTTTAAATCAATGATTCGTCGTTTGTAACCGATTCACCTGGGAGTTAACCACCCCCACCTTCAGTGGTTCTTCGACATGCAATCGACATCGATAGCAAGGATAACGTGCACACAGTTAATTTCCTGGTTGTTATAAGGACGAAGTGCAGAAGCACAACGACGACGATCGTTTTAAATTGAACTAAAAATTGCGAATTGAATTGTGCACGATTCTTCCTTGCCCAGGTGTATATGTACGTCGGTTGTATCATTGTTAAAATTTGAGTCCTTTTTCACAATGATGACCATTAATTTGAACACGTCATACGCAAGAAGGGGGGCTTACAGTACAGCACATGGCCTTAACCAACAAGAGCTAACAAAAAAAACCAAAAAATGAAACAGAAGTGAGAGCAATGGCCTCGTTGAATAAGCACAGTCCTGGCGCAGGATATAGCGTGCAATGAATGTCGACAATTACTCTCCCTGCAACTTTAGCACAAAACTATGTTGTTTCAACTTTTTTTTTATGAAGGCCAATCATAATTGGAGCGCGAACAATATTGTTATACCGTTATATCGTGCATAATGCACCACGAAACAGGAGCGAAGGAAAATTGAGGTGTTCATGTAAAATTGCATCCTGACCATTACGTGTGAGTATTGATTTCAAGTGGAAGCGTTGGCTTTTGAGTATGGTGCGCGAAGGCGAAGGAACGCCTACATATTTGTGGTGGTAGCGCGTGCCTACTGGCAACAACCGAGAACGTTTACGGGAGAGGGCTGCTTGTTTATTGGAAGGTACTCGCTCTCACTCTTTCTACGTCTCTGTTAGACACATCATCGAGTCCGTTATCGGTGGTCGACTGGAAATGATATTGTGTCGTGTGCTGCATGCATGTAGCTCCTGCAATTTCCAATTTCCAGTGATAATTAGGAATTTGCATACGAAATTGCCGGCCATTGCTGGGTTGATTGCTGGGATGGTAGTGAAATTCTCGATGTAGCTGCAAAGCTGCCTCAATGATGTGAGGTAATGACCAAGTGCGCGCTGCTACCGAGGAGGATGGGCGGCAGTAGTTTGAATGAATTAGAAGTAATTTTGACACTTTAAGTGGGCGGATCATGTAAATTTTATTGAGCAAACTTGATTAATGGTTTCGAGTTTCCCCATAAGGTCAGCATAGAGAGATTTGTAGGTAGACCTTGGCTAGTTGAAGGTAAAGAAATCCAATTTTCACCGAAAGCAAGCATGTCTGGTGGCTAGTGAATGAAGTTGGTCGATGGTAATCAATATTCTAACTACAAAAAGAATGAGAGGTTATTCGAGACTCTCAGCTGAAGATGAATCCACTTTGCTGCTAAAATGTTTAAAATGGTTACCTCATTCAAAGATGAACAATCTCTCTGCGAGGAAAACTAAGAAAGTTTGAAGAACCCTATTACCAAACTCTCACTGGACTTGCTCCACATAGTTCTTGAAAGACCTCAAACTTGTGGATATAAGATGAGCATATTCCTAACATGATACAGCACTTTAAATGTTAAGCTCGAGAGAAATGATAGGCAACGCCCTTGATTGTTTTAGAAGAAGAATGCTCATAGTAGGTAGTATCAGGTTTACAACGCTAAAGTCATCCAATGAACTTCTACACTTTCTGAACCACCCGCGCTGAACTAGTGATCCCACTACCTGGTTTCAGCAAAATTATTAAAATGGATATTCCGACCAGTTCCGACCAGACTGCAAACAAAAACGTTTGCCGAAACCTAGTAGGTTTTCCTCATTCTTCCAGTAAACCCTTAGTTAACGTGACGTACACAGTTGAAAAGGCAACTTGGCATAGGAAACTGGAGGTAGCCAGCTTAGGATTCAACTGGTTGGAGAGGTGTGTTGGTTGAGGTCCAGGTTCCCAGGTAAAAGGCCTTTTATTAAGCGCTTCCTATATTTAAATTTAAATAAAATAAAGTGTGTGTGAGATATCATCGACATTCTTAATTCGTTTAGAAGGCCCATCGATGCCATTATGTATGAAATATAACATCGTTCAAAGGTCCGCCGCGGCTTCTCTGGGTGGCGCGCATCCGAAATATCCAATTTTCCATGACTCTGGCGCATAAATTTACCCGAATCTGACCGATGACATGGGTTATGTTGGCTTTGAGGGCTGCTGTGGATTGTGGCTTATTCGCATAGATCTGCGACTTCAGAAAACCCCGTAAGAAAAAGTCTAACGGGGTCAAATCGCACGATCTCGGTCGCCAGTTCACATCTCCTCCACGTGAGATGACCATGTCCTCGAATAGATAGTGCTAGTGCGTCACAGTTTCCAATGTGACGTGAGCTTTGTGGCACGTAGCGCCGTCCTGTTGAAACCACATGTCGTTGGTGTCCATATCATCCAATTCAGGCCAAAAGAAGTTGGTAATCATCGACCTATAGGCCTGGCCAACGTCGTTCTCAAAGAAATATCGACCGATGACGCCGCCAGCCCAAAATCCACACCAAACAGTGGCTCTTTGGGGATGCATTGGACGCTCTTGGATCTCATGTGGATTGGTATAGTCCCAAATTCGACAATTTTGTTTGTTGACGTACCCATTCATCCAGAAATGAGCCTCATCGTTGAAGATGATTTTTCGATGAAACGTTGCCCGAACAGAACACCCATTTTGATAAAACAATTTTATTATTTGCACTTGTTGTTGAACGCTACATCCATCCATGGTGATTTGGCAAAACAGACTGAATAAATGACAATGAATTTGACAGATATAGCTTCAACAATATGGCCGCTATCAACTGTCAAAGTTCGGAAGTCCCTATTGGAAGATCGTTTACATAAGTGTCAAAATAGCTTAAGGTTCTTCATATACATTAAAAATTAACGGATTAAAAAAATCTCGGAGCTCAACCCAGATCAGTCTGGTGATTCAATAAGCGACACTTAGTTAAAGTCGATTTCCACCTTATAAACGCCACATTCAATGGCATATGCTAACTAACCTATCATACCATGTAGTGTTCGACTGTCTTGTGGTGCCGAATTTTCCAATCATTATTCTTCTCATTGGATGCCATTGTCCCATATTATGTACATCATGACTCAAGAGGAGTAAAACAAATATCAAAGGATATATCCTATTATTTTTGATAGCGCTTCACTTCGGTGTTAATCTGAGACATGGGTAAGTCACCCGTCTCAGGAAAATTTTCAATCAACACACACATCAAGTTAAATACAAGAGAGATCACCTTAACGGATGAACACTTTATGTTCCATTTCCCTAAAAGGTGTTAAAACAAAATGAAGAGTACCCACTTATCCGAAACGAGTTTGGATACTTTTCTCTCTCGTCAAGTTCATCCAGAATCTTAAAGGTCACATTTGATTGTCTTCTCCGGATATTTTATGAATTCATATACCTCCGAACAAAAGATCACCATCTTACACGCGTGCATTGTGAAACTGTATTAAAATCAGTATGCAATCACTTTTATTATCCTGAAACGACTTTGTTCACTTCATCGAAGGTATTGCTTTCCACATTCCATTGCCCGTCGTCCTTTGCACAAGCTAGCATTTTCATAAATATTTTGGTCCACCTTCCACCTCATAGCATCAACAAAGGCTCAACCAGGAAGGAATACCTCTGTACGCAATTCACTGGGATTCCTTTTAGTGCATTCCTCGACTATCATGCTCTGTCAACGACGGTACTGAGGTATTGCATTGCGACGCACAGCTGCTTTCCCGCACGATGACGTGGATAGCGAAGCAAAAGGCTTCACTTTGTATAGTGGTATGCGTTTTCAAAGGCGCTACCACAAGTAAAAACGGTTGACATGCACATCCTATTTAATTGCATCAGACCAAGCCAAGTCAAATGGAAAACTAAAGAGGATTTGGTAACTGGTAGCAAGGATGTTGAGTTGATAAACGGGTGCAAAAGGAGAAAAATACGCAGCGTTCTTGTCTCATTCACGATTCACTTTGGTCCTTGATGTTGTTGCGGTGTCCTGTACTTAGTGATGATGGTCTCGCTCTATCTCTTTAGTGTTTGAATGGTACATTAACTGTTCATTGGTGTATGACAAAGTGTTGATCCTTAAGCGTTTAGCCATTAAGTTTCTTAAATTTATAATTTTGTCCACCAAATCTCCCGTGACAGTGTATAGGATCTTGGGCTTCAGTCAACCATAGTATACGTAACCAATCTGAATTTACTTATTTTCATTAAAAGGACAAATGAAACTAAAAAGTATAACCATCGGATAGAGAGGGAACGCTACTTTAGTGAAAACTTGTCTACACCATTGGTTGTGGTTTAGTTTTCTTTTGATTAAGTGGCCGTTGGGCTTTAAGATAGTAGCTGAAGAGTGAAGACCCACACATGGGCGTTGTCCTTTGGGGTGTTCGTGTTGTGTACAATCGTGTAAGGACATGGGGTAATTAGAAAAGTAATTTGTAATACACTTTTATCGGAGGACTACCATCGATCCAGATAGAGACGACCGGGCGACAATTTAATGAATTAAAGTGGGTTAGGTCCCTCGACTGAAAAGGATGGGCTAGAAAATTGGAAGCAACTGCTTGTCCAGTTGTGTTGTTTAATTATATTACATTTGACATGGTTCAGTGCTGTGAGAGATACAGTAGTATGGAGAAAGGTTTTGAATTGGATTTATTTGTTTTTTTTTTTTTGAGTGGAAAAAATGATTTGTATACTTTATTGCCAGTGGAACTAGCATTTAGCCATTAGGATTTGCTTAACTGATTATCTAAGTTGACCTTGTTACCCTTTCAGTTGATTACCGGGTTATAGATCTGTTGTGCCTTTTTGTGGCTCCAAGGTATAATGTTAAGATTCCCAATCAATGCTGTGAAGGTCGGTGGCATTTAAATTCGATGTATCACAATTGTGTTCAAAAGTTGGCAATTCGACTACAACTGAGATAAAGTTTAGAAACAACTTCTATCAGAAACCATAAGAAACCCAGCTTTAAGCATAGTTAAGCACAAGTTTGTTCTTGTGGATTGCATTCCGCCACAACCTATAATTGGAGCACGCTTTAGAGAGGTTAAATGTGTCAGTAAACTTCAAGTCTATGAGTGATAAGCTTAAGGAAACTCCTCGTTCTAAAGATCAAGGAGGCATGCTCTTACTTTCTTACTTACTTATCAGGCCAGTGACCGTTGGAGGGTCTGAGCCTGAACTAATTGCGCTTTCCAGCCTTCACGGTTCCGGGCACGCTGAGAGGTTTGATCTTCTTTTTCTTCGTGAACTAGGTGGCTGGGATTCGAAGGCTCTCTTAGTTGGAGCGTTCTCATCCATTCGCTCGATGTGACCGAGCCAGTGCAGTTGATCGATTTTTGCTTTCCAGGCTACATCCAAATCTTTTATACAGCTCGCAGGGTTAGCGATTATTCGCTCTCCTCGCAGGCCGGACCAAATACTCGAAATAGAATTTTTTTTCGAAGAATCCCAAGATCTGCTCCTCTGTCTTACTTATCGTTCAGCATTCAGCGCCATAAAGCAAGACTTACAAGAGAGTTTTGTAGAGCATTTTGGACCTTCGAGGATGCTTCATCCTGGTTTTTTTTCCGAGGAGAGGAGACGAAAGTTAGCTTTATCTTATTAAGACGCTAAATCAGTAACTACTACATATGCAGTATAAGTCATGTTTTTATCAACGGCTACGCAATATGAATCTGATTGTTGCGCAGGACATTGAAAGTTGAGTACCTAGTTGAAATGAAAAGTTCGTTGTCAATCTCCAGAAGACTTCAAAATTAACAACTTCTCTAGACTCCAAACCAATTCCCTTTCGACTTAACCTGTGTCACGATTTAAACTCCACTATCGGAGATAAGATTTAAGACCCATACAGTACAATTTCCTACGTTTCAAAAGGAAGGACTTAAATAAATAGTTTTCACATCCATGTAGCCATAAACAAAAATCGTTTTCGTGTTCCATTTCATTTTTTTGGATTTCTTTCCACATCGTCTCGCCAGGATATACCCATTTCATGAAAAAACCATTAAACAATGTCTCAAACTCGAACGTGTCACTTGAAATATTTCCTGAATGTGGTCCTGCGACGTGTCTTCACGTACATTCCAAAATGGAGAAAACTAGAAAAAAAAAAAAAAAAAACACTAACAACGACACTGGAAAACTCGTTCTCCCTGAATTAAGATGTCAATTGATGTCACGTTGTTTGGTCCTATGCACACTTCTAAGCTGGCTGCGTTGGTCTGGCCATACCCCCAAAACGAGTGTACATACATTATTAAGTGCTTCGGCAAGTACACTAACATCGCGTATACAACATCTATGGATGATAAATGTGACAGAATTCAGGTCCTGGTGTCCACCTTTTTATCGAACGGTTCCGTACATACATATGTCCAGGCATCCGATACAAGTCAGGCAGGATATACGAGTACCGTCGACCGTTCGGACATTTGTGGAGTCAATTTTTGTGGGTGTCATTATCCACAGCGCGAATTATTTCACCAGGACAAAAATTACTCCGGAGGTGGCCTGCCATCGAACGCTTTGCGAATGGGACAGCTACATCCGTCACAAGGATCGGATCGGATAATAGTTTGCGGAAATGGATCAATTATTTACAGCCCTCAACAGGATTTTGCCGACGCCGGATGATGACAGTACACATTGACGACGACGACGATGATGATGAGTGTAGTAGGACTAAAAACTTTTTAAAAAAATAAAAAGGACCCAGGACGATGGGCGATGGAGAGTGACTAAGAGATTGAGACGACGGAGTGATCCCGGCCCGGACCAACATGACAATTGGCTTAGGATGTTGATGACTTTATTCGCTCTGCAGAAGAGGCACTGAAAATTTTCTATGTCGCCCGTGTACTTTTGACGGGCAGAAGGCACATCCAAGGATCTATGATGTGATGTGACCACTCACTGACATATTGGTGTTTTTGCCTGTCTATAGCACACGACCGACGGCATACTGATTTATTATTGACGTTGTACCGGACGATGCAAAAAGACTAAAATTGTTAGCGGCACAGGAAATAATATCCAATCAACTTGCCCGGGGAAAACGGATCTTGTGAGGTGAGGTGGCCGCCAAGCGATTCATTTGCTCTGACATGTTCATATTGATGGCCGGTGGCATACACGTCGAATACTGTGTGAATTACTGTGTACGATAATGTGCGAATTGTATCCTTGCAAATAATTGTAGTAGATTCAGGATTATTGCAGACACGCTAGTGTGCGTGTATGTCACTGGAGGATGTGGACATTTTGAACTGAATTCTCTCAAATTACATATGTACTACGTCTGGCGTTACAATAGAATGGAACCGCTCCGTGTTGGTGATTCTACACCAGCAGCGATGCGAAAAACAAATTGTCATCCGGTTCGACCATTGGACACATGAAAATTAACGGAAATTGAGGAAACTCCGTATGACGGATGACAAAATCACCAGCAGTCGGGTCATTGATCCTGGGTTCGTGTAATGAACTAAAAATGATTTATGAGACGGATAGCGGACGGAACATGATGGAATATATGAGTGGTGGGTTCTTATTTGGTCTAGATGGGTATCCTTGGGGAATAGCGATGAGATTGGGAAGCGCATTATGATGAGTGGTTGCAGTTTGCACTGCTTTTAGGGTTGATGGGTCCTCTGGGGTAGTTTATCATTATGTTTCAACAGAATTTTGAACAATTTCTATAGGACCTTGTTAACTGAGACCGGGTTAAATACTTTATTACAAATGGGGGAGGGGACAAATAGGTCTTAAACTTGAGATTGTCAAGTACTGTTGATGATTACGTGTGAAAGGTATGCCCATGTCTTGTTATTCTGGCAGAATGCTTAGAGTAGTTCAGTGTTTGGCAAGCTTGTCATCCTTGCAACTTCCTAAAATAGCTCCGGGGAATGGCACATATTGAACTACACTGCAATTTTCATAAGAGACGACCGGTAATATAGAGCTGGCCTTTAATCGACTTTAATGACCAGCCAAGACCGCTTTAATCGCTTCTATTTTCTTTTGAAATACGCTTAATGCGACAGTGATCAAGGAGGTAGCAGGAGATGATCTTTTTGGATAAGGCACCCACTTCTACATCCAAGGTTGAAGCATTTTCCCACTCATTACAGGCAGGAGTATGTTCATTTAAGGTCGAGGGGAATTCAGTTTGGTAGTTAGACCACTGTGAGGAGACTAGATGACATCTGTTTGCAGAAAATCCAGTGGTAGGTAGCGTCTAATGCTAAGAAATGAGTGGTTTTGAGTGCATAGTTTATAACTATGGATGCAGATCCTTGCACTTTCTTTGGAAGATTGTGATGGACGGATTTTTCAAGAGCCAGCCACCAGGTTATCACGCCATACCACACCTAGTAATAAACGAAAAGACGATAAGAGCTCTGTCAAGAAGAGAAGACAGAACATCAATTCATGAAGGTGATAGAAGGAAAGTAATACAAAAAGAAGTTCCAGGGTTGGATTGCCTGAAGATGGAGAGGCTTTAGTTGGTCAGAGTCAGAAAAACCGGGGTGACACGGCCATGCATCAAGCTCTCAATCGCCGGTTAGATGCATTGCACAACTTGTAGTCCTGTATCATTTCATTTCGTAGAAAGACAGGAGGTATTGACAAACATCCTGGCAGCTCAGGATAATCAAGCTGTGAATAGAAACACTAAGCGGATGGACAATAACCAGTCGCTGGCTTTGCAGAATCTCAATGAATGTGTCACATAAAATTATGTGATCGACACGAGCTTGGGTGAAGGGATAAGTAGATTGGCTAATCAGGAGTCAGCTGCGAAGTTTCTTAGTCTTGAATTGTTTGCTGTAGTAGACAAAAGCTCTCAGTCATTCTGGAGCTGCATTCTGTTTCTTCAAGAACTTATCAGACAAAGAATATAAAACAGTTTACTGTTAATCCCTTGTGAACATAACCTTCCTTAAGCCTTAAAACAGGAATGTTTTATCAAAATTAGTATTTCAACGTTCGTCAGAACGTGTATCGTTTTGTTACACCCGACACAGTTTAAGGGAAGCCTGCAATGTTTATTTGCAATTTCCAAAGTTAACTCCTACATATTTGTTTCACAAAACTTTTCCACTTCAATACGGTTTAGCATCTATTAAAACCACCTAAGCCCACACAACAAATTTCCCACTCACATGGCACATGTAGCAAGTTTTTTTGTCAAAACCACTTCTGCTAGTTATGGCCAAGTGCAAAGTCTACAGTTAACCATAATTCAGCAGCTACCCTGGTACTCTAAGAAACTATCTATCCCCAGAGTGTCTTCATATTTTTTCTCATCCGATAAACGAAAAACTTCTCAAGAAAATTGTAGTCAATAGAGAAGCTAATTATTAAGTAGCTCTTGAAGGCACCCTCCACATGTACGTATGTATTCCATTCATCTGCCTGCTTCTATTAGCCTAGAAAATTCACCTCATATGCAGATAGTTCTTAGAACCTTGATCCCAATATGTATTATACTTGTGTGTATGCCCTCTACTTACCCTATAACCACATGCTGGTGTGTATATGTGTTGGTGTGTATATGCCCTTATGTGAAAAGTTTAAACTCCTTGACTTTCATATCCTTGTAATAGTCCTTAATTCTTTTCCAACCGCACACATTTTGATTATACTTCTAGTGGCTGTGCCAGAGAGAGCGATGATAATAGACAGGCAATGTGATAGGGGGCGCACTATATCGTTGTTATGTATTCTTCACACCTCTTGAGTCCTCTAGCTGTGACTCAAGATGAGATGAAGAAGATGAAGTTTTATCGTTCTATCCTTCTACCCTTTCTTGGTATTTTGGATAAAATTTGCATGTGAGGCTGGAAGATGTGTCTCTCAGATACCAACCTAAAACTTTCACTTCTTCACATCCTTGAGGACACTTCAAGGAAACTCCACGTGTATCAGTCACCAACCTCGGTGTTCCGTAAATATGATTATTATATGTACAAGAGAATATTGTCATGGTGGCGGGCGGTATCTTGTACGGAAAGGATTCTGTGCGTACATGTGTGTATGAGTGTGTTTTAAGAACTTCTTTGGAATATAGTGTTTGCAAAGGCGTAAAAGGGTAAAAACTTCATCGTTTGGCCTGATGCCTGGGATTCATATCAATAAGCCAAAGTGGGTGCACGACTTTTAGGACCGTGCCAGCATCTTAGATCGACGGTATACCGATGAAAGCGAAAGAAGAAACTAACTACAACAGCCACCTGTGCTTGGTTTCGGTCGTCGTCATGCATGTCGGTGGGTGTTTTGTGTGCTCTTTTGCACAAAACTCTTGACACAAAAGGAGGTGAAGCAGTTAAGTGCCACTCGAATGATTATCGGGCATTTGAGTAACTAATTGAGCTTAAAAGTAATTAAGATGGTTTTGGCAGAGTTTTTCGTTTTCTCCTTTTGTATCCGCCCGTCATTTTGGGTTTTTGGTGAAGTTCTTCATGCTCCCTAATGTGTCGATGACGTTGATGAAGTTTTATTTAGCTTGTGGGTATATTTTGTGTGTACATTTTGAAGGATTCTCTTGATTATATTTAAATGAGAACCTTCTTGTGGTAAACAAGGATTATGCCTTTGAGTTGCAGGATAAAATTGGATATTGGAAGTATATGCAATTTCAGTGGTTTTGATTGTTTTCTTGTTTTACTTTAATTAAAGGCTTCCAGTGATTTTGTATTTTAGGTACCCACAGGGGCTAAATTGAGGTGGAGGTAGTCTTTGAGATAGCAAAAGGCCTAATAAATTTAAGTAACAATTTATGCACATTTTCTTTCTTTCCAAGTCCATTTGATCGCTGATAAATCGTCAGCTTATGCATGAAAACTTCTCAGTGACAAGCAGTACGATTTTCGTAGAAACAGGTCTACTGGTGATTTGAGAGTAGGTTAGGTTAGGTTAAAGTTTCTGTCAGCCATTGCCAGCACACTTAGACCAGTGATAGGTCCATTGTGATACCACATGGATCTGCTCCATACCTACTCGTTAAACCAATTGGATCTTTTTATAAAGCGAAGGAGGCTTCTGATATCTGTGTTTATCAGATCGACTATGTCGTTAAGGTAGAATTCCCCTAAATAGAGTCTTCTTTTACGGGAGAGAGCTGGGCAGTTACAAAGAAGGTGGGGAATAGTTTCCTCCTCCTCTTCGTCCATGCAGCTCCTACAGTAATTGTTTGAATGGACGCCAAGCCTTGTTGCATGCTTGCCTATTAGACAGTGTTCCGTGATGACACCTATTATGGAACTGATATGCGATCTGTTAAGAGAAATCAAAATCTTAGAGTGTTTCAGATCCAGCCGTGGCCAAATCCGCTTTGTTGCTAGACACGTTATACAATTTGCCTACCTTGTTTGTTTTCTCGATAGCATCCAACTTGAGCTTGAGTTTACATGTAGCGATCTTTTGTTTGCAACTCTTAGTCCAATTGTTTCCTTCGCTGATGAAATCGAGTGATGATTGAATGCATGAACGGAAATACTCCAGCCAAGGGGATTTTTGAATCCTAGCCACTCGGTTCAAGATCTCAGAGATCAGACAATCAATGGATGCAGTAGCAACAGATAGGATAGGAGGAAATACTTTTCGAGAGGCTGGGGAGAACGTTGTGTACTATGCCCTCATGTCCAAGGGCTTCTAGAGATTATTCGGATGCACAAAATAGCTCACAGTAGTTGAGTCTTTATCTTTTCAGCTGAAATGTGAAACTTCTTTCTAAAATTTTAATACACTCATCTGCTCTACCTTCTATGATACCAGATCTAGTCCGCAAGCCTGTATACATAAATATGCAACCAAATGAAAGATGTTACCATCTTCATGCCTCCACCCCAATGTCTACACCTATGCGGGCTACATTGATGGTGATTAATCAGTCTTCAAGGGGGACCTCTGCATTATGAGTTACACGATTTCCATTAACTCTCTGACCGCATACAACTAACAACTCATGATACAATCTCCCATCCATCGTTTATTCATTGACTGAGTTCAGAGAATACTCATATCAGATGACCCCAATAATGGACTTTGCCACTTCCAATTTCATTCACTTTGAGACATCAACTTTCCTTTCGTTATCCATTCCCCGGTGTCCTGTTTTATCACAAGCCGCCGGTCAATGGCTTGCCTTCTTAACATCTCATTTTCTTCACAAAAAGGGTGACACATTCACTACATTATATCCTCCATATCCTGTGCTCGTGTTGTGATATGCATCCCCGAGGCGACAGCAACAATTGCAACCATTAAGAAAAATCAAGACAGAGAAAGAGATACCGGCGACAGACCAGGGTGTAATAATATGTATGTATAACCTTCTCGGAGGATGACTATGGTACTTTCACTATATTCTGTTGGTGTCCTCCTTTTGTTGGCCATAAATGCAAGTGGAGGGCCCTTTTATTATTTCAGGATTTAATATACAGAATTTTATGGGTCCATAAACAGTACGGCTATGGCCTTACATTCCGCCCCCAAGGCGGACATCTATCCATACACACTTTGATACTGTGGCTTGGGTAGAGACAAACGAGGACCATCCTGGGACCGTCGAGAATCATATTTTATGCGAATCCCGTTTAGTGATTCTCTGCGTGAGTCTTAAGTTCATATTGAGTGGTTTTCCATTATTCTCCTCGATGTTTTCTTGTGTGAGTGTGTTTGCGTGAAACACACTTCGTCTTTTGTTAGTTCCTTCTAGTTGTGATACTTTCATTTCCCATTCCACTGATACGATTGACAATTACTAAGGATGCTCCTCTCATATTGCCCTACCGCGACACTTAACAAATCCAAAAAAAAAACCAATATACGGGTGGGTTTGTGATGTCGATCTCAGGATATCATTTCAATTTCACCCAGAGAAGCCCCAACACACCCTGTTGTTGCAACAATAATTATTTTTAATGTTAAAAGTTTCTTGCCATTGTTGTAGAGTGAAGTACCCATATACAACAATGCAAAGGATAATAATAAAAACAGCAATAGTGGGATAGTGTCGGCGTACCAGAACCATCAGTACCAGCTTCAGACGAAGAGAGAGAGAGAGAGAGGGTAGAAATAAAATGAAGAAAAGGAAACCATGTATGAATTATTCAGGAGTTCACTATTCATCTCCTGCCGTGGATGAAACTTCTGTCTGAATGCTGTCCGCCCAGAACTGTTTAAATTCGACCCTTCAATTAAAAAAAAAAAAAAACAAAACAGTTGAAATACTAGGCAGGAGTGAGTAGGAGAAACATTTTAATTATTTATTATGTGGGGAATAGTGCAGGATGCTTTCCACGCTGTCGTGCATGAACGTTTATAAATAATGTGCGATGGAAATTGCTAAAAGAAGGGAGAGAGTGCCTTGTGGCGTGAGAAAACTTCAATGGGATTGAAGTTTGTTGGAACTTCAACAAAAGTGTGTTTTTGTTTTTTATTCCAATGAAGGACCTTTGGTAGAGCAAGTCTTATTTGGTTGCATTTGTAGAAGTGGAAGAGGTTTGGTTGTTCTCAAGGAGTTATGGTTGCAAAGTTAACACAAAAGAAGATCGGGTAGGGTTTTAGCATAATTTTAAAACAAACTGTCTGATGCATCCATTTCAGAGTCCGAACTACAATACAGACTGACAGGTAATGACGACCTTTCTTCAGCAAATAAAGGATGTGAAATTTGGCTTTCTTTTCAATGGACTCACTAACAAAACATGTTCTTAACAATACTAATGAATTTTATGCCGCAACCCACCGCCTACTTATCGACTCTTCGCTAGTGTCAGTGCGGAATGCTCTTGAATAACTTAGACTACAGGTTCTCAATGAGCCACAAATGTCGACACCACGTCAAGACCACTTTGAGCTAATAGCCATCACCAAGAAAGAGGCCGTATAATATAAGTAGCAGTGCGTTCATCAGGTGGCAACCAAAAGTGGTTCGATGAAAGTATTTTTCATGACTAGGTTTATTCTCGCTAAATGCAGTGAATAATATCTTATCAAACGTATTGCATGGACGTTTCAAGCCTTTCTGCAACACACTAACCAACCCGACAGATGTGCAACAGACTAGAAAAGATCAACGATCTAGTATGGAGAAAAGTCGTTTTCATATCCAAAGCTAGTAAATGTTCTCATGGTTCAGTTTTGAAGTGATCGTTCACCCAGACTAGTTTGGATGTATTTTTAGGATATCTTTTGAAGTGTTAAGGTGCTTTTTCAAAACTGGTCAATCCCCGTGATCTGCATAAGTGATCACCATGCGTGATTTAGCTTCTTGGGTTATCAGTAGTACGTTATTCTCCAGATTTCAGTAGATTGGGGATACGATGCTACCTCTACTGACAGATCTTCTATCAGATATCCCACTCAACTATGATGTTATAATCCGACTAGTAAACAGGAAATTGATCAATGCGGCAAGTGGGCTATCTGCCTTTTAATCGTTGTTGAAGGCTTCATCTCTCTCCCTCAATTTAAGCTGGAAACTGAACATGCAAGAAAGACTAGGAAAAGCTACAGCTGCACTTTTCTCTTGCACAGAAGTTATCGGAAACAAATGGGGTTTACAACCTTGAATACCTCAATTCAATTTAATACACGAATTAGCTTACAACTTTAAGATTACAGAATCTTATAAATTAGGAGAAGCCTTAAAATTTACGTTAATAGGATAAAAGTTAATTTGGTATAAAATTACAAATACATATACATACAAATAGTTGGAATGAAATTGCATAGTAGATAAAAGTTATTGACTATATTATTATTATTGTTATTACTGTACTATTTACAATTTCATATAAAAGAATTTAAAAGAAGAGAAATGAGGGAAGAATTATTTGCTTATTCAACGGCCAAGTGTTCTAAAAGGGAGAGTTTAAAATGTACTGTGTTTTGATTCTTCTAAGGTATATTGGTAGAGAGTTCCAGAGTCGGGTGATATTAACAAAAAATTGACGTTCCGAGATTAGACATGAATACTTCGGTTGCACCAACATGAATGATCTACGAGATTGGAGGAACTGAATTCTACTGTAGAGATAGTCAGGCTGGCCTGTTTGTATGATTTCGTGTAGGAGACATAGAGAGCGGAGCTTCATAAGGTTGTCGACAGAACATCCGCAGATTTGTTTAGAGTAGACGGAGACATGGTCGGAATAGTTGAGGTCATATACATAGCGGGCAATATTGTTGTAGGCAACATTGAGCTTTCTTTTCCTAGTGTAGTCCATATTGCAGAAGATCTCGCATCCGTACAAGAGGATGGGTAAGAGAAACATTTTTGCCACCATGAGCTTGGTCTTTCTTGGGAGAAATGGCTTGGATGGCCAGAGAGCGCGGAATCCACCGTAGATTTTTCCAATTGTTACATTTAGATGATTTGTCCAGGTTAGGGTTCTATTGAAAATAATTCCTAAGTTTTTAGCAGACTCGACATATTCAATGGCGCTATCACCAAGTTTGATGGCCGGAAAAGAGGACAACTCCAGAACCTTTTTATGGATGACCAGTACACTCGACTTTTTAGGGTTTAAACACAAGAAGTTTTCTCGCGCCCACGTTTGTATGCTTAGCAGATCTTCGTTGAGAAGTCTAGAAGCTTCATCAACCATACCTAGAGGGCGACTGAGGATAAGTTGAACGTCATCGGCGTATAAATGTACTGTACAACTCTTGATAATTTCTGGAAGTTCATTTACATAGAGTGAGAAGAGTAGGGGCCCAAGGATAGACCCTTGCGGCACTCCGTTATGAACCGGAAGAAATGTCGACGATTTATTACCCACAACTACTCGCTGTTGTCTCCCGTTCAGGTATGAGAAGATGAGCTTGCTTGACTCAAGTGAAAACTTGAATTTTTCGCTGAGCTTTTTAGCCAAAACAAGGTGGTTCACTGTGTCAAACGCCTTAGAAAAGTCCAAAAGAGTTAGAAAAGTGAAATTGTTTTTGTCGATTGCTCATCAACGACTAACAGAAGGGCGGTTTTGCAACTCCTTTGAGCTCGGAAGCCCGATTGGTGGCTAGTGAGGAGTTTCGCATCTGAAAGGTATTTTTGTATTTGTTTTAAAATAGATTTTTCAAATACTTTAGAGAGAAAAGGGAGTATTGCAATGGGTCTATATTCTTTGAAGTTTGAGGATGTCTTCTTTGGGATAGGAGTAATTTTTGCCAATTTCCATTCGTCTGGGAATGTTGAGGTGGTCAAAATTGAGTTAAATAGATATGTAATGAAGGGTAATAAGAGTGGCAGTATTAATTTTACGAACTTTGGATTGATTCCATCTAAGCCTGTGGCGTTAGACTTAATAGCTAACAGTGCTTCTACAACATCTTCATCACATAGCCTACTGAAACTGAATGTTTGCTCGCTTCCTTCAGTGTATGTTTGTTCAAAGAGATTGGCAATAGGCAGAAAATTGTTTTGCATAGTTGCTGATGTGACAAAGTTCGCATTCACCTGGTCGCAGTCAATGTCTTCTGGTATTATGGGGGTTTGTTTTCCAAGTCCGATATTTCGAATTTGATTCCACATGTTTTTACCTGGAGGCAGCTGATCAAATTTCCTTTTATAGAAAAGAGCTTTGGCCGCTCTGATTTTCGACACACACAAGTTACGGAGGTTGCGAAAAGTTGTAAAAAAATTCGTTCAGTTTAAATTTCTTCCATTTTTTGTAAGCAGCATCACGGTTTTGCATAGTTAATAGAATATCGTCTGTCAGCCAGGCAGGTGAAGCATTTTTGGTGACTTTTGTTTTAAGAGGGACATGTTTATCGTACAGAAGTAGTATCTGCTCGTGAAGAAATTTCGCTTGATCATTTACAAGTGGCATGAGATACATACCCTTCCAGTTTCTGCTTATGAAATCCTGATGCAACGCTAAACTATCGATATTTCTGAAATCCCGAAAGGAAATTAATGGCTGCTTCTCTTGTGTGTGACCAAATTCAAGTGAAAGAAAGAGTAGATCATGCTTAGAAAAGCAAGGGGCTGAGAGCTGACTATATAATAGCACTTTTTCGCAGCTGCTAACCAAGAACAGATCAATAAGACTGTTTGATCCGCTGGGAAAATGCGTGGGGCTGGTTAGGTTTACGGGCCTTATGTGAAGCGACCTCATATAATCTAATAGGGGTTTAGACTCAGTTTTGTTCGTAAGGTTACAATTTAAGTCTCCGCAGAGTACAATTTCCGGTGAGGTACATGAAAACTGTTCCAGAAGTGAAAATAAAGGGGCAAGACTAACTGACTTATTTGGCCTGTAAACGGTGCCCAGCATTAATTTATTAGTCCCACTTGTAATTTCGACAAAGAGGAGATCAAAAAGAAATTCTGAAGCAGACTTGAAGACTATGTTGCCCTTGAGACCGGCGCGAACGTATATTGCCACACCTCCGCCTACGCGCCCAATCCTATCCCCCCGAAAAATATTATATCCGTCTAACCTATAAAATGTATCGGAAACTTCCGGAAAGAACCATGTCTCGGAAACGCAGATTACATCAATCCCCGAATTAACAAACAGGTGCCTAAATTCATCCAATTTACAATTAAGGCTTTGCGCGTTTATATGGCATATTCGTAGGCCGTTCCGTTGCGCGCGAAGTACTCGTATCATTTGAAACAGATTCCCGTCAGGATCGCCGACAAAGGGCTCTCTGCGACTATCATTTGCAGCAGTAAGCATCAAATATGCGAGTCTCACTGACTCTAAATTTCGTTCATAAGACCGATACTCATGTACGGGTTGGTTGTCTGAAGGACTGCTTTAAATAAAACCATAAACCGAGATGATCTGAGCAAATTCCAACATTCAGCTTGTTTCTGAAGCACTGGACGTTCTGTTTCACCTGAGACCACTTGACATCTTTGGCAGGGAAACGGCAGCTAGTGCCATTGATCGACTTGCACTTTCACATTGGCCTAGTTAGACTTTGGCCATGCCTTTATTCTAAATTACTTTAGAATCTTTTCAAAAAACACAGACTACACTACACCCAAGTTACATTTTAACAAAAAGTTCCTAGTTACCATCCATCCCTGACACCGACGGATCAAAAACCAAAGACGGAATAGAAGGACGTGTTTTCTCTGAAAAAATCTCTCCAAGATCCATGTGATATCATGTCCGCTCCTATGGCTATGTATCCTTTCTTGAGCCATCCGTGAAGTGGATTTGGACTCTTTCGAAGCTTCGTCATTCTCCCACTGTTCTTTGCTTGAAAATACCCATGAAAATAGTCTCTTGAAGTCCAGGTACAGGACGGTGTCCGGATTGCCATATGCGTCTAAATAGTTCCTTAGTATCTGGGCATTTCCATACGAATTTGGCCTCCAATTTTTTGACTGCCTTATTCTAAGAGCACTCTTCGCTGCGTCTTCTTGTATTTAGAGGTCTAAAGGCAGAAGGTTCTATTCCTTTTTGGTAGGATATCCTGTGCTTAGGTTAGGTTAGGTTAGGCAGGGGAGTTGATGGGGAAGAAAATCCTTTCTCCGTCACACTTAGGTCAATGTAGACCCATTGTGATGCCCTAGGGGTTTCAGCCCTCTTACTTGGAACCATAAGCCTAAGCTCTATCAAGCCAGCCCGCAGCGCTGATAAACCTGTGTATATCAAGCACCGACTTGCTGGACAGTTCTTCTAGATCTTGGAAAAGGTGCCTTCTTAGGATTTTAAATCTATTATGGCTGTGTTTCCTTGTAGCAATTAAGGTTGAGCTGATATGTCTTCATATCCACGTTGAATTTTTCTACATTCTCGTTTGCTAGACTGTGTTTGTTAAGGGCATGGGGCAGGACACTAAAAAGTGTCTAAATTTTTGTTTTTTGTCCCCAACTGTGTTTTTAATTTTCATTATTCGATTTTGATTTATGCTATAGGGCTGGTTTTTATCTTTAATGTTCACTGGTTCGAGAAAATAAAAAATATCAACAACAGCAAAAATAGCGCTTCTCAGCTGTCACAAATTAATATTAATTTACGAATATTTTTAACGATGATTTTCTTAGAATGTCCTTCTGCTCTCTCATTCCTTTGCTCAGACATGGGTCACGATAGCAATAGATGTGCTTTTTTTTCTCTCTCTGTGTGCGTCCCTTAAGGATATGAATTAATGTTGTATTTTGTTAGCCTTCTTTTTGTTACTTGTTTTTTAATGCTCCCTTTTTCCCTTTCTATTTCTGTTGTTTTTTTTTTTTTTTTTTTAATTGAGTGGCAAGAGGGTTGTATGTCACATAAATTGAAAGGACCAAAGGATGTTCTTTTGATTGGCAATCATGAATGTTGAACACAAAAAGGAAATTGAGAGGAAATCATTTTAATGAACTCAATAATTATGAAATGTTCCGGTTACAAGGATGTTTTTCAAGATACATCTCTAATGCAGTTAGTAAATCGTTTGTAGGGGGTTGATTTAATAGAAGCTTGGGGTTGAGTTCTTTTTAGTTTGTGTTATTTTTAAAATGTCTCGAGCAAAGCTTTTATAATTTTCTTTGATATTTTGTTTTATATTTTCATTTGTTGATTGTGGGAAAAGAGGTTTGGGGGGGAAATTATTGGCGTGACTGAATCTTTGATTAAAGTGACCTTGAATTACTATTTCTATCATCCAAGGGATGGAATCAAAGAAGAATTTGGCGGAGGTCTGCAATTGATTATTTTGTACGGTTAACTATGAAAAAGATGAATACTTACCAGACGCGCGGAGGGTCTGCTTCCGGGCACGCTGATTTTAGTTCTCCACACTGTGAAATCTGGCATTCGCCATAGCTTGGTCCTTTAAATTAAGGATTGGTCTTAATCGGCTGGCTGGAGCATTATTGTGCATTCGCTCAATGTGGCTGTGACAATGACGTGTTTTGACTAAATTCAAATCTTGATACAGCCCAAAGAGTTCTTAGTTTGAGGTACATGTAAGAATATTAGACTCCTATATAGAACGCTCACCCCCTTAAGCTAGGGAAATCCTGACGAATTTTTGACAAAGGCTTTAGCGCTAAATTGGTTTCGAATTCATTCCTTGTCCGGCAATACCTGTGTTAAAGCCGATTTCAGTAAAGACGACGTCAGCAACTTAAGTTAGCTGACAAATATCGGTGATCCTTTTACTAAGTTCCAACCTGTAGCTAGCTGTTAATGGACAGTTTCGCATACACTTTTTATAACATGTCCTATTCCCTTCTTGTACAACACACTGTAATTGCTTGTCAAATGGGATGGGGTTGCCTCATTATTTGTACACAAAGGTCATTTACTAAATTTCTGCTGTTTAAACAAATAATAATAAGATTGCATAAAAGGGGAGTCGAATTCTATTAATTAACCACCGACACGAACCCAACCCTCACTCCACCAACTGGTATGTTATTCACGTCATGTCCTTTTGTATTTTGTTCAAATTTTCACAGTTTATTATGGTAAACAAAGAATAACAACAACAACAATAGACCAACTGGTGCCCCCTGATATCGATGTAGCAGCTAATAACAATAATAATCATAATGTATCGTAAAAGAGATTGCATGACAGAACCATTACCCATACATAGACCAGCTGCTGAGGGCGCTGAATTAGGCCGCACGAACATGGGTCCGGGTGCTCTCCTGCTGGGGGGTGAAATACCGAAAAGGTGGTTAAAAAATATAGCTACCTGTGCCCATAGACGTCGTCGTCGTCGTCATCGTTGTTGTCGACACTCATTCAAATGAAGGATTCAAACGAGTTTTATTCGATTTTACCGCTAAATACGAATGAGTACAAGAGTTACAAAGTGAACTCGCTCGCACCCTTAAAACCAAACCAAACCGAACCGAACAAGAATATAATTCATCTGCGGAGGCAGAAGTAAAAGCGTTGGGAAATTTACGAGCGTAGGAGTGGTCAGCATATGGATGGTAGTAGACTCATATCCTGATCGTCGTCGTTCTAGTAGAACTGTCGAAGATTAATGGCAGAATAATCCGTTCCAAAAACAGCCCCCAATTGAGGGCGGCGATGGACGACGACGGTAGGATGGCTCACAGAAGTCAGAGTTGCTGGTTTGGTCTAGGTGGAGGTGGGAGGCGAGTATATGCGAAGCACAATGACTAGGAATTACTCATAAAATGGAGCGTTGTGTAATGACAAGAAAAGCCGTTATTTTTAATTCAAAAATGAATTTAATTGCCTATTCGATTTGTCTATGTGTGGGTGTGTGCCAAGAATTTCTAACAACTACCAATGACCGCCTGGATGATGTGCGTATAAAGGATGAAGTCCTCGCATTAGTTTTGCGGCTTGAGTATGGTTTTTCTATAGCTATTTGGGGTTGGGGTGTTAAATTACTCATAAGCCGTTTGGATTGTGGTATACGTTTGTTTGTTTTTTTTTTTTTCCTCTAGAATTTTCAAGGATTCATTAATTTTGTGAACGCGACTGTAAGAGTCTGAGTTTGGCTGAAGGTAGACTTTGGAGTTGGGGGTAGTATGTCAACTGTAGATGCTATCGTTTCGAGGGTGGAATAATAGTGTCGAGGGCTTAAGTTGTTGATTGCATGGCTGTTATTAACAAACAAACCGAGAGTGGTGATTTCTTATTGTTTTGTGTTGGAAATTGTGTGTGTACGCTTGTGGAGATTGGGAAAGAGTTTGAGTCTGGCGACTAGTATAGGAGAGGCACATTACTTGTAATGAAGCAATTTTAACGTCTCTCTCATCCGGTCTTGCTTTGTTTCGATTCTAATGTCACGTATGTGGAAAAACACGTTAAAATGCTATAGAAGATGTGTATCTGCTAATATTTAAGTTTCTTGGTCGACAATTGCTGGTAAGTTAGATATAACGGTCTGTACACGGTCTGCGAGCACACTTGCCTATGTTAACATTTTGTTGGACTTTGAATTGGTAAGAGGCGACAATTTGAATTAGTAACTACATTTGGGTCATCGATTTTATTTGAATCTTACCGCTTGTATTTGCACAAAATTGTGTACAAAAATGTGCCTCCAGCGACGGACAATGGACAGCATTTCTTATCGTTATGATTTGTACTGTATCCCGGATGATATGGTCTTCCTGAGTCGAAGTCTTTTAAATGTTTAAGAATCGCTAACAGTTGAAGAAACGTTCAGAGCACTTACCCGCAAAGAGTCATTTTGATCGAGTAGGTGTAGCTTAGTTCCTCTGAAAAAGAAACGATTGCTGTTCCTATTGGTTGGCCCAGGCTGAAGAAAAACATGTTTTATTCTGTTCTGAAAAGTGACTTGTTCTGCGTCTTAAACTATTTCTGTACCTCTTAGGAAATGAGAGTTTTCGTCGCACCCAAGAACTACAAAAGAAGGTTCCAAAGCACTCATGTCCTGTTAGCAGTTGCGAAAAGAATGTTAAATCTCAATGTCCTTGGTTAATCCATGTATCGATGTTGGGTATAATTCTGTGCATCCATCTTCCTTCTGTCGGAGAGATATCATTTCTGCTGCCACTCCTATAGTTCGGGTATCGATTGGTTTTGTCGTTAACGTCAATGTTAGACTTGTTTTTTTTTTTTTTTTTTCAGGGCAAAAGGCTTACACTGACATGCACGGAAATTTTCATATGTTCAAATGATTTCTGCGCTGCTAAGGTCATTAACAGATCACAACTCACAGATAACTTGATCCATGCATCTAATTAGATCGTTCCCTTGAGCCTCAAACAGTTTAATTCTTGGACTATCTGATCCAGCGGGCTTTTTATAGCTAGTCCAGTTGGTTTAAGTGATTAGTCATCATTCATGATTTTATTTATGATTTTCCTGTCTTTGGAGACTACGGTTTAGATAGGGAGGTCCTCATTTGCTTTATTCACCTTTTTGTAAAAATGTCCTGCATTTCCTCACCAATGGCTTTAGTCCTTTTTATCAGCATCTTTATGCAATCAGCGCCAATCCAGCTGTTTCAATTCAATTAGTAAAGTTAAGACCAGCACATCACTGCCACTGGCCTGGTTTTGTCTCCGACCAAAAACGAAAACAAGATAACAAGGATATAAAAATGATTATTCGTTTTCCATTTTTCAGTTAATAAACACGTAGCGACAAATTTCCCAAGGAAACATCATCAGAAACTTAAAGACAGCTCCCATGTATAGTCGATATCCATGCTGAATTCAATATCGAAATCCGTGTTAACACTACCACTCACTGTCCTATCGGCAAACATTACTTACATCTTCACTGACACGATATTGGTCCATTCACTAATTTTGCAACTTCAAGTACCATCAGGACGACATGGCTTCATTCCCTTCAGAAACTTTTCGAGAGACGAAGAGTAATTTATTGCCTTCGAATCTGTATGAATTTTAAAAATGTGTCCCTCGAGATCCTGTTAACTGCCACTTTGAGCCGGAAAGTGAGAGGGAGAGAGAGAGAGAGAAAAAAAAATAAAAATAAAAAAAAGAAGAAAATTGGACCGGAAATCCCAGCACCATCTGGACAGTGATGCGCCCCCAGTGTGTATGATGTAAACCACGTTTCAATATTTCTCCTGGTTCTTGCCATTAATTCGATTTGAATATCCTTTCTCTTCGTAGAAGTTTCATTTCAGAAACGTAGGAACGAAGCCCAAAATGAAAGAAAAAGATTTAATAATTCAACTCAGCTGCCAAAGTTGGATTTTTGGTCCACAGCCCCCTACCACCCATTCACACCCGAAATAACCAGCCACATCCTGCCGGCCATAAATATTAATAAAATGTGCGAAAATTTCGACTCAATTTCCCCTCCACATCATATTCCACATATCTCAATTGCCCTCGATACGAAACGTCCCCGGCATCCTTTATCCATCGTCTCATCTTTGACCCCTAAGCTGCGTCCAATTCGATCCGAAAGTGGTGAAAGTCAAGGCTACAACTGGTGCTGCTACAGCCACCACCCTCTGTGTGTGTCCTTTTCTGCAATCGAATCAAATACGAAAAAGAGAAGAAATAAAGGAAAACGGAATCAAATTCCTTTGGCAATTTATTTTCATTCAGCGAAAATGAAATCATATTTTCGTGATCGGGAAAATTAATTTCCCCGTCTAAGTGCGCGCTATTCGGCTGCGCTACTATTACAAAACTGCCATTTTGATTTGTAACATGATAATGTTATTGCATAACCGTCAGTTGGAAAGGGCCAAAGCTGAGCTGTGCCCATTTGTAGGGGAAACACGTTTCTTGAACCTCAAGAGCTTGATGGGAACGAGGTGGATGAGAACGAAAAGAAAAGGCCACAGGGTTGAAAGTAAATTACAATCTAACAGCCAACTCATGCGGGTTGATGGGGGGACCAAGCAAAGTGATTGTATACCTGACGATGGTGCTGGTAACTTTGGGCAGCGATATCACACCCGAACCAAGGATAAACATATCCCATAAAGCGAAAAGTATGAAAGCACACAAAACAAAGAAACAAGCGAGCGAGAAAATTCTGACATTAATCACTTCTCTCTCTTTTGTTGGTGGCTTAAGGGCGATTTTTACCTCATAAAATCGGAGAATCCTTGCGAATAGTCTGAGGAGATCCTTGGAAGAACCTTGGTTGGTTTAAACTCAAGAAATAAAAACGAGGAACTGGTTGTCAGAAAGCAAGTTGGTTTACTTGTTGTTGCTGTTGAGGACAAGCAGATTCCTACACGAGGGGGTTTTCGAATTTATAGAGGAAGAAAAATGCTTACGTGAGGCTTATCTGTAAGACTGAACTTGTGTCGCGGATTAGGCGGGAGAATACATAGTGTTTTTTGAATTTTTTTTCTTTTTTTATGTTTCCTTTCATTTATAAAATGTGGCCCACCATGAATCACTACATTTTTGGAAACGTCATTGAGACTTTTGAAAGCTGTGTAGCAAAAAAAAAAATGGAGAGAGAGATGAACAGTGATAGTGGAGAATGTCGATTGAACTCTTACAACAAAGTACCGACGAAGACCTAAAAACGTTAGTAAGATAGGCCATACAATTGGGCATTCGGTGAGAGTCCCTGCAACGTATTTTGATCAAACACATTTTAAATGATGCAAAGGTGACAGTATTGAGTACATTCAAAGCATCATTAACGTCAACAGTGAAGTGGACACTTTTTCAATAATCCTTGAGTGACTAGGCGGGTTTCTAGCTTTCTGGATATATGGTGTACACTAGACCTCACTGAAGTCATGGGAAGTTTGGCCACTGAAACTGAGACCCACTGATTTCTCAAATCTTAACGCTGGAATTCATAGAAGCTCTAAGCTGAAGATTTGTTGTCAATTGACCCGAGGGCTTAGTAGAGACGCCGAGTTTTCAAGTACTTTCACATCTCAGTTCTTTGCTCTTAAGGTTCTCAAGGACGGCTTTGCAACATCCTTCATTCTTGAAGAATGCATCTTATACCGAAATTGGAGGCGTTCTAAGTCAGAGGTCATTCTGAAATAATCCGTGAGAAACTACAACTTGTTTAAGAAATCAGTTGGTTGCAATCCAAGTGGTTTGAATAACTTCAATAGCACCGACAGATTTTGGCCACGTATTACCAAGTATTGCCGAGCTAGAAGGGTTCATTATCAAGACGACGACACCCTGAAGACGAAGGACTCCAAATGTCCAAAGAGCTCACTCTGTGATATTATGTGCCAAAAGGAAGTGGTTCCTCTATGGTACCACAAAAATTTGTTACCAAATGGTTGAACGAACATGCCATTCGATCATGACCAAGTTACCTAACAAGCAGAACGTACTATTGGGCGCACATTAGGCGATGGACATTTGGAACCGATGGATCGCCTGCAGAACTTTTCAAATCCACTGGGGTTGATTTGGTAGCGTGCATACACCAACTCACCACTAAGGTATGGCCTGACAAAAGTATGCCTAGTGAATAGAATTTAAGCATCTGTCGGTCGCCTAATTCTGAACGAAGAAGACCCTTTAAACTGTCCCAACTATAAATGCATTAGATGATGGAGAATGCTCGCTGCTCCCTTAAGGTCGGTAATGACACATCTGATGGCAGACAAAGTTTTAGAACAAGGAATCTCGCTATCATGCGATTTCTTCAACTTAGTTCTTAAAAGAATTGTAAGAAACACAGAAGCCATCACCTGAGGCACGATCTTTAGAAACCCTTATGCCGATGACATTGATGAACACAGCGGGTGTCTGTAGTGCATGTGCGAGTAAGATGGGTCTAGTGGTTAAAGAGGATAAAACAAAACAAACTCGGGCAGAACAAGTCCTTCTCAGCTTTAAATACAAATAACGACCCCAGCGCAGATATCAAAAGAAGAATATCTCTGTAACTGATTGTTTGGGATAAGAAGACAGCCCCGCTGAAGAACAACCAAGAAAACATTGTATAAGACCATTGTATAAGACCATGGACATTATCAAAGGCGGAAGAAGAAATACTTGGCCGTTGCGCGAGAAATATATTTTTGAATGATATTTACGAAGATTTACCGACGAACTATACAGCCTGTACAGCGACATGACCTATCTAGCAAATTTCTAATCTACGGAGAAGGTTAGAGCATTCTCTGCCCCGGACAGTTTCCCAAATCGAATCCAACCAAGAGGGACTATACAGTAAGCGACGACTTTAACTTCGGTGGAGCTTGCAAGTGCTGGGTAGCGTTGAAAAACTTAATGTGCATAACTGGTAGCAGATAACTAAAGATTGAACACTTGATGGTTAAGACCCAAGTCCAAACCGGACTGTAGCGCTATGAAAAGTAAGTAACTATCAACTATTCGAAAACTAAGTATATTTCTATCTGCCCTACCGTAAATTGTAAAGCTTGAAACAAAGGTCTTCAGTTGATCCATAAGCTGAGCGGTTTTAATCTGGATAGACCGAACAGTTTCACAAAAAATCTTCCGCTCCCTCAAAAATACATACATATGCACCTATAACCATATGTTACCTTAAATTCCATTTCACTATAAACAATGTTTCCACGTAAAGAGAGCAAAAAAAGAAGAAGACAACACCAAAATCATTGCTCTTCTTGTTGGACGCAATGTCTGATACTGACGAACAGATCGTAAATCATGGAACACAAGCAAAAGAATTTTCACATTACATGCATGTTTTTCTTTCATTTTTGTTTGTTTTTTTTTTCTCCTTTTCCTGGTCACCTTTATAAAAAACCCTTAGAGGAGATTAATATAGCTCTCAACAGACCAGTGGATTACACTAAAAATTATGACAACAAGATTCGGTAAGGAAAAGTTTTACCTTAAGTACAAGTCAAACAGATACTGTACTGTACATATACATTTATCCTGCGGTACACTTTGTTTGTTGTACAGGAATTTTACTTAACCAACAGCAGGACATGGTGATGGTTAGAGGGAATGAAACTAAAACTGGCACAGCTTAGTCATGTGTAAGGATTAATCGGATATTCGTTGGTGCTTTTGTTGGAACACCAGGTGATGCATCACTGTCAAGGAATGGAAAAAATGTTGAATGAGAATGAGATGGAGAATGTGTCCGTCGATGTTTATTTTAATACATATACAATAATATGAAGAAAAAGTTAGAATTTTCCGAAATGTTTCCCTTTACCACCGAAACTGGAATGTAATTCAAACAAAGGAGTATTTAAACAGAAATAAAGAGTCTTTCATTAAGCGCTTCCTATCTTTAAATTTAAATAAAACAAAGTGTGTGTGAGATATCATCAAAATTTTGTATTCATTTGAAAGGCCTATCGATGCCATTATGGAATATAACATCGGTCAAATGTTCGCCGCTGCTTCTCTGGGTGGCGCGCATCCGAAATATGCAATTTTCCATGACTCTGGTGCATAAATTTAGCCGAATTTGACCGATGGCATGGGTTATGTTGGCTTTGACGGCCGCTGTGGTTTGTGGCTTATTCGCATAGACCTGCGACTTCAGAAAACCCCACAAGAAAAAGTCTAACGGGGCCAAATCGCACGATCTCGGTGGCCAGTTCACGTCGCCTCCACGTGTGATGACCATGCCCTCGAATCGCTCGTGCAGAATTTCCAATGTGGCGTGAGCTGTGTGGTATGTAGCGCCGTCCTGTTGAAACCACATGTCGTTGGTGTCCATATCATCCAAGTAAGGCTAAAAGAAGTAAGTAATCATCGACCTATAGGCCTGACCAACGTCGTTCTCAAAGTAATAAGGACCCATGACGCCGCCGCCAGCCCAAAATCCACACCAAACAGTGATGTGCTCTTGGATCTCATGTGGATTGGTATCGTCCCTAATTCGACAATTTTTTTTTGTTGATGTACCCATTCATCCAAAAATGGGTCTCATCGTTGAAGATGATTTTTCGATGAAACGTTACCCGATCAGAACACCCATTTTGATAAAACAGTTTTATTATTTGCACGTGTTGTTGAACTCTATATCCATCCATGGTAATTAGGCAAATCAGACTGAATAAAAAACAGCCAGCTTGACAGATGTAGCTTCAACAATATGGGCGCAATCAACTGTCAAAGTTCGGAAGCCCCTATTGGAAGACCCTTTAAAATGATTATTTTCTCAGTTAATATAAATAAAACTTTTTAAATTTTCTGTCATTTGATTATATCCTAGGACCTTGCAAATTTTCAAGTTCTTTGGTTCACTAGAAGTTCGTCTAATGGAAATAGGCATAATGTGTCATCAAAATGATTTCCGACTTCCGGTGTGGCTTGAAATCTAGCGTACAAGTAGTCGAAGTAATAATAATCCAGCACAACTATTAGGAAGCTGATGAAGGACGCCACCTTTGGAGCCAACACTGAACCCTAATACCACCTGAGTTTCAAAACTACTACACCAACACTCGACGAAAGAGGGAAACGTGCAAGTAATTCTGCTCGAATTTGCAACGTGTATCAGAGCTCAGGAGATAATACAAAATGGTATTCAGAGATCCAGAGTCAGAATTTGAACCCATCTGCGATAGGATGGGGACAATGACCGATGCTGTGATACATACGCATTAAATCTTATTGGAAGAACACTTTCCAAGATTGCCACCGAGAAACGAGGAGCAAACACGTTGGATAGGACCGAGGATGAACGCATAGTTACCCCATTAAATTGTCAAAAGGGGAATAGCCACATTTTCCCCTTTCAATAGTGTAGGACCTGATGGTATACTACATTAAGGTGCAGATATCATTACCTCCAGGCTTTGAGAATTATATATGTTACTAAGCGATTACGTGGAACAACATATGTTTTGCCCTTCTCGCAACCGGGGAAGAAGCGGGATCATGGTGGATCGTATGGAGAGCACAGAGCACAGGGTAGACAGCCTGCAACCAGATGTATGGCTCAGTCTGGATTTCACACATAACTGGCAATAGAATGTGTTCAAAAATTCTATGACTATGTGATTCAAATTGACTTGCCAGGGTTACATCAAAGAAGACGAAATGGCGGACAGCCTAGCGAAGAAGGGGTAAACGTCTAAGTTTCTAGGCCCTGAACCATTCGCATTTGGCATATTCATGGAATGATGAAGTACGTGATCGATAAATGAGCCATTGATGAGCATCTGAGAAAATTGGAAAGTGTGGCAGACTGGAGAGAGAAATTCTAAGCTCGACGAGAGGAACTCTCAAATGCGCTGTCCATAGAGCACGGAAACTTCTTTAAGAAGATATTACCTGCATGTCCCGCACTGGCTAGCAGAACAAATTACATTTTCGACTGCCAATAGATTTTAAATCAAAGAAATAATAGCGTTGACACAACGAATCGCGATCGGCTAAAAATTGTAAAAAAAATCTGGAGGACACCTCCAACTGAGACGACTCGTGGAAGAGAGACACTTCATCAAAATGCCAACCAAAATACATCGTTTGCTTCCATTTGGGACACCCTGTATATATGTAAGTTGAAGTTGCAATTTTTAATTTTTACCTTGTGACACTTTCATTGTGGTGGCTTTCAAAAACCATTCTTTAGCTGCATCACTGAGCTTAAACGCTTATAAATTGAGCACCAAAATGATTCCCTTAAATACCTTTCAGCCAGACACACGCGTTAATGAAATCAATCTTCTTTCTCCCTTCTGCTGTAAGCATTTCAAAAGTAATCCGTCAATTCTGTCAAAAGAATTAATTCACAAAACAGCACGTCTTGCTTAAGGATAAAATCCTTATACCCCAAACCGAAAAGTACTTCCAAACTGCCAAAATCCACGTACGGAATGACATCTCCCGTCAAAACATCGAAGGAGCTGAGAATTTAATTAAAAAACTCCACCTCCACATGACACCTATCGCCTTTTCCCCTTCAAATCGAATTAAGTCGACAAAATTGGTTAACGCTGCAAATAATTTGTATCCTAATTTATCACTTAGCATCACAAGGATATACGGGTGAGCTCCGAGTTGCGATACAATGTGCCAATGCTCCATGAAAACTCATCGTTAAAGTCGGCAAAAAAAAAAGTTTTTCCATTGCTGCACAGTGACAAATTTGTTCGCACTTTTGCAATATCCTTGCAGCAAGGACACTTTCTGTTAGTACTCGGTTTTGTTTTTTTTTTTGTATCCATTCTACAATTTTTCTCCATTTCTGTTGTGTCGAACCGGAAACAATTGCCATGTTTGTTGCTTTCAAGAGTCGCCTCATCCTGCTTCGAGTAAGCATCGTCATCATCACCATCGGAAGCAATTATTCAACTCTTATCGCGGGCATTATCACATGAAGTGAGTGTTTCTAATTACTCGATTCCCCTAACTGAATAATTGCCATCGTTGATTGGTTCAGCAGTTTTGTACAACAGGGTTTCGGAACTTGCCAAGGTATTGAGAAAAGTCCGTTCCAACAGCGAGTCGATATCAATTGTCCCATGGAACAGAGTTAGACACGAGCAGGGCGGAGTCATCGACGAGGGACGAAGAAAATTTTAAACTTTTCAGCTCCAAAAGGTTTAAACTTTTCTGATGACAGAAACAGAGTGTTAGACGGTTACGGAGCGTGGCATGGCATGGAAAATATTGAGCAATGCCCGGACGGTGGAGTGAGGTGCGATGTGCTCCATCGACACCTTTGAGATGCCGCCGCGGGAAAACTAAATTACGTTTTTGAAAAGTTTTCCAAAATGAAAATTGTTTTCAACTGGGAATAATTGCCGGGAGAAGTTTTTCGGAATGTTATGCTTTGGGGCGGTGCAAGAGTACGTTTTGGAATTTGGCTTCAAAAGATTGGATTGGAGTGGAGTGCCGGGATGTGTGGGAGAGTGTGTGTGTGGGTGTGCGGGTAATGTGACTTCCGCATTGAGTTTTGTATAGATTATTGTTAGGCCATCAATTGTTACCCAGAATGGAGTTGAAGGAGCCGTACTTCACTTGGGGGTGTGAATGCTAATGGCGTTCAACAACTCATTTGAATTGGTCCTTTTAAGTGTGGCAAATGAAAGGGTCTGTCGTCTGCTATAGCTTCAAGTGGTGTCAATTTAATAAGTGTGAGTCGTAAAAGGTTGCTTTATATGTTTTGTTTTCGGTGCGCCTCTTGGTAGACTTTTATGATTTGCATAAAAAAAAATCGAATTCGTGATCTGCATCAGTTGTAGCACTGAGTTGGGGAAAACTAAAACATCTGCTTAGGCTTCTGCTTACATAAATGAACTAACAGCTTTTCTAAAAGTATGAAGATTGAGGTAATACTGGACAAATGACCCTCTCTTGCGTTTAGGTATATTTTTGACTGCTGTTTTCTATTTCATTCTCTCATGCACGACGAAAATGCATCTCCAAGTCTTTCAATGTCAGTGGATTCAAGCAGTAGATCTCGGTGATCATTAAATATATCTAAACCGAGGGATTAATTGTCAAGTATGTCTTTCCTAATCGTCGTGTTCGGTGTCAACATTAGAAGCTAACAGCATATGATATTAATCGCGTGAAACATTTGAAAATTTCAGACTTCCTCCAAACGGACATATAATTGGTGGAGCAGCTTGAATTTTATGCATCTGTACACAAAACTGTTTTTAAAAATTGTTTCTGAAAAGTGGTCCTTCCAAACTTTCTAACGCTCATGGTTAGGTTAGGTTAGATAGGAGGGTTGACGGGGAAAGGACTTCCTTCCCACTTAGGTCAATGTGGACCCATTGTGATGCCCTAGGGGTTGCAGTCCCCTTACTAGGAACCATAAGCCTAAGCTCTATCAAGCCAGCCCGCAGCGCTGATATATCTGTGTGTATCATGCACCAACTTGGTGGACAGTTCTTCTAGATCTTGGAAAAGGTGCCTTCCTTCGATTTTGAATCTAGTATGGCAGAGTGCCATTTTTATTCATTTGTAAGATTTTAAGGAGCTGAGCGCATTCCATCTATCGTTGGCAGTTCTTTTACTTTTGCTCCCAATTTCTTGATTTAGGATACAAGGTGGGATTTTGGAGGTGGTATCTGCCTGATCGGGGTCTAATGAGGATCCTTTCCTTGCCAGCTCATCAGCTGTCTCGTTCCTAGGCACCCCTTTGTGGCCGGGAACCAGCAGAGTCTTACTTTGTGCTGCCTGCCCAGAACCCGTAGCTCTTCACGACAGCGACAAGCTTCGATTTGAACGCTCATGGTTTATAATAAAAACTGGTGGAGCACACACACTGAGAATAATCAAATTCTGAAATGTGAGCACCCTTCTTGATACCGCGCAAAGAGGGTCCATGAGTTGAAAAATAAGTCATAAGTCGCTGTAGAGTAGGCATGACATATTGAGACTATGCACTATGCTTCCCTATTCTGACGGGAATGTGGAACTGCAAATAATTCGACGTTCACTTGGATGAAAGTCCGTTTAAATATCGAATAAAATAAAAGAGGCGAACTAGTAAGGATGGCACTAGAGTCCAAGATGGACTCCTTACTCCTGGACTCCTGAATGCCTTCGATTTCCCCCACCGAGTAAGTTGAAGCCACTTTCCAAGTGTGATGCGTTTTTGTATGAGATTGGTGCAGAGTCTCTTCCTAGGATCACTCTTCATTCTGTCGCTTAGGTCTAAACAACCGAAGCCAATTTATCTTTTTTAACTTCTTTCGATCCATCGAACACCGTCTAGGACAGAATTTTACAATCGATAGCGGGGCACATATGAACTCCACAAATCGACGAAGAATGGACGAGAATGCTCCAGCTAAGAGGGTCTTCGAACCACAGCCACCTGATTCACGAAGAAGAGGAAGACCGAACTTCCTGTTGAAAGATCAGACAATCACGGACGCTAGAAACTTGGGTCTAGTAAATCGAACGCAGCTGTCCGGACCATGCCTAACTATTCTGCATCCGGTTTGGCTTTAGTTTATGGACATTAAGATAGCCCTTCTGTATTTTTGTTGGCAAAATTCCTTTAAATTTCCTTGTCCATGATCCAAACTGACATTCTTTTTAGGAGGGCATTAGAGCATTGAAGAGTATATTGTCTGGGCATATTTACTATGTCACATAGGCATGGCCTTTCTCAAGATTAGATGAAATAACACTAAGTTGTTTTGAAATAAAAACTCTTCGGTCCCGACTGTATAAACCGTGAGTAGGGGAAATACCAAGACGGATTCTATAGCCCATAGACAAGGACATCGACCCAGAACTGTCCAAATACAACGACATCGAATCCTCTCATTAGAAACGGCTCAGTAGAAAAAAACTTCCTGGCGCACATAAATGGAATATGAGCTGGAAACTCATATCTGGCTAGAGAGAACTGTTGGTTGAACCACATACCGGGTGACTGAGCAAAGCATACATCCAAACTTACAATGTTTAAATTCATGTACAAAATGTAAAGCAAATTACTACATAATCTCGTAAAACATCTTTCGTCCGCATGTGTACCTTAATTGGTCTCTTATGGACAAGCCCTCACTGTGCATAAAATCAATTCATTTCTAGAATAACATCAAAACAATGTTGAGGAACTACTAAATGCGCATTTCATTAGGACATCTTTCTTACAAATGATCTCTAAACCTTCATGTCATTTAGATTCTGTACAAATTCAAATTGTGATTTTCTATAAACCCATTCTGATTGAGTGATGTCATTGTTTTTGTGCCACAAACACAGAGATTTCCCATGAACAGAACGAAAACAGACCCAAAGAATTAGTACTCACTTTACATGCAAAGAGCTGCTTCAACTTATGCATTCAATCTGTATCTTCAAAACTCTATTGAAATATGTTTCCTCTTTCCACACTCTGTCTGGCCCATGTGCATTTGCATACTGGTAGCTCCCCGAAACTCATCGATCCACTTGCAAATGTCAACAAGAATATCTTTCCCCCAAACCGACACACAAGATGTTGCATGTTGATTTCCTCAAAAGATGAAACATTTCCATTTTCATATTCAATGGACAACAAAAGGAGAAATACCAGACATCGAAATAGCAGCGGCTGCAGCTATACAGCTGCATATACTGGAATACTTATGATAAGAAATTCTGGAACATTACCTATCATTACCGTTGTCCAACTAAACGAAATGTGTCCATCGGGTGATGTATTCTCCTCGATTTCCATCTAATCTGCGTGTAGGCATAGATACTCGTATGTCGATATGTGCACAGGAATGCAGGAAACATGAGCAATGTTTATTTGAACAATGATAGAGGCATTTAAATGTCAGAAGAATCTGACATTTGCTATCTTTCCCCCTCCGCCATTGCGTCATAAATGAAATGTTACACTTGTTGTGTACGCTTGAATTGCGAACAAGACATTGCTGAGTTATATCCTCAGACAGCTGTTGACGATGGGGCACACAGTGTGCTGCGAAGATTCCAGAAATGTATTTCACTTTTACTAAAAGAAAACTTTTGTTCTAGACTAGACGATTTTGCCTTAAACGCAAAGGAACCCTTCCTGGTACACTGGCGACACTAACCTTTCTTCTTTCCTGCAAAATCGTATGCATCAGAGAGGGTCCACAAAAATGCACCAACGTTGTTCGGTAGCTCTTAAGGTCCTTCAATCTTAGGCTACAAGGTCGATGTTTGTTTTAAACTGTTTCCCTGACCCTAAGCTAGGGGAAACATGGCTTGCTTGGGTAATACACTAAGAAAGTTTTGAACGTGACGAATGTGCGGACTACCTTGCTTAAGGAAAAGCTTGTCGCTCGCCAAGCCCAGTTAATTTAGTGGCAACGAGATCTCATTTATTAGGCTTAATACAAGCTAAACAAACTAAGGACTAACATGTAAACTAAGATAAGTTGGGGTGGTGGAGGAGATCGGTTGAAGTCGAAGATGGTAGTTTATCTGTCCATAAGAGGTGTGGTGGGTCGGTAAATAGAAGAGACGAGGGGTTCGTGAAGGGAAGCCCTTTAAACGTGACCTGAGAGCAGTCGAGCTCTCGATTCTCAAAACATGAACACGATGATGCGGGGACCATACTTGACTGGCGTACTCTAGGAGGGGCGGACGAATGTAATGTAGAGGGACCTGGTCACGTTTGGGTTGGTGAATTCTATGGACCACCGTTTTACAAAACCAAGTAAACAGTTGGCTTTAAGGATTATCTCGTCCATGTGTGACCGGAAGTTGAGTTCCCTGTCATACAAAATGCCAGGGTAGCGAAGAGATTGAACAGGGAAGACAGGTTGATTGTGCAAGAGGTAGAGTCGAGGAGGGGATTTGTGCCGCTTATGTGAAAAGCTGATTGATTGGCATTTGGGTATGTTAAGTTCCAAGGAATTTTTGAGGCATCAGAATGAAAAACTGTCGAGGTCTTGTTGAAGAAGAATGGAGTCTTGGGGTGAAGAAATTAATTAAAATCACTGATAACCGACTAATCCAAGCCAAGCTTTGAAGCTACACAATCTTTAAGCTTCACTCCACTCCACTGCTTTGATCAACATAATGCAGGTTAAGTTTTGCCGATAACGTACCATCTTTACCACTATGTGTTCTATTGACTGGTTTCAGATGTTCAAACAGATCACTTCGAAAAAATCGGCTACGCTCTGTTGATAATCACCCGACCTTGAATCAAAGCCAAGGTAGGAGCAGATGTGGATATCCCAAACATCACAAGGATGAGGAAGAGCAAGGGATCGCTGGAACATTTTTCAAATGAATTTCCCTTTATCACTCAAAAGGTTCTATGCTGCAAGAAACAAGTTTTGAAAACTGACAGCAATACTACCAAACACCCATCAGATACAAAGAATGTCGTATACCACTTGCCCAGGAGAAAAAAGAAGGAGCATGAGAAGCTTGCTGCTGAGAAAGGATGATCGGAAGTCATACCAATGTGTAAACCAAGCAAACCAATGTACAGGGCTGAACGAGAAGCCTGCAGGAACAAAAAAGGAAACCTCATACTAGAACCGCGAAAGAAGACTTCTGCAGGCTGTCATACATTTACGATTAAAACAGCTGCAGAGCTTGCTGAAGAAGCTTGCTTGTACCTGAAGACCCTTGTAAATAAATCTAAAAGATCTTTTCAGATGACCATTTACACATGCCGGTACTGTAATTTGAAAAAAATACTAGATAGAGGGAGAGAGCGAGAAAGAGAGAGAGGGGGGACGCGCCTCTTAAGGTTACGACTGCGTTGATGAGTCTGGACGTGGAGTACCCCTTCGCCTACACAAAGCGAGTGGTGGATTTATTTTTTTGAGGTAAAGTTATTGCTTACCTCGTTGTTTGGAATGAAACCTTTTTCAAACTTTTCTATGTCACCCTGTTAAGCAGTAGTGCAAAGCACTTATATATGTCCTGCTTCCCCAAACAGCATTAATTCCATCATTAAGAACATGGTCGGTTCCCTCTACAGGCGAACACCGTACATTCAGATTCATACTCAGCCACCAACGTATCATCTGTCAGATTAATCCCTGACTTTTAGTTCCGTTGTGGTTTATGTTCCACACCCTCAGTTGCCAATGGAAATGACAACAGTGTCCATTTCATGTGTCGTATGTCTAATTACCGAATGAACTTCATGCCCATTGAATATCAATGGGGGCAAGAGAGATATCTTCAATGCTTAACTTCACTTGCAGTCGCAAATCAAGTTTTTGACTTTTTTGCTCCCATTTCGTAGAAAATTCGAATGAAATTAGTAAAAAAAAAAATAAGTGAACTTTTCATTCATCAGAAAAAAAGTATCTCAGTCACTCATTGGAAAATATGTCCGACAATGCGGAGAAAAAATCACAGAAAAGCAAATGGCATTTCTCCAAACGCTGCCCAAATCTATCGTCGTATTCCTGTTCCTGTTGCTGTCACTTTGGTGGTGCCTGACCAGTGTTATCACCTATATGACTACCCGATGGATGCCGAAATCGTTCTTTCAATTCGAACACGAGAAGCTGGCACATTTCGAATTCTCAATGCTGGATGCGAACATCATCGAAGCAGCCATTTTCAGCTTGGTCGCTTTACCCGGATACCTGAGTGTGACAAATTGCGGGTCCGGCCTATTTTCGGGTGTTGGTGGTGGTCGGAGATACCTCTGGCTTTGTCTGATTCCATGGTTAATAACATACGCCCAAACTTGGACAAAGAACATCAATGATTATGTATGGAACGTGGCATCAGCATTGGAGGCAACAAATTTTAAGGTGTTCACAATTCTTTGGCTACTCGGACTTACTGTGCAGGCACTCATCTGGACCGAAATGTTTTGTGTGGCATTGCAGGGATGGATTCTAATGAAGAACGCAAATATGGAAGAATACAATGATCCAACAATGAGGCGTATGTTATTTACGACGGGCTTGTGGTATGGTTTCAGATCAAACGAACGTAAAGGGCGAACGGGAATGTGATTCTTTAATTGATAATTTTGTATTCTTTTTTTCCGAAAATTGTTATTTATTTCAAACATGAATGGCGTTTTTTTTTTTTGGTGATGTTCTTGTAAAAACTTTGGAGGAATAAATAATATATACAGTTGTTCAGAGAAGAAAGGCGGCGTTTTTGGGTTCCACAACCAGCAGAGTCGAAAGAAGAATAACAATAGAAGAATAAGTTGGTCGGTAAAACCCTGAACCATAATGAATGAGTTCATGCTGGGGCTACGTCGTTGGGTCGGCGGGTCTTCTACTAACCTGAAGACGTCTCGTGACTTTGGCAAAGACTTTTTGCATAAGATGCAAGTTGGATGTGTGCTAAATATGGTCTGTCGAGCGGAGTAAACAAGCTTCTGAAAATCAAAGTTTATTCTGGATCAGAGTTGAGCGATCGACCATTGTTTTGCTTTATTGAAAGTGTATTCTTGATAATTCGTCAATTGACGCCTCTACATTTGTTCCTGGACTTAACAGAGACAGCCTTTGATTTTTCAGCTTGGGACCTTAAACGCAGTATATCTCTACTGATTTTTCAACACGACTTCGACTGCGGTGTGACTATCGATCTAAATGTCAAAATTTCCTCTGTAAAGTGAAGCCTCAGTTATAAGGGGTCTTCCAATAGGGACTTCGGAACTTTGACAGTTGATAGTGGCCATATTGTTGAAGTCACATCTGTCAAATTTCCTGTCATTTATTCAGTCTGTTTTGCCAAATCACCATGGATGGATGTAGCGTTCAACAACACGTACAAATAATAAAATTGTTTTATCAAAATAGGTGTTCTGTTCGGGCAACGTTCCGTTCGAAAAATCATCTTCAGCGATGAGGCTCATTTCTGGACGAATGGGTACAAAAAAAAAATTGTCGAATTTGGGACGATACCACCAATCCACATGAGATCCAAGAGCGTCCAATGCTCCATCCCGAAAAAACCACTGTTTGGTGTGGATTTTGGGCTGGCGGCGTCATCGGTCGATATTTCTTTGAGAACGACGTTGGCCAGGCCTATAGGTCGATGATTGCTAACTTCTTTTGGCCTGAATTGAATGATAGGAACCAATGACATATGGTTTCAACAGGACGGCGCTACGTGCCACAAAGCTCACGTCACATTGGAAACTGTGACGCACTAGGACTATCTATTCGAGGACATGGTCATCTCACGTGGAGGTGATGTGAACTGGCCACCGAGATCGTGCGATTTTACCCCGTTAGACTTCAAAGCAACGAAGGGCTAATTCTTTAAGGTGAAGTTAGTTTGCAACCATTGCAACGGTCCCTATTGATCTAACCTTGATGCTAACTTTTTGTTGGACTAAGTTGTGACCCAAAATATTTTGAAGTGGTGTAAATTGCCTTTCACGTTTTAGGAATGAAAACAAACTTGATCTCTTTCCATTTGTAGGAAACTTTGGATCTTCTGAAGAGACCACTTAATACGCGAAGAAAGAGGCTTGTACGGGAAGAAGAAGTCAATAGTTCATGTCATTTATTGTCCTTGTATTTTGTCATTGTCTTATGAGTGTTAGTGGAAAGTTAGTTCCGCCCATTAACAAGTTGGTCTTTTAAAGAGTCCTTGATCGACACGATCTTTGACAAGGTTTTCCTCAGCAGAATTGGTCATGGTATCAGCCGGTGAAGTTTTGCCATCTCAAGCTGGAAAAGTGAGTGATTATGTCAATGGTCGTTATGCCATCGGACATAGAATTCGAAGGTCATCTGTCTATAGATTGATTTGAATTGAAGTCCGATTCGGTTTCTAGCTCTAAAGTGCAAGATTCACAGCCATGTGTAGTTGTCTTGAGATCTGGCTAAGTTGAAGTGCACTATGGAAACCATTTCTTCATACATGCATGACAATTATAACTTAAATTGCATTCTCAGCTTAAGGCAATCACAGCCACTTCGTGTCACTGTTGCATCATCATAAACAATAACACTCACTTTGTAGATGACCATGTTTATTTGTTGCAAAAACCAAGAACAACGCACCCCTGGCTATAACAAAAGTAAATGTAAGAGCACATCTCAAAAACATATGTATGTTTATCATGTCAAAGCAATTCCACATCGTCTCGACTCAAAAAGATTATTTTACTTCAGATGTAGCACTCTGATACACTTTTGTGTGACGACAATCCCATAGAAGAGTTGAAGAGAGAAAGTTGAATGCTTGCAGCAAAAATGTCCTAAGGATATTTGTATACCCGTAGGTGGTTTGCTTTGAAGCCAGCCAACCATGAATAGAACCTAGGCAGACAGGTCTATTAATTCCGATGACACTTTTACACCTGAACACAATTAAACCGGCAAAACAGATGAACACATGTATAATCTATACCGGAGTCCACTCCTGGTCTTTGACCACCTTTGCATAATTCAGGTGCCTCATCCACAATCGTTTTCTCGTTGACAACATTTTCAACAGCCCTAAAGAGACCCAGAGAAACGAAATAAAATCCTTTATATAAGCAAAACACCCGAAGGGTAGTTCGAGACCTGCGGCGCCCAGAAGAGATGACATGTAGAGTTATCCATTTGGATCATTAGAGCACACTCGCAAATATATCTGTTACCACTTTCATGTCCCAACTTACAACTCCCAGGGCTGACATCGAAAGTTTTCTACGTCAAACAGCGACGATTCCTGATTATTGCTACTATGGAAGGGAGGGGTGGCTTATAACTTATCCTTACTTTGACAGGAGAAAAAAAGTATTTTCCTAAATTTGTTTTTCTTTCTGCGGTTGACTTTCGTAACTAAGTGATAAATATGACACAAGAGAATAGATTACAGTGACAGGTCCAAGGATGTTGAAAGGAGAAAAAAAAATGATTGAGTTGCGACATCGATGATAAAGCAAACGGGAAAAGGAAGAACTGGGGACGAATAAACTGGAATTAACTCACCTGGTAGTCCTTTAAATGGAAAAGGTTGTTTCCACCTTAAAAGAAAACTTAAGCCTGCTGAATATCAAATACGGACAGGGAGACTTAAAAAGAATAAAATTGGATTTAACACATGGTTTTGATGTGTGTGTTCTGCATAATTTTTTTTAAGACCGATGTAAGGTGGTGGAGTACACACTCTTGGGCAAATCCTAGCACTTGCATGCGGAGTTGTAATTTTTAAAATTGATTGACAAATTTGAAGAAACTGGAAAAAGGAACTTGTATGCATGTCCGACTTATGAAAAACCGCATGCAGCGACTTCACCCTAAAGAAGTGCAACTCCATATTTTCAATTTTCAGCGATGTTAGCTAAGGAACCGTTGTGCTGACAATTCGTCAGTTGTTCCATGGAAAACCAAGAAGACGATGATCTTGAAAATTGTACCATCTTGGGCGATGTGGCTGAATGGCTTCTTTATCAAACACAATTTTGTGGACTTGAGGCACAGAACATCCTCGAATTGTACAAAGGAATGACACTTTACACCGATGTTTCCAACACAACATCATCCCTAGACAGGTATAGCTTTGAGATAATGAGCGGAGTTATCTACCTAGGCTTCACTATTAACTCAGACAAGAATATTTCTTACCAATCGCTGTTTCTCTCGGCATGAGAAGCGAGTTGAGTACATACCAAAAACCTTCCTTAAACAAAACTAAAGTGAATCTATACAAAACCTTGATCGTTCTACCCTTGTTCTTTGTCAAGAATTCATGAGGTTGCCATCAGTTATATTAAAAGCAAAATCCTTCCGATGATCTACTGTCTCATCTGCATAGTCGCTGAGCAAAGGAGGAGATGCAACGACTCAGTCAAAAGAATAAAATAGCTTTGACATGAGAAGGGGATGCACATCAGCGCTTCAACTCGGACGAGTCTTCGAATTAAGCTGGGAGAGACGGCGGAGGATGATCGCGTCTCATGTGGAGCATGTAAATAGAATGAGATCTTAACCAACTTGTTGCTGAAGATGTTGATTGGATCAGGTCCAGGTCCAGCCTGAACTGTTGCAACATCTTACGTGGAGTTGAGTTTAAGCTAAAGTTATTGCCAGCAAATCACAAATTATTCCAGACCTCAATGCCAGGATTATCCGGCATCTCTGCGCAAATTTGCTACCAAAGTCGTAAAGGACCTATGGCGAACATTTTGTTTACAAATTAATAATTGAGTTGCTTGTCTTATTTGAAAAAGTATGCTCGGTAGCTCATGTATGCTTAGCTTTCGGTTTAGCTGCTTGTTTCGCTGTACAGTTGATTGTCAACCAAAAAAAAAAAATAATAGTACAGTCGCCACGCGTTTATGTTTATTTATTTTTTTTTAGTTTAAGCGCGAATGAAAAATAATACGCATTTACCTACAATTTTATAAACAATTCGATTGAAAAGCATCATTGTCTAATCCAATTTCGTCACGTCGCTCTCTTTCTATCTGTGACTTCCACGCTGGTGTTGTGGAGAACATAGTTCTCGTGTCCTGGAATTAGAAAACATTTTTTTAAAACCTTTAATTGGCCTCATATATTTTTTTCTTTTAATTTTATACGAGTGAAACAAAAGCTTAGAAAAAAAGTTAAGCTGAATCAAGAACATTCAAAATCAGTTCAAAACTGAGGGCAAAATGGTAGCAACTGGATAACCCTCACAGAATTTGTGAGTCGAAACAAGCAAATCAGAATTATCAGCTTTGGTAGGACAGCTGGTCGAGTAATTTGTCAAATTTGTCTTGGCTGAGGGTGGCATGGACTGACGTCTTCAAAGTCAGCATTCAGTAATGGCGCTTTCGAAACCGACATTAAGCTTTAGATATGGAGGGATCACACGTTTACGACCATATTCAGAGCTTCAAATGTAAACTCTGACCATTATCTCGTCGCAGATAAATTCCGAGTTCGACCATCCAACGAGAAGATACCAGACCCCTGAATAGATGGCCATAGTATGATGATGTTTGTAAACACCGGAAAGAGGTGACAAAAGATGCACATCTTATGGCATTGCAGCGCGAAACATGAGCAGCCCTGGAAGATTATCGAGTTACAAGAAGGGAGGAAAAGAAAATCCTGCGGGGGCAGAAGGGAGCACACGCAGCTTTCCAGCTTATGACATGGCATGACAGGAACAACATTCGGCAGTTTTAGAGGAAGGCCAAGCAACTGGCAGTGAAGAGAATCTATTCACCGATGCAAGTGAACTGTAGATGTGTTTTAGTAGCAGTTCCAGCAGAAACTGAATGGGCATAATGTTGCGAGAGTGATAAGACAAAAAGAACACTTATTTCCAGTCAACGAAGGAGTAATTTCCCCTCGCAAAATTGGTGCAGCTATCACAAAGCTGAAGAACAAGAAAGAGGTGATGTTTTGGTAGAATACATGCACCAAATTATCCAACCAAGTATGTGTGGACGAAAGTATACCGGAAGACTGAAAAATCAGCTCCATATGCCCTTCTTCAAGAAAGGTGATCTTTTGTCGTGCGCCAGACATATTTCTGCTAAATGTCGCATTATCTTCCTTCTGCAGCATACGAATCGGCAGTCACTAGTGTAGCTTCTGAAACAGACAAATCTTAGAAATGACCAATAAACTTCAAGTCAAGTGATAGGTGATAGGTGCCTTTACTCTAATCACATGACTCGCGAACAAAGCCAAGTGTTTATTGTCAACATCTGTCCACTGAATAAGACAAACATCATTACACTAATTCGGTCACACTGAGCGAATGGACAATAATGCTTCAACCAAGAGGACCTTGAAATCATAGCCCCCAGGTTCCAGCACCAAACTATTGCGGATGCCAGAGTCTTACAAGGGACACGTCAAATGAAAATGGAAAGGACAACTTCCACAAACACGTTAATGCCGCATAAAAGGCAACGCCCAACGGAGATATTGTCATTGTCATAAACGTTAAGGCAGACCACGATAGCAAAGGGGTCAGATCACGACTTCGATTTTGTCATCAGCAATCTCATAGTCGCTTAGTTTGAGCAAAAGCCCCGCTAAAAAGGTTATTGGGTGGCAATCAACGTCCAACCAGATTGAACGTTTGTATCCTGAATACCCGATTTTATTCAAGTGGTCATAGTGAGATTTCGGGATTTTGTCGCACTTGAGTCTCTGAGGTTGAAATATGGTCACGGAATTATGGAACTCGGCTGAATGACAGCTAGTGTAGAGTGGGAGGTTGAATATAGACGCCAATAAAAATAATTTGCCTTGAGCATAGCTGGGCAACCTGCAGCATAAGTAGGGAGTTTCCAATATCTCGACTAAAGGCAAACCCGAACTGGAACGTGGTCCAAAATATGACAAGACAATGCAATGAACTTACACACATCGATAGGAACTATAAGCAAGTGAGACCGTGGCACTGAACTCGTTGTAGTTAAGCCGCACAATCAGGATATATGTCGGTACCTACGAGTGCAACACCTTTCAACGCCTGTTCCACATCTGCTCATTTGTACACAATTTAAATTTATTTATCAAGCTCACTCCCCTCGATTAGAGGTAAAAATTCAAAACCAAATTTAAAGGCAAATACCTGATCTCTTGCAACCATCATGGATACAACTTTTCGCCTTTTCCCTAATTCCAGTTAAATTCCAAAGTCAATTTTCATCCGTACCTTCCTGGTAACGAAAGATCATCGACTTAATAAGAAGTTTTTCGGTGGTAGCCTCAACAATTTTCCAACCATTTACTGGTCACCCCCCACCAACATCATTTGCCCTTATTGAGTCATCCAACTAAGTTCCACCAAAAAAGGATAATCCGACAAAAGCAATTGAATTGGTTACGCGATTTATGCACAAAAAACTTTCTCGTTAGCCTGTAGTCACCCTCAGCTGGCCTGTCAATTTACCCATCGTCAAGGACTGACCTTGTCGCACTCATCCCCTTTGTTTCTATAAGAACGACTTAGTTCAACAATTTAATTAGACAAACTTAAGTGTTTCGTATAAACGGGGCACCCCTCATGGCTTTTGTTATAGCATCGCGGTACTTTTTCGACAATAAAATTGGAACAAAAGTATACCACTTCTCGCACACACTCAAAAGCATTTCCAAATGTGAAATCAATAACCAGCGAGAGGGTGGAACGGAAAAATAAGCAAATAAAAGCGGATTACAAAAAGTTCCATTTAATTACAATGGGTCCACTTTGTTTAGAAACGGACCAAGGGACGAACCGCCCCAACCGACCAACTAGCATGACTGACCTAACTGCCAGCGATTCAGGTGATGACAATGAACTTATAGGCATTTAACCCGCTTGGCATGTGGATAAGGAAATGGAAATTAATGTCCTGCTGTCACGTAAGAGAAAAAACATTCCAATCGAAGAAGGTTTTCCTCGTACTAGCGCGAGAGTCCTTCTTTTGGAAAGCTTTTCTCATATTTTAGTATTTTGTTTTTTTTTTAAGGATTTTCCATTGTCGACTTTAATTGAACAGGATTCATATTTTATTCTGATAAATGGTCATCGGTCATTGGTAATGGGATGGCTATGGATTAAAAGGTCCCGAAAAGTACTCTGCATGACGGACTCTCGGTATCATTGGCTATGTGAGGCATGTAAAAAGACACTCTAGGGAATGGGTGGGCACTTATGTTTTATGACATCACTCGCTACGCTGAAGGTGGTTCGAGTAATCCGTAATTGTTTGAGCAATTTCGATAATGTCCTGTTGAGAGGTGATTTAGAGGGATATTCCATTGAATTGTGTACACGCGTGTTCAGGGGTAATGATTAATAAATGAATAGAATGATTAAGAGGTCAATTAGGTTCGAATAAAACAAGAAAGACGTTATTATGGCAAGCCCTCGAATGGCGAATGATGTTAACCCTTTCGTTGGGTTGGAAATGATTTTATTTTATGCGGGAGGTAAGGATATTCCATTAAGTGTCGCAATCGTTAGAATTTTACTTTTTTTTTTTTCTTTTTATTGTTCGAAGGCAAACGTAAACAATTGACGTCGGCTTTATCATGCGTAACAGTAATTAGGTTGACCTTTCGATTAACTTGGGCTTTTGAACTTAAAATTAAAAGCCAGGTGTGCAGTGGTTTTGTTATTCATAGCTAAAGGAGTTTAAGGGTAGTCGTAAACCCTTTCGCGCGCACTGTGGCTTTTAAGCTCCTACGTAGAGTTGGTGGTTTCAACAAGATGATGCCTTTTGTCATGCAACATTAAGAGTTTTAAGAGACACGAGATTCGATCATGATCTGTCAAATATGTAAGAATGTATGGGATGGATAACGTGACCAGATTTTCGGAAACTGAAAGCGGGACGCTTTCAAGGAAAAGTCATTACAGTATATCTTTGTCATCGCGACTTTGAAACTTACCAAACCGAGATAGTGCTGTCAATCAACCATCGGTCGATGGTTAAGGCTCAACGTTTACATCGACGTCTTCGAGTCCTGCTTTTAACTGGGCAAACACTGCGGAGCTAAGCCGCTCGCTTCGAGAAGATTTGCTGAACACTGGACAGAAGCAGACTTTGCCGATCCCGCAGCAGCTGTTTGGTATAGAGTATCGCTGCTGTGACTGCAGATATTCAAAAGGACCCTTAATTATCAACCAGACGACAGGCCATGCAATTGAGCACTAATAGAAGGACTTTTAACTTAGACTTTAACTTAGGACTTTTACAAAGTGTAACAGTGCCCTCCCTTCAATGAGGTAATTCCCTTCAGAATGCCAATCGCATCTAGATAACAGCCAAGCCCTCCTAAACCTCAATCGCGATGACCATGATTACCCGTTGAAAGTCAGCATGAGCGATAAGGCGCATTTCCAAATATGCGTATAAGTGAATGTCCAAAGAACTATAAGGACGGCGTAGGCAACACTGTTACTGTGACTCGTGACCCCTATAGAACCATGACCAGCAACTTCTTGCTGTCGTAAATCGACGAATTGGGTTTGGAGAACATGTGGCTCCAGCATGACTGCACGAGAGACAGTGGAAATTCAGCCGCTTAATCTCTCGTTTTGGCGATTTGCACTGACCCGCAAGATCGCCCCGTTTGACCGTTGCAGGCTTCTTTCTTGGAGGGGCGTCTTTGCTTCTCGTTGCAATACATGTTATTGCATAATTGGATTTTTCAATCTGTGCGCTGGCTCAGAGTGTGACTTTTCGATGTCGTCACCTAAGTTTGGAGGACAGCGGGACACATCCCCTGAAAGCGGAAAGTTTGGCATAGATCACCGAGGTCTCCGGATGTTGATATTGATGAACATATTTAATGGATGAGGTCTATGCGGGTTTAATTACTTAGGCAAACCTTTGAAGTTCGATGGGATGCTAAGGAATATTCAATAGAATGATTCGCCCTCATTATAGACCCAGACTTCGAAAAACCACTCCGAACTGCATTTACCCTAGTTCTATCAAAAAATTATCTAGATCGCGAACACTTTATCTGCATGCCAGTCTAAAAAACTAACGACAACTTAATGGAAAATGTCATTCAATATCTAGAGCCTCGAAACGTATATGCTAACAAATGCCAAACAAATTCTCCACTTCATTAACGCGGGTTGCTACCCGTGAATTAACTTAAAATGTTCGGCCTTAAACCTACCTATCGATGCCTCACAATAGCTTTGTGGGGTATGTAATCCAACCCAATCCCTAATACATTCTAATACTCTAACTAGTCGAATGCTGATAAAATGGTCCTCACGTGCTTTTACAGCCCATCGGCTTTCGAGAGGACACTGCAAGTAATGGTCATTTACAGTCAGCGAAGGACTTAAGAAGCCCCTCAGCACGTAATGCAACAGCGAAATGTGAGCTTAGCCAGTGGATAAGTTTCGATTGGTAGTGACAACCGCACTTAATAGTGAGAATTTTATAGGTAGATCAGGTTTTGTTTAGAGGTTTCGATAGCAACTAGGAACCATCAGCCGACAATCAACCGAATACAAATGGGATGTTCACATACCCGTTCATTCACAATTTCGATGGACTACGTGCGGGGTACCCAACAGTATTCTCCGAAGGGACTCGAATCCATTAACTCAATTCGCTGCAAAAAACGATTAATTTTATCGATTACTTTTATTTTTTCGCCGCGCTCCTAAATCACATGTACTCTCGTACGTGGCTGGGTTGTAACCATGCGGTAGATCTGCCTACACATCTATTCCAATTCTGTGAATTCATCATGCATCAGGATATGGGGGCCCAAAGTTGTTTGTGACTTAAGTAGCAATATCCGTTTCGAATTTATTGTCCACTGTTTTCGGTGTTTTCGCCCGAAGAGCACAGTTGTATCTCGTATCCATTTGAAACTGGTGGGGGGGGAGTTTAATAAAATTGGAGTTTAGCTCGATGTTTTGTGTCGAATTTGTTAGGGCGTGGCCGCGGGGGGTGGCGATAAATTTTTCATTCAACAAGGATTTGTCGAATTGTGTGCGAAAATTTGTCAAAAGTCCTTTTGCCGGAATTAAGATATCAGATATCGCAACGGAATAGTTTATGTATGCATCGCACAACGTAGCGCATCGCGTTTTGTGATAATGCATTCAAATGCAAAAACGTCAACAAGTTTTTGGAACGTTCGGAGCGTGTTTTAGCCATTTATACCGGAAAGGGGTTTTTTTTTAAATGAATGCCATCGGTGTGTGTGTAGAAGAGCTGAATTTGTAATTGCAATTCGCACAGAGAAATAGATATATTTATCCCTGAATAGATGCATTTGAAGTAGTGGAAAATGTTCGGAACAATTCTTTGTGAATATGTAATTTATGTGTGTCGCTTATTTTGCAAGTGTCTGTTTGGTTTTGTAGAATTGCTTTTCGTAAATTGTTCACTCGTGAGTATACCTTTGTGTTCAGAAATTTAGATTCAATTGTTCAAGTGACCATTGGTTTGGATTTTGGGCGAATAAATTTGCATTTTTGAAAATGAAAAACTAATTCTGTAAACTGCATACATACTTGTATGTGTGTATGCCCATCTGTTCAGGATAACGATGTAGAATCTTGAATCAAGGTCGGTTAAGAGCTCTCACGGAGACCTTTGATGTCAAAAACAGGATTAAGACAAAGCGAGGCGCGGAGTATTTGAAAGAATTGTGCAGACCTCGAACGCGAATGGGAAAAGCACAATCTTCCAGAAGTCCGTGCAATAACTTGCGTGCACTCGCGATGTTTACATAATCGGGAGGACGCAGCGTAATGACAGTAGAGCGTTTTGGAGTATTAAGACAGAAAAGTTCATTCAGTCAACAAAAAAGGAGACCCACCGCCGACATCTTGGCCATAACAACTTTGAGGTAGCTAGGGACTTTGTCTACCTAGGCCCTGCTATTTACTCAAGCGCTGAGATTAAATGCAGAATAACCCTTGCCAATCGCTGTTTATTTAGGCTTTGCCTTCTAAGCCCTCAAGACTCAGATCATACTAGCCCTGCTCTTTGTCAAGAATGGATAAGGTTGTTACATAAAACTTCGGTTTTCAAGAAAAGCACAACATCGACTTAGTCAGATGGGTCCAGATTCAACTGCTAACAGCGCTCTGTCCGAAAGAAAGAAGAAATCTTCTGTAAGGACACCCTTGCTCATACAAACTTAAATAAAATACTATTATCGCCTTAAATAAAAAGGTGAAACGTCTTCGCCTTTACTGTGCCTGTAGGGTTCACAAGTCTTTTTGAAATCATGCAAAGTCTTAGATGGAAACTTTCATCTATTTGTAACTGTTTAGCTCTACCTCTACCCTAGGCAAATCAAGGGACTAATTTGTGTTTGTTTAGTCATGCACTGATAGATACAGTGACCTAGGCCTATACAATTCTGAAACGATATATGTTTGTCCTCTTCAAATCACCGATCAATTGCACTTAACTCAGCCCATCAGACGACACATGTAAAAAAAAATCAATAAACATACTCTCAATAATTCAGATAAAATTAATTTGTATCTATGGCACTTCACCACACCGCAAGAGTAGGTATACTCGGACACCTCGAATGCGAGGTCGCAAAGTGTTGACATAAGCCATCTGCATATTGACACCCCTTAATTTTCAATTAATGCCATAGGCCTCGCATGAAACTCTCATTGAATCGCGCACCACATTGCGCCATAAAGTGTGATATCCTCGATAAGTTTAATAACTTTTTTCATTTTAAGTTTTTACATATTAACGTGTTCAGCAGCACGAAAGGAACACCACGGTAATGATAAACACCACCAATTTAATTGCAATCAATTAATTACACTGTTAATACCTGTTAAGAGTGTCCCGTGTTGTTCATTATACTTGATTGCCATTAATTCACTTGACCGATATACATCACCCATCACCGTGTATGCCATATGCGATGGCATCGATTTATTAAAGCAAAAAAAAAAAACAACTTACCCATCCTTCCTTGTAGATGCGGTATGCCACAAAAAGGGGAAATGGCAACAAAGTGCAAAAGCCCAACGACCAGCCTAATACATCGGCCCACACAGGAAAGGTATAGTTGCCAAATTTCGTCCGTTTCAAGTCGAACATTGTAAATAAGAAAACGGCCTAAGGACGAGAAAAAAAAATTCGTATTTGTTTTGGGACGATTGTATGAAGGGCATGCAAATCGAGACTTACCAGTGATGCTATTGGTGTAATAACCATCCAGACTGCGGTCCAGTAGAAACGCATTATCTTACCTATTTTGATTCCCATATCGACCAAGTTGTCAAATATGCGCTCAATACCATACACCCAGGACAAGATGACAACCTGTAAGTACAAAAGAAGGAAGTTAGCAAGGTGTTGACATCGAAGGGGTTTAATGTCATCATGCTCTTTCAAGAACTTTCATACAAAATGCGGTCTCCAGTGGAATTGGGCTTCAACCAACAAGCGTTTTCAGTCAGCTCGCTCGTTGGCTTTCTGGTCCAAGTCATCTGGGGTGATGTCTTCGCGTAGGAGCATTAGTGTCCATCTATTCTATGTACTTGTCTCAGCCACGTATATAAGTCGTTATATTTTTTTACACTTCTAACTTGGTCGATTTCCCTAACTCATGGTTGTATCTTCTTCTTCACTTAGACCGGACATTTTCCGAAGGATTTTTCTCGCGACCTTATCAACTTTAAAAAAAAAAAGTTCATGCTTTTGCGCCAGAGAGCATTGTGATGCCACTGTGAATGCTTGAGTTGAAAACCCCAATCCAGTTTCAAGTAAGATTTCTGGCCTAACCGTTTAGGTCGACCGTAGAAGCAGTCTTCGCATCGTCAGTCTTCAGCAGTCATACGATCGTTGAAGAATCATCACTTGAAGTGATTTCTCTGTTATTGATAAGAAAGGGAAGTGTATGTTCGGTTATTCCTCTTCCGCATCACTGCAGTTCCTGCAGAAAATGTTACAGACTAGGTCCAATTGCTGAGCACGACTGTCTGCGACACGGTGTTCTGTTATCTTGGGACGTTTTCGGTTCACGGTCTTTTTTTTTTTTTTTTCAAAAACACTCGTAGTGCTTCACTGAGCTGGATTTGAATATGCTAAATCTGATCCCATCTTAGATGTCGATGTAAATCACTTTATCTATCTCTAGCCATACATCGGTCTGACCTGCAACCGTCACTTCGGCCTGAAAAAATGCTTCAATGACAAGTAAAACTGATGGGGTTGTGAATGTCGAAATCTTTTGAAATTATGCTCTAAAGATGAAGATGGACTCATTGAAGAGATCTTTGCTCTGAGTCCCGGAATCTTTATTCGGTTTTGTTGGCTTGTAGCCAACGAGCAGCAGATTTTGAAAGGCTGCCCTTGCCCACATCTTGCTCACTTCATTGTTGAATTTGAAGATATACAACATACAAGGTCCTCGTCGACTGATTCAATCTCAGAAGCTGCACACTATCAATGCTGATCTTGTTACCAATATCGTGGTCAGGTTTCAACTATTCCAGAGCCGATCCTGCGAAATATTCGGCGCTATGAATAGTCGACTGTCATTAACAAAGTTCGAATGGGCTTGAATATTAGCTCCAAGTGTCCCATCTACAAGAAAGGAGATCCTTTGTCTTGCACCAACTATTTGCAACACATGTATCTGCAAGCACCCGTGTAGCTTCTAGACCAGCAGATCCAGTATAAACCAAATCTTCGTACTAAAGCAAATCCTAGAAGAGACCAGCGAATTTCAAGTCAAGACTCATCCCCATCACCTTTTCATCGACTTAAAAGCTGCATGCGATGGTTTCCATCTGGAACGCCATATGGCAATGACTGTTGCGTAACGCTAAATGACACACGATGCAACGTGTAGTTCGAAAGCTGTTCTTCTGGACTTTTTCAAACGTGCACCAGATTTTTGCAAGGAGATGTCCTACCATGTGGCTTTCCTCAATCTCGTGCTGAAGCATGTAATGCCTTGGACATGGGTTAACATCTCAGCTGCTGGAGTACATTGACTACATCGATTGCTCCCAGTGTACTATTTAAAGACTTTTACGGCAATTGAGCAGGAGAAACGAGTCCAGCGTCTAGGACAAAATGTCAATGTTGACAGCTACCACTCCGATGTATTTAAGGAGTCAATATACTTCACTAATGACGCCCTATTCAAGGTTCGACCAAAACAAACCCTTGTCAATCATTGAAGGAGTTAGGGCCACAAGTCACATGCCAATAGGTACCATCTCACCAATCTCTCCAGAGACTTCTCGAAGATCTTCCCTAACATTGCTGCTAAAATAATTTCTCTACTTGCTTTCAACTTTGAAGCTCATCTAAACGAAAATGACACCATCAATTTGACAGCTGCAACCAGTTGTCCTTCGAAATGGCTATGTCCTGTGGCTATGTCAACTGAAGATACTATTCATCCCATATGCAACTACTGGTTCATCGACCACGCAATAAACCGACTAACTAATGTTCCACACAAATTAGTCATTAATTATTGATTTCGTTAATCAATCTTCAACGAATGGGGGTTGATTCTGATTGGCCTCTCTGAAATTATGCAACCCCCTACACCACACCAACGCCAAGGGTCTCCTGTTCATTGACTCATTACACCAATGTGTCAGTCCTCGCAATGACCAGTTTCATTGGTTAGATGGTTAGTTGGTCGGTTTTAGCAATTGGCAAGGTCGTGTGGGTGAATTGGCAATGGCGATGGTGGTTGCAACCGGAGCAATGAATTAATATAACTTGCATCCCATATGGCATAAGCTCTAATTATTGTCGAGGCTAATGGAGAACATTGTATATAATGCCACCTATATCCAGAGTGAGTCCCAAAGCCATCCACCCGTCCACACATGACAAATATTTTATTTGACAATCGCCGGATGGCAGGACAATGTTTATAGTCCACAGTCTGAAACGGTAACATTGCCCCAGTGGTTTTTGAGCTAATTTACACAGATGCAGTAATAATCAGTGCAAGGAGTGCAGATGGGTTAATCTGGTTGAATTGCAGTTTTGGTCGGTTGATGTGCGGGCAAGCTGGAAACAAACTGAGGTTCATTAAGCCGAAGCGGAGTGCGGCGCAATGTGGAGCTCAGGTGGCTGTTGTGACCGAGTAGGAGCCTGGCTCGAGTTTTGCAAACTGTTGATGACGGGCTGAGGAATGTTATAATTTTCCAGAAGCCATATGTATGTGTGGTGGACATTTAATGGATCCGAATGGACGGTTGTTTTAAATTCATTAAATTGCACTGCATTTAGGGGTGACACCGGATTTAAGTGACTGTAGAGCTATTCGGTAATTTGTGATCAATTAAAAGTTGATTTTTAAACATCCTGTATCTGTGGTGGGAAAACTAAAACTTTTGATGAGAGATAAACTTCGTAGATAAAAGGAAAAAGGTTGATGATTAATGAAGAAAAATGCGAAGCACGTATGTACACATCAGGATACATATGCTAGTATCGAAAAGGCCGCTACAGACAAGGCCTAAGATCATATAAAAGACGTGTCTGAAAAGTATCGCCTCCATGAAACATTGCAGCATGTTTCCCAAACATCGAATCAACACTGTAAGCTAGCTACATATATCCCGATGGGCGGACATTCATCCAAATCGACCAAACGTAAACTCTGAGGATAAGCTCGTCACAGCTAAATTCAGAGTTCGACTGTCCAACGAGAAGAAGCTATGAATAGTCCATAGAAAGAGACTTGACGTTGAACCGCTCAGGAGTAGCCAGAGATTATAAAGAGCAACTAAGTGAGAGACCATATGTTGTGAGCTCGTCCTCAACCGACGTCAACACATAGTGGAACTAGTATCGCAACATTATCAAAGAGGCTACCAGCCACCTTCGAAGGAAGAAAATCCTGCGTAGGTTATATGGAGTCTCCCAGCTCGAGGAAACTGAAAATTCACTTGACAGGAACAATATCCAGCAGTTCTTTAGGAAGGCAAACCAACCGGCTTCAAGGCCGGTAAGCAGGCACTCCGAATTAATGTATTTAAACAGCACTTCCAGTAGTCGCTGAGTCGGCATAATGTTGAGAGAGTGATAGGCAATGATGGCTTACTAATAGAACGTTTACGGAGGTGATGTTTTGGTAGGGTGCATGCACCAAATGACCAAACCATCCACCAACTATGGGTGAGCAAAAGTATGCCTTGACTGGAATACTAGCTCCATATGTATGTCCCATCACCACGAAAAGCGATTCTTTGTCTTGCACCAACTATAGCATATCTCTGCTGAATGTGTATTGCTTCCGGCCCGGTAGATAGATGACGGACCAAATATTTACACTAAGGCAAAACTTGAAAAGACTTATGAATTTTAAATCAAAACTCACTCACTTGGGATTCCGTTAAAACTTATATGGTTTCGTCACGCAACGCTTCAAAACATGCTGGCAAGTGTTAACATAAAAGAAACATATCCAGCAGCTGCCGATATTGACATCATCGGAAGCTACCAACACGCCTTCGTAAAGGCCTTTGCGGAAAAGATAAAAAGTCTTCAGAAAACTTACTCAATACGCTCAACAACAGACATGATATGGATATGTACCTACAAATATGCCATGGGAATCACACCAAAGGTGGGAATTGAGCCTGAAAACAGAAGACAACGACTGTAAGTGCTTTGAGAATAGTAGCCAATAAAAGTAGCAGCAGAATGACACCTTCAACTTTCTTCAAAAGTAATCGAGTACCTACTTTCTGTTTCACCCGATTTAAAAAAAAAAGGAAAAAAAATGCTTAAAAACTATTAAATCGCCGTCTAATATTCATTTTAATTAAATCCTTCTAGAGCGACAACATATGAATGCCATTAGATTTGATCAAATCAATTTAATCCGTTGTTCGTTTCAATTACATTAACTCCCCCTAGGATTAACCTTACCGTCCGAGCACCTCCACTGACTGTCACAACAACTATCTCTGCATCGATCAAATCCATTAAAGAAAATGAACAAACGCCGAACCGTTCACACATCACATTTGTTCAGACTTACCTCTGCAAGTCCCACGAGTAGAATAGCCCACGATGCCGTATGCCATTCCATTAGAGTAAACAGGAAAATGCCAGCATCTGAAACCATCGGTAGTCCAGCAACAAAACAGCACATACAAACACCGGCCGTGACACGCCACCGTTCCTCCCCTAAGTGCGGCCACTGATCAATGAGCGATGTACAAATAGCCTCTATGCCACCGAACTGGGAGCCCATGCCCAGTGTGAACATCATCAGAAAGAAGGCCACCGACCAGATATGTGGTAACGGCATCATCAGGACAGCCTTTTGTTTCACCCGCAGGGAAGAAAAAAATAAAAAAAAACACATAAAAAAATATTTAAATCGAAAAAAAAGGACTCACCTCTGGATAGGCAATAAATGCCAATCCTGGACCAGACTCTATCACCTCCTCTATTGGTTTCTCAATATTTTTCGCCATGAAGCCAAGGAATGCAAACACAGGAAAGCCACCATAAAAACAAGTCAATACATTCGTAATCGAAACGAAAATTGTATCCGAGTGGCAATTGTTTTGAAACTGCAAAGTGATGTAGTTTTTCAACAGAATGAGATGAAAGTAAAGAAAAACAGACAACTACTACAAAAACAAGGAAGTATCATGTTCCAGTACGTACCTGATTATAGGATGCGAATGCCACTAACGAACCACAAGCCAGACCAAATGAGTAGAATATCTGGGATGCGGCATCACCCCAAACGCTGGCACGCAAAAGTGTCTCCCAATTTGGTTTGACATAGAACAGGATACCTTCTTTTGCTCCGTCTAATGTGATTCCACGGATCTACAAAAAAAAAAAACGGAAAAGAAGTCCCAAAAGAGGAAAATGAAAATTCTCATTACCACGATGGGGAAACTATCATTAGGAGAAAGAGAACACGCTAATAAATTGGTTATGTGAGCCTTGACAGTATTTAATTGGAATGTTGGACATTTTCTAATTAGAATATACGCTAAGGGAAGTTGAGAACATTTTCAAGACGTGTCTTTAAGACACATAAAGAGATATAAATAACTGGTGACGAGGATCAAAAGCTTTGGATCACGGCAACACTGTTCACATGGTTCATAACATTTGACAGGAACCTATTTTTTTTTACATGATTGCACTCCAGCTTTGCTCACTAGCTACGCTTCAGAACCTTCGAACTTGTATATAGATTGCAAAGATAACCTTGTGCATCTACTTTGATGATAATAAACTCTTCGCTATATGTAATTTGGTTTCCCTAGTAGTAGTCTTCTTTTTATGTCGGGGTCAATAGAAGCCACGTTCTTGTTGGCACTGAACAAGCTTACATGGGTATTCTGGTTTTTGTCTGTACAAATACAAGATCTGGAACTTCAACTAAAGATACTCCATATCAGGATTCGATGTAATCAGTCACCATACCCAGCCTTTAACCAGGTATTACTCTTGTAGCCCTAGAGCTTATCCAGTCTATCTATATAGTATTACTGTCGACCTTACTTTTGTCCAATTGTACACCAGCGACAATGAGATGTTACCTGCACATATTTTTAAAGGTTCTACATCTTATTCCTTGAGCATCAGAAAAAAATAAACCTGATTCTCTTACCTAGAGGAAATAAACCCCTACGGGACCCTTCACTGGAAGGACCTCTCTGTATGTTGAATACGGCTTAGAGCTCATCATGAGCGACAGATTAAAGTGTCCGTTTGAGAAAATAGAAGGCCTCGCAAATCACCAATGTGATTTTCGAAGGGAACGTTCCACTACTAAGGCCATCAATAAACATAACAAGAAAAGCCATCGAAGGAGCACGATGAAAGTCCAGGAGTTTTTCAGTTCAAACAACGCTAGGAGGCATTTCTTTGAAATGAAGAACCCTATGGAATGGCTTACGCATGGTCTTTATTTTCAGAGCTAAAGCCAATCCTTAACTTTTTTGTCCGTCACGGACTTTTGCCAACTAATTGCCGATTACATTACTTGCATCGGGATCGGAGAAATATGCTAACCTTTTCATCTCTGATGTAATCTTTCCCTTCAAACTGTCTGCTACAAGGCCCAGATGGCCCTGGATATGATTGCTGGATAATGTTCTCGGAATGAGCTTGCTATCAAAGCCATTTTTCCTTTAAAAAGAAGTGGGCCTTTGACTTAAGTCTTATGTTGTTTGTGGATTCAGACTACCTTGTAGACCAACGGTCGATTTTCTCCGTCGCCAGACTCCAAGTCGGGTACAGGATATGTATAATGCTATGTATATTGCGAAAATCCAAGTGAGGGGAACGATGTAAATTCATCCGAAGCGATATGTAGGCTTAAAGACATGTTCATTACACTTTCTAGATTCAAAATAGTTCAAGAATGCATTACTGCTTTAAACTCCATTAAAAGACCAAATTGGCTTGGTCTTGTCAGGATTCAAGGCTAAAATGGGGTTATTATTATTATTGTTGTTCGGGAGAGCTGAACAGCCCTTGGCACTGCGGTTTCTGACGAATCCTATTGTGCCTTCCCTAATGTTTCTAGATGAGTTGTTTCACTCCAGAAGATGTCAGGAAGTTAATGAACTTCTCTGGATAGATGGCAGCAAGCTGTTCAGTAGAGACAAATTCGCTGCCTAGTATTCTTTTTCTGAGTTGAAAAAGAGCTGGGCATTCCGTTAGGATGTGAGGTCTCCTCAGCTCTCCAGGCAGAGTCTATAGCTTGAATCTGTTGTGAGATTCAGGCGGCAATGACCGCTGAAAAGTCCGACAAGTGCTCTAAGGTTGCTCCTATCGAGATTCACAATGAATTTTGATTTTCTTTGTGACGGTACCGGGAATAGCAGTTTTGAACATGCTTGTCCTGGTGTATTGAGCCTGACTTCTCTAGATTCTTGTATGCAAAGAGTTTTTGCATGTCTCGCGAAGAGTGATTTGCTGACCTCGCAGAAGGGTTCGGGTCCAAAGAGTTTTGTTGCCGCACCGTCTTTGGGGTTACTGGAAATGAAATCTTCAATGAGTTTACTAGGCACTTTCACTTTCACTTTCTCTGTGACTGCCCGGCACTTGCCAAAACCAGGCAGCGCACTCTCGGAAAACTCTTCTTTAAAGAACTATCTAAGATTTCTAACATCAAATTTTGCAACATTATCAATATTCTTAATTCCACAGGATGGATCTGAAAACTACACTCTTAGCTATGCCCATCAACACACAGGTCACGTGAGTTGTGGTATCAAAACGGCGCATCCGCGCTATTTGTGTCTCTGGCAGGCTTACCAGTTTCAGCCACTACTACCTACCTACCTTACTAAGCAAGGCTCAGAGAAGAAGTTTTCTGACCCTGAACCTGCGCTAAGTTTGCTTCATGGCATGACTCTCCAGATACTTTCCGATGTCTATGGCATTTTTTTTTGCTGTCTCTTAAGAGAAAAGATTGCAGGCAACTTATTGCCAAGCATCTCAACGTGTTGAGTCCAAGTGATACTACTGACTGCGACGCTGGACAGTGGCAAAGAAAGTGTGGGGTGTCCTCATCTACTTCTTCGTCGTCACAGCCTCTGCAAAGGTCATCCGTGTTTAATCCCAGTCTTCTTGCATGGTGGTTAAGCAAATTATGCCCCGTGATGATACCTATTAGGGAAGATAGGGATTTTTTATCCATTTGCAGAATTCTATCAGTTCTTTGTTTATTGTAGAATGGCCATAGTTTCCTAGTTATGACACATGAACTAAGCGCGCTTGGTGGTCTAAGGTCTATATCACTGTAAAAGGGTTGTACCTGTTGAAAGTACAATGAGCTTATTCTTGTGTTTGAGTTTATAAACCCGTTTACAGTTTCTTGCCCTCGCATGCCGTTTCATTTGCCTTTTTTCATTGTGTGACCAAGCACTTTTGCCTTGTTTAACCACAGGCGTCCTGTATACAATAATTCTCCTGTAACAAAACAATCTACTCTCAATAGAACTACTTATGCTAAACACCAACTATGTATCTTGAATACTTAACTTAATGTAATTTTAAACATTGTAAGTGTGGGATGGTTTTGTGTTTTAAAATAAAAGCAAAAAAATATATATAAGGACTCACCAACAATGCCGTCAGGACAACATATGGGAATAGGGCAGTGAAATAGGATACTTTTCCGACACTTTTCACACCCTTAATGAGACAGAAAAATGCTATTATCCAACCCAGAAGGAGGCACAACACTAACTGCCATCTAGGGTAGCCCCAATTCGTCCACGATGATTCTGAAGTGAGACCGAGGACATTTTGGCTGCAACAAAAAAATAAATAAATAAAAATAAAATACGCTAAGTATGTTGTAGGCAAATAAAAAGCGTCGAAACAAAAATTATATTAAAAAAGTTCTCCCTTACCCTTTGTGCTTTTGAATTTTTATTTTTTTTAATATCAATTGCAAAGGGAACGAGAATTAATTAAACACTTAGACTTTATAATTTTTGTCAAGGAATAGGGACTAAATTATGCATAAGCCGGTTGGCATGGTTTATGAGTATGTGCGAAGCGGTTAAGATGATACGAGGGAGTTTGGTTTTTTTTAAACTTATTTTGATACAATTTAAGGACAGCTAGACATTTCAACGGTAGGCTTAGAAGCAACCTGGTGTACAACCGATGCCACTAAATGTTTTTTTTTACAAAGTTTAATATTTTATGATAAATTTAAACATTCTGAGTGTCTGAGTTGTTTTTTTAAAATCAATTCTGTGATTCTGGTAAAACTTTGAGAAACAACTCGCCGTCTGTCGAATTAGGAACATTTGTTGGTTTTTGATTGGAGTCTTCTAAATAAAGTTGAGGATGTCTCCAGTCGAGGCGGTGTTTCTTATATTCTTAAGGGCCAGGGTATCTTTGAGGAAAACGCACCTCCTAATGTAGCAGAGATCCACTTACTCACACAGTACGTGTTAGACCAGGTCGACATTCAGTTTCCTGTACTATATTGGGCTTATGTAAGTGATATCTGAGACCTAAGTGTCTGAAAAGGAAATTGCCAAGCCTTCTGATATCGTACCTTTTGTGATTAAGGATGACCCTTTTGACCTATCTAAGACGAGTAGTTCCTTTTTTCCCATCTGTCTAGACATGACTTAGGAATTCCGGAAAAGGGTTAAGTACTTATTTACCTTTCAGAGGAACCTTTTCTGGCTAGTTGATCAACCACTTCATTGCCTTCAACATCGGAGTCTTTGATCTATCAGTATATCACACGAGTCCTTTTATATTCAGCGACCAGTTTCCCAAAAAGCACGAGTCGAGACCTCAATCTAAAGCTTCCTTTCAAAGCCGAGCGTTGGTTCTAAAGTCCAGTTTTCTTCTTCTTATAAATGGTACAAGGACGGTCTTGTTTGGCTTTATTTATAAACTCCTTCTGACACACCAGTCAGAGACAAAATGGAGGGCGTTTTGCATATTTTTAAACACGTCGCCTTCATGCTTTCCTGTTACTATGATCATAAGATAGTCAGCGTTGCGTAGCAGGTCGTCAATAACGATTAACCATAAGAGAGGCAAGAGCCTTTTGGCTTCTGATATAGTCACTGAGACCCCTCCAGAGGTGGCTCTAATTTTCAGTCTTTCGAACATCGCCTTAACCCACATGTTAGTTGGATGATCAATGCATCCGCGAGCAAGAGCATTGGGCATTGAATCATAGCCCTGTCCCTGTCTCTATCTGTGTGATCAGATCCACCGATTGTCTCTTGCGCTAGGCATATTGATTAGGATGCAGAGGCGTCTTTTATTTCTACAATGCCCCTAATAGATTTTCCATCGTTTTCTGGAAATAGTAGGGCGGTCATAACTTCATGGTCAGTGTCGACTTTTAATAGCTGCATTCTACTGAATATACCAAAAGATGGTCACGAATCCGCGAAGCATTTAAGGTCAATTAGCTTGACTTTCTTCAGACTAAAAACCCGCAATCATGGAGAAAATCTTGTCATCAACATGTGCAGCGTCCTTTAGGATGGCGTTCATTGCTCTGATCCTGATCTTCTCCAAGTATTCCTTGGGCATTCGCAACATCCAAGTCCTTAAACTATTCCTTTGATGATTTCGCGTAGCTAAATTGTAAGGAGTAGGAGAGAAGATAGGCACCTGTGTCTCATTCTAGCATTTGTGGTTAATGGATCGCTAATGAAGGCTTTCTTAGGATCTCGGATGAATCAGAATAATGCCGAACCTACATCCGATTTCAGCAAGGAAATGCTGTATCATGAAAGGCAGATAGTGCGAATAGCGTGGAAGGCACCATATTCTACTAGGACTACAGCGCTTAAAAACCAAGCAATGGAAATTGAACTCAAATTAAATGAGATGAAGTTACAACGACGATTTACATCGGCTATACATCAGTATAGGACTAGTGACTAAGCTTCGTTTTGCCTCCTAAGATGGATTAGATAGTAAGGACGAATGCAAACCAAAAAAAAAATTTCCAAGAATTAGTTGCTCAGTGAACTTTCAAGTAACTTGCCATACAAGAGGCAGTAATTTAAAGGACCAACATGTAGCCCTAGCTACTGATAGCTTTAAGAACCTGTAATTCGGTGATAACTCATCATCATACACCTTTGACTGGTTTAGTTTCAAACGAACTGAACTAATGAACTACCCTCCCTTTGTAAACTCGTTACGTTCAAATCTAAACGGAAGCGTGTAGCTACTGGATAAACCTACGATTCTCCCACTAGTCATCATTGTTTACTTACAATCTTTGGAATTCTTTTTATTTTTTCAAAAGTATCTTTAGCATTACCACGAAATGTCAATTTTAAATAATACATTAACCAATTAACCCCCGCCACAACATGTCAAGGTCCCAGCTGTCACATTACTCAATACACAAAGTCCTGTACAGCTGAAGGAGCTTTAAAGAAAAAAAACATGTCGAATTCCTACCACCACCTATCGGTTCCTGAATAAATCACTTGAATTATTAATGCATCAACAAATTTGTTTAATGATTTTTATGTCACACTCGCACTCCCTTAGCGCGAGGCCCTGTCCTTTTAATTTTCTCATGCGAAACTGAGACCCATTTTGGTATACCCTCAAATATCCTTATATACCCCACCAAGTAGGTCGACTGCCTTAGTGTTCACTCAACGGAGTACCGCGATCCATCAATAAATTTCTGGCAGCGAAGTAATAGGCCCATCGGGAGGGCTATGATGATACCAAACACCCCCACACACACACACACACACAAATACACTAACGTGTAAAAGAAGTAATTTGAAATTATGACTGAAATTAGAGTTGTTGGCTCACGTGCGTGAATATTCCGTTTAGATGTCTTCCGAGGAATGCCACTAGGCACCAAAAAGAAGATGCTTAAATGAAAGTGGATAGTAGCATTAACACAGTTGAGCTATTTCCTCACGGGAGTCCTCTCTCACGGTACGCATTTCTACGTGAAGGTTTTTATTTTCGGTTCCTTTACGATTTCCCAGAGAATACTCGTACCAGGGTAAATAAATTTTCAACGGTAAGCGTAAAGGAAATGCGTACGCGCTCCTTCTGGTGGTTATATACTCTTACAGTGCATCATCAGGAATGAAACTAGGTACTTTATATTAATGTTGATGTCTTAGAGATTTTGAGATTTTCTCTTTCAAAAAAAAAAATAAAAAATCGGTCCAAATAAATTGAAAGTCATTTGATGGCGGAACACAGGAACGAGTGATAAACGATTATGTTCGTTCATATGCACGACACCACTCAGGGGAGGAGGTGGAATGGTGAGAGCAGAAAACCGGAACCAGGTGGAGATTCCATTTTATAAGTGTAGATCCTTTGGAGGTTATTTTTTATGTTGTGGCAGCTACTCATGCAAAGGAATCACTCTCTTGGGGTGGGACTTATTTTTAAATAAGAGTGCGCTCGTTACTTTAAAGACGTGCAATTGATTACCTCATCTGTTGAAATATAATCGAAACATCTACCGGAACGGTGTACTTTTTTATTGAGATATATATTATCCAGTACCGTTTCTGTTTGCCATGTTTAAAGTGAAATTTTAAGATTAAGCTGCTGTGGGTGGGGTTAAATGTACTTAATATAAACCCGAGGGAAGGCTTCACTTAGACTTTGGTAACGTTTTGGTAAAAATCGGTTTAGATATCGACTGCTGTTCTGGATTAAAAGTCTAGTGAAGAAATGAAAGTCAACTCTTCGTGATTAAAGAGGGACACCGACGGATTTCATTACAATCTTAGCCAAGGTGACTTTTCACCAAGAAGCTAATAGAAAGTGAAAGCTTCAAAAAACGGAGTATGGATATATAGTAAGAAACTTAGTAGGTATCCTACTGCAATTGGCCTGGTATCAGCTCAGAAGATGCAAAGGTTATTCGCAGCGGGACTAAACCGGTAAGGTGAATCGAACCATCTGAAAGTTACGAGGAAGAAAGTGGTTATGTTTGGTGGCATTCTTTTCGAGCTTCGCTAGATCTTTTATATGCACTCAGTAGAAAAGCTTGGGCCAGTGAAATAATCTCGAAAAAGTGAAAGAGTCACGAAGTTCTACTTGTTGTTGTCAAAAAACAAAAAGTGACCGAAAGAAAACCTTCGTATTGGACTCTTCTTCATCATCAAAGAGCAAGCGTATAAGTAAACTCGAGGTCTTCACATCACCGACTGATAAATTAATATGAGGACAAGCAAGAAGCCAATAGAGATCACAATGAGATTAAAGACGCATACGACTTCGAACTGATCCTGTCAATCAGTTTCGAGTGGTAGCACTTAGACAGGAACTAGGTCCATTCAGATTTCCTCACTAAAAGTCTTCATCTCACTTAGATCGTTAAAGCAGTATTCACCTTAAGTGTTTTTCCTGATGTTGAAGATTGCGATTGATTCTTCCTTTTCCTCAACTCTGCACCTCTTGTAGATTATCGGTGCATACAATACCCAAACCCAAAATACAGGGAAGGAATCGATAGCCAAAGTGTAATGCTTTATCCCAAACGCATCCTTAACCCTTCTGAATTCAACGTCTGTCTAGGGTGCAGTCCCTTGTTAAGACGTTAGTTAGTTTTTAGAGCTTGTCTCTTTTTAGTCAAATTCTAGCATTGTTGAAATAGTCGAGGTATTACCATCTCTGGTTTGCTTTCGACAGAGCTTCGAGCTAGTCATAGATAATTTGTTGGCCACACAGTGTCCTGGAATGTCTTTGTGACTTGAAGGCAGCTTGGCTGTCGATATAAGTCACAGTATCTATGCGTGCCACTGATAGCTGCGACGTCGGCTTGAAAGACGTTGCAGTGATATGAGAGACTTTAGGAGTCGTGAATTTCAACGTCTTCCATAAAGACACCGGCACCGTCGGTAAAGACTGACTTCGGGCGTTTCTGTCCGGTATTGTGCTTATGTTGAAATCGATTTCCGTGGCCAGCATATCAGTAAATTTTGAAATGCTGCGGTAAAGCGGTCGAGTTTTGGCATGCTTCACATTTTGCTCATAGCATTGATGAGAGTCTTTCAGCTTTAGGGCGGCATTAGTGCTGCATACCATACATTTCTATTCACAGTAAGTGTAGCATGCACCTGTTATGCTGAGGCAAACCACATGTTGGACTTTTTCAAGAGCTTTCGTATTGCTTTTACTACTTTAAATGTCTAGGTACAGTACTGCACAAACCTTCAGATCTCTTCAAAGCTTGCCACAACCTTTCTTCTGGAGTTGAATCCAAAAACAACTCTGTGTAAAGGATCTTTAAAGAAGATTGTAATGCTATCAAAATTATTCTATGACATTTCCTTAAAAGTATGATGGCAAAATACATTAAAGTCACAGCACATGACTATTTATGGATATCTGGATGAGGGAAGAGAATGCAGGTCCGCCCAGTGTGATACGTAACAAGCGAAACTTTATTAAGGCATAAACATCAAAGGTAGAAGAAATTTCAGTTCGACAAGCAGTGTATATACAGATTCAGGAAAAATGTTTAAACACTTCAATGCTGATCTCGGAAGCTAACCAACTTAGTCCGGAGGCTTGAACCCAAATAAGTCGTGTGTAGCAGATTCCTGAATTCACATCGGACATTCCAGTAACATGGAGATCGTAACAGAAATCAAAGCACTCAATAAAAACATCAAGGAAGGAAGAGACTCGGAACATTTTTTTAAGGAATTCAATGATTTATATTTTAAACGGTATTTTCGACTTTTACCACCTTTTATGTCATCATATCTGAGCCGAGAACGAGGATATCCTACATTTTGCCTTTGCTAGATTGCAGAAGTTACGGCATACTATCTCACAGATACTTAAAGGCATTGAACTTAAGTTCGCAGGGCATGCCAGATACTTGGGGGTCATTCGCGACAGTAAACTGAGCTGGAAGCTTAATATCTTGGAGTGTACCAGGAAAGCTTCGGTTGCCCTGTCTTCTTGTCGTAGGATTCTCGTCCCGAATTGGGGTCTCCAGCCAAAAACAGTATACTGGATTTATACAGCCATAGTAAGACCCATCCTAATGTACGGTGTACTAGTCTGGTGGACAGCAGTGGACAACAAGAGTAACCTGGATCTTCTTACGAGGATCCAGAGACAATCATGCAATCTACCGCTGCGCTGCAGACAATGCTCCATTTACTTCCAATTGATATCTATGGGAAGCAAATGGCAGCTAGAGCAGCTTTAAGGCAGAGGAAATCCTCCCAATTGGCCATTGATGATACGGGCCACGGAGGGATCCTCTGCTACAGCATAACCATTCCTAGCGGTACGGACTATATTGTCCTCTATATAGACTTCAATGTCAATTTCAAGACAAGAATTCCGAGCAGTAGTGCCATTAGAATGGGCGTACCTTCTAACGACTTCTGTAGAAGCTGCAGAGACGAAGAGGAGGAAGAAACGACTACGCCTTCTCTGTATATGCCCTGCCCTATCAAGGCTTAGGAGGAAAACATTAGGAGAGTACTTCTTCAATGACCTCAATGACCTAGCCAGGCTTGACATCTTAAAAATTAAGAGTTTCATATGCGGGTCTAACTGGTTCTAAACTCAGTGTGGCACAGTATAGGGTTGCCCAAACTCATACTTCCTCTTACAGGAAATTATACATGTGAGGTTTATGAGGCTGGTTTCCGGATTTTTACGCGCGGGGAAAAAGTTTCGTAAGAAACATGATCCATCATCACAAAATTGAATTTCATCCTCAATGTTTCCCTAAAACCCAACACAATTCACACACCCACACTAAATTATCCACCCGCAGAAAAACTTAATCTCCTTTAAACATTTTAAAAAGTCAAACACGCGATAGAATATCCTTTGGCAAATCAATCGCAACCTTGTCTACATGGTGGGTGCCTTTCGCAATTGAATCATCAGTCAAAGCATAAGCAATTGGAATGCCTCTGGCGAAGCCATTCAATCCATAATCCATTAATTTCCAACCAGCGAGCTACAGCGAGCGATATTGATTGATTATGATTGCAGTGACATTAAATCTTTTTCGTGCCATTTGATCCTGAAGAAAAATAATTGAGCAATATACACAACTATGCACTTAAAATTTATTACCACTCCCCTCCCTGACCGACTCGGCATCCGCATCCGTCTCGGACCATTGCTCGGGTGAGTCATATTCATACTGTTCGACAAGGCCACACAGAACACCCGCCATAGCAGGAGACGATAGACGTTAGACGAAGGATATATATATGGGAGATCCATGTGCTATTTGGCTGGTGGCTAACGTATCAAATCAAATCGATGCCTCGATTTGTGGAACTGAATTCCATACAACCAGCAGGCAAATCAATCGGTGTCCAGATGTTAGACAAATCTACCTCATCACTACATAAATATGTATAGAGGACACTGAATGTCCTTTTGCATGCATGACCAATGGTCTCCAAACATTCTCTAACCGTCTCGTCGGGTATGGAGATTGATCGAATTCTAATTGATTTGGCATGGGACTGGCACGATTGCCTTCATCATTATTATCATCATTCCAACGACAGGTCCTTTATTTCCTCCGAAAATATCCTTAGGAAGGGGGAAATTTCAATTAAATCTCTTCGAGACGTTAATTACCATCACTGCAACAGATGCCTGATTAAAAATTTGCTTAAGTGTTCGCTTCGTTTAATCACAGCCCCTAGAAGCACATATTTTGAGTGTCAATGTCCTTGCACATGCCTTTCTCTCTCTCGCTGTTCTCTCTTTCTCATTCCGGTCGTTGTCGTCGTTTAATTTGCCCAATTGTCATCGAGACGGACTCATTTAATGGAATGCCATAGAAAAGTTTTTGGGCTTCTTCCAAATCGATTTCCAACGGAATCTGGAACTCCAAGTTGTTTGCCTGTTTAATAGGTTTCATCATGTTGAGCATAATACTACCAACTTCTAGCAGAGCCAACTGGGAGGCTAGATTTAATCAAAAGTAGTTTGTTGGACATCGGTTGACAAAAAAAAAAAAAATGACGAACGAACAAAATAAAACACACACACACCAACAGAGAATCGAATGGAATGTCGGTCGTTAGTTTGTTTTAATGATGCCAATGCGGAGCTAGGTGGTGGGAGAAACTTTGTATAGATGCATATGTGAGTATGGATGTATTAATGCATGTTTGTGCTTTTGACAGTTTTTCGATGAGTTGTCAGGAAAGTTGAATGTCAAGCCTGTGGGTGTACAGCTACAAATGACAAAGAGGGAATGTTGTATTAATGGACATGTGACAAATGTTTTTTTTATTTTTTTTTTATTTAAACTTTAAGGAGTGAGTACAAATACTGAGAGTGATGGTCCTTTGAATAAAATGATAGTCAAGACCATGTCAGAGTCTAATTGAATTATCAGCAATTGAATCAGTACCTAAAACTGATTGTTTGCCTGAGGTAAGAGGCTGATTTGTGCAAGTATTGAATTGTATTGAACTATCCCGGGACCTAAAAGTCAGAGAAGTTGCAATACGAAATAGGGACAATGGTTTTCGAAACTGCACATAAAAAGTTGAAGCCCTTAAAACAACTATGTGTAGTTGAAAAATCAGTTATGACAGATAGGGTGGTCCTGATGTAGTAGTTAGCATCATTGCTTGTCACGCTGAAAGTTCTAGGCTCAACTCCTGGTTGCACGATTGAGTTACTGCGAAAATGTTGAAGCCAACTCTACTGCACAGGTATAACTCTAGCAGGAGAGTGGGCATATGGCTTGAAGAGCTTATGATGATGAAGACATCAGAAAGTTGGAAAGAAATACTGTGAACTATTAAGCGCCGACAACAAGACTAAGAAAATGTCGCCATTTATTCAGGACACCACTCAAAAACTGAAACCACTGAAGTTTCAGCAACTACTACACAAACAATCGCGCTGTGTGAATAAAATCATAAGGGTATTCGAAATCTCTTATGCCCGACTGAATTATAAAAAAAAGTGCAAAACATCCCTCCGTATCATTCATGAATTTATTCGGAACAAATGTATGTCCAAGGAAAGGAATCTCAGTATCGTCTCATTCTTAAAAAGGAAATTCTTCGATCCGTGGAAGAATCAGTTTCTCAAGATCACCTACTTACACTGAACGTTATTGTAGACTATTTAAAGATAGTTTAGGGCATTGTCTGGTTACACACCGCTGTGATCACTCAAAATGGCTCAGTAACCAATAACAAGCATAAAATCCTTATCGTTTCAGTCTTGTTCTACAGTGCGGGCGCCTGTATTTTATCAAAGTTAGATGAGGAAGTCTACGATCGATAAAATTTTCGATACACATCATCTCTTTATCGATTTTACGACCGCCTATAAAAAAAATTTTAGGGGCGAGCTTTATAAAACCATGCCTAGTTTTGCCATCCCTGCCGAGATCGGCCCATTTGTCCAGGATGGCGATGGAGAATGCTCGCTGCTCCATCAAGGTCGGCAACGATTTCACCGAGACCTTTGATGTAAAAAAAAGGAATTAGGCAAGGGTATAACGGTTAACGAAGGCAAAACTAAGTATTTGCTGTCAACAATGAGGAATACTCGTATCGACTCATCGTACAGAACGTCACAATGGACAGCTATAACTTCGAAGCACTTCTGAAAAGCACATCTCATTAAAACCTTTATTATCCCAGCCTAATTCGATGGCGCTGAAGCATGGACTCTATCGAAGGTGGACAAAGATACCCTTGATCGCTTCGAGCAAAAAATGTTCAAGCAAGGGGAGATTCAGCAACGTATTACACGAGCTGTACAGCGACATCGAATTAGTTGATTTGTCGTTTTAGATGACAAGGACATGTACAGCGAATGGACACCAACGTTTCGGCCTGGAGAGTCTTCGTAACTAATCCGGAGGAAGGTGACCCGCGCAAGTTGAGGGGACCTCAATCAACTTGGAGGGCGTTACTGGAGGCGGTTACCTAAGGGCTGAACTATCTGGCAAGGCTTGTCTGTTAAGGCTCTGGTTCACCCAAACTGTACCATCGCCTATGTAAATAAGAAAAAGTCAAGAGCTTCCTTCTTGACTCCTTCAAAGAAAAGATTGAGTATTTTAAGGAATGATTTACAAAGACAGTTGGTAGATTACAATTCACATCGCAGAACTGTATAGACATCGGCCCTAGTCAGAAGTAAGAGAATAAAAAGTCAAAGATGGCTGAGACTTGTTCAGTGGATAGACATTAACGAGGGAAACAGTAGAGGGAGGACATTCAACTTACTGCATTATGTTTTCTGTTCTCTAAGGTCTTGTAGTTCTTTCGACTACTATAAGTCAAAACTCACCATCTTTTCACATCTCTTATCAAATGTCCCTGCAATGTTGAGGAATAGATGTAGTCAGTTGGAACTTATCAAGAAAAAACGTGTACAGATCTCCCCATTTTACGCACAAGCTTTACCAAAAAAAGACCCTCTATCGTTAAGCTAATTACAAAAGAAATTATGAAATAGAAAGAAAAAAACCCACGAAATCTTCTTTGGAATGAAGAAAAAAATGGCTTGACATTGACAGGACCCTCAATAACACTTGCACATTAAGTAGTCCACAACACTAAGGCATATGGTACAGCTTTTCTTTGCTTATTGACATAAACAGGGAGCGATCCCTCAAAGAAATACGAATCAATAAAAATAATTAATTAACTGCAAGTGACACACAAATACAAAACATCAGCAAGCAAAAAAAACTCTATACAAGGTGACTTTCTTAGCTCCGCCTGTCACATGTTTGTTAAGCGTGACAAAAACCCTCATCTCTAGGATTCCAAGGAAACAAAAAATATTCACTCACTAATAATATTCCTCCGAAGCCAGGACCCTCTTTATTATCTTTCTGACAGGAACTTCCGCCTGTGTGGCCGCATTAAAGCAATATGTGGCATTAATTCCTATCAAATTATTTGACTCGCAAATATCCCGGATACTGGTACATGTCCGGTTCAAGAAAATCGTGTCCATGTCATTATTCGAGTTGTTCTTCTTGCAAATTGTATCCTCCAAGCTGCTGTAGCAATCTGTTTCAAGAGAAATTATGATGATGAGCGTTCGTCCGAACTACATATATATCGATAGGTAGCAATTGTCTCCGCCTACGTATTGTCATTAACGAATAATTAACGTTACTTACGGTTTGTGTTGAATTCATTATCACAGCCACCCCACGGTAGTCGTGGTTGGAACGATGCCAACAAGTAGAAAATTATCCAAGCTATTATCACCATATAATAAACAGTGACGAATATGATGACCATCATTACACAAAAGCCAAGTCCTGCGAAAGAAAAAACAAAAAAAAGAGGGATGAGTGAACGCAGGACACAATGTTGTAGATATACTGAATCCTGCTGTAAGCTAAAAAAAAAAAACACGTAAATTATTAAAGAGAACAACAGGAAATATGAAATATATAAGTGGTCAGGGACTTTTTTTTCGGATGAAATTAACATCAGATAAGTGCCACAAGGACACTCGTGTATCGAAGATAAACGCCATCATTATGCACCCGCATTTGAGAAATTGTCTTGAAAATAATTACCTTGAAAGAATGGCGCCAGGCTATGATAAGCCTTGATCGGGCCCAGTCCGGTATACTGTCCAACAAATAATTCGGCGAAAAATATGGGCAAGCCAATGGCGAACACCATCAGGATATATGGCACCAGAAATGCTCCTATGTGGGAAGAGAATAGATTTGAGATATTTAATAAATTTTAAGACAAGTGAAAGGGAAGATCATAAGCCTACGGTTCGGAATACTACATGGCGATCTTTCTTAGCATAGAAGTCGGCTTTGCCAATGTGGTTTGATGGAAGAAACTTGAAATTTCATTGTAGCTACTAGATTTCTTGCTTATTGATGTTGGCGACAAATTAATTGCTTCATGGCACCATCCCTCTGCAACCACAGGTCATCAATATAAAGTAAGGTGAGGTTAGGTCCCCATAGCTCAATATTTAAGTCCAGTAATTGAAATCATAGGAACCTAGAAGAAGAAACTGATGGATAAGATTCGATCCGGGTAGAGAAAGAAATTTCAGAAGGTCCCCCAGTTTAAAGTTACGCAAGTACTTCTGATTCTACTTTTGGCCGGGGCAGGAGGCTCGGACAAGAAGAGCACTCACCTCCAGTCGACGAAGCTATCGAGCTATTTGGAAACAGCTCTTCTTAGCTTTTTGAAATATGTACTGGATTTCAGTAAAGAGATGCGCTATTATGAGGTTGCTTCAACCTTTTTCTGGAACCGATAGTGCTCAGGACAGATGTTAACGTGGAAGGCACTGTCTTTCAAAAATCTGTTCAGCTGCTAGAATATGCAAATCACATCAATATCATCGGTCGTTCCCAGAGACTTTTATGGTAATCGAAGAAAAGGCGACAGGAGTAAGTGAGGACAAAACCAAGTACATGTTTTCACCATACAAAGAAGAAACTGTTCACTGGCTAGGACAAAGAGTTGCTAAGAAGTTTATCTACTTCTGAGTAGACATTAACACCATGAATGACACCATAGTGGAAATTCAAAAGCAGGGAACCACTGCTTCTTCGATTTGGCAAAACAAACAGATTCCAAACTCCAAACCCGGAAGACGAAATGTATTCTCTACAAAAAGCTGATCCTGGTAGTTCTAGGGTGCCAAATGGTGGATGATAAAGATTTTGAATACTTTCGAGAGAAAAATGCATCGTCGATTATTTGGAAGATATAACTGCGAACTCTATGAGCTGCATCAAGATATGGATGTACCAAGTCTAAATGGGCAATAATGATCTCGCAAAGATAATCTTCAAACCACAGCACCCCGATTTGAGACGACGAGAAACCGACGAACCTTTCGTTTAAAGCACTTTGCCTGAAGAGCTGAAAATAGCATGCCTGGGGAACAGGACGATGGGAGCCTGCAGTGCCTCAGATACTGTTTCTCTACTGCGTGTTCACCAAGTAAGTGATTTCTCTATAAGCACTTTAGCCCTAGAAGTTGACACAAAATAGGCCCCAGTACCAACGTATGTTTTGAATTCGTCAAGGAAAATGGCAAACTCTTCATTGTTAATGTAAATCTTATTTGTCCAATCGTTCCTGTCACGAATTGTTGAATAAAATCGAATGTTAGTGCCTTGAAACAGAAAAAAAATTTCCGACAAGTTACTCAACAATTTTTATCACGAAATGATGGATTAGTATCGTTGGGGGCCTATTGACCATTATCCTCACTTCCCTGACCCAAGGTAAAGTTTTTCATTTTGGCCAGGCTGGACGGTTATTAATGTCATTCACGCTTACTGTCTTGATAGACAATGTATGCAGGTACGCCAGTCTAAAAACCGCCTGAACACAAAAAATTATTTCCCCCGCCAAATGGTAACTCTCCTCTTGGTTTTCCTTGATCCAACTAACAAGCCTTACAATACAAAATTGGCGTGAAATTTAAATGAGACACCCTTTATAAGGGAAGGAAATGAGTATGTACTTAAATATCCTTGATATTTCACAAATTACAGGGCGAGTCTGTTACGAACTATTCTATACCACCATACCTCCAAACTCCACCATTGTCAACCCTTATATCTAACACGGAAAGGTTCAAAAAAAAATTCTGTAAATGTATAAGTGAAAAAAAAAAAAACTCATTGCGTATATGGTCTTAAAATTTCCACTTCATGACGGAAGCAATTTGCACTCGTCGTCACATCAAATTCCGAATGGTTGCCTATTGCGGGCATAAAACCAAATGCCATTTCTATGACTGTGATTACTGCCTCAGGAAAGACCTAAACCTTGTACTTCAAATTGCATTAAAGATTTTACAGCTTAAAGCCCATGAAACAAAGCAAAACATTTACGATTGCAGCCATCGCCACACCATATCAGTCTGTTGAACTTTTCGCGTCACGAAACACTTCAACTGCTGCCCTACTTTGGTGGCACCCACTCGTGTCTGCCATATAATTGTCTGCGAGGGATGAAAAAAAAAACACCACCACCACCCGAGATGAAGCTCAAAATGAGTTATTACTTATTACCCCATCAAAGGCATCAAAGTGGAAACATTTTACAATGCTCAACACTCCACGCTCCTACCTAAACCGGAGAAAAAGGATATATTCAACGCAGTAAACCGTGTGTAGTTACGCCATTTTAGGATGGATTTGGGGTGGGGGGGTTGGGAATGGAGTACCTAGCATTTGCATTATCTTTGTGTCACTTTAAACACACGTATCCCCATCTACTCGTACATACGTACTCTTTTCATTCGTCATGTATTTTACGTCACATTCATTCGTGTGATTGCTGTCGAAAGGCCTCGTTTACTCAGCACCATCCCATACCATCGGCTATGGCACACTCCAAGGATAATCATAATCATAATAATCGTCGTCATGTTCATTTGTATACTTATGCAGTACCGCTCATAAAATGAATTATCCTCATTTTCAAGATTCCTTGGAATCCGGTTTTGGAAAGTTGAAAACTCGTTAGATGGCTTCTAATAATCTGCAGCCATGTCTAAGATGATGACAACGACAACGACAAAGCCAACGACAATGATGATGATGACGATGACAACGACGACTGTGCTTATTGAAGTGGAGCGGGGTATGTAGCTGAATGGCGTTAGTAATGGTGACAATGAAGGTGGTTTGTGTGGCAGAGACAATGACATTGGTAATGACAATGGCAATTAGAAGAAATCAGCTCCCAGAAAGCGGGGAGTGGCGCGGCGGCGGCTTGAACATTGGCAACACTCTTTGACAATCGGAGGCACTCTGCCTCACGAAGGCTTTTGACAATTATAATGTTAGTTAAGCACGACATTTTGTGGCTTCGGTAATTTTCAAGACTTTAAGATGGGGTTTCCAACAATTTACAGCGATAAAAGTGTTTTAAGATATTTACTGAACACAGGCAGAGTGAAAGAGGGAGCGACAGTCCCGAAGAGAGGATAATACGAGACAGAGTTCTGTATAAACATGTCGGTGGCGGAAGACTATAGCAATCAAAATAAATTTCGAAATACACAGTCCGTAGGAGATAATTATATTTCAGTGCTGGATTAAGGACTGAGGAAACCGAGGAAAATTTGTGTCCTTCGCTTAGGCACTAACGAGCTCCCTTTTGAGAATGTCTCAATCAATTTTACAATAATTGGCTAGGGATCATCAAACAAGTGTAGGAGAGAAATTAACACAATACTGATAGAACTCCTGTCCAAATATGAACTGGAACTTTGATGGTGCCACCGTTCCTAGCCTCTGTAGGTTCTAATCTTGTATAGCCTTCTCTTCTCTTGGTTTTCAGCAATTCCTCGATGTAGCCATCCTCGTTTCTAGCCATCGTCTCTTCGCAAGTCATCTGGTGAATTCGAAGAATGTGTGTTTGTCTTGAGTCGAGTCGCCATACTGACATGATGTGTCGACAATTGCTGAAACACCTTTGTCCAATAAGAAATTGAATAAGGTACCTTCCCCCACCTCCGCCCCATCCAATCTGCAATGTTTCGATCAGTCTTGCAGTTCATTCTTCCTGATTTGTCTGCTCTCGCGTTTTTGCCAGCGTTGTACTCGTATGGTGATCTCTCTGACTTCCCCTATTGCCCTTTCCCACCCAACCTGTGTTTTTCTCTCACATATCTACTTTCGTTCTGTCGGAAGGAGATCGATGAGGACTACTCCCTTGACAATAAGCACGGCTGACACTGACACTCACACTGTTCGCTGTATCGCTGTCATTTGCTTTCTGTCTTTTGCCATACAAAAGGATAGAATGCGCGACTGTCGTAAGAAGTTCTCAAAGTCTTCTATTTTTGCAGCCCTTTTGGACACAGACTTGTTTTGCTACCGATTTCTAAGCTTTGTGTCCAACCTGACTCACAAGGACTTTACTTCATCCTTAGTGATTATAGACTCCAGGCCTACCTGAACGTTGTACGCCTGCATTTCAGCAGGACAAGTGTTAAAGGAAAATACACTGAGCTCTGTTGACAAAAGAGGTTAAACTGATATGCTTACGAATTAAGAAAAAAAAAAAAAAAGGATGACACACAGGATGTTCACATACAGTTCTCAAAAGGAAACAGGCGGCGACGGCGCCGGAAAAAACAACCGACTAAGGAAATAAGAAGCCTAAAGAGCCCGAAAAATAAGAAGCAAAGGAGCTGAACACCACCAGAAGTGAAAAAGAGCACAACTGGACTTCAGTAAGCGCATGTACCAGGGAGCGTACAAAACCCGCACTTCCCGATGCATTGGTAATAATCCCAACGGGTGCATTGTCATATGCAGCCATGCTTCTGGAAGTTTAGAGCGACTAAACGAGCTTGGCCACAACATGATCCACATTAGAAATACGGCGAGGGGCGACCTTCTTACACAATTGAAGAAATCTAGTACTATTTCAGGTTAAAGATCTCGACAAACTCAAAATCAAGGAGGAGATCCACAGCATCATCTGTGAGCAAATTGCAGTTTCCCCGTCATATCTATCAACATATACACACAAACAAACCCAATTCGTCGAAGGTTCCATTGAAAGTGTTCCAATTTATTATTTCGAAAATAACACACCCACAGATACATACTTGTATACACCTCATCGCATATAACTTGCCATGCATGTCGGAAAATAAACAGGATATTCTTCTCTAACGCTATTTTCTTACAAACAGTGCAATTGCAAGTAGTATACCTACTCCGCATCCGCACCTGGTGGCATATTGTATAGTGGCACTCCTGCAGCTGTCTACCTCTAGACCCCAGAAGCACTTTCATCTCAAGGATAATGTTAGTATTTCTCGATGGAAACCAATGGAATTTCAATGGAAACATTTCGTTCCTTCCGAGGGAATCGCTTTAGCCTCGAATGGAGTTTAAGATGCATGAGCTGAGATTCTCGAAATTCTTCGCTTCATCTTCATTTGATTCCGAAGGCTACACACAATAGCGGTTGATGCTGTCTGGCAACTAAAACTGTCATTGACGTCCTCGTCGTGCATGGTAGCCAGTAGTAACGGGATAAAAAAAAAACATCTTATAATGTTTATACCTCTTTGCACCTTCTAAATAAAGTTAATGTGACTTGAATGGAAGCATAACTGGATATTTCAGTATCCAGGAGCCAGCATGCAACTGAGAGTATCTTTGTGCTTATGCTCATCGACCAAGTGATGCGATAATCGAAGGCTGCTTACAATTCGATGGAAGATCATTCGGTGAATAAAATCACCAGGGAATGCCATTGCCGTATGCAACGATACCCAAGAATGTCGTACATGCAATGGGGGATGTGCAAAATTGAAGTTAACTTCAAGAGTACTTCTTGGAGATATTGTGTTTACCCCGAACCACTGAAGCAAGTGCAAATCCTTTAAGGCCTTGGTTATCTGCATTATGACGCTTTGATCGGATGCATGCATATTGCATACCTTAACTGTTCACTGGAACTGGATAAGATTTTCCGAAATTAATTAAGATTCGGTTGATTTGGTTTTGACTTAGGTCAGATGATGATGGTCTTGTGTGCACAACATTTGGTGTGCCATCCTTTGGTTGTCTATGTAACGAACTATTTGGGAAAACCGAAAGTTATGTCTTAGAGTTAACACATATTAATTGACATGTTAAGTGGATGTGTTTCTTGGTATGGCAGTCTACTAAGGAGTTGTGTTTAATTGCATTACACATAGGTCCCTGAACGTGATTGTGTTTATTGACTTTTGAATAGAGTTTTGAAGTACATAAGAGAGTAACACATAAGAGAGAAGCATAAAGCTAATGATGAACTACTTGTTTAGTGAAATATTTACAGGCTTTCTTTTATTACAGCCAATCTTTAGAATTGTAGAATGTCCTTTGAAGGGTTTCACAAATGAATTTATGTAAATTTGATTCCATTTTCAAAAACAATCAAAAACGGGGTTACGGTTCATATCTCAGATCAGACAATGACTTCATGCAGCAGATTGCAAAATGCACATAGAAGGACATTAGGAATGAAATACATCGACCCCGCAACGACGTTTAAATAGACAAGCAGTGTAAGGCTCATGTAGGCCACTAATACTATTCACCTGAGAAAGGAGAGAATTAAGGGCCAAGTGTTCACAAATAATCGACTACACCTCTAAGTAAATATCCTCGTACACGAGATGCTAAGGATCTACGAAAGGAGAGTCTTGAGTCAACGAGTGGCAGGTGTTTCAAGAGGATAAAAGAAGAGGAGAAGGCAATGTCAATAGCTATATGGCAAGCCAGGTGGGAGAACACTACAAAAGGCAAATGCACCTACAAGTTGATCCCCCTTAATGGAGTCTTCTTTAACGGGAGAGAGCTGGGCAGTTACAAAAAAGGTGGGGAATAGTTTCCTCCTCCTCTTCGTTCATGCAGCTCCTACAGAAATCGTTTGAATGGACACCAAGCCTTGTTGCATACTTGCCTAAAATTTGTTTTCTCGATAGCATCCAGCTTGAGCTTGAGTTTACATGTAGCGATCGGTATACCCAGGATGTCTCTTTCTGTGAGCATGGGTACTGTTGTTCCATATCTGTGCGAGCTCATCAGCCTTGCAGTTCCCTGGAATATCTCTATGTCCGGCACCCAACAAAGGTGAATATCCTAGATCCTAACGAAGACCACATATATCTGAGAATAGACGTTTAAACTACCCTAGATCAAAGAGGTCGACATATATGGTGGGATTTCGGAAGCTATCGCCTGCTACATGGTGGTATGAAGCACAAAGTTCCTAGATCTCAACATCCAAAAAAAAATGTCCTTCCGTTGTAAGAGAGCTGCCCTATATTGGCAAGACAGGACTGAGTTTAAAACTAAAATACACACATATGTTTGTTAGTTGGACTACTCTTTCGATTAGTTTTGACTCTTTAAAGATAATTTCATCTCTATTTTAAAGTTTTAAGTTTCCTGCAAGAATTGCAGCCTTCTCTAACAAGTTCAACAATTCTTAAACAGTTGCAAACTCCCCTACTGTGTAGTTTCTAACAAAATCTTTAAGTTCTCACTCCAACATGTGTTTGTCTCATGTAGCAGTCCTTTTCAACAATTACCGCAATAAATAATATCTAAAGTCAGCCCTAAACCTCTGAACACACGATTGCAAAGGGCATTCCACCCACTCCTCCCCAACCACTGGTGAGTAATAAATCTCTTACAGTTCCTCTCACTTAACCACTCCCACTAGAAATAATTTTGCAAAATTCTCACAAAACTACAAAAAAAAATACAAACATCCCCTAGTTTACCGCACCTACAACAGAAAGTGATACGTGGACCTCGCTGGCTAAAGGGCACATGTGCTACAGCACATTGGAACATCTGAATCCATGCGAAATAATAGAATCGCCAGCAGCTCTTTATTTCTACACCCGAAAATGCCATCCCTCCACCATACATAAATGTCCAACATACCTCCACCATTGCGAAAGACCAAATACGGGAACCTCCAAATGTTTCCTAGGCCCACTGCATAGCCTATGCATGCCATGAGAAACTCGATTTTCGAATTCCAGTTGCCTCGACCTATCGTCGCTGGCGCTATTTGGATGCCATCTACCATCACTGGACCGGATGCTTTCCCCGAGATCGGTGTGTCACCCTGGACTGTAGTGGCTTCGCGGCTGTCGAATAGATTCGGGCTGCGACGCGACAATATTGAATTTTTCTGCAAAAAAAAACAAAAAACAAATATGAGAAACTGGAAAAATTCGGTAAAAATATCAGAAAAACGGAAAAGCAGGAAGACAAACTGTGTTAACGTGGTTTTTTTCAAAAGGACAACAATGCTGAGCTGTAGGCTAACGAAATTTGCAAAAACAAATCCTCTTTGTGCGCCTTGGACACTCTTGAAAATGAGTGAAACCCAAGGCAGTGCTAGGATTAGTTTGATGGACAACATCAGTTAGAACAGAATCGCTAACAATCAGATTTATGTGAAAGGGATGTAGTGTTCATTTAGATTTGGAAGTCGGATACTTTTTTGTGCGGCTTTCACAGGAATTGTCGTGATTTGTGGCTAGTGGTCTAGAGATACATTCTTCAACTGTGGACTTTATTTATTTGGAACGAGATAATGATTTTTTTGTGTTGGTTTTTTTACGAAGTTTGAGTTATGACTGCGAAATGCACGAGCACGCATGTACGATTGTGTTGTGAACATTGTTTATGAGGTTCTTTGGTAAGGGTGTCCCAGTAGGAGCGGACAATACAACTTTTTAATACAATTCAAGAAGTGGCTTAATCTCACTCTTGACTCTTAGATTTAAGTAGCGGAAATTGTTTTTCGTTTGCTGGTTTGGAGATTTGATAAAACCCCACAAAAATAAGTCGCAATGTCTCACGATATTGGTAGCTTATTGATGTTGGCTCTTTGCCAGATGTCATGGAACAAATCAGGTGTTTTTATGCGATGTGATACTGATTAGTTTAGACCTTGGCCAAGCTCTTCTAAAATTTTCCCAAAAGTACGACTCAATCACTACGCCTACCCAAAAACCTCATCAAACAGATGAGATGCACCAGTCTTAGATATTTTCTACTTATTGGCGCTCTGCAACATTTCATCTTCTTTGATCCTAGGCGAGCTGCCTCAAGTTCTCCAGGCCAAGTTTTCCATCATTCGGAGTCGCTTGCTTTCTATTGCGGAGCTCCGGCTTCGAGAGGAAAATTCTTCGGGTGATTTTCGGTCCCGTCGGTATAGACGGTGAGTGGAGGAGGAGATACAACGACGAACTGTACGGGCTGTAAAGCGACATCAACTTAGCCAGAAGGATGAAGGTCCAACTACTGAGGTGGCTGGGTCACGTAGAACGGATGGGCACTAATGCTCCAGTTCGAAAAATCTCAGAATCCGCCCCCGAGGGGCAGCGCAATAGAGGAAAACCGCGACTCAGATGGCGCACGCAAGTTGAACGGGATCTCAACCAACTTAGCGTGCGAAACTGGAGGCAGCTAGCTTAAGATCGAGCTGGCTGGAGACGCTTCTTGGTTGAGGCCGAGGTCCACCCCGAACTGTAGCCCCACCTTAAGTAAGTAAGTATGTATACAGTCTACGTTAAGTTGTTTTGCCAAACCGAAATAGCAGCGGTTTCCTATTCTCTATTCGACTATTCCTCGTTGAATCTCCATAAGAATTTAATTTTACTATACAACTTCTGATCTGACCTCAATCCATAAGTGGTTCATACGCTCAAAGCTCTATTACAACACTCATAATTGGTCCGCTGCATTAAAAGCTGTCCTGCACATTCTAAATAGAATCCGAAAATGCCTCTTAAGACTTATAGGTAACCGGGATATTGCAAAGTCCATAGACTTCCGGGGCACACTCATTCTCAGGTTATAGTTTCCAAATACTTTTTGCACTGCCTCATTTTGGCAATTTCAACCCAGACCATGACCCTTTTATATTTATCCTTATTTCTGAAAAACACAGAACGGTTCCCATCCAATGATCCCGGTCACCGAGCCCTATTTCACAAATTCATCAGCGTTTTAGTTTTTCTTCTGTGTGGCTTGAGAAGGGAATGACTCTGTTATTCTGGCCCACTCTGTTTATCATATAAAAGCCTTTCCACGTTTAGATAAAAACTTCTCCGGCCCTGAACACACGTTTAGTTTGACCGTATCTTTGGTTAGGACTTCTATCGATGGCTTGGTTTCTAGCAAAAACAACTGCAGAAGGTATGCCCCTCCAGGATGGAGGAAGACCTAATGGATACTTCACGACGCCTGTAAGAAGTCCGCGGTAATCTTGCTGTCTTTTAGCAGAAAATACTGCAGACAACTTATTGGTGTTACAACGGGATACTACGCCTTTGCAAAACATCTCAACGTGTTAGGCTTAAGTGGCACCATTATCTGCGACCTTTGTTATGAGGGCAACGAAACTGTGGAAAACTTAATATGTGATTGTCTCGGACCGAGTGGCAAATTTCTAAGGCTGATATGATGAGTGCTGATAACCTAAACTCCATATCACTGAAGGTCTTACTCGACTTTCTTAGAAAGGCAATGAAAAGATCCTTGACCTTCTGGCATTCAACAAAAAAGTAAGTCGACATCTTCTGATGAAGTTTAAAAACACAAATGGACACGCGTCGATTTTGGGACGCTTCTAAACAACTAAAGGATCCAGATTCTAGTGAAAGATGCATATGTTGGTGACGTTGGTGTAGTGGGTAGGGTGTTCGCTTGTGACACGACACGGGAAACAGCAATAGCCATCGAAAATAAAAAGAGAAAAGAATCTTATTTGAGTTTCCTGGGAGTACAATGGTTCGAAATGAATCTGAGTGCTCCTGGGATTTAGAAAATTTCCTTTTATGAGAAAAAAAAAAACAGATTTTAGAAATGTGCAAATACTGAGAAACGAGCTTATTTATAGGCAGACAAGTAGGTACCATAATACATCGATTTTCATTAGACTATTTCTATCCGATTTGTGTAAATAAAATCGTTAACAAAAGTTCTGGTGAAATCCCGGTTTCATTTGAAATTAATAAACTAATCGAAAATTTCCTGGAACAAGTGACAAACTCAAAACTTGTGGTTTCCAAATGAAGCTACAAAATTAAAATTAAATAAATTTATTATTAAAAACCACAATCAAGTTGCTAAAAATTAAGCATTAATTGCTGGAAACTGTAGTCCACCAAACCAGGTGGACTGTGGCTCACACAAAATGAAATAAACAACGTAATGAGACTCTACTCACCTCCGATGTTGAATTTATGGGAAATTTGCCGGAACCATTGTCTTTATAGATGTCTAAGCCAATTGATGTTGCCATCATGATGATACTAAATATTAATTCCACAAGCGCGATAAAATTTTATTTTCAGATACAAGTGCTAATTGGATATATACACCCGGTGTATCACACGACAAACAGAAAAGATCGTTTACCCCACAGGGCGATATTGTGTCACTGGATATCAAGTCTTACTACGGAATGTGTTTAGAGATCTCAACCTATCGCTTGAAAATTTCAAATAAGACTAGTCTATGGTTCAATCTTCAATTTGGCATGAACGCAGATGTGACGGTGGTTTTAATTAAATTCTCAGAATAGTAAGGTGGCAAGAATCAGTCTTCCTCACAGACACTTCTATTAAGTAACGCTTGATCTAAAAGCGCTCTTTTAGACCTGTCTATGAGAAAACAATATGGATATATGGATGCAGATACATACTACGCAACGCATACGTCTATGCCCTTGACTTAAAATCTAACAATTTTATTTAATTTGTTTATTAGAGCTTAGAACGGGACGTAAAACTTGCTAATTGTACTTAAACACAATTCACTTTGTAAGAAGTTTTTATTTTTAGACTTGGTGGTCAATATTTTAATAAACAATTACCATCGAAGTAGATGGAAGGCTAAAATGATTCATTTACGAACAAGTGATAGGCCTTTAGTGTGTCCTTTCGTTAAATTTTTAACTGATCTTTGAATAAAGTGCTTAAAGACCAAATTGTACAAGTACAAGTCAATTGGCTAAGAACTAATCAACTTATCAACTATTTTAAGACTGCTCTACCCAAATCAAGAGCAACAACGTGTATGGAAATGAATTAAACAAACATGTCACGTGAATGCAGTTGTAATAAGTTCAAAACCCTAGCTGAGGATACAAAAGAATCTCAAAAGTTTCTTAAAATTTCCATTAGATTCTATTCTGACAAAGTTGCAACAAATAGGTACAATTGCACCTTTATTTCTACTTCCTCATTTTTAGCACAACGCGCATGTTGTATTATCCCACAGCAGCCAGTCTCGTTTTGTCTTACGAGTCGAATTCACAGCCAAAGACGCATTTGGTGCTGGAATATTCTTAAAGGACCTGGATATCTGCTTTTCCTTCAACAACAGGCAGGCGCATCATTAAATTCTCCTAAAGACATTCTCAGTCCTTACTGAGAACCAGATCGCTGAGACAACAAAGCTAACGAGCTGGCTATACAAGGCTGATGTATGGTCTTGGTCCGTTACAGAGACTCCAGCATTGAGTTTCGAACCTAATTTTCAAGGCAACTATGAAGTTGTGGTATCAAAACGGCGCATCCGCGCTACTTGTGTCTCTGGGAGGCTTTCCAGTTTCAGCCAATTCTACCTACCTACCTACCTATGAAGATTGCAGAGGATGGCTTAAACCCAGGTTGAGATCAATTTCAGTGAGCAGTAAGTCTTAGGTCACGAAGAAGTTTTGTTTTATTATAAGCACGGTTAGGGTTTATGAATTCCCTTAAGCTAGAGCAAGGACTATAGGAAAATTAGAGGAGAGACGAAGGAAATACCGATGGACATTGGTTTTAAATGCTAGCAGGTAGTAGTGATGTGATCAGCTGAATCTATTTACATACGTGGTTATCGGTTACTTCCATAGAGCTCTTAGTATAAAGTCATTATCGACCTTTTCAAAAGATTGCTTGATGTCAAAAACCAAATTGTCAAAGTGGTGGTTTCTTCGAACAAAAGTATTTGATATACCCGTCGAGTGTTTTAGCAAAACCGAGGTCGAGCTTAGTGGCCTAAAAACACAGCGTCGCATATGTGATACCTTTCCTCATTTGGCGAATAGACCAACTAAACTCCAGCCCTTGCGTCTAGTATAGTTCCGAATGCTAAAGTTTTGCACGGTAGTTCGGATTGATTCGAATAGCATCTGTACACAAACCATGTTTTCAAGTCTTTGAAAGGCATAAAGTGTAAATCTTCTTACGGAGACTTCGCTAAGTGGTAGGTTCCTCTTTTACACTTGGCCTCTTATAAAGTTTTCGGTCCACCTTTTCTGTTGGCTCTATCAAGGGACAGCAAATACAAAAAAGTTCTCTCGAAGGGATACTGCTCGGGGCTTAACCAAATAATAACAACACCACTATAAACGGACTTATTGTCAACCACTTTGAAGGTTCGAATAAGTATTCGAATTCTAAATAAACTCCATAATCAGTCCATCATTCCAAAACATTCCCACAACGAAAATATATTCCAACCATCTGCCGATGTTTGTGTTTATTTCCATTTCCACTCCATTGATGTCCTAACTATTTCCTCGATATCCTCAGCAACACATATCCTTAATGCAAACAAAACAAACATAGGAAAGTAGTCAAAGTACACATAAATCTTTCCACTAGAATTCCACTGACTTATCATTCCATTAAGATGTTCCCCCAAAGATATAATGCATGAGAAAGCACAGCTCACTCCCCAAAAACCCCCCCAAAATCACAGATCCAACGAGGAAAAAAAAAGAAAAAATTATTTGAAATCTCAGATATTCATTTGGAATTCTGTTCAAAGCATTTCTCACATAAGACGCGCGTAGGCACGCTTACACAACCCGGACGTGGAGAAGTTGTGCTGGGATACACACATCTGTAACACGTTTGTTTGTACCGTAAACTCGTTCCAATGGCGAGTGAAAATTTTATTTCATGCATAGATGAATAATTTTCAAAAGAATACCCCGATAGGGTGGGTTAGACAGAGTCTGTGAGATAGCACATGCCGCCGCCCCCGATGGTATTAATTCATTCTCCTTGCCGGACTGTCAGAGTAGTATCCTCTTTCACAAATAGATTGAGGGGGAGAAGTAAAAAAAGAAAAAAATATGATCGCATCCAACAACAGAGAGCCCGTCATGACGAACGACATACGAGACGAACCCCGGAGTAACGTGTCTTCCCTTCTTCATTTTCTTTCGCCTTTTCAAAATTGCTCTCCTACAAGGGAAGCTTCTAATAATAACACCATTCCACAAAAGAAAAAGGAAAGGATGTATATCCTGTGACTGTGTTGGTGTGCTAAACCCAAACATTGAAGTAAAAATCACGTCCAAAGGATATTATGGGTAAATGGTATTTCGTATACCTACCGTACAACCTCTCATTTCACCAGTCATCCGTCTATTCATCCATCTATGCATTTTGCTTCTTGAAAGCTCACAACCGAAGTATCCCCGTGAAAAGAAAAAAAAACAGGAAAAGGGGGAAAGGGATCATTTTTCCTCGTGGTCCTTTGTCGGAATCCTTGAGGCATCGCTGGCGGAGAATGATTGAGATGACGATGGCGGACATTTTATTAGATAATGATGTTTTGTGTAAATTGAATTTGCCTCAATGGAACACCGAAGACGACCGTGGTTGTACACTTCTTCACCCGGGCTACCTCCTTTGGCCAATCAACTTACCCGCATAATTCGTGCGTGATGCCATGTAACCGCACCAAATGGTAAAGCTAAGCGGGTGCTTTCAATTGAATTACAATATCGAATCCCTACTCCCCGATTGGACACCTGTCAAGATGTCACATATCCCGTTTTGATTGGTAATTGATATCAAGTAAGATGATGCTGTTTAATGTATGTATGTTATCCAATTGATGATTGCGGTGGGGATGGTAAGTCCTATATGTATTCTGGGTTTCAAGGACTTATGCTCCACCTTGATTGGTAATCGCAATTATGTAGATGCATTTATTGGTTTATTTGTTCTTCTTAATCTCATGACATGATGTACACAAATGGCTTAGAACTAAATGCTTGAAGGTAACCATTCGAGCAGAGATCCCCGCGATTAAATGATACATGCAGCACTGCGGTATGCCAGATAGTCCAGCTGGTTTTCAAGCACAAAGTTGATATGGAAGTGCTTAGACACCAAACCATTTCAGTGAGTGATGTTGATGCGCATCAAGGGCAGACTTTGGTATTTCTCTCCATGAAAAGGAGTAAGATAATACTATTCAGGACGTTTTTTTACGGAGTTCTCTTAAAAAAACCACAAATACATAATGCCCGAGGTACATCGGTGAAATGCTTCTTGAAAACTGGAAAAAAAATCCCAACTTTATCGGAAAGCACAAGCTGCACGATATCTTTTCTGAAAACTAACTCCGAATGGTTAACCTTGTACTGCAGTACTACGAAGATTCTCTCGCTGTAGCATCGTATCTTCAATATAAAACAATGTGGCAAGCACTTGACCAACAACGAACGAACTGTACAAACATTCCAAGGTGGTAAGCTCGACTAGTTTTAGCAAGAAAGGTTTGCTAGTATCTAGCAAAATAATGGTCAGAAGTATTACTTCAAGTTGTAATTACAAAACGCTGCCAGAAAACTAGCTGACAAACGCCAAAATCCAAAAGACATTAGAAGTATTGCGATTCATGTGTTCTTTTATCAACTCGAAATCACTTGTTTGTTGTGAAATAAAAGGCCTTTAAATCGATTCTACAAAAAAGGACATGGTATCTTATGAACATAAAAGTGGTGATGAAAAACACAGCGGAATTCCGATGGGAAAGAGTTTAACCCAAGGTATCGCTACCGAAATAAAAGCCTACAAGGGCAAAGACACACAACCATCAATATATTCACTGTCAGTCGAGCAGCGCTCAAAGCACTGGATTCCCATTATTGTAACTCAAAAGCCGTTTTAGGCTGCTTGGTGGGTACCAGGGCACAGAGGCATTGCAAGCAATGAAATTGCAGACCAACTTGCCAGGTTCTTTAGATACCGAACCCTTCTGCGGCAACCCTCCAGCTGGGAAAAATGGAACCTCTTATCCTACTGGTACAACATTCAGAAACTTAGAAATGCTAAAAGAGCCATCCGACCCCTGAATAAAACCACTAAAAATATTCAAAATCACAAAAGATATCAGAAGGCTTGCCGGCTTCCTCACTGGTCACTGCAGCCTCACATATCACTTACATAACTGTGCTTAGAGGAAGAGGAATCAACGGAACATCTCAAAGAGTTCGGTGGTACCTTTTGGTAACGTTGACTCTAGTTTTTCCCAAGATTCACGATATTTCTATGTCCTTAGATCGCTCCGCGATGTTTCTTTGGCTTGACAGGACAATTGAATAGCAAGGCTCCAACTCAAACTCCAATCATCCCAGTGCTACTTTATGGCGGTGAAGCATAGACTTTACTCTTGGTCGTTTTGAGCGAAAAATTCTCCATAAGCAATTCGGTCTCGTTTGAGTTAATGAGCTTTGGAGGAGAAGATTCAACGATGAACTATACGAGCTATACAGCGACATTGATGTGTCAAGAAAATAGGACATATAGGGCGAATAGACTGCAACGCTTCGGCCCGCAAAGTGTTCGAACCTTATCTTGAGGAAAAACGCAGTAAAGATAGACGCGCACAAGTAGAACGACTGGAGTACTTTCTCCTATTCTTAACCTCTAAACCTCTACATACAAAAAGCCCCAGCAAATGGTGCTCTTATCCCTCTACTGCATGAATTAATGTGCGCGGAGAAAAAAAGTAAAAAAACGGTTGAAATAGCTTCTCTTGATTATTTGTTAACAATATTTATTTATTTAAAAAAAGTTTAAAAAAAAGTTTAGTTTTAAAAATAAAGTGCGATGGTGTAAACTAATTAAACGAGTATTAGCAATAATTTTTAAACAAAATAAATACATTTATATTATACAAAATAAAGTATTTTAACCAAAATGTATTTTTAAACTAATTGTTCTTACCAATTGAACACAATTATTTACAATTACCTAGAACCAAACTTTTTTTTTGCACTTGTTTTTTCAATGCACATTCGAGAGGAACTGAAGTACAAATGAAAAAATCGCAGACAACCGTTATCTAAGAAATGCGAAAAGTACTATTTTGTGTTGTTAAGGATGTACACAAAGTGATCATGTTGTGTTTTAGTTATTTCGAATGTGATTAAGTAAAGAAAATACCGTTTCCTTGCGAAAAACCATATATGGTTTAGTATGCAGTAGAGGGTTAAAGCTAGTGGACATGCCCAGCTATTATGTACCTATGTGGGTGGCAAAATCAACTCGGACTCCACTGTCCCAAATTTGGACTTCAAGACACTCTTTCCAAGCTGAAAACAGAAAACAGTGGGAGAATGATGAAGTGTCTAATGAGTCCAGTAACAGCGACGGCTCAAAAATGGAGTTTGAGCATAAGAGTTTTCTCGCAGCAGCTCCATAAGACTCCCACATCACAAAGCCTGCAAGGATTGGAAACGAATTTCTAAAAAAATTAAAAAAAATCCGATAATGAGGGCAACTCTCTTCAACGACTGTTCGTATATTGAATGGATGTTGCGGTCTAGTTTCTTGACAAGTAGATAAGCCAGCAATGGATCCCAATTCTTTGTGTCTACTCCGAGTTTCTTCATCCCATGTAGGCATTCTTGAGTCCTCTAGCAGTAAAGTCACGGAGGAGAATATTTTAGTTAAATTATCATCGGAAAGGGTTAGATGTTGGATAAGCTTTTCTGCTTCTCCCGACTGATTGGTCTACCTAGGTACCACCATCTTTTGGTGCTCTAGCATCGATTGATGATTAACCATTTGGATAAATAAGTTGTGGAACTGTTTCCATTTGAGGTAATTTCAGTCTTTCACTGGTGCAAAAGAACAATAGGTACCAGGTGGGGCCCACAGCCGAAAATCATACAATGGCTGTACCCTGTAGTCATAGGACCGATCCTGTATCGCATATTGGTTTGGCTTGAAAAAACATACCGGCATAAAAGTGATCGAGAAAGTCCAACAGCTGTGCTTCAAATCATGCCACATATTTACGGCTCCACTCCATTGTATTTGCGTAGAGTTCTCCCTAAGCCATTGCTTCCATCAGATTTACTCAAACTTGTTAGGGTGTCCGGATGGTTTTGACCATCAACCATCAAAAATTGGGGGAAGAGAAGTAGGTTGGGAATGATAAAAGCAAACTATAAAAGTCGATAGTGATTGTCCATATCTTCATCACTCTTAGGTACCAGTGGTCTAAATAGGTCTAAATAGACCTAAGAGTGATGAAGATATGGACAATCACTATCGACTTTTATAGTTTGCTTTTATCATTCCCAACCTAATTCTCTTCCCCCAATTTTTTATTTTACCTACTTATCTACTGTATTTATAGATTAAGAGGGGAAATTGTTTCGATCAACAGCTGTGGCATGTCTTTTGTCGCATTAACTGAACCAAACCATCATTCCAAAAACACCGTCAATATCAATCAAAACAACTTAACGACACTTAGCACCATCCAACCATGGAAACCGCCCCCCAAAATCTATTCTAGATGACAATTTTCTTAATCGTATTTTACATTTTTTTTCTCAGAAATAATTCTAAACGATTTGAATATCTTATTTTGTTGCTTTTCTCAGAAAAAACAAAAAAAAAACGACGTCCTTCCAACGTTCTCAGCTCTCTCTCTTCCCACGCACGAATCAATCCCAATCGAAGCCAAAAGGAGGCAAAAAAAATGTCTTCTTTCATCTCAACTCAGACAACGGTTCCGCCCCGCATTTTGACATTGAACTTGAATAATTCAATAGGATTTGCCCCATTTTGCAAACAGATTTTCCGGTCTTATTCAAATCTGAATGTCATCAATTATTAACTCATCTGCAATTACCCAGATAAAATGCCGCCCTCGTACAAGATATTCCGAGCTCACGGTGTACCGTTCCAATATTCATTGTGTTATTGGCCACGAGGAAGCACCGTCATGGGGTTTTCACGTGCCAGGCTTTTAATGTTCTCGCAACAAAAAAAAAAAAAAAACGAACCGCGAACAAAATTTCAATCACGCACCTGCCAAACGTTATTTTCGATGGCAACGTCCAAAACCGCAAAAACAGCTCCTTTTGAGAACGAAACAATGGGACAATCGAAGATGATATATTTATATTTCATCTTGCCAAAGTGGAAAAGCACTTTCGGATGCGAATAATCGAGGGAGGAATCCATTTTCTTTTATTATTTTTTTTTTGTTATCCTGCTTTAGGCTCCAGTATTTGCGACATCCACCCTCGTTGTTGTCGGTGGTGGGGCTCGCTCCTGTTTTCGGCATCGTCCTCATCGGTCTTATGAATTATTCCCAAAGACAATAATCGGCTCAGGACACAATTTGACGATGATGTAACTGCCACTAAGAGGTAACGCAGGTAACCGCAAAGTATTACACTCACACACATCCGCCAACAGATGCGGCGTGTGTTCGCGGCCCCAAGTATCTGGGAGGATTATACCCGCGGGCGGTATTTTAAGCTGTAAAATTTTAATCGAATATCAGAAAATCACTAAGAGTTTTTTCCTGTTCCGCCAGGACTTTTCTTGTGAGAAGAATGTTTTTTTTTAATTTTCAATTCCAAGAAACATGCAAGGGCATGTACGAATACCTGACGATCGGAATTTTTAAGGAAGGAGGTACATACTCGTATATATGCCATCACCTTATCGTTTAATTTGCATGGCTTCGGCTTTAAGATGGGCCTGACAGAGTCGTGAAAACGCGCATAACTGCACGCACAGAAATGCGGGTAATGAATTGTAAATTATTCATTAGAGTGATTGATGTGTGAAATCTGTCTGCGAGTCATCTTGCCACAGAAGTGTCAACTTAGCCCCAAGCCCTGAAGATGTTTTTAGTGATGAATCATAAAATTAGTTTATGTGTTAATATATTTATGAGGGCGCGCTATAAAAAGAGACTCTACAGCAGCTGTCGGAATGTTGATTTTATATTCTAACCAAGATTTAGTACGTAGGGATGTATTAAAATGTTATTTTATTGTAAAAGGTCTCAGGTGGTGATATACCGAAAGCATTTACAGCCTAAGATTTTGTTTTTTTAAGAACATTTACATTGTAACTTTATACTGAACTTAAATGATCCGTACCGTCCGTATAGCACGCTATTGAATAGATATTCCTCGCCTTACACTTGGTGTTGGCCATTTATTCCTTTTCAAGATCACTGGAGGGATATTTTTCTTTCGAAACATATTATAGACTCCTGATCCATTTTCAAAGCTTTAACCAACAAAGCTCAGCCAATCGTTTGGTGTCAGCATGGGAAAAACTTAACAACTTCGTCCTGGACTTGTCTGTAAAAGCGAATAAACTAGTCTGTGACCTCAATTGCAGTAAACTATGGCATAGAAGACATGGATATAGCATGGTAACAAACAAGGAGCAAATACTCTTGATTTTGCCGTCAAAAAATCCTCAAAAAATCAAGATGGAATCTACAACTTGGTTGGCAAGGTTCAAGAGATGTAGGTGTTTGTTCAGATGGCAGTGTCCGCTGAGGGATCCGATTAGTGCTGTAGGGTTGATCCTGTCGAGATTCTCAAAAAAACTGGATTTTCTTTGCGACGGTTTTGGGAATAGCATGCTTTGACCACGCTTCTCCTGGTGTGTGAGCCAAGCTTCTCTGCCTGCGAAAAGTGATTTGTTTACCTCACAGAAGGGTTCGAGTGCAATGAATGATGTTGATGAGCCATCTTTTGCCAGGTTTTTTCATTGGCCGCAAATCCCTTTTGAGCGAAGTCTAGAGAAGGATGATCATTTTGTTCCCAGCTAGGTCCGAGATCATATTGTGGATGATGGCAAGCGAGTCAAGCACCTTAAGAGCAGTTTGACTGTCTGAAAAGATAAATTTGGGTTTCTTCAAGGTATGCGAGGTCTGATTAAGTCGCACACACTGATTGACGGCAAAGACCTCGGCTTGGAATATTCATCAATGCTGACTGAGGAATGCGCAAATAGTGATTCTCCCAAAATTCCAGAACCAGTTCCTGCTTTAATTTTGGATCCGTCCGTACCTATACCAGACGAAGTCGGGAAATGATGGTTGGGGCTTGTGGTTCTCCCAGTCCTCCCTCAACGGCATACATATTGAAAAGTTTTTGTTGAAATGGTATTAGGGTAGCACGTCATCTGGGAGCATGCTAAAGGTTATGTCTTGTTCCAGTGTTTCAAGCAAGGATAGGTGACCTCTTTTATAGGACTTTGAGTCAAAATTGCTTGAGTAAAAGAGTCAATGGGTGCCTAGTTTGATTTTTTATTACTTCCGTATGAAGTTTTGTCGTGGTAAACCCAATATGACGTTGAGTGCAGCAGTTGGAGTTTTGCAAAGGTATCCTGTCATGCAGGTTTCGGCTAAGCGCGTTCTAATTTATATTTAATTGTGGTAATTTCATTAGTTTTTGTCCACCAAACCACGCTTGCAGTCTGATAATCAGTGTATATAGCCAGAGTTGGGTTGTACTCTCCACGAATTCGTCGACAGGTCCATAATGAAATGGTAGCTCCGCTAATCATTCGTTCAATCTGTGGGCTCCAGGACATTTTACTTCCCTCTTGAGAGAATGGAATAGTTTCGTCGGCTAGTGAGAGACGAATAACTGCTATACAGTCAGCAGAACCCACAGCATCTATACCTTGAGTGTACAGGGATTGATAAAGGCTGTTGACTACCATAGACCATATGAGAGGTGAGGGAACACCTCCCTGCGGCCAGCCCCTCGTAACATCATCAATACTGGGTTTTCACTATTCTTGGATTCAAAATTACCTATTCCATCCGCAAACTGTGGAGAAGTGGATTCATTTGATTGGAAGCTCCTTTAACATCTAGGAAGGTAACATAAAACATGAGACTTATGGGACGGAAAGATTTAGGGTTATTATCTAGATTCCTGTCCGCCTTGGATAGATGTTTCACTATAGCCCGTAAATAGAAGAACCTGGCTATTAAGAACTAGGAAAGCCGACCCCTCATAAAAAGAATATACCAAAACTGAAGAAAAAGTTCCGATTCCGAGTCTATCTTTTAAAAACTAAGTTATTACTGATTAGTAGTCAGATTAGTATCTAACGGACTGGAAAAAATGTTATTTTACCTTCAGGTCACTCGCTTTGTTCATCAACATTTATTTTATGTTATTTTTGTGTAAAGCTTGTGCCTTATAATTATCAACAAAGGCTCTTTTTAAAATCTTTTTAATGAGACCCTTAAAAATCCCTTTTCACAACCTAGTCTAGAGACAAATTAAAGAAAAAAAGAATTCAATACCCCTTTGCCGTAATCACAATCTCACATTTTTCAATAATTGAAAACTACAGTAACGTGACAAATCACTGTTCAAAACTCAGTCAAACCATAAATTCTTCCTGCAAACCAATTTCAAAGGGAAAATAAGTAAACCCATCGTCCCTAGCACATCCAGACTCTATCATCGACACCATTTCTGTCAGATTCAAGCGAATGCATGCATGATTTACTAACAAATCCTAGCAACAGCAACAACACTATGACGGCTACCATCGACAGGTACAGCAAACAGGTAAAATCATCTAGAAGTCTGTTGCCAAAGTTACAGAGACAAAGGACAAATATTTCTCTACTACTGTATCTACAAAACGTATGCCAAAGAACTTTGTGACTGACAAAATCAGAGGGGAATTCCCCCTCTAGCAACTCATCTTGCATTAATGGAAAAATCTCTCAAAACCATAGCTACTACAGTGTCACGCCACAAGAAGCAGAAAACGAAAAGTAAACTATTTGACGTGAGAATTTTTCAATATTTTCCGGCGAAAATACAAAACCGTTTAACTGCGTCTCACATTTTGACTATTTTTTCCCAAACGAATGTGTAGCCCTGCCGTTGGGCGGTAGTCACCATGTTTGCAGGATGCAAATTCCATATTTGATTTTCATGCAAAATAAGGATTCCAATCGTATTTGTGTGCATAAAATGCTTCAAGGAAAGCGACAACGAACAAAAATAAGAATTCCACGACGACGACGACAGAATATTGTCATACGAAAAGCAGTTATAAAAACGTGTCAACCTCAAGTAAAGCTGCCTGCCTGGGCACGATGATGCAGACGCCATGAGTGGAATTTCACAAGTTATAGTGCGTTTGTGTCCTTTTGCCAGTCATTTCTGCTCTGACTGAGATGAAAGTTTGTCTGTATCTGTCAGATCTTGCATCTTACATCTCAATCGTTGTGTCTGCTGCATTTTTCTATCGCTATGTTAACTTGCTGCATTTTCTGTGTGACTTTGAAGCAAGGAGCGTTGTGGCATGATTTTCAAAGACGACGAAGCAAAACAGATTCCATGGTACTGATTAAAATTTTCGTTTGACTGATTCCGAGAAGATTTTTGATAAAGGCAAGGACAGTGGTATGATGGAGCAATGGAAAGGATGGTTGGGTGGGTGTATCATAAAAAGATTGTACAAGGATTTGGAACAGAAATGAAAAATTCCACCCCATCCCCCTAGCTGCTGATCCATTCGTATCTGCTTTGCACTCACAGTTTTCCATTTTAATTAAATGCTCTAGCGTTAAATATCATACGAGGAAAATATCATACGAGGAGTGCAGCTAAATTCGAACACGGTGGCAATGGATATTTTTGAGTGTGTACAGCAGAAGGAATGCACATGAACATTGGTGAACACAAACAAGAAGTGCTAATTGCCCAAAGCTGCCAAACACTCAAGTGAACACTGTCGGCAGTTGGTAGAAATGTTCATGTTGTATCATCTCTGGATCACGAGGTAAAATAAGGAAATTTTGAAACGGAAGGACTTTATATAAAGACGTTGTCCTGCAGTATTTGGTAATGGAATGATAGTGAGGGGGTCGTCAAAGTTGGAATGCGCTTAGGGCATGTTTTCAATGTGTATGGCAGCAATTGACCAACAAATTGTATAAAACAGAGGGTCTTAGGAACTTTGACATAAGGATATTCCGATCCCCGTTGATTTTAAACGCGTGTGGATTGTAAAAACCACCTACAGACACATTTGTGTTGCACGATTCACGAAGGAATATCTTCATTTCAGAGCGCGATCAAACATAGACTTAAGGGACAACTAATGTGCCAGCTCAACAGGAGACCAACGTCAAAGAAGTCAAATTTAAAATGAAACCTGTCTTTCTAATGAAGAGGGCATCTTGCTTTTTTAAGAATGGGGCACACTGAGGATGACGGACCTACATATGTTCTCAATAGTTTCGCAGTAGAAAAAGGCGATTTGCCTTGCAAAGAAATGCTCAAGGCTTTAGATAAAGAGGAAATGCAAAGGCTCTTTGTTCTGGGAATACTGTGCAGCACCCAGCGACTGGCAAACTGGAGTGATTGTTCCTCTTTAAAAAAAAAAAAGGGAGAAGAGAGATTGAGTCAATTACAGGGGTATATCTCTGTTGCTGAGCTGTTTTATGATAAAGCAAATCTGTCTTTATATACGAACTGCAAAAGTTGTGTTCAAGTAAAGGTATGAATTTCCATGCGTGGCGAAAAATGTCTCATTTTGGGAGACTTAAGGATCAGTCATCTACTTTTTGCGGATGATTTGGTCATCCGTGGGTCTTCCAAGAGCGAAAGATTTAAGCCGTCTGTGATCGAAAGTTATGGTTGTTTGTAGAAGGCATTTTTAGTTTACTTTGCACGTAGAGAAGTTCAAATGCCTTGGACTCTTATTCAAGATTGCTGGAAGGAGCAATGCAGAGGCTGAATCGATTTTGAGAGTTCAGTCGATCTGTTATGAAGAAAGCTCGACTTAGTGTCAAAGTCTTTAACTCGGTATTTGTTCCAACTCTGACGTATGGTCATGAAATCTAATCGCTGCTGAAATAAGACTCCTTCGTGTTGTTGCTGGAATAACACGCAGTGATTAAGTGAGAAAATGAATGCTGAGCAGCTACTTTCTCGAACGAAACGTATGTCTTGAAACCGCCTTCCAAAACTTGCCATGAATGCCATGTCATCAAGTAAACAACTACCTGGTAGGCTTAAGATAGGCGGAAGATCGAGAGAAATTGCAATTCCACCTGAGCATCCTACAATCATGACCCACGTAAGCGGGTCATTGAACAAATTGTGAAGCTATTCCAATGAGATTATTGAATTAAAACTATTGGATATATTTTCATTCCACATCTCCTTAAGGATATTCGCTAAGCTCAGGAAGCATTATTCAACTTATAAATGACAGTCGGATCCGTAGGGATAAAGTTTGTTTTTCTTCTACTGTTTAAGAAAACCTAGGTACTTCAGTCATTGCAATGGACATACTTACAATCAATAGCTATTCGATTGTACATCTTTAAGTGATGTATTAATTATGTAAGTAACCTTCATGGGTAATACCTTCACGTTTTCCTTCGCATCCTGTACAGAACCACAATCCAAAGTGAATTATTGAATTATGGAGCGCAGAAAAAAATAAACCGTTTCAATTTTCGAATGCTTCCGTTTATCAATATGAGTAATGACATGAGAATAATGGATTGAAGGTTGTTTATATGCTTCAGATACTTAATCCTTTCAGATTTCCTTTTTTGTGGTTGTTTTTCTGCTGCAGAAGTATCGCCTAAACAAAGGTGGATAAGAGAATCCTTCAGTTCAATTGTGAGGTAGAGAAATGGTATTTCCAGTCAATATCTGTCTAGTTGCATTTACGTTCTGAAATTTTAAAGTTTGAGTTCCAAAAAGAACCAAATTATCCAAAACTCCCTCTTTATTCGAAATTTCCTTCGTGTAATACAAAATAAGGGAAAAACGCCTTCAGTCAATATTGAATTTTATTATAAGGCTTGAAGGCAGATCATTAGTGTAAAAATGTTAAACGGCAAAGTGAATGCTTGTGGGAAATCAAAAAGACCAGCCAAAATATTGAAGGAGAGAAAACGTTAGCAGTGTGTTTGGGAAAAGACGACAAGGAATCTCATAAAATTAACTCAGGTGGCCTCAGATCCACTACCATACACCATATCATATTGGCATTCGATTTCGAAGTGCAGCACGAGCTTTCAGCAGCGACTGATCAGACATCTGGATGGGGTTGTTCCGAGCAATACAGCGCAATAAAAGCTGTTGTAAGGAACGTTGAGTACGGGGCTTATTACAAGAGTATGGATTCCGCTCAATCCTCCTGATGCGTTTAAGCTGTGACAGGTTGTACTTACACATACCTTGTATAGAGTTTGTTAAAACAGGATTTAACAACCATTGTTTGTTTGCTCGATGTTCTCATAACAATGTAGCCAACTCAACACTCAAGGATTGTAATCTTTATCCTTCTGTACTCGAGAGCGTCAAATTCTCCATGGAACAAATCCACTTTTGCACTCGTATAGTTAGCAGAGTACTAAAAAGTTCGCAACATTCACAAATCCGCTGGCCCAAATGGTATCGGACCCATCGTTCAAAAGAGGTGTTCACCGACGCTGGCGAAACCAATGCGTAAGCTTTTCCATCTTTATAAATCCTTTTTTCTCTTGATGAGTAAATGGAATACTGCATTTGTCCAACCGTTCCCCAAAAAAGGCGAACATACATAATTTCAAGGTACTGGAAACACCGAACCGTACAATTCAAGTTGTTAAGGACGGTTTCAAGTCTGCAATTCACTTTATAAATGCTGGTGGTGTTCATCAAGACTCCGCGCTGTCTCCGGCTCTCTTCCTCATTTTTATAAATGATCGCTTGTCTGCAACTTCTAATCGAATCAATTTGTTCGCTAATCACAGTACTCTCAGTGTCTCATATTCACTTCCTAGGTCAAGTCCCTGCTTTTTGGATGTCGAAAAGGAACGACCAAGGCTCGATTATTTCCGACCTGGACAGTATAATATTTACTTACCTATCAGGCCCGCTGGCCTTGGAGGGCCTGAGCTTGCACTTCCAGTTTAAAAGACCAAGGGATCTTTGAACCGGAGGAGGTTCGGTCTTTCTTTTCTTCATGAACCAGGTGGCTGGAGTTCGAATACCCTCTTAGCAGTAGCATTCTTGTCTATTCGCTCGATGTGGCCGAACCAGTCATATCTTCTCCTCCATTCGCCCTATTCGACGGACAATTAATTTTTCGAAGGATCTTCGATCTGCTCCGCGGTCTTACTATTCAGCATTCAGCTCCATAAAGCAAGACTGGCAAGATCAGGGTTTTGAAGAGCATCATTTAAGACCTTCGAGTTAGAAGTTTAGACCCTAGCTGTTTGGACAAAATGAAGTAGCAGCAGCTGCCCAAGGATATCCTTCGTCGAATCTCCACCAGGGTGTCATTTGTGGAGTTTATATTTAAACTGAAGTTGATGAACTCTTTCACCACCTTAAAATTACAGCTGTTGATTATCAAGTTGTGTCCTGGTCGATGTGCGACGAATCGGTTGTTTGTAGACAGCATAAACTTTGTTTTATCCTCATTCATCATCAGACCAACTCGTTTGGCTTGTTCTTCTATCACAGCAAAAGTTTCAATAATGGCACGCTGGGAACGGACTATGATGTCGATATCGTTAGTATACCCCAGAAGCTGGATGTATTTGTGAAATCTAGTGTTCCGTGTTTACGCCGGCCTTTCGTTCTATCCGCTCCAGAAAAAGACAAAGGAAATCACTTGACAGCGCGTCTTTTTGCCCGATCGGAGTTTCTGTTCCCAAGTTGCATGGTGCATTGCTAGTTCTCGAGCGTGACGCGATACAACCGAATCAGTTTTCTCAGGATTCCAAATTCGGCGTTATATAGTTCGGTGCGACGAATGCTGTCAATGAAGAGATGGTGAGTATCGACTTCGAACTCGTTGGTGTTTTCCAGGATTTGCCACAGTGTGGAGATTTGGTCTATAGTCGATTTAGCGGGCCGGAAGCCACACTGCAAGTTGCGGATGATTATGGTACAAAACGGCTTTAGTGGTTCACCCAGTGCACTGGAAGGGATATTGTAGGCTACATTAAACTGGGATATGCCTCGATAGTTCTTGCAAGACATAGGATCGCCTTTCTTGAAGATGAGGCAGATAGAGCTGATATCTAGTCGTTGGGAATACTGGGGAATAATACTGATACTGGGTAACTACATGTCGAAAGACTTTCCATCCTCGATATGTGTGTTTACGATGACCTTCCGTGGAACCACCATACATATTCGAAGTGACCAAAAATACTGCGATATGTCTAGATTTCTTTAAATACTTTCCATAAATCATTCATCCGTTTAAAGCTCGAGTACACAACTGGTCGGGTGCACTAAAAACTGTCCTGCATATTCTAGATCCGTTCTCACTGTTTTATCAATTCTTCCACAAACAATACGCATTCATTAATCGAACAAAAATAATATTGCCGGACCTAATCTGTAAAAATAACAAACATTGGAGTGGATATTCATACGAGTACCGCTCCATCTGAGCATATGTTTCTGGAAATATCCGCAAAAGAAAAATAAAAATTTTATTAAAATCATTATCCGGTCTGTAAAACTAGGTCGCAAATACCCAAATTATTTCCAGCAATACAGTCACACACTCACAAAAACATCCTCCAAAATGCATACATACATGTAATGTTTTTGAAAATAATCATCAACGAACAAAAGTTTATTTTTGCAAAACCTTTTTCCGCTTTTCTACTTCCGATGGTCGAAATTATTGCGTCCAAAAAAGACCCGCCAAAAACAAAGAGCTAACTGAACGTTCAACAGCAATCAGATAGAACTACGGCTGGGCAACTGAAATCGCATCGACTTAATTTAATTTTTGTCCAAATTGTTATAGTATCTGCAAGTTTGGTTGTGCGAAATTTTTTGGTTGAAATTGGTTTTTGCTTGAACCAACCGGCACTAACCTGACACCCATGGAGACAAACTGGAATTGGCCAGAAGTTGCCGTTTGATTTTTGTGACAGCGGTATCGGAATCCAACAGATATATTTACGTTCATGTATCTAATGAAGGAGGCAAAACAATGCTGCGATCACACGCGGTGGAAATACCTGTCGCTGTAGTTTAACTTCTGTCCGCATGCAAATAAGAGCTGGGAGCACTCGCGGTCGTACATGCCTAGCCTGGTGATGGTAACAAACCAAAATTTCATCAATTCTCTGTATGGTGGTCGTTTGTTTGCACTTCAGTTAGAGGTTGTTGAAACACTGTTACGATGGCTCCCATTGAACGGGGCCAGTGGATTGGTTTTAGGTGTTCCTTTGTACATGACGTGTACGGTGTGACAGTGGTTGACACTTTTGCTATTGAACAGCAACTTTGGTGGTATACATGCGTTTCGATTTGTAAATACAATTCGAGTCGATGTTTGTACAGTGGGCAGTACAACAGAGGTGCTCCGATGGGGCATTAGAGAATGGGGATTTCGATGACTAGCTCTTTTTATACATATATTTGGAAAGATAAAAAAAGGATGTTTATCCACTGTGCACAATGGAAAAGAAGTCACAAACGAATAGAACCAATCTGCAGTTTATAAGAATGTCGGGTTCCGCAGACAAACTGTCAGAAAAGAGAGTTGTGATTCTATTTTTTTCGAATTCCAAGTTGCATCTACAGCTTTTGTCAAACTATTTTGTGCACTCATTCCATCAGCAACAGAGACATTCCGGGAAATAACAAGGTTAGCAAACCCATCAAACTAATATCCTCAGCAACACTTACGTACACATGCAAACCCGTACTCAAGCTAAAACCCTCGTATTGATTCGTAATGCTTAAACGACCACAAATCATCTTGGTAATTGGTGTTTTCAACGGACACTGCCCTACAGGCCTACATGCTTAGAGACTAGACCTCTTTTTTAATGATTTTTGCAAAAGCTGAAGAGACGAGGAGGATGATCTGAGTTGTTTGTATATGCACAGGTCCATAACCACAAGGTTCCATCAGGGGAGAACCTATGAAGTCTGTCCGGAGTATAAAATCGTTATTTCGGGAGACAAATCCTTCGATTGATCAACGGTCCCATCTGTATAGATGGGCTTTTCAGCGACATCAATCTAGCCAGAAGAGTCAAGATACAACGACTAAGATTGGCGGGACAGCAGCGCTCCGGTCCGCAGAGTCTTCCAGTCCACCTCGGAGGGAAGGCGCAGTGGAGAAAACCCCCGATTTAAGTGGCGCGAGCAAGTGGAAAGAGACCTCAACTAACTTGGCGAGCAAAACTGGAAGCAGTCAGCCAAAGATTAAGCTACCTGGAGATACTTGTTGGTTGATGTCCAGGTCCCCCTCCCACTGTAGCACCATCACATGTGAATAAGTAAAAACAACAAACGCTTCCGCTCCTTCAACAACCTATTTCAGCTTAACTTGCTATTTACAGTCCATAAACGTGAAACTCCGACAAATTCCACCCCACGACCAAAGACAATTAAATCCAGCTCGATAATCGGCCGAAAATCGCCTTGAAATACACCGATAGTCAGCTCAAGCAATAAATTAATAAATCACAGCCCTCAATCGGCTAATCAACACCATTGAAACCGTAATCTCATTACAAACAAATTTATTAATGACAATGTATATCGGATTATTATCAGCACCACGACACCGTGCAAAAGGAAATGATATTGTAATTTATTTATCGTCAACGATAATTGCCATTCGTCATGTTGCCAAATGCAATTTGCTGTTTAAGGACGATCAACATAAAGCGGAGCTGTGTACTAATTTCACGGTAATCACTCAGAAAGTGTATGTTTTCTCATATATCCTTGCAAATCCTATGCAATTAGTTGTCGAAATTGGTTTTGTATACAAGATGTACCTACATATGTATATACCTGTGTGTGCCAAGGACTTGCCGACTTCAAAAAAACATTCCGGTGATAAATTACGAAAATTCCTAAATAAAAAAACAGAAAAAAACATCCTTCACAAGGTAGAAATTCGAAATCAAAACTCGAGGGTATAAACAGCGAATACCATCTCACTTATGGGGGAGCACATCAACTCGAGGGTGACTCAGGATCAGAACAACCCCACGGCACAATCAAAATATCAAAACGTAAGACAGCCAACAAATCGACTGTCTTCGTTTTCCTTGAGCCGTGTGTCGTTTCGTCGTTTTGCCTTTTTGATGGAACATCACATCAGAAGGCAATTTTATATTTACTAAGCTTCCGCCCATGGGGATGTGGTATAGGGAACAGCATTCTCAACATCCCCATACCAATTTTTATTTTTTTTATTTTCGAAGGAAATATGATTGAAAGTGAGCAATTGGATGAGTAAATATTTGGGAATGTCTTCTGGAATGCAATGCGTTGTCGATGTCTTTGTAAGGATTGCGAACGTGTTTTTGGAAAAATCCATTTAATTCTATCGAAATAGCATACGATAGTCGTATAGGCCAATACGAGTGAGTATGAGTGAATACTCGTGTGATACAATTCCATGGGTACAATTATAAATGGGAAAATCCATTAAAAGATGGTTTCCTACTTCAACTCGGTCAACGGATTCAAACACGCATATGACGTAGTTTAACAGAAGCACTTGAAGCACGGCTGCTCTAGAGGCTTTTATTGGATTCACTCCACTACATGCGCAAAAAAAAGTGCCAGTGTAGATCACATGATCTTTCCTGAGCTAGAGATTCATAAAAAGGGTTCCAACCTGATGCCCAATCCATTTTATTTTAACAAAAGATATTTAAGATTAAGATATCAAGACGTAGTACATGGCATTCTTTAGTCGGTTGATGCATAGGTCTAACCACAAGGTTTCGAAAGGACTTTAAATATGATCAAGTGTTTTCCGAGTTGAACTTTATGCCATCCGAAGGTGTTTGAGCCCCTATTAATTTACTCACCGAAAGCACCTTTTAGAGGACCAAGTCTCTTGCTCTATAAAACTAAGCGTGTCATAACAAAACTCAAACTCTTGTGAACATCGAGTTTTGAAAACCCGAGCAGGTCCGGGATCGATGGAAAAAAATTGTTCTTGTAGGTCCGCCGCTTGTCACTCTCGATAGTGCCGCAGCACCTAGGCTGCATATCTGAGGCCAGGAATAAGTTTTCACCGAGTTTGAAGATCGACTAATTCGCCAAAGAAGACTGCAAAGCTTGAATCCAGGATCTTGGAGTAATTGATAACGGCTGCTCGATCGATACTGGGGTTCATAAATGACGATACTGGCTTCAAGAAACCAAACTTATAATCAAGAAATTTCCCCTTAGATCTTGCTTTCTTGTCTGTAGGCTTGCATGTCGGTGTATCTTAGCTTTGAGGGGCAATATCGAAACTTCCACCAACAAGTCTGATAAGATTTTTGTTAACCCATAAACTGACCAGAAGCTCATACCTGGTGGGAGTCGAAGCGAAATTGATAGCGAAAATAAGAAAAGATTCAACATAGCCTTATATTGTCTAGCATAACGTCATACTATGTTAAGTTTTAGGTCATTACGACAAGTAACGCTGTATCCAACGAAGAAGCCAGACAAGGCTCTTTAAGTAAAGACAGTAAAAATCCTAACCATATCAAATGGATTATGTCGTTTGTTAAACACCTTCCTTCACATTGATGCTCTGTTGCAGGTAAATCTAAGACGGGAACATCCTCCCTATTGCAACAACTAACTGACTGCAGTTCGGGGTGAATCAGGGTGTCAACCAAAGAGTCTTTCCAGGGCTGTGTGAATCATCATAAGGCTATTCATAACCCTTTTAGCGCTAGTGAATTATTAAAAAAAAAAAAAAACACGAATCCTTAGCCAACTGCCTCCAGTTGCACATGTCGCCGGTTGAGCTGATTTAGGTCACCTCCCACTTGCGCACGCTATCGGAGATGAGGTCGTACTCTTCTGCGTAGTCCTTTAGGGTAAATCTTACAGACTGGAGCGTTCCCTTTATCCACTCTACTTAACCTATCCATCTTAATCAGTGTATACCTATCTTTTTTACCAAATCAGTATCGCTGTACAGCTCGTATAGTCCGTGGTTAGATCTTTTCTCGAAAATAGTGCGCTTTCTTCTGATCTTGACCAAGTCTAGGCTCACTAGTTTCAACCACTTTTACCTACCCTACCTCGAAGTTATAGTTATATATCGTAAAATTCTGACCGAGAAATCGTTGTTGTGTCTCAATGTCCGAAGGAAGCGTATAGGTCCTCTACAATTTTTGATTTAAACAGCTTTGGATTCAATGTTAGCGAAAGCGCCAATGCCTGCTCCCTTCGTTCTACCGATGATGTCATTTTCGTCCACCTAACCGAACAGTTGTAGGGACTAATTTGTGACTAATGTGTTCGCCCTATTTTCCCAAGTACTAGGTTGAAGAAACTGCATGACAGTGCGGCGCCTATCTAAAACCTACTTACTGAAGGCATCCGTGGTGTTTTTCCGACATTGACGCAACAGCGAGCGTTCTCCATAGTCATCCTGCATAAGTAAATCGATTTTGCAAGTATACCAAAACTATTCATGACGCGATAAAGCTCATCCCTATTCACACTATCACATACGACCTTGAAATCAATAAATAGGTGGTGACTATCGATGTGGAACTCTTGGGAATTCTCCAGGATTTAAAGTAAAGAGATTATATGATAAGGCGCCCATTTTTCAGGCCTAAAACCGCACTCGCAATGCCCCACCAGTTCGTCGACATATGATTTCAGGCTCATCCGCATTACATTAGATAGAATTTTATATGCGATGTTCAGGAGACTTATGCCTCTGGAATTGCTGCTAGTGAAGCAGTCTTTTTATGGATTTAACAGATGATGCTAAGATTCCAATCATAAAGTCGGACTATATCTTACAGATAAGTTGGATAAGTTGTCCTACCAAGTCATATCTTGCAACTTTGAGTAGCTCAGGTCCTAGGCAATCTGGGCCCGCGACCTTAAATAATTTATGCCTAGCTATGAATGATTCAACTTCATTCCGGTCTGAACTCCAGGCTTCAGTTCGAAGAAATGGTCTTTCCATATGTTCAGCCCAAAAATACTTGCTCCTTACAGATTCCGATTTTGGGTAATGAAACCTTGGGTTGCCCTCTTTCTCCTTCTATAGAAATTCCAGATCTCTTTCCAACTACACATAGCTTAACGTATAGAAAGAAGTCGTATCCTTTTCATACGCAACCCACAAATCCCAATATCAACTTGTGTTTCTCCCATACCTTTATTTATTTCAACCGTCTTAGCTTCTTTTCAACTATGTACACCGCTAAGTCCTTTATTCCTGTTGATAGATTAATTTTATCCTCTTCCTGTAGTTCTTCACACACAAAATGAATTAAGAAATAACCTCACATGATTAAGCGCACTTTCTCGCGTCGACTAAGTCTTCCACGAAAAGTCAAATCAAAATTAAAAACAAAACAACAACAAAAAAATGAGAAGAAACTGAAATCCCAGCTTAATGGATACATTACATCTTGATTAGCAAAAGCTACAACACACACGCCATTAATCCTTCGATGTGTGCACAAAGTTCACCTCTGATTACAAATGCGCCAGCCCCAATAGCACGAAGAAGAAGACTCAAAAGAACCACAGAAACAATCGTTAGAGACGACCCACAGGTGCTTCAGCTTCAGTCTTAGCATCACCCAGTGCTGCCGGCGAATAGGCACTCGAGAGAACTTTTGATTTCTACTTGATTACCCCCTTTAGGCGATAATAATCAATTCCGAATCGATTCGCCTGCATGTGTGTGTGTCCGTTATCTGAGACACTAAGCCAACCAGCCACCCGATGCTTTAAGTTCTTCCTCCACAGAAATTAATCGGAAAAGTTTCTGTCTGTTTTTCGTGTCCTTAATTTCGTTGGTGCTCCTCCTGCTTCTGGTTACAGCATACATTTTTTTTTTTTTTTTTTGAGAATTCCCTGTGCTGACTTTCGTTGGAAAAACGGCTTGGGGATGTTGTGATTGATGAAATTCACTTAAGCGATCCTTAGCTTCGATTGATAAGAAAAATAGCAGGTTTTGCTTAGAGTTTGGGGGTCCTTATCCCTGCGGTTATCTTTAGTGGGATTGTAAGCTTTGCTACATTTTTTTTTACATCGACAGGACTTCAACCATCATCATTAAGAGCGCATATCGTGTTTTGCACTTCCTTACAAACTACGACCAACAATGGAGACGCCTGAGAAAATATATTTTAATAAGCCTGTCTCGCTAGACGCTTCCTTTTGGTCGAAAATAGAAAATCCTTTTCATATTTCATACTTCCTTTGACCTCAATAGTAAGTTTGGCATGCTGCATTGCACCCCGACACAGTGAGTGACAGTTTGGTGGTATAGTGAATCCGCTAGTGATGGTATACCCGGAATCCCGGTTTTCTTGTATTGAAATTCCTTGCACGTCTTTTAGTGATTTTCTGTCAAATTGACACCGCTTTCCGCCAGGACTCAGGATTCTCCGTCCGGGGGTTTTTTTTTTCTTTTTGAAAATTTGTGAATTTTTGATACTCCACTGGAAGTAACCGAGTATCCAAGTGAATAGTGTCGCATCTTTCAGTCGAGAGAGAGAGAGCCTTGGAGAATCCGAGGTCCTTTCGTTGACAGTGAATGCTTGTGGTGGTACTTGTGGTAGTAGTACTCCTGCTATTCTGACTATGGATGAAGTGAATGGATAGTTTGGTAAATGTCTCGTTTGTTAAGGAGGAAAACTTTTCATGCAGAGTATTATCGCGATTTTTCTTCTTTTTATTTTTTGCTCTAGAATTCATTGTGTGTGTGTTCGTGTGTGTGCGTCATGATGAAGATGATGACAAAATGGATTTACACTTTTCCGCAGTCATGGACTATGAAAGTGGAGTTCAAGTGAAGAAATGAGAAAAGACAGCGGAATTGAAAGACATTTTTTGGGTCACTAGGGAGTCGATTCATGGTTTGACAATGTGTATGAGGTCTTACTTTCATGAAATTTCCAGCAATTGTTGCAATTTCTAATAGAATTTCCGTTGAGAAATCTGATGACTGAATCAGAGATTTAAAATTATCTCTGTTAATATGTTTGTCTGTTCTTATTTACTGAACTGATAAACTCTGTGAACAAAAATCAAATATTTTGGGTCGGATATAAACATACCTACGTATGTAGATGGCATAAGAGAAAACGACCTACGCCATCGAGACCATACAAGTAAACCAACACAACAAAATAAGACAACGCAAATCAGACATTTTGGCGTTTACTTTCCAAGAGAGTCGACCCCACAAAATGAGAAACAAGCAAATTCTGATTCGGAAAAGAGCTGTTCCGCCGACTAAACTTTTAAATTTAAAGAATAATCCAGAAGAGACATCCTTGCCATCTGCACTGCAGACATATTTTTTTAAGCTTTTCAGAGTTTAGCAGTGAAAGATACGCACAGAGAACTGAAAAAAGTTTGACGTTATGAGTAAATTTGCATTCAAGTCATCAAGGGATATTTTGACATTCATATTGAATTCGGGATGATCCCAATGGAACCAGGATATTTCACTGTAAGCCGCGTAAGGCAATCTTTTTTGTCTATTAAGACTAGTCTTCCCAAAAATACTTACCTATGTATGTACACAGTGCCGGCAATTTTTCAGCAGCAAAGGGAAAAGATACAGTATGCTGTCTTATGTACATAGATACAAAGGTAAAGGTACATATTCCGAATCCAATAAAACTTGAATCGCTTTCCAAGTGTGCTGTCATAGAATAGTCTTCAGCGATGTGGCCTTTCTGGATGAATGGGTACGTCAACAAACAAAATTGTCGAATTTGGGACGATACCAATCCACATGAGATCCAAGAGCATCCAATGCTCCATCCCGAAAAAGTCACTGTTTGGTGTGGATTTTGGGCTGGCGGCGTCATCGGTCCATATTTGTTTGAGAACGACTTTGGCCAGGCCTATAGGTCGATGATTACCAACTTCTTTTAGCCTGAATTGGATGATATGGACACCAACGACATGTGGTTTCAACAAGACGGCGCTACGTGCAACACATCTCACGCCACATTGGCATTTCTGCACGAGGGATTCGAGGGCATGGTCATCTCACGTAGAGGTGATGTGAACTGGCCACTGAGATCATGCGATTTGACCCCGTTAGAGTTTTTCTTGTGGGATTTTCTGAAGTCGCAGGTCTATGCGAATAAGCCACAAACCACACACAAAATTGGACATTTCGGATGCGCGCCACCCAGAGAAGCCGCAGCGGATATTTGAACGACGTTATATTCCATACATATGCCATCAATAGGCCTTTCAAACAAATTAAAAACGTCGACGATATCTCACATACACTTTGATTTATTTAAATTTAAAGATAGGAAGTGCTTAATGAGAGACCCTTTACAATGGTACTTACTTCGAATACAATAAAACTTGAATCGCTTTCATAGAATAGGAGCGCTAAGTTCGTGCGATTTTGGTGTTGATTATCGAGTCATCTACAATGAAAGAGTTGACAAAATTGGGAGAAAGAGGAATAGGAAAAGAACATGATTTTTTTGTACATGTCCCATTCAGCGTTAAGTACATACTTTGGAGCAAACGCTAGATAGAACTAATAAGATGGATAAATTTGGAAAAGTGCCTACCAGCGAGAACACTTCGACGAGTCGAAAAGGCTAAAAGGCATAAGTGCCATTGGTGTTGAATCGCTCGAGGTACCTCACAATGACTTATAACAGCTGCTGGGTCGAAGTAGAAATAGCATCTATTAGGCACCCGTTTTTGCAAGTGTATACAAGAAGACTAGTCACAAGTTGGACAAGCTGGAAGACTTGCTTAATAGTGAGCGGGACTATCTTAAATTTCTTTCTCTATTGCGGTTTCTCTTTTACGCATGCGCTTTAAAACTCCTCCATTGCTCGTTATTGTCTACTACTCATGAGCTCAACACTCCATACCACTTCCTCCAGTTTCACGCATAATCATATATTGACACTTAAATCCTTTCACTATACTCAATATTTTCCCCGCAACAATCCACGGCAAAGTTCTGCAACTCGGAGCAATACTACCGCTCTTATAAGGAGTGGCATGTTTATAAGGTTATATATATATATGAGTTTGACGAGATTTGTAAACTTACTCCTCCATTGTCGCACTCAGATCGATGTAGACCATTTCGGATGCCCAATTGAGGAAGAAGATACATTTGTATCTATTGTCCTTTTTTTATGATTCACCAGCGCCCCTTTAGGGTTATGAACACCCTTATGATGTTATTCACACAGCGCTGGTGTTGATATAGTGTTTTGAAACTCAGGTTTAAGTCTTTTTGCTCCAAGGTTGGTGTCCAGAATGACTGGGGAGAATTATTGGTACTGTTGCCATTGCTTATAATTCACAGTATTTCTTTCGAACATACCGAAGTCATTAGTACGATCAACACTTTCAAGCCATATGACCACCCTACTGTCTACTGCTAGGCTACAAACTATTCTTAGGATTTTATGAAGCTTTCATTTATCCGTTTTGCTAATAAGTCGCCAATATCCTGAAATAAGTGCCTTCAAAGAAATGTATCTCTTAGATAATAGAGGTGATCGCTGTGGTTTAGTGCGATGGACAGCTAAGCGAGTTGACATTAGTTCGATATTCATTAAAACACCCAAAAGTTGTTCGCGGCATCACCTCTCACTTCTCAGTAAGCAATAAAATACCTCCGATAGTATAATTTGTCATGACAAAGCTCTTCAATCTGCTATTCGTTGTTGTCAATACAAATTGTAGGTTCCTTTCATTCGTGTGAAAAGTATAACACACAGTACCTTACTGATTACCAGAAGATGTGCCTCGGTTCCCTTCCGAGCACATATTTTTATTTGTAGGACCTACCCTGTTATCGAAAGGGCTCGATCCGAAACTAATTCTTATATCATACAGGTTAATGGCAATACATCACAAACAGACGCATCTGTCCACTGTTAAACGTGATAAAATGTACAGAATGTCAAATGCATACAGTATCGAATAGATAATAACAATTTTCGGTTCAGTATTTACGAGCATTTTTCGTATCGCGATACAGTTACTGTCGTATTATATTGTTTTCCCTGAAATGGATCATAATGATTATTTATTGGGTGCGGCAATGCGGTAAAAATAACTGCAAAATATTTATTAAATTGTTTCTCAAAGGAATTTATAACAATAAGGGATCGCCACCAACTGAATGTTTGCATGTAAACTTGTTGGAGTCCTTCATACAGGCCAAATTTTTAATTCGAATGATGAAAAAAAAAGGCGCGTTGTATTTCATATTGGTCTTTGAAACTTCAGTTTTGAATTGACACATTCGACCTAAACCAATGCTTACTCAAAACCTGCTGAAGGGGCTTATACAAAAGGACAGAATATTGGGACAAGGATTAGCTCAATTAGTTGCTATAGGCGTGTATCATTACACACGCGTCCATCAGTTCAAGGGGTAACAATAGAGTCTTGATAAGTGCAGGTAACTGCATGTCAGAATCAGAAACAGTCATAAGAGAGATACTTGAAACCTCGGATAATGGACAAATGAGCTGGACTACGATTTGAAAGGTTGCATCTAGAATGCATTCATGAGTTGTTAGAAGCGCCATTGCACAACAAACTCAGCGAATGGTCTCGTCTGTGCAAAATTGACAAAGAAGGTAAACTACGTAAGGTTTTTGAGCGCTCTGTTGTAGTCATCAAGGATTTCGGTAAGTAAGCACCCACTTCAGATATCAAGAACCATCTCGAGCAGAAATTGTTAAACTTTTGTTCGATGTATTATGTACAGTGCCCACGACCTTTATGGATCACTTCGAAAATCCTTTGAAGGAGGAATATTGCAATCCCCTTGATGGTGATGGTGATTCAACTTGTCCAGAGTATGATGCTGAAAACATTTTGGAAGTCTTCAATACCAAAAACTTTAGAGAAAACATTTTTTGTGGTTTTTTTTTTTTTTAAGCACAGCCTATGAGAAAGCGCATGAAAAATGCAAGAGCCCCCCAACGATAAGTTCATCACAACCCCAAACCATTGGATAAAAAGGTCTACCAGCCATCCCTGAGGCTGTGTTGAGTCCGTATGACGGTAAAGATCAAGTGAAAGACCAAGTGCTGCAAACCAAAAGAAGGACCTCGATGGAAGAGTATCGATGCAGATGCCATTTAAAGATAGGTTTCGGATGAAAGAAGAACGACATTACAACATCTAGATGCATAAGGCAGGACAAACGGTCAGTGCAATGCGGTGGATGGGATACCGATACATCCTTGTTGACCTGACGTTGATGAGTTTCTTTAAATCGAAGCGCGTTCTAATTTAAATTGAACCATTATCGATTCTTTTTGGAAGATCTTACCACAAGCTAGAAGATCTAAATGAAAACCTTAAGACCTTCAAGACTTTAAAAGAAAAATTATCTGGAAAAAATCATTCGTAAAATTTCATAATTACACCCTAGAAAATAGGCCAAGCAAATTACTTCCATGAAGAGAGCATACAAGGATTCATTGATGCAAATTGACACATCCTGTCATTCATAGCCAGAACCCGCACGCAATACGCCACACACCAATGTATTCCCTTTTGAATACAACACTGAAGCTCATTCACCAGCTGAAGGATTAAGGCCTCATCCTTTGCCAGCCCTATTAAGCCCAACCAAGTGAATTGCCTCATTGTAAGCCTTTATGCAACTGTTGTCATCTCCCTTTGCGAATTATACAGCACAGTTGTCTGTAGTGTGCATTGTTAAAGGCTCTTTGAATGTCCGTGGTTTGCTGAGTCGTTAGTTTAACTGAAAGGATGTGCCACCGTTTTCTCTATGCGGGTGTGTGCGTGCGAAAAGCGCATTCTGCAACACAAAACCTTATAAGAGGAGTAGCGTAGCCAACTTAACTTCAATTTTAATTGGATTAGAACAATCCTTTTCGCACTGTATATACACGGCTTATGTTTCTCCGACGAAATGATGATGACGACGCGCGAAGAGAACGACCGAGTTGCCTGTTGTCCTTCGTTGGTATGTTGTTTCCTTTTAAAATAGTGAACATTCTGTGTTGTAAATAATTGTTTTGTCACTAGAAAACGGTGCACAGCAGCGACGGGACAAAACAGAAAAGTGCAACAGCATCTCGGTTTTTTTGTTCGGGCTTTTACTGTTTTTTTTTTTTTGCTGTCCTTTGGTCCTTTTCTATGGTGGTTAGCCATTATTCTATGTCTTTAAGTCAGAACGTTTTAATGCAGTTTCAAGGGAGGGAGTTGTCGTCGTAAAAAAGGTTTCAAAGTTACAAAGGGCATATAGCATGGAAGAGCACATTAAAGGGCTTTGCTATTTAATTTAGCGGCAAAATTAATCTCAATTAAAACGCCTTTTAGCAACGAAAGGATGGAAAGTGAAACATTGGGTGGAAGATATGCATAGGTTAAGTTTTCCTGTTCAGTTGTGGATATGCAGAGCCAAGGAAGAACAGAGTATGCTTTAAGGCATAAGTTGATGTAGATAGATGACAAAAAAAAAAAACATGTTTAAGGGTTGTGATCGAGTAACAATTAGCATATAATTCGAAAAACCGAGTTCATTTGGAAAATGTTGCTCTTTAAAGCGAACAAAGTGAACGATTTACAAGAAAGCCATCCAGAGACAGACTGTGGTTAGGAATACTGAGCATAAGTAAGAGTCAAAACTGTTGGAATACAGGATTGAGGAAATATTTAAACGCTAGAGCCGAGCCTCAGGGCCAGCTCACTTCCTTGATGTAGGAATGCTAGTTGACTAAGAGTTTCAAAAGCAATAAAAATGTACTATATTCTGGAGGAGGAAAACTTTAAAGGGGCCTTCTTGGAGTTGGAAGACACTTCAAAGACAGCGACGATATTCGAAAAGCAAATGAGTTCCAGATCACATCGATGGAATCAGCGAGTCAATCATACAGACATGTGCAAAATAGACAAGTAGATTCTGAAGAAGCTTATTCGGATGAAGACAGTTCGAATTCTCATTCGGTTTAGAGGAAACAACTGAAGCACAAAAAAATCAAAGGAAGTGGAAGAAATGGAGACTGTCCATGGTCAACTTAGCTCCCACAAATAGCAGAGATTATCTCTGCTGTTCAGTCCGCTCAAACGACCAAAAGGATAGGAAAGTATGATGGACAAACTGCACAATACTTGCAAGACGAGGGAAGTTTTGGACCAAGCAGGGAAATGCGAACTAGGAAACAGCTCGAACCAAAGAAATGGGAGATTATGAGGTTTTTAGCTGGCGGAGAAGCCAAGGAATCTGAACGTAGACTCAAGATAATAAAAAAAAAATTAGGGCAATCGGGAACAGAAGTCCGAATGGACCAAAGCTAGTATAGGGTACCAATATCCAGATGAAAGCGAGTGATCGCCTCATATTAAACTGAACATTTTAAGATCTTTGGAGGCTCTAGACTTTCTTTCATTGAACGCTGAACAGGCTCTGTCAGCAGGGGTTTTGTGTCAAGAACGCATAGAAGTCATCAAGTTCGTTAAATGCAGGTTGCATCAAATTCTAAAAGGCAGCAAGGAAGACTTAGATTTGTGAGCCTTCTAATAAGACGACGAAGTGATAAGCACCAGGTAAATGGGGTCTGATGAGCAATGCTATGCAGATATTTAGTAGAAGACTCAATGGATAATGCTCTGCTTTCCTGGATCCGCAATTTGAAATCAAATTCTGTAAATGTCACTTCACAGTTTTCTCCTTTTTTTTACCTATCTTTGCTAAAGACCTGATTAACCCCCCTGACCTATTTTAGGACTGCACACTAATGGCTATTACACATTTCTTTGTCCAACTACATACAACACCCAAGAAATGTTGTATATGTCTCCAGAAATACTGCCTCATACTAACTAATCAATTAATCCAACCTTATATGTTGATAAACTCTTTGAGGGCGCACCTAATCTATGGAATTACTCCTCTACCTAACGACAGGTCTATTACTGTGTGTGTCAATGGCAACATTTGATGTTTACTTTCCTCTATTTGCCCTTACAGAGTGTACAAGCTGAAAGCACTTTAGCCAACCAAAGGGATATTTCCTTCCCCCAGCCCTTACGGAGGCGATAAAAGAAAGACCAAATCCTTCCTGCAACCAGTGATTTTAATAGCTTTCCAGGAAGTAATTGCGTTTAGCAAAAGCACTGTATGCCGGATATTATTTTATCGAATAGTATGGTTGAAGTTCTTGCATTGTGTACTGTTAATTATGTGTCATGTCCTTAAGCAGCATTGATTTTGACAACATAGAAATGGATTCAAAATGAGTTACGATTGGATCGATAGATTTCTTCTACTTCTATGGTCTCAGTTTGTTGAAGAACAATAGGCTTCAGTCATTCTATCATTTGCAGATAGTGAAGGCTTTATTGAAGTTTACAACTTCAGTTTAACAAAACAATATGAAAAGAGAGAAAGGATCTTTTGAAGGACATTTTTGTTTGAATAAAGCATAATCTATACGAAAGTACATTATCCCTGTAATACCACAGAAGCCAAAGCTTCCGACTAACCCATCCCAGCCACCGATAGATAGTGAGTATGGATAGCATTAAAGCAGCAATAGTTGCCAGAGAGAAGTGGCCATAGTTCAAGAAGTGAATCCACCAAATACAGTCAACGCATCAATGTTGAGACAGCTATCAAAAAGTTAAAAATCAACAAGATAGTCTGCAAATGCCATAATCAACCATAAGCTCTTTCTAAAGCTTCGTAATTCATAAATGTCACGCATGAACCCTATGAACTCAAGCGAAACTTTAGAAGACTCAAAAACTTGCTGTTATACACGCCGTTCACTGTCCCAGATTCTACGGGCCCACAGAATCCCACGATCTAATTTTTGAAGAAAAACTGAAAAAATGAAAACTGAAAAGTTTGCAGTTTTTGGTTTTTCAAGGCTTAAGGACCGAATTGTATATTTCCTACAAAACTTCACAAGGGATCCATTCACGTCCTTTTGCATAAGTAAACAAAAGAACCGTCTTGTGGACCACAGACTTAGAAAATATGCAATTTATCAGCCTTGCCAACCAGCTTATTCATTCAAATCTGGGACGATGAAAGTCTACCAATTATCTCCCAACGAGATAGTTTTCAATTCAGTCCGCGTCTCGGGAAACTTTGTGACTCATAAACTATGAAAGTATACAAAACTAGTTAGCTTACTCCCTTGCCCACATCGGAGTGGCTTAAGACTTTCAGAGCAGTGTCAGTCTTCCATAAATATAAACTAATTTTCGGTAACACGTCTGTCTTCAAGCGAAGGAAAGTCCTTTAGATCAATAGGGCAACGGGAAGACCCTTCCTACCATACTTGTTAGTTTTTTGATATGCAATGACAGCAGAATTACTTCTAGTATGCGAAGTCGACTGTTCTTGTATTCTGGATTGCCTTTGACCAGAGTTTGACCTTGACCCTGGAAAGGAAATACCAGACCAGAGTTTGACCTTGACCCTGGAAAGGAAATAAGTTGTATTTTTACATAGAGCTTCAAAAGTAGAAAGGGGTTTAGCGACCTCATCTCCGATGGCGTCCGCAAATGGAGGGTGACCTCAATCAACTCGGCGGGCGTACACATGTAGAGGCAGCTGGCTAAGGATTATGCACCCTGCAAGGACATGTTGGTTGAGGCTTTGATTCAACTCGAACTGTTGCGTCATCATAAGTATGTTAGGAAGTTGTTGCAATAGTGAAGATGTTTCCAACTAAGATTTCCTCACTACAGAGCAGGGTAGTCCCTTTGACGTGGTCAAGATTTTTACTGTTTTTATCAAGAGTGTCTTGTCTGGCTAGTTCGTCAGCTACAGCGTAACTGATTGTAATAACCTAAATCCCAACGGATTGTAACGTTGTGCTGTCTATCGAACTTGTTTAGAGGGAAGTAAGCAGAAGTCCTTTACTGCCCTACATGGTGGACAGTGTCAGCTGTTATGACAGCTCCGTCGTGTTTTCGAAAGAAAAATTTAAAATGTATTCGCAGCTGGTAATACCTATGACTTATAAAAAAGGTTAGCTAAAGGCTACCGTAAGAAATAAATTGCTTTAAGAGAATTGGTTACAATCATAGAAAATCCAAACGTTTTTCAATTTTTGCACTTAATTGGCAATGCTATAGTTTGAATTCAACTGCCTTCCACCAACTCCTTCTCACCTTTAACCAAGGGTGAAATGATATTTTTTTTCAGCAAAAAAAAATTCACCATTCGCTCTTCACTATACCAAGACCATCAACGCAGTCGCTCTTGCGATTAACTTTCAGTGATAACTTGCGTCTAGTGTCGTGAAGTTCAAGTGCGCGACTTAAAATCGATATATGAAAGCCCAAAACGGAATCGGTGGTGCTCTGTACTCTTGTTTAAGTATGTCTCTCTCCTATTCCTTTTTGAATTTGCAAATTTGTCTCATATTTTGTTTAGCAAAAGTGTGTGAAGGAAAATGACTGCAGCAATGATGCCAAAGCATTTGTGGAAAGCTGTGGTTCTATGATTTTTTTTTTATTCCTACGAGTATTGTTCTGTGTTGGGTTCGAGACTTGATCGGTTTTGGGGTACGCGACCGAGTGTTCAGTGCAGCGCAGGTGTTTTATGTTATGGACAACGGTATTTTCATAACAGTAAGTAAAATTCTTTGTTCTTGTTTAAGAAACATTGAATTTTGTTGCTTTTATACACATTTTTACTGTGGAATCTCTTACCGAACTAATTTACACCAGCTTTTAGCTCTACACATTTTTAGATTTGAATTTAACAGCTACTTATCTAGCTGTGCAAGTTGTAAGCCTGGTCTGAAGTAGGTAGGTGCTTATGAACTGAAGCTTAATCTATCCTAAAGCCACTATTTCGATGATGATATTCTGCTCTTACGGTCCTTTGTGGATGTTGTTTTGGGACGACAGAAACTTACGATTTCCACCGCTGGTTTTGAAGCATTTGACATCTGCCTTTGTGAGGTGGTCCTTTCCCTATTCGTTACCTTTGGGTTCTCGCTTCTTTGTTATTTTCCTTTAGACTTAAGGCAGATTACTTCACATATCTACTCCACGAAAACCTTTCCTTAGCGAGTCTTTCATTCCTATCCACTTCATAACCTCTAGAGTAGAACCTGGCGTACTGGAAAAAGCCCCGGTGCAACTGAGATAAATCGTTCTATGGAGTTTAGTGAAAGTGGCAGCCACGGTTTAACTAAGGAAGGTCTTTCAATCGCTTCAAAGAGCCATAGAACTAGTTTCGGTTATAAGCCCCATGTCTTTCCAAAGGCGCCCTTAGACTGCCAGAAAGTTAATAATGCTCGAGTAGCTTTAGATTCGACGTCCAAGATTGCTACTAAATATTTCGTTCGTTGGCGAGTAGAATTCTGAAACCTTTGAGCACTGGTAGAGTCAGTCCAGCCAGCTTTCTCGCTTTAGCGCGACTGAAGGGTTCAGTCTTCAGAGAGTTAACTGAAAGCCCATTAGTTGTTCATAACAACATTTCTTCGAGCTTGTTCCTGAGGCAGCTTAATGCTTGTTGTAACTTATGTGACCGCGTCACAACAGACGACTTTTGTAACGATGGTAGCAATAGATGATTGCACTTAAAAAAGGTAATACATAAAGAAACTTCTTTATATCTCAAAATTTCCACCTTACTGACATACCGTAGACATGAAAAGAACAACACTTTCCCAAAAACACATTCACATCCTGTCAAATCTTTTCTCCAATTCACCACCACTAAAATAAAATTATTCCTCCCAATGACTCAACTACCTCAATCTTGAAATCTGAGTCAAAAAGATGACACAAGATCATTAAAATAGCGAATAATTCAGTCTGCCAATGGGATTGGCAAGCTGTTTGCAATTAATTAAGACAAATTTACCCCCAGGATGCATTCCATGTTCGACATTCCACTTAGCTCCAATGAATACGATCGGTTCTGAGGTCACTTTGCATCTAAATCATTTCTTGTCGCATGACACATTCCCCCATTAGATCATGTGTGAAGGAACTCTCACTCTCGCATTCGGAAAATCTATTTTCATTTTCACTCATTTTCCAAAAAAACAAAAACAAAAAAAAATTTATCTCGGAGAACTATTGTGTCCATAGTTACGACGCATGTGCCATTTTCGATTGGAAGGAACACATTTAGAATGGACTCGGTGCGATCGGTTGCATTGGTTGGACTCAATATGTTTTTGGCGCTCTCTAGCGGAGCTCACTGTTTTAATATTTAATATTGAAATGAGAGAAAGCGTGCTAATTTTCCCTCATACCTTTGTTGTGTCCAATCCATGGCCAGCCAAAGGTGAGAGAAGTTAAGAGAGGTGGAACACTGATGGGTGACGAAACTTAGCACATTTAAATAATTGCCAAAAAGTGTTGAGTATTTTTTAAACCGTTCCTTGAAAGTGAGATTGTAAAGTGAGTCAGTTGACGTAAGCTACTTCTGTATAGTAACGTGGTTTGACATTCTTAACTACCACTGCACTCGATTCAATGATGAAGCACATCGATCTGGCGTACCTAGATAACATCCTTAAAGCAATCTCCTGACTGCAGCCAAAGGGGCTAATGGAAAGGCCATCAACCGGAATAAAATTTCGATTTTTACATACGAGGCTAGAACCTGACATTACCAGGCCAACAAGGCTTCTAAACTACGGTAGTATATTCCAAGCGGAAAACCTAGCTGTCGCAGAAGTGGCCCGAAAATTATCCATGAAACTATCTTCAAGGAAAGTCATTGACATTTATTGAAGTCAAAGCTATTAAAACGTTGCTGCGACGAGCTCAAAACACTTAACACGAATCTGCGAATTGATCCAGCCTAACACATCCTGCGAGCTCCTTTCATCTTGTGAACATACGACCTAGAGATAGTTTTACTTCTCTTCCTGTTTCCATGAGACTCCACTGACATGTAGAGTGCACTGAACAGGCCTTAGGGAAACAACCATCACTTTCAATTTGCCTACGTTTAGCTTCATTCCAGCACCATCACAGACAGGTACATACTTGTTGAGTGCACATTGGAGTTCGGTCTTAGAGGATCCAAGGATCACCAAATCATGCGCGAAAATCAGATGACTGACCCTTACAGTCTGTACTCAGCAGCATGGAGAGCAGATCAGATCCCAATTTTTGTGCGTGATACTGTGTTAATCTTCAGCCAAATGGTCGTCTGACTGATAGCTTGAAAGATGTTGCAGTGATAAAGAAGACTGAAGAAGTTGTGAAAATCAAGATCTTTTCACAAGCGCCCACTCCTTCGACTATTTAAGAACCATCCTTAAAGATAGAAATAGACTCTGTGCTCACTCCAGACACGCTTGGTATGCCTCAGGTTTTGCTCATACCATTGATGAGAATCGCTCAGCCTTAGGGCAGCTTTGCTGCATATCATAACTGCATGCTCCGAGTAACTGAGTCATGATTTGAAACAAACCACACGTCGAACTTTTCTAAAACCGGCCACCAAACCATTATGCTTTAAGTAAGGATCGGTTTTGGGACAACAGTGTACGACCAGTACCCATCTGAGGCAACTAGAGATTTCCTGTCGGGTCCAGCAATATTTTTTCTCCACAGAAGCTTTAAGAATGAGTCCTATGTACTTGTGTGATGATACGTTGAGCTTGGTTAGGATAATGAATGGATTTTTAGTTCTCTACGTCGAATATTTGGTTTTGTCTACCAGGAGGGCGAACGGAGGAGGAAATATAACTATGAACGCTACAAGCTGTGTGAAAATATGGATGTAGTTCGGAAAGCAAAAATTCATCAACTGAAATGGCTTGTCCACATCGAGGAAATGGACGAGAAAGGTCCAGCTAAGCAGGTCTTCAAATCCCAGCCACCTGGTCAACGAAGAAATGCTGGGAACATAGGTCTAGTAAACTGGAAAAACCATGCCCGGGACTGTGTAGGATGGAAAGCGGCATTAGTTCAGACTCAGATTCTCCAAGGGCCGCTGGACTGATAAGTAAGGAAATAATGAAAAGGACCAGGTCTGTTTTAGACCGATTGACACTGAGGACACAGCTGTTTGTCCAAGAGGTAAGCTTGCTTAGAGCATATTAAAAAATGTCTGCCATTGTCGGGTGGTGCTTTCCCAATAGATAGATGGCGACATCATCCGCATATGCAACCACCCATGCCGCGCATACTCCTGCATCAGAATTAGTTCGTTAAGGACTAGCTTTTATGGACGAAGAGATAGCACACCACTTTAAAGTGTACATAGGTGTCGCTTCTTTATAGTGGTGGTGTATTAGGGTACCTGGTAAAGTTTTACAATGTACTGCTCGGTTGTCAACATGGCAATGTTAGTGCCGATATTGGTCGTCTGCAGATAGGTTTGAGAAAGTATTTAACAACCAAGTTGATCGTCTGTATGCCCATTTAAGCAGGCAGCAATGGACAAGCTTTGATTTTACCTCTGCGACAGCCTGGCTTCAAACAGGAACACTGCTATATGTGATATGTTGAACAGCAGACTAATTTGCAAATGTTTAGGTTTTCCGGACCCCAGAACATTGATTATTGTGAATACCTTGATCGTTTCAACAGATTTGATCATTTGATAGATGTCCTGTGATTTGAAAAGACTGTTGGAATCTATGGTGCCGTTCAATTCCGTCCACAAGTGCAACATTTTACTAAAATTGTTGCTCCAAAACCCTACTGCTTTTTGCATGACAAATCGACCTTCTAAATGAAAGTTTTCATAATCAAGGTGGCTCTATAGTCCGCGACCTAAACCTCAACCAACAAGCGTCTCCAGCTTGCTTGATTTTTAGCTAGCTGCCTGCAGTTTCGTACGCTCAGTTGGTTAAGGTCCCCTTCCACTTGCGTGCGCCACCTGAGTCGCTGTTCCGCGGAATCGGATTCGAAGATTTTACAGCCGAAACATTGGTGTCCAGCCGCCCTGCATGATCCAGCCACATCAGTCGTTGGACCTTCACTCTTTTGACTAAGTCGATGTCGTGGTACAGTTCGTCGTTGTATCTCCTCCTCCACTCACCGCCTATATCGACGGGCAAGAATTATTATTCTTTTGGTCTTAGCTCTGGTGTCGTTGTTTGAATTAATAACGTAGCCTAGGTAGACAAAGTCCTTAGCTACCTCAAAGTTATATCTGTCGAGGGTGATGTTCTGTTCGAGACGTCGGTGTTGGGTGCATTTTCTTATTTATAGCATTTACTTGGTCTTGCCCTCATTCGCCGCCATCTTTCGTCTCAATATTCGTGAAAACGCCACTGTCATCAAGCTGCTTTCTTACGATTATGTCAATACCATCGGCGTAGGCTAGTACATAATTGGACGGACTTTTAAAAGGTTGTGCCTCTTGTATTGTCGCGTTTTGTACTATTCTGATGTTAAAGAAATCTCATGACAGCGCATCGCCTTGTTTAAATCCTTTTTTGACATCAAAGGTCTCTCGGTGAGTTCTTTACTGACCTTGATGAACTAAAGTGCATTCTCCATCGTCATCCTGCACAAATCGACAAGTTTGGCCGAGATGCCAAAACTAGACATTGGAACTCCTGGGGTTTTTCCGAGATGTACATGTTTGGTCGGCGGTGGACTTTCCTGACCTAAAGCCACGCTGATATAGACCAATCAGGTTGTTGACTAATAGCTTAAGACGTTTATACAATTATGGCAGATCGGATCTTGTAGACGATGTTTAGAAAACTAATGCCTCTGCAGTTCAGAGAATCTCCTTTCTTGGGGATCGGACAAAAAATACTAAGGTTCCATTCATCGGGCATACTTTCGTCCGACCATATTTTACAGATGAGTTGGTGTATATTTCTTACCAGGTCATCGCCTACAGTTTTGAATAGCTCGGCCGTCCTGTTTTGTTGGCCTCAAGCTTAGATTTGGCTATCTTCACGGAACTGTTGGACTACATCGTCCGAGTTGAAAGGTTCATTCTCCTCACAGCAGGATTCAATTCATCATCGCCTTTATACAGTCTACAGAAATGCACTCTCCAATTTCCTAAGAATCGATTACGACTGCGACTCTACTACTATGATCGAAAGGAAAAGTTTAACCCCAAATGGACTTCCAATCAATTCCTCATAATATTTTCTTAAATGTGCCACTTTACACATAATTTTTCAGTCAGTGTATTCTAATCGAATATTTTATCCCCACTCCACCCCCTTTTTTATGCACGTCCAAATACAAAACCCCCATCACCTCGGTCCATCGTGCTTTTGGGCCAAAAATACAAAATACAGCCACTTTCTGTCGACATCGGTCAAATCCTCCTGTTCTTATTTCGTATTTAGAAAGCAAGCATCTAACCGAGAGCGTGCCCCCCGAATCTGAACGAATCTGAATCTGAAGTGTGAGTGACATTACTATACAAAAAAATACAAAAAAAAATTATTTTTCATTTAAAAAAAAAATAGAAAACCCACAAAACACATTTCCTATATAGTCCCGTATTCTTTTTTGTCGTTTTGTTTCTCCTTTTTCTGTGTATCTTCGTTCGGTTCCTTAGAGTTTTGTTTTTTTTTTTTTTTTTTTGAGAAAGGGAAATCCAATATCCAATTCGGGTGTGTTTCGTTTTTGAAATATTTCGGTTTTGGTTCAGTTTAGTTAAAGTGCTTAGAGAACGCGCAGTATTGTGCAACGAAAGTGATTTTTCACCTACGAGTCGCCTTATCTATTCAAAACGGTAAGTGACGCGATATACAAATTTGATATCTATAAGTGTCATGAACTGTTGTTGTCAGAAAGTGTATCTGTTTGTCTGCTTGTGTTTCAAAGTGATGGGATTCAACCATCCCTTCGGTAGAATATCCTGAAAAATGTTTTCGTAAATTTTTTGTACCTTTTTTGAAAATGTTTGCAAATTTTCAATTCTATATGGAAATCGTATTTTTTTTTTCGAAATTTTATTCTCGACTTTTGTGTAGGTGGAAGGTGGTTTGTTCATAGATAATTTTTACCTCCAAACCCCTTGCGCCCCACCTCGATCGCTCTGCTTCGATATAAAAAGAAACAAAATTTGAATTTGTTACAAAAATAGCCGGCAACACACGGCTAACAACCACTTATAACAAAAAAAAAAAACAAAAAAAACTAAAAGAAAAAGAGTTGCTAAAGTCTCCAAACGTACGCACTAGATGTATCTAAAATTTTATATCGCGTATCTATTGGCATCTTACCTTGTGGTATCATCGAAATTTTTATTTCAACTTTTATTCGCACAAAGTGGCAGCCTAAGGATTCTACAAAGTTTACACTCAAAAATGAGCTTGAGTGAATTTTTTTATTCGCAAAATCAAATAGAATTATATTTTGAGTTGTTTTTTTTTTTTTTTTTGCAACAGAACTTGTGTGTGACTTATATTTTTATTTTAAGAATTTCCAACGTTTCATTGGAGATTGTGTTTTAAAAAAAATATGCGAAACGAGAATAGTGACAAATGTGTATACTTATGCCGGCTTACGCAATGAATAGGTCAAAAGTGTCTTGTCCTGTTGCCTTAGTTTTTGTATCGCTATATCTGTCAACATGTTGATGCTTTTTTATTTGGTAATTAGACAAGATGTTGCAGAAAAAGAAAGAAAGTGTTTTATTAGACTTTTTAGAACAGGTTGCAAAGAATTTTCAACTTATTTATGATCTTCTCTTGAAGTTTATACTTGAAAACTTAACGTAAACAGGTGGGCGTTGCGATATGAGTGAAGTATGTACATACATATAAAATAAAATTTATTTTTCAAATAAATCTTGGAAGAGGGAAAAATAGAATATCATACCATTGGCAACCTTGAGACATTCCATTTTTTGAATGGAACGAATTAATAAGAATATTTCGGTAATTTTCGCCAGTTTGAAGGATTGCCAGTGAATATTCTTTATGTCGAATTGGATATTCTGGGTTTCATTGTCTGGTGATGTAATGGCAATCCTGCGCTGTAGCACTTTTCCTACAGATATTGGTATTGTCTTGGTGTCCTGAATGATGTTATCGCCTGTACAATTTATCGCAGTACAATATTTTCACCAGGGGACAGTGCCCTGGATAATATGGCCTTCATTTCGAAAATGAATTGCTCAGGGTCCTCAAGCGTTCGCTGTCTCTTGTTTCGTTATAATTCGTGTAGATCTGCCATGTCATCTGCTGGGAAGCTTTCTATTAAGTCTTTTTAAAGCTTATTCTGGATCGCGTGCATGTATTTGTTGCTCCGCATTTTAGCTGCTTTCATTCCCTGAACTTCTCTGATGTTGTTACTTCACGCTGCCGACGAAAAAACCAACCAGGGGTTGGATCTTGTGAAGCCTTCCGAGGTGAAATATTGGAGGCTTCATAAATATTTGTCGTAGGGTGACTGGGCCCATTGGAAGACCTTCTTGGTTGTATTTTGAAGGTTGGCCAGGTAGAGTCGAACATTATTGTAGATTCTATGGTCCCTTAACCGACATTTGAGGCTTTCACTAGGGTCAGCTGAGTTCATCATTAGTTAAATGATCGGTGGAAGAAGCGGGTCAAGGAGAATGGGTGGTTTGATCACGGTGCTAGGCCTAATCAGACTTTGAGGCATATTGTTATCCCTCAGAGGTTATAATAGCGTTAAGTCTGGGTATTTTAGAATTGGTGCTGAGAGAGCTTTCACCAGGATTGAGAAGCAAAAAATGGTGCTTGTGGTAGTCGGTGGGGATGGTGGTGTAAAGTGTATCTTTCACCAACATATTCACCGACAGTCAAGAAGCGCCTTTAGCGCTAAGTATTTCCTATTGCAACTCATAAAACGTTTCTGGCTGTTTCAGTGCTCTCCGAGACTTGTTAAAACGAAGCAAAGTTAAACTATGATGGGTACTAGGACACAGAGACATTGAAAGCAACGAAATCGCTGACCAACTAGCTGGAAAAGTATATAGATGCATTATTCCTCTAATAGTTCTCTGCTGCATCAGAAGGCGCTTATTTTGCAAGAAAATTTTGACACCTGAAAACAATGGAAACGCCTCGTCTAGAAGAAAGATCGAAGATCACTGCCGGCACAATAGATCTTGCCGGTCGCAGTGCCCCTTGCGTCAGTCCCAGAGCCAATTTGATAATATAAGTTGAAGGACAGGAGACGAGCGATAGGTCAAAGGACACTCGATAAGTTGAAATGGATATGTTTTTCAAAGTGAGAATAGTTAATGTCGAAGAGTACGAAAGGTACTAAAGTTCTTCGAACAGAAATGGGAGGGTTGTGGATAGGAAAAAGTGTGACATCCTACTCTGGTGCATTATAAGTTCCGAATTTCGCAAAAATACCAATATTTGGCGATACAGCTCAGAGAGAGTCCGGGCCTAGCTTCTCGGAACCATTCATGTTGTTCATGTTATATTTTTTTCGAACGAACGAACCGTAGAGGTTCATAGAGGTCCGTAGAGGAACTGACCCAACGCCCCAATAACTTAGCCACGGCGACCACATAGAATTTTGCAGGCCTCTGCAGTTTCGTCTCGTACGACTGGAACTATGACAGGGGATTCTACAAATTCGTAACTTTGTACCTAATGGAGTCTAATTGATGGCTTAACTACATTCAGCACTGCTTCAGGACAGGTTGTACAATTTTAAGGTATTAGATTGACAATCATTTACTAGTCTATGAAGGTACCTTCCTCTAGATCAATTGAAACTTCACACTTTTGTTTGAAGAACTAATTTACAACCTTTATCCATCCAAATTAAATAACTCAAGTGAATGTAAATCCACCAATTGTCTATCAAATTAGTATAGTTTCTCTAAAGCTTCCTTCCTTTTCAATTCTAATCACTTACTCGTAGTAGGTACTTTAAAATACCTCTCGAGATCCTTTGATTCCACTTCACTTGTCCATTGCTCTATCTCTCGCTGTGATTCACAGAAACACAATTAATTTTCCAAATCAATTACAATAGAACAAAACTCAATTAATTTACATGTAATTCCCCAGCGGAAGTAATTCATCCAAGCGTCCTCGGAAGCCAATTTTATCTATAGCGCGCAACAAAACTAAACCCACAACCGAACACGAAACACACAAAAGAAATGCCATCCATTGTCGAATGACATTTCATACCACCAATCTACCCATCTGTCTATCCTGCCAGCACCCTACCCCCTCGCCCCAACTTAACATTACTTAATTTCACAATTCACGCTTCTTAAACGAACCAACAAATTAAAATTCTATTGCGTAAACACATCCAATGCCAGTCCTCTAGTAAGGTGTCAGTCCTAAGTGCGAAACGAAGGCGAAAGATAAAATTGCCACCCTGTAGCCAAAATTGTGTAATACCGTTTCGTTACTTTCGGGGGTCCTTTGGCTGGTTTTGTTTTCATTTCGGATAACTCAAATGGTGCTGCCTTGCTCTGCGCCGTGCCATGCCATGCTATACCATGCCAAGCCATCGCATGCCATGCCTCTAATTAATCTTCGTCGACATTAAAGCTTAATTGAGATTTTCTTATTATGCCGCTCGCATTCCAATTCCATCATTCACCTTTTGTGTTTGCCGCAAAAGATTCAACAACCCCCAATCCGGCTGCAGCAGCACCCCCGGGGGCTCACCTCTGTAGCTGTACAACAAAATCTCGTTCAACAGAGAGCCAGCCTCTCGCTTGTCGAATCTTGGTGTTCGCTTAACAAATTTCCAAATTATTCAAAATATTTTCATTTCATTCGGCGAAGATGGTGGAACGGATGGAACGGAAGAGCACAACATCGACCGATCCATCCGATGGCTAAAGAATCGTTTCTCGGATCCCCCAATTTTCTTCGCTCAACAACAGCAAATCCTTACAGAAAAAAAAAAAAACAAAAAGGAAAATAATTTTTGACTACAAAGGAAAAACAACATTAACAAGGACGAACAAAACAAATCCGTTTAAGACGTTCCATCGTTGTTATTTTTGTTGTTGCTTTTTTGGGGGTAGTCAGGCGTTGGAAAGACTCCTCTTTCGTAGAAGGGGGTGACAGAAGTGGTAGGTTATACGCGTCACAGCGGGGGTTAAGTAACACTGCGTGGCAAAATATTAAATTAGAAAATTGAATCACAAAAGCAGGAAACGTTTTATGAAATCTCTGCGTGCAGAATCCTAACGGCAGCCGGTTGATTCTATGTTCTCCTTTGAATTCCTTTACGCTGTTAGAGTTCTGTGCCCACAGAGTGATTCATGTAGCATGTTGGTGTTGTGTGTGTTTTTTTGCTGAAAAAAAAGTTAGGTTTGCTTTTTATTAAATTATATCCATTCATGTTTGGACAAAGGTTAGAGGTTATGTCTGATGACGACACACACAAAGGGGTGAGAAAAATAAAATAGAAGTATACATGCATGTAGATATGTACAATGTTTTGTTCAAACAAAAACAGTTAAACATCATTCTCTTGGGCAAGTTGGGCATCATTTGCAATTCTACAGTATGTGACGCAGGAAGAGGATGTGGTCCCTTCTGGTAATAGTTGCCGATGTTATTAGTGGCAAATAGTGGCAACCAACGTGCTGCTGTCGAGACAATTGACATGTATAGGCGTTCAATTGCAGAGGGTGCAGAAGAAAAATGCTCCCAAATGAAGCTTCGTTTTGAGAGAGAAGTCATGGTTATCTCCTTCGTCTCTACAGCTCCTTTTGTTGTGATAATGTGAAATAAGCTCGAACTCTTTGAACATTTTTAGGTTTGTCTAGTCTGGTACGTTGTAGCAGGTCCATCCTGCTGCTTGATAGCCAGAAACATGCCTAGATCTCGGGTTTCTAGTGAAATTGGTGGGCTCTAGAGGAGAACATTCAATGATAGTTTATACGACCTGTAGAGCGACCACTAACTCAGCTTTGGTCGTTTGAGATGACTAGGACATGTAGAGCGAATGGACACCAACGCTCTGGCCCGGAGAATCTTCGTATCTAACTCACAGAAACCAACTTAAAGTGCGTAATTGGAGGTGGATAGCTAAGGATCGGGCTAAGTGGAGACTCTTGTTGGTTGAAGTTCAGGTTCACCTTGAAGTAAGGTAAATTTGGCAGTGTGGTGCCGCGCTTGGTGAGCTTATCAACCTTACAATTGTTTCCTACACCCAGCCAGGTATCCAGTATAGAAACGTAAATATATATAAAATCTTGCCAAGAGGTGAGGTTAGGAAGACTGACTTAACGTTTTAGGGCTACTTGGCTGTCCTTAAATTAAAATCCTCTTTAACCAAGTTAAGGCTTCCTTAATCGCTATTATTTTCGCTTAGCTTTTCTGAAAAAATCTTTTTCTTCAAAGTGCACGGCAGCATCCCAAAATTATCTGTTAGGGATGTTAACCTTGAAATTTTGGTCGAAGTTGAGCAAAGGTAGGGTGCAATCTGTGTCTGTCAACAAAGATACAAATTTGTCTTCTGTAGATCCGGACTGCTAATATATGTTAGTACTGAAAGCTAAAAGGCTTTCTAAGCTGTTCCATTCCGTTCAACTCTTTCTGAGCTGAAAGCTGGACATTCCGTTGAGATGTGAAGAGATGTCTCTTCACTCTCGAGACAGAGTCTTCTTGAATTTGCTGCAAGCTTCGTTCGATGTAAATGATTGTTCTAGCGACAGTGTCCGCTGAGGAATTCAATTAGTGCTCTATCGAGATTCACAGCGAAACTGGATTTTTTTGTGACGGTATTGGGAATAGTTATAAGGCTTCTTTGGATTCTTGCACACAGATACCTTTTGCATGTCTTGCACACAGTGATTTGGTTACTCCATAGAAGGGTTCGGGTCCAATGAATGTTGTTTCCGCGCCGTCTTTTACAAGTGCGTCGGATTTTTCATTGCCCGCAAGTCCACTTTGTGCAGGAATCCAATGAAGGATGACCATGTTGTTGTCAGCTAGGTTTGAGCTTACATTGCGGGTTTCTAGGACTAGTTTGGAGTTGATGACGTGTATAAGTCTTCGCCCTTCTATAAGACCAGAGGTAAACTCTTCCTTATAAGGTAAACCCTAGCCTACATAATGTATTGTTTCCTTGTATTGTTCCACTTACCACTCAGCACTGGTACAGCATTAAAAATATCTTTGGTCTAGAATTCAGCTAGTTTACAAAACTCTCACGAATTTTATCCCCAAGTGTCTATTACAGGCACTTATATCCTTTGAAAAAGTCTTACAATTTTATTTTACTGCCCCCCCTTGATCCTTACCTCGTCCGAATCAATGAAACCGTCTAAACTGTCATTTTATTTGACTTTTTACTTATTTCTTCATTTCATCGACACACTGTGCATTACGATGTAACTTTCATTACATGATGTTCGGGATGATGCCATTGCTCCTTTATTTCTTCATCATACGTGATCGTGATATTGGTGGTGGTGGGTGGTGGTGGTGGATGATTGTACTGCTATGCGAAATGAAAACTAAACTGAAAAATGTTTCAAATGTGGTGACAACACACGACAATGACAACACACGACGACGACGACATTGTGGATACTGTCCCCTCTGAATAAGGTACCGCTGCTATCAAAATTTATTTTTAAGGTTTCTCATACCAACTCCACAGCAGTGAAAGAGAGAAAGACCACGAGACACACAGAGAATTACGTGCATTCCATGCGAGTTTTACCAAAAAAAGGGATCATATTTCATCAGATTTTATGGTCCCTTCCATAACATTGAAGATTCCTTATTTTTTACGCTTAGATTAACAGGTTTATTATAAGAGAAGCCTTAAAATTTGTTTTTATTATTATTGTTGTTGCCGTTATTTAAAATCAGACCCACCACCCGACAGTGTGTCGTGCTGTTGTGGCCCGTTCATTGAATCACCTTTAGCATTCATTTGATAAAAGTATCTAACATTTTCTTCTTAGCCCTGTGGGTGGTTCTATTCACAAATACACGCACTCCCAGGCTAACCCCAAGTGGAGGTCCATTATTCAGCGTACAGCGTGTGTGTATACAACACCACCGATGATTTATATCCTTTTCACTTTTTTTTTTTTCATTTTTTATGGTGTGATGATGAGAATATTGATGTTGAATGCGAATGAGTTAAGGGGATGATCATTTATATACATGTGTGTGTATTTATGTATACATGTATATTTTTTCAAGATAATCTTTTGATAAATTAACTTTCTTGAAACGGTGTTGGAGAGTGAGCGTTGGAAAGTTGGAGTGTGAAAATTAATTCAATCTAAAAGGTAAACAAACTCAAGCTATACCTACATCATAAGACATTGTAACCAAGATATGGGTAGGCTTTTAAGTCATTAGACAGGATCCCAATTGGAATAATCAATATTTGAGTTTCTAATTATGAGTGAAACTTTCGGCAAGAGATTTGTCCTTACTTAGCCTCAGCCCACAGTGATAATGGAGTAAGGACCACCTCAAATCCTAATCTTATCTAATCTAGCCTCAGCCATAATATTCTCTAGGCCAGTTTCCCTAAGGAATCTGAGGATGAGAATTGGGTCTATAGTTGGTATATCCTTATCTGATATTTGGAAGTTGCCCAAATATTTCATTATGTTTTGGGACAGTGCCCCACAAAACTCCATGATGTGTTCTGGAGTCTCATTGGTCTCATCGCAAAATCTGCAAACGTCTTCTTCCACTATCCTTAGTTTTCTAAGATGTCCTTTGAGTATACAGTGCCCCATTAGGTTTTATCATGAAAGATAAATTGGTGATTGATCTTACGACTAGGAGTACTTATAAGATGGCTATCTTCTCCGTAGATAGCTGGATACGTAAATTGTCCTTACATAGGTTGATGCATACTATGAATCTTTTCCGGTTGTAGTTCCCCACAAGGAGTTTCTTAGGTTGCCTTAGATCTTGGAGGTTATTCCAATCTCTGGCCCTGTTCTCTTTTTCCGTTTTTCTTAACTCTTCCACTAAGGTGTGATCCTCTATTCCGCAGAAAAATGCAGGGGCTTTGAGCGATTCAGCTGATTCTAGCCTGGCTCTTCACTGCTTTCTCTCCTTCAATTCCAACGTGATCGGATATCCAGTAGAGGGTTACTTTGTTGTTTCTGCCCGATTCATTGAGGCTTGACTGTCTGACATTATCTCAAGATGGATTCGAACACATCTGTTTATAGTGCCTGTATCTGTAGTATTCCTGAGTTCACTAGAAGAAGCTGTCGTGCTGTAGCTTCAATTGAGTCTAAATTGCTTTGGCTGATTAACTGCTTCAGCGTTGTAGCTAGCTATCTCGCTAATAACGTGCCTTATCAACATATACTGTTCGGATAGCAGCTTGTTAGGAAGTTAAAGTTAATGAAGGCAGCTTCCCTTTGCTTAAGCAGGAGCACACGTAGACCAGAATGACGGTCTATGGTGATACCGCGCAGAGAACCGGATTACCAGCTTTATTTTACAAGAGAGCATTTCCCTTGTATGGGTAGTCGTATCGGTGCAGACCCCATCCACTGTTTAACGCCACAGACAAAGCTCTTTATTTTGTAAATATTGTGCTTTGGCTAGGTCGCTGAGGTCTTCATAGAAATACTCTCCTACGGTTTCCATTCACAGTTATAATATGGAAATTTTAAGCCTTGGCTTGAAGTCACAGCGTTGCTCTAACTTCTTAAGTCGTCACGTCAGTGTCAATTCCGAACTTTTTATTGAATGTTGGTGACTTGGCGGTGACTGGCTCATTTGCTCTGCTTTTGCTACTAAGGCGAAACTGGAAAGACGGATTACCAAAAGATAACTTATGTGTAGATCCTTTTATGTTTTGAATTCTTTTCCACAGCTGAGTGGTCAGGTCACCACATAATTTAAGACCGATGTTCCTAGAAGGTCTTTGGATGCATGTATATGAGACACTTTACCATACACTGCCAGATCCGTTCATGTCGTTGACTTGACAATATTTGGACCAATCCCCCAGCTGCATCCTGAACTTTTTCGTTTTCGAAGTAGATAACAGCTTGGTAGATAACCCCGACCTTTACCCTAATTGACTATAGATGTGGTTCTCTCCGGTATCTCTTCAATAGCACTAGACTGATCCCAGTGTGAGTGTAGATCCTTCTGCATTATGGAGCGTTTTGTCAATTTATCCTAGTTATACTTCATTAGTCTCGAATCTGTCAAGTTGAAGGTCAAAAATCGGAAGCATCTTGAAGTTTCTACAAAAAGGCTAGACAGGGGATCACGTAATACAAAAGGAGCAGAGGTTAGCTCTGAAGAGAACTGTCAAAACAGTTTAAGACATTGGGACTACTGTTGCAAGCTTGTGAGACTCTAATAACCTTTTACAAAGTTCTGATACAACTTTTAAAGGATTCCCAACTAGACTAACCTCGACAAGCATTAGAAAGTGTCACAATGGAACCAACAAATGTGGAGTGTAATTCTTCACCCCTTCCTTCCATTCACTGTTTCTGTTTTAATGAAGTGCTCCGTGATGCGTTTGACAAATGCAAGTTAACCCTCATTAGGTCCGTAAATAATGTCCCCTTAGTTCTGACCCTTCATCGTCATACTTGGACATATATCCTGTTCATCCTTGCAAACAAAATGAAACTTAAATTCTATTTTTCGTGCCAACAAAGTGCCAAATTCATATATCATTGTCGAGAATGGCGACACTCGTCTACTATAAACATTGCTGCAGCCTTATGTAGCCCCACTCAAGGTAGGAAGTACACGTTCCATCATTTCAAGCACAATTTTTTTTTTCTTTGCAAATCTACCTCCAGCCCTAGGTGTAGAGAGACATAGACATGTGCGAGTATAACTTAAGAATTCCACATGCAAGGAAGGAATGAAAAAGTGGAACAAATGTTTTTGGCAAGATGATCTCGTATAATGTTCGACTTAGGCATGCGAACCTTTATGTTTGTAAAAGTTCTAAGGAGCTTGGCAACGGGACATTATATTAATGACACATTTTCCGCCAGAAAGTTATCCTCCTATATCCTGTTGTCTGTTGTCGCTCTATGTTGACTGTGTCCCGGAATGGATTGTTTTGGCAAAACGTGTGTGTGTTTGGTGCTCTATCGGCAGCATCAGTGTGTTGCGTTTATGTGAAATGATAAATCACTTGCTTTAGGGAAGAAGCCTCGGTAAATAGGTTCAAATTGCTGCCTCCCTATTAGCATAAACTGTATGCATAGCTTGCAATTGTGAATATTCTGGTGTTACTCATAAGCTCTTGACACCTTCGAAGTGTGTGTCCTTCAATGGGGATGGGGGGACGTTCAGACAATTTATTTTAAGGAATTTTCTTTATGAATTGTCGAGTCTGGCATTCCTTTTACAATGAGACTTGTGCGGTACCTAGAATCTTGTCGGTGTCGTATTTCTTGTGTAGAATTCCTGAAAAAAAGTCACATTGCCACACGCAGTCACTGTGGGTGTGGTGGCACACATGTTAGAAGCACTCCTTTTACAAAAGTCTGGCTTTCATTGTACGGCAGAAAGAGTTCCAATGTCTATTATCTAGGAATCAAGCAACCATTTCAGTGGAAGCGGATAACATAAAATCAAAAACGTTGAGTTGTGTAGTGAAACACGAGACGGGTAAAGTGAAAGAAAATTCTTTTCAACAGTCGTCCTGGTTGTCGTACAAGTACCTAACTCATATCAGCGTGTACTTTGTAACGTTCATTTAAAAGGCACAGTTATTGAGTGGGGAAAATTCTTTGAGAATAAGAAGAGCTTTGTGTAGAATAATTGGAAACGTTTAGCTACCGATTTAGATACTCCTTTGAGAATGTCATGATATTTGTGGTATTGATAATTGTGTCAGAAACTTGCCAAGGGGTGGCTTTACTGTACGTATCGTTTTCTTATATCTAAGACTGTGATCGGGGCTCCTTTTTCAAGAGTCTTATTGTGCTATGATTTCATTTGGATAGTTGAGGAGTTGGTTTCTTAAAGTTTTCTTTCTGAAGCGTAGTTAACATTTCAAGCAAAGTTTTGCCGTGAACGTATCCAGCAGATTATATAGGGGTTAAATAGGGTTCTGGCTTAGCTTTTACTGGAACCAGCTGTTGGAATCCAATACCCTAAGCCTATTAAGACAGTCGCATAACCATTTGACAGCCACACTTAAACCAGAGAAGGTCATTTGTGATACCACATGGATCTGTGATTTCTCCAGAAAACCTACCCACAGAACCATTCGGAGCCTAGCATGAACCACTTGATGCTGCTTATTCTGGAATCAGTCAGTTCTTTTAGACTGTAGAAGGATCTGGTTCTTAAGAGGGCTTTTCTTCGGGCTGAGAAGACTGGACACGCACAGAGAAGGTGGAGAGTCATCTCTTCCTCCTCCTCGTCCATACAGTTTCTACAAGAATCATTATGGGGGTGGCATATCCTATTGGCGTGTCTGCAGTGTCCCATTATTACACTCACTATGGTACTAATTAGCAACCTTTTCTGTCTAATTAGGCAGTAAGACCGTTTGTTATCCAACTGGAGATCTGTTTGGTGACGAGGCATGTGAAGACATCCGTCCACCTACGGTCCAGCATGAATAGCCGCGCCGTTGGTGTGGTTCTTAGGACCCCACTGATACATATACACGCCCATCTTTGTATTCGACCGAGATGGTTTCGATGTATGGCTTTATCCACGGCGTTCCACCAGATGGTCACGCCATACGTCAAAATATAAGTGAAGGCGGATATATTGTCAATTGTTCGTGGTTGTAGGCCCCACTTGCTTCCTATTACATTTTTGCAGCCATACAGAGCAGTGGTGGCTTTCTTTAGAATGTTGAGTATCCAACTGAGCTTCCTATCTGATATGAGACCCAAATATGTCGCTTTGTCTGCGAGTACAAATCTGGTGCCGCACAATTTAGGAGCATCGAATCGGGGAATTTTTTATTTCCTTGCAAAGAGGACTAATTCAGTTCTTTTGGAGATTGACTCCAATTCTTTACGGTGCGGGGGTCTTGACTTTTAACCGCCTCTAATGTGATCCTGCTTGTGACAGTAAGAGAAGGTTTCTTTCGGTCATCTATCTGATTTGGTTTAAGCTGTTTTCAGATTGCAGTGCCTGATCAGTTCTGCCGAGATCCTGAATTTAGTCATTGATGGAAAAGTCATGAATCTCGACTTGAAATACGTTGGTCTTTTGCCCTAGCATGACTTCATCGGGCATGCACCCTGGTAAGTCACGAGAGCCTTGCCGTTCTTCAGCTTCTTGATAGCTGCTTCAACCTCCTATATTCTGGGAGGGAACTGACTTTTTTGTTGAAACTCCTGGAAGTGCTTCTTAAACACATTTCCTATTCCCTGTGAGTTGGTGACTACTGTCACTTCATTTCGAAGAGCCTACGGTTTGGCCTTGAAGCCATCTGGCAATTGCTTGGCCTTCCTACAAAACTACCTGATTTTGTTTCTGTCTCGCATTTCTTTGATTTCATTGAACTAAGAGACCGTGCATGTCCTTTCCATGCACATGTTTCTTCTCCTTTCTGGCTTGATAGTATTCTTACACTGTGTAAGGAGTGCCTCAACACACTGGGCATCATTTGAAGATGAGTACACGACAGAGGGTCTCTCATTCAATTGCTCTTGGTAGTCCATTGTTACAGTCCAGATATGCTAACTCGTCCAATGTCAAGTCGCTTTTTCTGGGGCGCCTTAAATAGCTATTATTTCCCCCTGTGGAATTTTCTGCAGTGATGTCTACACTTTTTGTCCATTGTACTCTCCTCAGTTTATTAATCCAGTGTCCTTTGCTTGTCTGGCAAGAAAATTAATATAGATTTCGTCGTCCCACTCAAAGACTTCTAGGTCCAAAAGTTCAACAGGGTAAATTCTTTAAAATTTTGGCAAACGACGATAAAAAAAATAAAAAAAAAAATTGTGAAATGCTGAAATAGAAACAACACGCTTCAGAGATATTTTCTTTTTTTTTTATATAGAAACTCGTAAAAAAGTCGACATACGCTGTTCCCATCAATTCCTTCCGGAGGTCACACTCTAGATCCTTCCGAGAAATATTACAAAACATGGCAGAAAAATCTTTCATCCGTTATGGCTATGAATTCGCATCGATTCCTATGTAAACATATTTTTTTTTATTTTTATTTTTTTTTAAAGAAATATTTTGTTTGTTTATTTTGCACAGAAATATGTATGTTCTTATAAATAAACTTGTTTTTTTTTTTTTTTGAAAAGAAATATTGGAAAAATTGAAGCATACCTAGATAGAAATGTACTGGTACTGGGTGGTAGATGAGATGGTACCTGTTGTGTGTATCTTTCCGTGGTACTTACTATCTTAAGCGTCAGCAGCAGTATGGAGGAATTTCCTTACTGAATCCCACGTCAATATTTATTTTTTTTGTTTTTATGAACAACATTTTCGGCATCCATCTCACGGTTATAAGAACATTCTGTAAAAATAAAGCAAAATAATAGGAAAAAAAAAGAAGAAAAAGGTCAGTGAATGTCAGTACACGGCTGTTGTATGAGTATCTATGCTGGAATGGTGGAGCTACTGCTCCATGTTGGATGACTTATTCGAAATGATATTCGTCTTACGGATGGATAACTTTGTCTTGGAATTAATGAGTTTTGTTTATACAAGCAGAATCCGAAACGACAACAAGAGACTGTTGCTATTTTCTAAAAAAAAAAAAAAAAAAATGTAACAGTCTGTCTGTGTAGGGTGTAGGTGGACTGTATCCTAGGGATAAGTGTATTTCGGGTGTGTGCCTGTGCAAGCAAGGAGGTATAACGATTTCATGCCTGAATAATATTTATGACAAATTGCCATTTTGGTTTATTTTTCTCTGTCCCTCTGTTCATGTTATTTTGGAGATTTATTCTCAAGTTTTAGGAGTTCTTTTAGAACAACAATGATTACTGAGGAGCTGAGCGTGCTGGGGATGAACGAGTTGGCAGTATGCTCTACTTGTTGCGGGACAACAACAATATTAAAATGGGTTAGGCCAACGAGAGAATATTTGAAGATGCCTCATTGATTTGATGGGCAACATCATTAGGATTGTTGGAAGTTGGAATGAATTTGAATAGGTCTACGTTATGACTTTGTTGACTTGTAAGCTGTGATGTGGATTTAATTATATGAGTGCGGTTTCAAATGTCCTTGACACTGGTTTAGTAAAGTTCTATTCTTTTATTGAAGTGGCAAGAGAGGAAGCCTGCAAGTTTAAGACAAACGTTTAGGTGCAACCTGTTTAAGTTTGCATACTTCAATCAATCTTTTGGCATGTCTGAGATGAGCTTAAGTGTCAATTGTCATACATTTAACCACCACAGGACCAAATAAATAGTCCATGGGGATGGGAGACTTAGGTAAGGTGGAGTTGAAATTGAAGCTGCCACCTAAAGTCAGCACACATAGACCAATGATATGTCCCTACCTACTCGTTGAACCAAGTTATCAGACCGCCTTGGTCCTCCTCCTTGTTATCCCGGAGAGAGGCAGGGAGGAACAAAGAAGGCTTCTACATAAATCATGTGGGTATATGCTAAGCCCCTATTGCATGCTTGCCTATTAGAGACTGTCCACTTTTGGAGACTTACATTGGACCTTTCGGCGTTTTTGTCAGGTTTCGCATCCAGAATTATTGTAAATGGAAGATGAAGCCACATGTGCCTTTATGTATCAGAAGCCGATTTGAGTCACTGAATGCCGACTCTTCTTAGACGAACCTGAAACTTTATGAATGCATTGTTCTATGTACTGCAAGGCTCCAAATCCTCTGTGAAGATGTTATTGCTCTTTCAACTTTCAAAAAGGCCTACACATGAAGTAGATATTCGCGGCTTTATCAGGAAGTTTGAGCATTTTCAGGCTTTTAAGCAAACTAGCATTTGAGGTAAAAACATCTCTTAAGTTGCAGTGACCTTGTTTCGCACAATGTACGTTGTAAGGTGTAAGCAATTTAAGTGCTGCTTGGCTATCTGAGAAGACGTGAGTGGACAACTTTTGGTCTTAACCTGAAATATTGTTTGTGATGCTGAGTGCAAAGACTTCAGTACCATTGCCTATGTCCATCTTTGATTTGTTCGTATGCAACCATAGGCTTTTGGGGATCATTGAGCCTCCATTTATCCAGATGATGATCTCAATGTAAAACTTTCACTGGAAATATGTCCGTCTTGGTGGGTTTGCTAAGAATTTTCCGGTGTTTTTGTCAGCTTATCTCAGCAGCTACATATGTCCTGTTAAGTGGTAATTATCCTTGAATCTGCCCTTTGATAGAACTTGTAGGTATCTCTGACAAAGCAAAGTTCAAGTGTGCAATGGAAATGTGCAATAGTTAGGCACGACACTAAAATGGGTGTCTCCTCCAACGATTTCTGCAGAAACTGCAAAGACAAAGAAGAGGAAAAGCAGTAATCCACCTTTTATGGAGCTGCCCTGTCCTATCACCACTGAGAAAGCAAACTTTTGGGGACTACTTCTATGTACATCACAGCGCCCTACCCAAGCTCGATATGGTTGTCGAAATTGTGCGGAGCAGGAAGCTATCTGTACCCATCCTGCTACTCACAGCTCCTTCCTTGAGAAAGAAAGGAAATCCATCATGCAAGGTCCGTGGTGCTGATAATCCGGTACTCTACGTGGTATCACAGCCAGGTCTATTTACTTTGAACTGTAGACCCACCATCAGCATGGAAAGCAAAGAGTGTTATCTAAAGACTTTTGTCTTTGTATCAGGGTCTTCACAACTCCAACTATAAGGGTGAATAGATCTCAGTTTTTTTGTATATACTATTCCATATGGCAGGCTTTTTGAATAGGGTGTTCGGCCTCAATGGTTGGTGCATGGACAAGTGATAACCTTTTTTTTTGGCTTAGCTTCTATTTATTGCTGATTCTTTTAAGAAGAATTTAAGAGGCCATCTTCATTTGACGATGGACATTAGGTATAAAAACTCGACATCGTCGTCCAACTCTAAAGCTTAACATGAACGCTTAAGTCAACATTATAGCTTGTCCTTTGCATTTCAAATTTATTCCTTTCTTCGGACCCCACCGTAAAAGGACATAATGCAAAATGATAGCATCGTCGTCACTCATGCATCTTAACTCCCTACAATTAAAATACAAGATTTATCTGCACTCAAAAAGCTAAATAGTCCATTTCCGTCTTCAGTGACCTTTGTGCGTTAATTTCATTAAACAACCAAAAGTATCTATTTCAGTGTTATCCGTAAATCCTGTTTCAACATTCTCCAGATTTAAAAAGTAATTTGCAATTAAAAGAACCTCATGTCTTCTTGTCTTCGACCATAGCAACCAGTAGGGAGAATAGAAAAAAAAACTGGTTACCCCAATTGTCAATGTAAGCAAGCAAGCAAGTCCCATTGCCATAAATGTCCTTGGATACCCAACCACAAGATACATATAAAAAAAACCAGAAAATTCAACATTAATTCCAAAAGAAGCGGAAGCAAAACGTGGAACCCACCCGACCATAAAGCTTACTGCAAATCTGTGCGCCTGTGTAAATTAAGCCATCCTACAAATACCATAACATTTTATAGGATTAAGTTTACACTACATAAATTTTGTTAGCGAAAAATAAAATTAGCCGCGCCGCCACCCTCGTTGCGCTCGCCCGGTTTTCACGAGCTAATCGTCCTCGAAATGCTCCCTGGTCGACTAGCTTTTTTTATGCAGGACTACGATGGTGACGACGACGGTGATGAGACACACCAATGCTGTGTCATCCTGTTCGCTTCACATATTCTCTTGTTAGCGGTCTATGGTGATTTGTTGATGTGGTTTCGTTCAAAAGAAACGAAATTCCACAGAAAACCAAGGACAGGTATTCGACTGTTCATGTGGAATTTGCATATTCCATGGACCGATCCGCCAATTGTCCATAACACACTTGTCACAAATCGCACGAACGGCTGCTGCTCTAGCATATCCATGTTGATGACGATGACAATCATAACAGCAGAGAAGAGGACGACCGACATGAATCCTTTTCTTTTCAATTTCACATTTGAAATTCCTTTTCTTGACTTTGGTTCTGGAAAATTAAAATCTACCAACTATTGATATAAGGGCGGACTGCCACATTGTCAGGACTCGCATTAATTTAATTGGAAATAAGCTTCGTCGGAGAACTTAATGACAGCCCTTAGCCTTTATTTTCGTCCTTTATTTGTTGTCTTGCTTCGCAAATGGGTCGCGATGTCTAAAGTATGGAGCAAGGAAAATGATTTCCTTTGAATTGCACCCTTTCTGTTGTGACGAGTGAAGGACAAACACAGAATTGATCTACAGGTTCTCTTTTCAATTGCACGGGACCGTCCATGAATTTATGAGAGATTCCACTACTTGTATTTAAGTTGAAATTTATTTCAATGAAGTGCTGACAAATTTGTTGAAGTTTCTCAGATGGCGCCGAAGTCGGGGGGAAGTGATAAATTCTTAAGAGTGCCTTCTTGTATTATATATTTAGTTGGCTGGTCGTCCTTGCGAGTACCACAATTTGCGTTGACAGTTTGTTTGGGTAATTTGATTTCAGGGTGTCTCCCTAGGCGGTAATTATAAGTGGGGGACCTTCAAAAATACTTAATTCTATTTATTGTTATGGACAAAGTACTTAAAACAAAATAAACGATACAAAAGGTTGGATTTCTGTTAAATGGGGGCCATAGGTCGGTAGGCATTTTAAAGTTGGCAAATTTCGATATACCATAATTTTTGTGAACTACTTATTCCACGTTGTTGGGTCAAAGTGTAGGTGGACGTGATGGAATTTGAAATGCGGAAGTAGGGAAATGTGTCTTGCCAATTGACATTTAAAATTCTACTCTCTGCAATAGAATTTTATGGGTCGTAGCAAACTGACATTTTGACCAATTGGGAAAGGTGAAAGGGTCAAAATTGTGAATCTACAAAGCCTGGAATAATATAAAAACCGATACGGTTGAAAAACTCTAGAAAAAATTATCTCAGCCATACTCACAGAGGTCCTCCTCAAGACTGAAAACCGTCTAAAATAGAATTTAAGAAGACAAACCATGAGTAGTTTTGGCATTTCTGTCAAACTCTATCGCTTATGTAGGGCGACATTGGAAAATGACGAGTCTTTTAATGTCAGAATTGACCATAGGACGGTACAATATTTCGAAAGCCTGTCGATATTTGGCTGAATATGTGTAAACCAACCTCTAAACTTAATTTCATTTCAAACGCGAGTCACACCTAATATGGTGAACGACCACAACTTGGTGTTAAAAGCTGGACTTTCAAGATTTTACTGTCATGAAGAGTGGGGTATTTTCGAAAAACGTAAAATCATTGCTTTCCCATACAATATGGTGGCTAACAGCAAAGTTATGAAGGTACACAGGCTGTCTTGTATTCGTAATGAGGTCTAACAACACAACCAATCAGAATCAGGAATCAGAGTCTATTAAGGCATACCCATGTGATCAGCGTGGCTCAGTGGTTGAGGTTTGAAGCTCAGAAAGTTTCATAGCACCACCCTCAAAAAAGATACGTAAAATAACGTAACAGGCCCAGGTTCTTATTATGCCGTGACCTGACATGAGCCTCACACTGGCTAGAAATTAGGTGTCCATCACATGAGGGACATCTGAAAACTCTGCACGCAATCATCTGTGGTTTCGCTCTATGGACCATCTGATCCTGGTCTTAATTTTTTTTGCGGATGCTTCAACTTGTCGTTGAGCCATTTTCTTCGGAACACATGCTGGTTTTTGGCTTCCTCCGACGAAACTGGGCCATGGGCCAAACTACAACTAAGTCGCTCAAATACTTTAAGTTAATTGGCACTTCAGGATCCTAAAACACTACAACTGAAAAAGGATAGCCTCCGTACCCAACATTTGATAGTTTGTGCAGTGCAACTGATCTCTTTAAGCTGTTTCTTTTGTAAACCACTGCAGCTATTGTCCATTTGTTGTAGAGGAAATCGCTAAGGTACCACTGATTGTAAGAGGATTCAATTTTCTCTCATACAAACTACGAAGCAATCGGAGGCAATCAAAGATTGATAAGATGTACATATGTACATATTTTTGTAAACAGTTTTAAGGTAAACCTTGAAAGAGAGGTAACAAGTTAAGTCCTCTTTAAACTAAACTTGCTGATCCTTTTGAAAAAAAAAAAATCTTTATCCTCCTTCTAATCAATTAGAAAATACATATGTTCCTCTTGCAACAAATAACGCCATTACCTGATGAAAATATAAATCGAGCACCCTCTGCTACATAAAAGTATTCCATTTGAACATATCCTTACGTCGTATACTACCTACAGCCAGGAGTAGCAGCAGGAGGAGAGTTTGATGCAATAATCGAGTACAATATTGATTTTCAAGTTTTTTTTCACGCTCAACGCAGTTTAGTCGAAGCTCTGAAGGGCTTTGCCTGGAAACATTTAAAATTATAATGAATACCTTTGCAGAATGCGGGTATGATAGGAATGTGGAATGCAACGAGGTGCAACTTAAGCAATATGAATTGCTTGCTATCAAATGCTTGTGTGTAGATGTAGATACTTTGGGTGCAAGATAGTTCATCCGTTTTTGTTTTTTGTTGTATTTGTAGTAAAATTGTTCTTCTGAAGGAGTAGCAGAGAGTTAAGGGTTGCCAAGTCTGTTTGAAAGTTGTATGCAGTTCGAAATTTAAAAAAAAAAAGAAATTAGCGTGCCTCACCCACATAAACGGACGATTGAAGTGGAACTTTTGTTGTTTTCGTCAAACATGCAAATTTCAATAAAAAATGACTCAGCCGCCCTTAGAGCCACAACTATCTACTTTTCGGGCCCTCGACACGGCCGTGACATGGCACGAGCGGCTCCCAATCTTTTTAAATCGCGTAGCACTTTTCAGGAAAAAAAGAAATCACAAATTACTACTTATTGAAAAAACATAGATGAACAACTTCAAGACAACAATGCCTCCAATTTGAAGCCCCTCAAGTCCCCACATATACCTTGTGCCTTGGGAACAATATACACACATTTCTTTATATCGTGTTTAGAATGCTACTATGCTCTTGCGTTTTGTAGTAAGGTTAGGTAAGGTAGGAGGGTTGGCAGGGAAAGGAGGTCCTTTCCCCGTTACACTTAGGTCAATGTAGACCCATTGTGATGCTCTAGTCTAGGGGTTGCAGCCCCCTTACTAGGAACCATACCTAAGCCTATACTCTTTCGTGCCAGCCCGAAGCACTGATGAATCTGTGTACATATGTCGAACACAGACTTGTCGGACAGTTTCTAGATCCTGAAAAAAGTATCTTCCTAGGGACTTAAATTTTATTTGACAGAGTGCTGGACAGTGGCAAAGAAAGTGTGGTGTCCTTGTTTACTTCTTCGTCACCACATCCCCATCATAATTCATCTGTGTTCAAGCCCAGTCTTCTTGCGTGCATGTTGTGCCCGCTAAAGATACCTATTAGGGAAGATAGGTATTTTTTATCAATTTGAAGGATTCTTTCGGTCTTTTATTTGTTTGTAAAATGGTCATAGTTTCCTAGTTATAACACAGGAGCTGAGCGCATTCCATCTATCGTAAGCAGTCCTTTTAATTTTGCTCCCAATTTCCTGTTTGAGGTTACAGGTGGCTTAATCGAGGTCTATTAAAGATTCTTTCCTTGCCACCTCATCAGTTGTCTCATTTTGTAAATTCATCGGATAAGAGAAACGTCTTCAAAGTTTGCAACCAAAATAAAAAAAATGCTATTCGCAAAAGCCCGTCCAAGTTAAACTTAGTTTAAGTGAGTACCAATCCTTCAATTTTTATTATTCATTCAACCCAATGTTTATGAACCCCAGTTTCCACTACAAAAATAACGCCCAACTATTCCGTTTTCATTGCATCACTATCGATACCCCAACTTGTTATCGATTTATGCGTTTTAAGATCCAAATTATATATGTTTGTTAAACTTTCGTACAACCTCTGATAAAACTCTCCTCTTTTCAAAATTCTTTTTTATGTCTTATCATTACGATAACGAGATATTGCTTCAATGGATGGTTTCCGGTTTAGTGGTTTTCGAACATAAACCGAAACCCCATCAACAAATTGCTTAGCCAGAAAAACACCCCAACATAACAGCATCAAAAATAATAATAAAATGTTAAATTAAAATGTTCTCCTTAAAACCGAAACTCGAAAACCATTCGGTCATCGTTTGTGACTTAAGCTGGGTGTTTTAATAATCTTTACGGATTATGTGTGGAGTGGTATAATAAAGACAATCGGGATTTAATTATTTTTTTGTTTTTTTTTTTAAGTTTTGCTCTTGACGACATTCATTGGGCACTGACCGTAACACACTTTTAATTATACTCTTCTGGAGGTTTATGGGTTCTCTCTAAGTATCGTACACTCGAATGAGGTTGAAAACACGCACACAAAATTGTATAACAAAAAAGGAAAATTTATTGCTTTATGAAGTCGTCCCGTCCCGTATTGTTATGACTTTCGATGTTTTGATTTTGTTGTGCACTGAGGCTGCCACCTAGAGTTGCACCTGCAGAAGTGAATGTGCCATAGAACTGCTTGTGGGGGGTTTCACATAAGACATCTTGTCAATGGCATTTTTGCCCTCTACACGAAGCAAATGAATACGGTAACGTATCGAGAATCGAATAATTGAGGGGTTGTTCGAAACGTGTTTTAATTTTCGAAATAGGGTTGCCAAGTTTAGAACTTTGTTGTAGATGTCGTGTATCAGAGAGAAGGCGAATCATTGGTTTTGGTACCAAAAGGTTTGCCACTCTGATAGAAAGTCGGGATTAGTCACAAATTTATTGAAATCGAAACCGATACAATAACAAGGTCGGAGATAAATCAAGTGAGATTCATGGGTGCTTCCTTAAGTGATTTGCTTACTAAGGCTTGCATCCGGATCGGAGTCTACTACCACAACCATAAGAAACAGTTCTGTCAGATATTTTCTTTTAAATTTGACAAAAAAAATTGTTTGTAGTTTATGGATTCCTCTTTTTCTAGGATACTCATACCCGTAGTCTAGCCTTATTGCGTAAAGCATTTTACATACATCCATATGGATTAGTCCTAGTCTTCTTGGTATACCTATATATCCATATCGATTAGTCCTGATCTTCTTGGCATACTTACCCAGGGTGTCAGGACTCTTTTGTGGTACTAAACGCTGCTAGTTAAAAAATGTTCGTAGTTATCTTGCGATGTTATGCTTGCCGTGGTAAGGCACTGCGATCTTTTGTAGTAAAAAAAAAAAAACAATTTTTAGTCGAGGAATTCCTTTAAAGAAAATTTGCCTTTAGCACTGTACGAAGCCATCTGGGTGCATGTCCAAGAAACTTCTTCGTGATTCCAGATTTCACAATGGTATTTTTGGTTGCCCCAAAAGCCGGAACTCCAGAGAGTAGTACTCAAGTACTGATGGATTATCACTTATTCGAATTCACCCTTTTTCATTCCTTTATGCCTGGCATAGCGTCATTGGTCATTTGGGTGTCAATGTACTCTATAACAATCCTTTAGGGTTCTAGGCTAAGGATGCGGTTGTTTCAGTTTCACGAAGAATATCAGTTCTCGTTACGATCTCGGTTTTTAAAGCATCGCTCCTGCTGAATTCTTTACCAATAAAAGGTATGCGTATGCGTTAGCGTGACCATATCCCTGCCTTTCTGAGTCTAAAAGCGGTCTTTACTCCTCCAATCTTAAAATAACCGTTCTGAAACTAAGTGTATGCTATTGTGATTCTCCATCTTATGGATCCTGTGTTACCACTTTATTTTGCTATTCGATGACGATGTATGTAGGCTTGACTTTAAATAAAAGTTTTGTCACATTGGATTTGAGGGGGTGGAGTGGGAAAATAAACCTTTTTCTCAAGTGCATTCCACTGCTAAGCACTTTGACTCCATTTCGAGTCTCAGCTGCCACCCAATTTACTTTTTGAAATGAAACTTCTATAACGAGGGTAGTGACTCAAAAAAAAAATTTCGTCATGCAGATCGTCTAATCAAAGAGTTCAAAAGGGACAGACTAGAGCCAAGGCTTGAACTTGAATCAATTTGTGCGCATGCGTGAAATATCGGAGAGTAAGGAGAAGTATTGGTTTGGGTAGGAGCGTTGACAGGGAAAGGAAGTCTTTCCAAATCACACTTAGGTCAATGTAGACCCATTGTGATGCCCTGGAGTTGCAGATATGTCTGAGTAGCACATACTATTTGCTTACCCAACAAGGTTCCTGGGTACCGTGTTTTCTAAAAATCTTTGAAAAATATCAATCAACTTGAAAATTATCATGTGCACACATAATATACAAATTCAATATGGCGGCTTCAAGTTGGCGGAATAATTTTGGCATTTAAGGTCCCATTCGTCTCAAAATCATTATTTGGGGGTTTCCGGGGTCGTTGATCATGATTTCTTGGTCGTAAATTGGAACTTCAAAATTGCTGACTTATTTGGAGTTTATGATCCGATTGGACTCAAAATTTATTTAGTGAAATTTGCATGTTTGGCAAAAACAATAGAAGTTTCACTTCTAAGCAATTTGTACATAACTCTGTTTACATAAGCTAAAGATTGACATAAACCCATGTTGCTTGGACCACATGAAGGTACTTTATACTGATATTTATACTGTCATCGTCCCTTTCTCTAAGCCTTCGTAAATTTAATAATTTCATGTTCATCTTGAAACAAGAAGCTTTACCTTAAACAGTCCAACGATTTAAACGGAAACGTATAATCCGCAATCAAAAACCCTCCAGTTAGGTCGGCGGCTCATTTCATTTTATTGACGGTAGGCACTCTCTGCTGCTGCTACAAAAAAAAAAACACTTGGAATTATTACCTGTAATTTCAGGTCGTTCCCCTACGGCTGTGTATCTCAAATGTCCGCATAATACGGCCTCCATTTCGACAGCAATGGTTCTCGCCATTCGCCCAATTTTTTCCCTCTTTCGATGCGTCTCTGAAAATTATGAGTTCCTTTTTTTTCCAACGATTATTATTATTATTATCATCCGTGGCGCAATTCAATTGCTGCTTCGTAAGCATCATCACGGTCTCCAATTGCGGTACAAGTGGTTTACTTTAATATTCCGTGCTCCTCTATTTCAATTCAATTCCATAGATTATGCATAATTTATTATACGTTGCCAATAAAAGAATGATGAGGCCACTGCGGTGTAGTCCTCTACTTATTGGGCAAATAGCTGCGTATATCCGTTGGCATTAATAAGGGATGCGTCAGGTAATCGTGTACTTAGAAACCATTGAGGTTTTGTGCATACATACAGTTTGAATTATTTGATTTTGTTAGAAAAAAAATAAAAAATAGAAAAAGAGAACGGATGTGAATTTTAATTAACTTTCTGAAGCACTCGCCTGTAAATTAGACACGCAATATGAGCTTTTCACTTTGACATTTAAATTTATTTTTAACTTGTGGACAGAAGTCTGTATTGGAGAGTCAGGTGAATTGATGGGGTCAACTACCCCAACTCTGCCTTCTATCCTCTTCGATCCCGGGCACGCTGTTTCCAATTCTCCAGACCAAGCGCTATAGGCACCCGGGGGATACATTGATTCTTAAAATAGAGGTTTGGTCTTCCTCGTCGCCTTGAACCTGGAGGCTGAGTCAGTGAAGTCGACGTATATTAATTTTTAAAAGTTGAGTTGTACATTGCGCGGCGTGTTTTGCAACTTCATGCCGCACATCTGGATCAGTTTTGCCAGAATCCTGAATTCAACTGTTGCCCCAAAGAGCTCAAGACGTTGAATGATGAAATGCTGTCATATGCGGTCTTGAAGTCGAGAAAAAGTTGTTGAGTCTCTACTTGAAATACGTTGGTCTCTTCCAGGATTCACCTTAGCCTGGCTTCAGACATTCATATAGTACGTTGGATAGGATCTAATATGCGATATTTAGCAGGGATATGCCTCGAAAGTTGGTGTAAGATATAACATTGCCGTTCTTGTAGATGCACATATGCAGCTGATATTCCAGTTATCGGGACATATTATCGTCTAACTTGATTGATAATTAGGTACACGCACCCTACCAAAACATCAACTTCGTATCTGAAAAGCTGTCTGTTGATCTTCAGCTTTTTGTAGCTGCATCGACAACGTTTGTACTGGGAGGGAAGGTTACTTCTTTGTTGACTGGAGGTGAGCGATCTTCTTGCCCTATCGCTATCACTTCGCTATGGCCATTCAGCAACTGCTGAAAGTCCTGCTTAATCACATTTACAGTTCCCTGTACATCGGTGACTAGGTTCCCTGGGTGGATGAGTCGTGCGACTTTTCAAGAATGTCCTCTTCTTCATTCTCATGATTCACTGCGCAGAAGGTTTCCTCGACGTCAACTATCAAGAGGAGAAAGTCAAACATCGGAATACACTAATCGATTATAATTCTATTGACGGTAATTTCTTTACCATAGTTGCACTGCCTATGTCAGTTGATGGCTCTCCACAGAATCACCTTTGTTTCAGAAAATCCGCACGAAAAAGAAAAACGATTATGTCTGTGTCATGGGTACGAACAACTCCCTCATATGGGGCTTCGTTGGTATCACTGGATTGCTGGCAAGGCACTCTTTTCAACGATATGAGATTTCTGAGAGCTGCCTTGAGAGTTCTTGATTTATTTGAGCACTTAAAAGGGGATGTTACCTATCCGTACCCGCTTACATTCCTAGAAATTTTTGAAGCCTCAAATTGTTGGTTAACAATGCGGGTTACACAGCGAAACAAGGGAGTACATATCCGGGTATTACTGTATTTCTCCTTGGCTTTTGGACGAGTTTTGTATATGCCAACATTCTGTTGAATTTCATTAATTTTGAACTTCAACCCCATGCAACTTCACCATTACTACTCGATCATGATGTTTTATAAATACAAGAAATCCATAGATCTTCTTGAAACCTGTCGATGAAAACGTCAAAGTGTATCCTAGCTCCAACGAACAGAAATTATACTTCGCGAAAGTTTCCGAATGCATCGAAACGAGCCGTAAATGGCGTCGCGCCCAACTCCGTCTCGCGCATGACATCACAATCCCCACTAGATGATTCTTTGATTATTTGACTATCAAATGGTATATTTTGATTTTGGATATAAACAACAGTTTCTGAGTTGCAACACCAAACTCTATCCCCTGATTTTGTTATCATTGCATTTTTTGTGCTCTCCAAAGAAAATTTAAAGATGTATTCACGTCAAAATGAGCAAAATTTGTACAATTAGGCGTATGCGTCGAGTCTTGAAAAAAAAAACGATACAAGTAAAATGTAGGAACGAGTTGGCGGACTTAACTTCAAAGTTAACTTACAATTTAAAGCGTCAATCGAATAAACGGATCGACGCTTTTGTGTTCAATTCAAGTGTTCAAGTTTAGCTGGAGGCTGTAAAATGGGTCGCGGTCAATGTATTTATGAGAAGAATATTCAATAGAGTAAAATCATTGCGAAATAATTTTTCTACACCTTATCATCATTAAAGTTGACTTAAATTTATTTTCCAGAAAAAAAAAAAAAAAAATAGTTCCACTAGAGACTAGAGTGTACTTTTCATTTAATTGAGCTTATCCTCAGAACTGTTGGCGGGACTTTTTCTTTTGCTACCAACTTTTGCACACGAATATTATTCTTATAATGAATGTAGCAGGATCTACGTGCATTTTTTTCTTCGTTCTTTTCTTCTCTCTACCATCCGTTGACGAATAAAATGTCATGAATAGAGCAGAGAGGGAACTGGGTATGAGCATGGAAGTCGGAAAAACTGAGATGACAAACTTTCAGACACGTAATTCTTTAGCACATTTAATTGAAATCCGAGAACATAGTTGAGATACTGTTTTTGCTTGTGATGCTTAATTTAGACGTGTGTCGGGCTTAATATTTTTTTATTACATACCCACCTAGATAGTATGTCTGTATGAACTTATGTGAAGGATATATGAATTGTTATTACATTAAAAATTAATAAATTTGTTTTATTTGCTTAAAGATTTTAATTTTTGGTTTTGCTTTTCTATTTGCAGGTAAGTGAAGATGTACGAATGTTTAAAACTGGTTAAATACATGTTGGTAAGGTAGAAATAGAATTTAACATTAAAAGTCATTATATCTTGAATTCCATCCATTTATGTGCTTCGTAGCAACAGTTGCACTAGTGATTTGATTTGAATATCACCCCGAAAAGTTAATAAAACCTTTTCATCTGTTTGGTGAAAGTTGTGCTTGATATCCAAAGCACCAAATTCATTTGGCGAAATGATCCCCTTCAATGGATTAGAAACAACTTTTCGGACTGACAATTCATATCGTTTTAGACGGTTTGCAGACTGCTGACTCCGTTTTATCTTTTACTTTTTTTCTCATTTTCAAAAATCATCTCTTGTCCGTTACTTCCAATTCAATCCATTTCTTTGCTGTTGATACTAGCCTCAGTGTTTCATTTTCATCTTCTCACTCATACCCCTGCTTTTTGGTTGTTGAAAACGGAACCGCAAGATATGTTTAGCTCAATAGTCTAATACCTTCATTGGGTTTCAATGAATGGAGTGAAAATGAAAGCATCCAAAACTCAATGCTGTCTTCAATGACTTAAGCTAGACCCAAGAAGACTGAGTAACCACGGTTGACCTATGTATGTAGGGGATGTGGTGGCAAAGAAGTAGACGAGGACAGACCACACTTTCTTTCTCACGGTCCAGCACTCTACCAAATAAGATTTAAGATCCTAGGAAGACACCAGTGACGTGCCGTGGTGCTTCCAGTAAGGTGTTCACTAACTGCTTCTTCAAATTTTGTCTTTTAGTTACGATCTAGGATCACCGAGGACGTGATAGACATCGATTTCATTTCTTTGATTTTTTTTTTTATCCTTTTCTGTTGTTTTTAATTATTTAAGACACCCTTTTCAGGATCTGTCCAACAAATCTGTTGATATGCACAGATTTATCAGGTTGGCTTGATAAAACTGCATTGTGGAAGCCGAAAAACATTCCATTCTCGGTATATGTATGTTAATGACGATCTTCGTTGAAACGACCAAACACTCGAAGTCGGCACCAAAAACTGTTCTCCAAAATCATACGTTAAGAGTTATAAGACGCAGGGACATTGCGATAGATCCATAGCCTGTTTTATCGACTTTATTATAAATTTTTTTTTTTTTTCAAAAACCATCCCACTCCTTATCATTTTACACTTAAACATACTTTCGGACGTACTGATAAACAGAGAAGTTCCCTCTTAAGCCGTACAACACGGATGTGCTACATAGCTCTGTGCTTCCTTCAATACACAAGCATTTCAAATGTACGTACATCGATATCTCCTTCGTCTCTCCTACAATGTCAGAGCTCTTGTTTAAGGGTGGACATAAACCCTTTAGCGCGGAATAATTATAAAAAAAAATTATAATTTCGGTAGCTAGACTGTCAACTTGGCTCATGTTTAAATCTAAGTACCTTTACTTTGTCCTGGTTGGTCGATCGGAATTGTTGGCTAACAGCGTCCACATTGGATGGTCCATACTGCCTGACAGCGGAATTTGAATTGTCATCACCCATTATACAGTCTGCAGGAATGGCCCTTGCATGTTCTTACTGCTGTCTCCGATCTTACCACTATGTTCCCTTGCAGGCTATGTTTCAGGTTTTGTAGCATTGACAAGTTCCTTTTACCTCTTTCCTGAAACTTCCGAACCTAATTTTTGCTGAAGTATCTCTCTATTGCCTCGATTAGATGCTTCTTCTTTTTCCTTTTGAGAACTCGGTGTTTGACTTTTCTCTTCTGTTCGTACAGCTCGCAAACAGTTCTTGTCCTTTTATGATGCGCCGACATACATTGTTCAACCAGGGATTAAGCTGTGGTGACCGAGAAAACCCCAGTAAATCGGAATCGGTTTCTCTTCGACTTCGATCGGGAAATTTGTCCGGCCATCTCTTGTGATTGTGGCCGTCCGACTTCAAACTTCCTTGCAGCATTTCATTTCCTTGGCGGTGTTTGAAATACCCACTACCCGCTGCAATAAGATAGTGGTTTGAGTGTTTGCTCCACGGAACAATCCATTCGAATTGGGGAGTGCCCTGTGTCGTTTCCAATGTGACCATTGATTAAGCAATAGACTTTCATGTCTCCTTGTGAGTGTCGAGATGTGGAAACAACGTGCTGGCTGCAAAGTCGATTAGCTTGAATCCTTTATGGATGGTAATGTCGTTTTGATAATTTCCGACAATTCTACCTAAAATCGCCTTTTTTCCTAGTTTTGCGTCAAAATTATACGAGACAATTTGGATAGCATAGTTAGGGCACAGCTCGTAAACTTTATTTTAGAGTTCGTCGAAGCTAACGTGATACCTTCATGTCTATGGCCATGAAAGATTCAGAAATGCACGTACTCACAAGTCGGGTTAGGTAACCTTCTCAAAGGTTACGTGCTTTATAATTTAAATACAAACGCAGACAGGTAAATATATTAAAGCTCCTTTTCTCTATCTCAAACAAGAGAAACGCCAAAAGGTGTTTTCAATTTAAAAATCCTTCCCAAAACCCGTCTGGGCTTTTTCTTAGAAGCGAAAGTAACAAATATTAAACTTCCAAAGAGCACCTTCAATTTAATATATTTTTTCCTTCTTCCTTGCATCGGTCATGCAAATTTTCAAATTTTAAAGTCAAACTCAAGGACGAACAAAATCCATCATCTCCAGAAGAACCAGCTGTCATCTAAGGAAAAACTCAGTTCGGCCATGCTCCATCAAAAGAATCCGCATTGCAATAATATTCAGCCGACCAGAACAGATGGCGGCCACAGAACATTTCTGATCTGAAAATCGTTTCGCTACAATAGTATCCACAGTGCTTCCATTCATTTTCGGAATTCATCCACAGAATTCATAAAATGTATACATACCCATTGAAAGGGGTCCCGAGCACAGGAAAAAAAAATACGGAAAATAAAAAGAATTATTCTGGCCTCCGAGAATTGAATCTTTTCCACATCTACATCCGAGTAGAATCGGCCTCTGCCGTCCTCTGGTATGCCGCCACCTCTTTGATATGCACCGGAAACAGAGAAATCACGTTTTCATCGTAAATCGCGTGAACATCTTTCGTCTTCCTTCCTACCACTACTTCGATGCCAAAAAAAAAAAGGAACGATTTTAAAGGATAACAGTCAGAATGCCAGACGGCAATCCTTTGACCAGTTCCACTGTGTCGTGGCAAATACTTTGTTACGAAATTACACTAGTAGCGTTGGTGTAGACAATGATGCCAAGAAGGGACGACACAGGACTGCGCCGATTAAGGGCGCAGATTTCGAAAAGGTTAAAAGCGGCATTCCTACGGGAAAACCCCGAACAATTGTATTTACATTTATTTATCACTTTTGTTGGACAGCCTTTCTGGTCTGCTGGTCGTGATATTTATGTGCACTAACTTGCCCATCGACATAAAGTTCGTGAGCACAAAATGGTGAATTCAGTGACGACGGTGTAGGAATGCTTTAAGGAAAATCGGAGTAGTGTTCTCCCTTTAACATCGAATTAAAGTTTTTCCTGTCATTTTTAGTCTTCGACGATTCGACAAAGACGATCCACACTACCGATCCAATATCACACAGAGGGTGCTTATGCCATCAGCCGCTATACCAATAGATACAACTATCTTGAGTTCCTCTCTTTGGTCGTTCTTTCTGTCGATACGGGCTACATTTTTGGAAGTGACGCGACTACCTAGAAATTATTGATAAAGACGGTACACTTTGAAATATCTCACGTTGTTCGGTTGTTAAAGCCTGTTGTTTGGCAAAGTTATGAGAAATTAGTGTTCAATTTATTCTTATAGGAAACCACCAGAATCGTTTAGAGCTTTCCTGACCAATTCTGATTTAACAGAGCTCATTCTGAGTGCCATTTTTGGTTCTCAGTAGCTCTATTCGATGTCTACTGTGATCAGATTCAGTAATGTTCCCATTTCCCCTGCAGGGAGAGCATCCTTAATCCTTCTTAAATGCTTTCCACCACCAGTGCTACTACTGCAGAGTCGAGTCAGTTTTAACCTTGGAATTGAGGACGCATTGCATACATCAAAAACACGGTTTTCGTTGCATTAAGTCTTGAATTACTCCGAGGTATCCTTCCGTCTCCTTAAATGCCAGATCAATGCAGTCCATGAAAGGGTTCTTCAATGTTGGGATCAATATTCTTCAAAGGAAAAGCCCAATTTTAGTTAACCAGTGATTGATTCACTGACCATTCACTAAGGACAATGCAATCGACCTGCAGAGTCTTGCAGGGAATCGGGTCCGGTTTAAGATTGCTTCAGCGCTTACGTTGTTTAAAGCTTTAGTTCCGTTGTGTGTTGAAGATTGAGTGATTTTTCAAATGGCTTCGTTTGGGCAATATCTAGTGACTTATTCATTATGCGTATAACATTGAGTGTAACTGGAGAAAATCACAAACAAATCCTACTGGTAAGGCCTTTGTGGGCAACCCAATCTGAAGTAGCAGTTGTGATCTATAAAAAAATCGGAATCAGTTTATTTTTAGAACAGACTTCAACCCACCAAACTCTGCTAAACAACACCAAAATACACTCTTTATATTCCACTCACCTTTTCTATCCCTTACAAGTGTTAATGCAATATGAGCTCTCAATTATTTCGTCTAATGACTCCCACCCCATATCACAGGAGCCATTCCCTTTTATGCTTTCTCTTGACGACTTTACAATCTTCTTAGATTTCACCTTAGAAACTTTTGCGTCGACTTTTCTCTTCCGTCAACGTATCATTTTCCATTTCAATTGCCTACTTAAGGAAGTTGTGGTTTTTAGCTCTTCAATCCGCCGCCCCCCCCAATTCACATTTTATTTTCGAAGCATCGAATATCCACTCGAGTTTTTGTTTCGAAAACAAAAAGGATAATATCCTCAGCAACTGATGCTATAACCAAAAGCGGAATTATATTTCAGTAACTTCTGAAGGTGGTGGCATCATAAGATTGATAAACTCAATTTAAGGGATAATGAACCGACCCGCCCTTCAATGTGTCTTCTATGCATTAACAAATATTTTCGTTATGTAATGCAATTAAGCGCCGTCGTCGCACACAAACAGCGTTTTAATTTAAATAACATCCCTGGAGAGTTGTACGTCGAGAGTTATTTATCGCTTCAATAAAATCCAGCGAAAAGGGTTCTTCCGTTGAATCAACGAAGCAATTTCAATCCTGAATTCTCAGAGATATTCCCCATACGACAGAGGAGGAGTCCTCCTCTTCGTGAACATCATGCAATCGCGGCGAAATACAGAATAAATCGAAGTCGCATCCTTCTTGCAAGCATCGCCGCGGCAAGCGACAGAAAAACGGAAAAGTTGCAGTTCACGGAGTGGCACTTGGAAAAGGTAACACACCATCACCATTACTATTACGGCCACAAACATCGACACTACCACTTTGCAGCAGTAATATCCTGATTAATCCTTAATTTTCTCAAAGATGTTCCACTCGGATGACTGCTCTGGGCGAACTGTATGCAATAGAGGAACATCCTTTCTCAGCAGTACACAAATATCCGGACAAAATGAAAATCGAAATTGCGAGCAAAGTCTTTCATGCATCCGTAGTTGAAAGAAGGTCCTAGATGGTACGATATGCGGCGCATTCGGAAAATTGCGCTTGCACTCTATTCGGTTTGAAACTATTATTCGCCGCTGGGATGCAGTCGAGTGCATGGGTATGCATTACATTTTCCCTTTAATGCTGCTCACATAGACAAACATACAATATCGTTCTGATTACGTCTCGGCAATGGATACTCTCTCCATCATCGTCCTCGTCGTCATAAACATTCGAATACCGTGATCATTATTCTTGGCCTCAACGTTCCGCCATCTATGACTTGTAGCAGTCGATTCCATTTAACATTTAACATCACCACCACGAAATGAAGTGCACAGACACTGCCACAGGCAATTTCACTAGCGGCGAAAGCGCCAACCAACAGCAGGAGTTGTATCCTTGAAGCATGAGTGAAGCTGGAGCAACACAACCTGAAATGGCACCATCACAACAGCGGCGCCAATTTGAAATCGCATTTAAGTGCAATCAAGCAATTTTCGAGGGAAATATCCTTCGAAGCTTGAAACAAGTTACCGGGTTGGCAAAAAGAATATTCACCAGTACTGGTGGATGCGCCCTTTAAAAAAAAGTATCAGCCCTCGTAACCACTGCCAGTGAATCCTTCTCCATGTCGATGATATCGACAAAGGATCTATAATTCATGTACGGTAATCAGAGGGAAAGAAACAAACCATGTTACCAGGTACAACTAGGATGATGTAATATGTACGTGTACAATTTTTTTTTTTTTTTATTTGTTCAAGTCCCAATCAACGTAGTCATCATCGTCAGGAACAGGATCAAAATCGTCTTCATTAGCAGACGCTGGCTAATTCGTGAGTTGCTTTACCTCGATTTTAATTTTGTTTATGGACTTCGTGATGTAAAGAGGGACATGGATGAGGAAATTGCAGGAAAGAAAACGAAAAATGTTATTAATTGCGAAAGTGGTGCACCGGTTCGCATAAGGATTGTTAAAAATTGCAACACTGGGTAAATAGTGCAAAGAAGCATCTTAAGGGAGTACCTTCCAGGTCAGTAGGGATTCGTTGTCGAAAGTACTGGTAGAATGAGAGATAAACAACTCATAATAGCAGCGTAACACGATAGAATGCCTGATGAGATGTTGCAGGTTGTTTGTTTTTTTTTTTTTTTTTAATTTTAACAAGGAAGACAAAGGATGAACTGGAACAGTTTAATTGACGTGTTATTTCAAAGAAAATGGAATGAACATACTTAAACTTTTGTGTAGTACAGCAGGGAAGTTTATTTAGTGGACAAGTAAAGAACTGAAGTTCAGTTAAGTTGCAACACAACAGTTGCAGTTTCAACATGGTACCTACAATAGTTTAAATTTTTTGACGTGACTGAAACGTATAAACGTACCATTCCGAATGTACAATTTTGGAAAAAACTGCAGCGACACGGTATTCGAAATAGGTTGCAACAGTATCCTAAATGTCAGCACAATTTTCGAGCTGTTGCGTGACCCTTTAATCCTTTTAATACATCAAGACACACTTTTAGGATTTATACTGCAAACAAGTTCAAGTTGTGGTCGAAGATTGAACATGGTTTACTAGACCACTCCAAATCGCTTGATGTTTTAAAAGAAGAATTGATCCTTTCTGTTGGATTTGAAGACTCTTTGCCTGGAACATCGGACTCCATATGCTCGAATTGTTTAAGCACAGACAGTGAAAGAGATTTAGCTTAATAGACTGTGTTCACGTCTCGAAACAGTTCATAGAGTTTGCGTTATATCACTTGTCCCTTCACTCTCAATGAGATGCGTTTAGCTTAAAAGAGCCTTCATAGTATAAAACCTATCAATCGGTTAAAGACTGAAAGAAAAGGGGTTACAGTTGTCGATAGAAACGATACTCAAGAAAGAAGATCCTTTAAACAGCGCCTTTTACTGTGTTTTCTTCGTCTTTCTAAGAAAGTCGAGTAAGAGCTTCAGTGATATGGAGCTTAGGTTACCAGCACTCATCACATCAGCCCCACAAATCTGCCACCTGATACGAGCAAAGGCAGGAAAATCACATAGGAAATGTTCCGCAGTATCGTCGCACAAGCGTCACAGACAAAAGAAGGAATGTCCCATAATAACGCTAATAAGTTGTCGGCAATCTTTTCTGCTGAAAGACAGCAAGAATGCCGCGGATTTCTTACAGATGTCGGGAAGAATCTGTTTAGTCTGCTTGCATCCTGGAGAGTCATGCCATCTACAGTTGTGTTTGCAAGAAACTCAACCATCGATAGAAGCCCTAACCGAAGATACGGGCAAACCTAACGTGGGTTCAGGGCCGGAGAAGTTCTTCTCTGAACCTTGCCTGACAAGATCATCGGTAACCTCATTTCCGGTGATCCCGCTGTATCCAGGGACACAGACAAGTCTAAGCAAATTCAGTCTTCCAAACGAATTCAAACTTGACCTGCATTCCTGAACTATTTTGGATCTAGTAAGAGGATTGAGCAAGACCTTAAGCGAAGCCTGACTTTCACTACTGACGCAGATACTCCTTCCCTTCCACTGATTTTTCACAATATAGTTCGCATCCATACGTATTGCAAAAATCTCCGTTTGGAAGACAGATGCATAAATACCTAGGGGAAAGTTCAGCCTAATGTTGTCGCTTTCCACTGGCTCCATCTGTGAAAATTGATATTTTGAGAAGATCCGCTTAAGCCATATGGAATAACAGTTTATGCTCAATCTTGCAGCATCACTTGTGACTCATATGATTACCCATGCTTTCTTTAGTTCATCGTTTGTCTTCACAATTTGTTCCCCCATTCAGTCCGTAGTCTTCAGAATAGATAAAGCGTCTCCCCATGTGAAGGACCATCGCTTCTCCTGACAGAAACTGGCATTTGTATCTTTGCTAGAGTTCCTTGAAGATGAGAAGTTTCTTTGGTTGATTTAACAGACCCTTTTCACATATCTATCATTACTAACCACTGACCAACCTACTCATGAGAAGCGTCACAATTTTCTCACTACAACAGGTTGAGACAAACCATTCTTCATTTTTACATAGCGTCCGAATTCCTACCTTAAACATACCATCATGACAAAGCTTTCGATGTAATTTAAGGATTTCCATGAATTTCAGAAATCATGTTTCCAAATTGCATATTGTATTGAACATAAATCACCGCAACCACCCCACACAACTAGCTCAACAATTCCAAAATTGCAATCAAACATTTTATTATTAAATTAATTTCAATTCTCCAAAACAATCGTTGTTATCTCTGGCATTGTGGCAAATGTCCCTGTTGCAGTTTATGGATACTTTTGCACCTCTCCGGAATGTGCAATACCATTTCGTGTATCTACATTTTGTCCTTAAATCCCAAACAACCGATTACAATTGATTTTACATTTCGAAAGGATTTCCCACAATGAGAGTTGATGGTGGTGGTTCCAAGATATGTAATTTTGTAAAGGTATCTGTTTACCACCCAATCTCCTGGTAGAACTAGACAATATCGTAGATAAACACAAAGGACACACAATACCACACAAGATGTAAACAAATGGTAAATGAATGTTCTCAGAAGTCCTTCTCTCTCTCTTAGCCAGTGAATTGTGTCCCTTTTGCAGGGAAGATTTATATTGTTATCCAGTACGGATCACATCAATTTACTTCTAAACAAATGTATGTTCATATCCCCTCCTTTGCACAACTGCCGCCCATAGAGATAACTGTAAGAAGTATGTACGAGTATTGACCGATTTTCAAATTTCGTTGAGTAGATACGACATAAGCTCCTGCACCCAGGACCTAACATGTACGACAACAATAACTGAGTGAAGAACTTACTGCGATAGTTGCAGTTATTGCAACTCTCCTGTTGGTAGAAGAGTTCGAAAATTATGTCCTTTGATCACGAATGCATGACATAGCGGAATCAGAAAGGAAAAAAAAATTCGCAAGGAAAGAGAATATGTTATTTGCCCAATTGAGGATGAAAAGCATCCTTCGGAGGAGTACCTCGTTGTGCTACGATTTCTCATTTCCTGTTTTTTTTTTTAATAAATAGTTAAAATGAAGGATTAAAGTAGTAAGATGCCGTATATCCTTCTTTTAAGATCATCTTCTGGTTACGAAGGGAATTACTTTTTTGGGAAATGATATAGACCTCAAGGTTTTTAACATTGATAATGCCAGAAGGACTGTGAAATCGTCTCACGAATTGCACTTGCTAACGGGTACGCTTGTGTAAGCATGTTTGCTGTTATCGAAGGATACATCCTTGGATGGATTTCGTGATGATATTTACGATTGTCGATATTAGGTGCGCATGAACGGTTACCGTTTGATATCTGTACGACAACGACGAAGGAAATGTGCACATGCTTTTCCAATTTCCTTGCATACGAAAAAATGTTAAACATGTTTGCACAATGTCAGTAGTTGCGTCAGTGTTGTGCTTGGCATTCTGAGAACGTTCTCGACTGGGAGGGTGAAAAAGAAAAACAACAAAAAAAACAAGATTTCCAGGAAGTAATTGTTGAAGGAATCTTAGAGCTCTTAGTACACACACACACAGCATTGGTTGTTTATTAATTTATTTTGCGGGTCTTCAAATTAATTTTTCCGAAGATTTTTTCAACCATCTGCTGGTTCTCATCATAAGGTATTATAAGAGGCTTAAAACCTTGGCATTGAATGTTAATGGAAACATATTTTGTACCTGCTTTTCTAAGCCCTAAGCAGTATGGACTTATTGGCATTGGAAATATGATGAAGGGATTCTTGGAAGCCCATGTAAACAGTGTGTTCTGCTGTATTTGAATAGAAATAACGAATACTAGGCCAGGGTCAGTCTTAACGCAACGTTTGAAGTCTGAAGCATCTAACTTTAAAGGCACTCGCTTGGACTTAAACTGAGACAACGAAAGCTTATATAAAGAATCCTGCTTTATTGACTTTTTTCTGTAGAGATGAATCCACTGCCAAAGCGATTTTGAATGCTTCCAGTTGCGACAGGACATTAATAGAAGAAGTGATCCGTAGTTTCTATATCTTCCAACCAGATATGACACATATCCGTGAGAACTAAGTCCAGTTTGTTGAGATGGTAGTTGATTAAGCAATGTGTCTTGTGAGGAGGTCCGTTAGGTCCGCAATCACCATCACACTTGGCTTTTGAGTCCTCTTATGGTTTGAGGGGTTAGTGAACTTTCTCGATTGTAGACGTTTTTAAGTTGAGTTCCACTTTTAGAGCTTCTCTTGGTGTACCTATGTTTGAACATAAGGTAATTCTTCTCAAAAGCCCCCGGAGCGAGCGATGATGTCGATGTCGTCTATATTTTTCAACAGCTGGACAGAGTGCCTTCGGAGTCAACACTTGTGCACTGTGCACTATCTGTTTCAGAAGAAGATTGAAAAAATCACACGATAGAGCATCTACTTGCCAAAAATGGATGTGTGTTCGAAAAATTCAGAGCTGTTTCCAAATTGCACATCTCGACTTGAAACTCGTTGACGTTTTCCGTATCGTCGCTCTGTGGAAGCCGTACTGGTACGTGTCAATAAGGATTGTAGGTCTTCACCCAGTACGTTGGATAAGTTTTCATGAGTCGAGCTCCAAGTAAATGTGGCTGGTGGATAAGCCACAGAAGGGAAGTAAGCTGCATTGGTGAAGGATATAGAAACATATGCATTCCATCCGAACTAATGGAAAACATCCCACGCAGAGCAAAAAGGCTGTCCTTTTTCGAAGACTTGTCCAAAAATGCTGTAAGCGTTTAATCTCTAATCGTTTGCTTTACGATTTTCCCATCAAACACCTTTTAATCCTGTTTTCGACTACATTCCCTTCCAGGAAAATCCCATTCTCTCTATCCAAACGCATTTCAATGACCAACTTTTGGTTCGCCTGACTTTTGTTTGATTTGCTAGTTGCTCAACTAACAATCAGAAACGTTACATTATGTACACACTTCGTCCTGACCAGAAAAGTATCTCTTATTTCAGTATAGTGGTCGTGTAAACTTTTGCCATTAGCTGTGTGCAATTGACTTGCATCTGCACTATATATGTACGTATGGCTATGTTTACATTCTTCCTCTAGTAATCTACTTGAAATTCGGAGCAGCAAATCAAAAGGAAACAAGAGAAAAAATAAAACGGGAAAGTATATAAGAGAAAAAAACGAAACAAAAGCAGCACAAAACAACTAAATGAAATGAGTGTCAAAGTTTTTCTCTTAGCTTTGAGTCACCGGAAAGGAAAATGGAATTGAATTTCAAAAATTACAACCGTAGCGGGGCTTCTGCGTGACAGAAGAAAAGGACAGAACTCAACTGGGAGTAAATTTCTTTGGCGGTCCTGTTGAAATTTCTCAGACAGTAGACCAAAAGGTTAAAAAATTCATGACAAACATTTAATTTTCTATCGAGAACTGCCTCCGTTTCTTCGTGGAACCCTTTATGGGGCATAGGGTGTCAACAACGCCTGCAAGTTGTTGCATTCAAACTTCTGCATTCTGAATACAACATTTTGTTTCCTTTCGTTTACAGATTATTACCAATTTTGTAAGTCCAGACTGGTCCTCAGGCGAACTTATTTCCGTGAAGTATCCTCAAATTGCTCCTTGGGAACGCCTGAAAGAACTGCAAACGTGTGCGTAGTCCATCAGCTAGACGAATTTTTTCTGTTAACAGCTGCTGTAGGCACGAAATTGAGGAATAATTGGGAAGTCATGTTTCCAAAGTGCTACACGTGATTGATTCTCTAGAAATTCATTCCAGGCAGATGCCTTGTAAGGTTCTACCTCTAAGTTAATTTGAAAGTCTCAGAGACCCTCTATCCCACCATGAATCTAAACACTACTGACAAAATCAGTACCGTCCCGATCGAAGCAAAATGTAAAAGGCTTTCAGAAGGAAAGGTCCCAATTTGAATGAGCGAAAGGTTTAGAGACTTGAGTGGGCTTGGTTAGGAGGAATATAATAAAATATAAAACTATCCTGGGCATCAAAAAGCAAGCGCTATGAACAACTTGTGATGATAGTTGCGATGATGGCTTTCATGATGATGTTTAAGTTGCTCTGTTGCTACTTCACACATTCTCAACCAATATTGTGGGCAATTGGCCTTATCCTAACAATAGCTGGGCAATGCCCAAATCCACTCACACTTACGGCTTGTTTATGTTTTGTTTTAAAATTTATTTTAAGTGGGCTTTAAAAAAAAGGATGACAGAAACTAGTCAAAAGATTTACTTCTTGGCTCCAGCCTTCTTTACCTTCAACTTAAGGATCCTCTTGCGTCTGTCTTTCTTCAAAACACGGGTGGTACCGTCGCTCTTTGTCCTCTTCTTTAGAGTGTTGAATGTGATCGTCAAAAGCTTGTTCCTCTGGCGCTAAGCATGCCTCAGCTTGAACCTGTCGAAGTCATTAAGACGGATACGCTTGCAAATGTTTTGTGACCTGATGGACCATTTGGTCTACTTCCATTTGTCCTTCAGATCATTGTCTGTCCAAGTCCAAGCCTTGCGCACAATCCGGGTTGAAGCTATGAATGGGATCTTGAGACGGCATTTGGTCAAGTGTAGGTTGTTCAACCTGTTTTCTGGACAAGGCACGCCAGTTAATGGTACATCAACAACATCGACGATAGCAACTAAGCGTCCCTTTAAAAAGCCCGCTGAGAACTTGGCAATTCGGCCTGTCTGTACAAATCTTTGGAACGGCATGGCTTACCGGAAAGGCTTGGCTTTCGTTATGCTAAAAAAAAAAAATCGAAATGTCTATGCAAAAGGGCATGTAGGTTCTGTTTCCTCTGTGGGAGAGAACACAGCCATACGAGCAAACGGTCTCGAGTGTATGGAGCAAATAACCTTTTCTAGCCCATCTTCACAAACGGGAACCTATGTATGTGTGCCATTGTGCCATCGATCAAAAGGAATTCAATGTGTCGAATGAAGATCCCCGTGGAAGTGAGTGTACGAGTAAATCATCTTTCAGACTATAGACGAAGAACAGCCCTGTCGGTTGTCGTTCAACACTTGACTTGGTGGCTTGCAAAGCATCAATTTCGTCTCCAGCTGATTATTCAAACTGCTGCCTCTCAGTGTCGATCTTTATTGGTTCTCAATAAGCTGAGCATGTCTTTCAAGGAATTGACGCTTAATTCTTGCAACTATTGCTTAGGCTCTAGACAATTGGCTAATGCATTCCACAGTCCTTATAATGAAAATAGCAGTGTACGAGCTTGGACTTACTCGGTGTTGCGTGGAGCAGTTTTCGACGCATTTCTCAAGAAGGTAGAATAAAATATATCCAGTGGTAAAACAATTGACCTCCTTTGGTCTAAGGATCAAGGTCATTGGAGTTCTGGCGTCAACACTGAACGAGATAGCCGAGATAAAACGGGTGCCCGTAGGATTATGTGACAAGCACACCGAGATAGGAATAACGATGGGAAGTTTTACAACTTACTGACGGCAATGAAGCTTCACTTATAGTCTGCGCTGGGTACCTACCGTCTGTTCCGTAATGAAACCATTTTAAAACAAATAAAAGTCACTATTGACCACTGTTTGTCGTCATCACCTGTCACATACTGTAGCTATGTACACTTCCACCGGAACTGTAATGACTCGTTCATTACTTCATCTCAGTGTGCTGACTGAGCACTAAATACAGAGCTAGGTCATTTTCCCTCACGTGAATGCCATGATGTATAGTTAGACAGTTTTTGCTCTCCTCCTTCTTCTTTTGCCGGCGACTTTCTACAGTTACCTGCAAATTATTGTCAAAGAAAATTTTTAATTAAGACCTTCGGTGCGCTCGTAATGGAATTAAAAGTATTTTCCTATCTGACACTTCATCTTGGGAGGTTTAGAACAGGATATCTGTCCGTGTTGTTCTTTTATCCCAAACTCATATAAACATTTTTCGGGTTTATTTAGTCAGCTTATCTTTTAATTAAATTACGAATGCATAATCGCTTAAATTGGAGATTGGAGGTGCTGCATTGAGAATCGTTCGTCAATTATCGTTGCAAGCTTAAAAAATTTGAGAATCGCATTAGTAGACTTCTTGCGTTGGTCTAATCGATGACGGAGAACACTTTTCTCAATCGACAAGTAGGTGCTCCATCAATTTTCATTTGAAAAGACGGAAGAAGGTGTGAACGGTGAAAACGATTTCAATTCTATTTGCCTCGATGCTTGGCACAATGTAATTTCGTAGCAGAATGACGTTGAAAGCATTTACTTGTGAAATAAATGTCTTGTCAGGACGAGACAATATAAATAATTTAAAAATGTTCGTAATTTTTTGTTCGATTTGGTAGAAGAGGAGGAAGGAACTCAGTTTTGAATGACACCATGATAGTATTCAGCTTATTCAGCGCTTAGACAGGATCTCAATTTAATGCTTAAGACATTTTTGACGCTGTTTAGTCAATCATGGTCACTCATGTCAACCGACAAAGATCCCTGAACTTCACGGATACCAAATGAAATGTAAAAGAAAAAATAAAATGTTCAATGTTCAACGATAAAAGGAAAAATAAAGGGGGAGGGTGAGATGTGTTTGAATCGTCGAGTTGTTTATACGTCTTTTCGCATCTCGACACTCATTTCTTGTTAAAAAAAAAAGTCTGCTTCTTTGTTTTTATATCAATATCCGAAGCTAACAACTTATTTCTTTTCCATGCTCGGGTTTTACAATCCATCACCTCTCTTGAATAAATACTAAACTTCTTCTTATCAAGCTCCGAATTATAAGGCTTAGATTCGTTCTTCACTTGAGTGCAGGAGCTGGTACTCCTCAAACTACACAGCATAGGATGCTTACCCCGTGCGGTAAACCAAGTAAGTGATAGAAGTATAACTCGTTTGAACAGGCTTGGAAGCTTACCCTATTTTCTCATTTCTTTTCAAAAAAAAATACTCATACGCAATGGGTTCGTTCATGCTCCTTACCAAGTCATCTCTCATTGATTTAAATAGCTTCGAAGTTAGGCCGCAGGCGTATGGCAGAAGGCGAATGAAGATACGCTTTCAAGTGAAAAAATCTTCGTAAGATAATCGGTCCCGTTTGCGTTGACAGACTCTGGAGGAGGACATTCAACGAAGAATTATAAGAGCTGTACAGCGACATCGAATTGGTAAAAAAAAACTGTGCACATGTAGAGCAAATTGATACCAACACCCCGGACCGTAGAGTCTTCAAATCTAGTCCGACAGGACAACGTAGTAGAAGTAGACCTCGCCTAAGGTGGCCCGCACACGTAAAAGGGGCCCTTAACCAACTTGGAATGCATTACTGGAGGCGGTGAGCTTGTTGGTTAAGGCCTAAGTTCACCACCTAACTTACTTACTTAGGTTGCGTACCAGGGTCGGGTGGATGGAATTTTTGGGAGCCATCATCCAGTACAATGTTCCCTTGTTTCTTCACAGGCTTCGGTTCGGGTTTTCAATTTAGTAAAACTTTCGAGTCCTATTCCTGATGTGCCATCTCCCTATCTCCTCCACCGCGCGCCTCTCACGCTTTTTATTTTTTCTTCCGATAGGCTAGTGCTTATTCCTTTTTTCTGCTCATGGAGTTCCCGAGCGAGCCAGCCTAGGGTGAGTTGGTGGATTCAACCCCTCCAATCGCATGGAAATACACGTATAGGGTAAAGTTCTAAATGGTACGATCTACAAATTACATCCTGGTGAAGATTCGACGGAAGTTCACCTTAGGCAACCGCTGCTACTTTAATTCGTCCAAAGAGCTAGGGTCCAAACTCATAACTTTGATCTTGCCAGTCTTGCTTTATGGAGCTCAATGCTTAACAAAAAGTAAGACAGCGATGCTCATATTGGGGTTCCTCGAAACAAAAGTTTGACATCAATAATTTGGTCCTATCTGCGAGGAGGGCGAATGAAGGAAAAGATATAACTGCGAACTCTACGAGCTGTATAAAAATCCGTCAACTGCACTGACTCGGCCACATCGATTGAGCGGACGAGAATACTCCGGTTAAGAGGGCCAAATGAACTAATAACTTAATGAACCTTCTTAAAAGACACGTGTATTTCATGTTATTATTAAGAAAATATTAATTTGTAGAACAAAACCAAATAGGTTTTCAGAACAACTCTCCTTTTTTCCCCATACCTTCATTAATTTAATTTTTCTCTTCGTCTTATTTCAGGTAAGTTCATGAATTTGTTTTGGAAATCATTAAACAATTATTCGACCTTGGTAAGCCCACAATCAAACAAATTAATTAACAATTCATCACACGAACTTTGTTAAAGAATACAATATCGATGCCAAAAGTACCTATCGAGACTATCCAAAGAATGTGTAAAATTTCCAGCGAATAAATATAATAAGCATTGATATCTCATGGATACAAATAAACACAAAACAGACAAATATTCACATCAAAACATTATTACGCCCTATCGACGGCAATTCAATTAGAGATATCAAAAGAATGACAAATCCGAGAGCGAACATCTTCTTTCTCTGTGTGTGTGTGTGTGTGTGTGTATGTTTGGGGAAGGAAAAGGAAATGGTAATCTGTTCAAAAACCGATAAATTCCTTCACTTCTGGATCGAAGTGATGACGACAAGAGGGGGGGTGCATTAGCAACATGTTGAACAGATGAAAAATATTCAATAAAGCTCACAATTGAGTCGTATGTTGTAGCTCTTACGTGTATGTGTTGGTGAACGTTGATGACAAGTTGTATCTACACTTTTCTTTGAAAATAAATTGGAAATTGAAGACTTCCATGATTTATACGTGCTCCAGAATATGTTTCGCAGTGTTCCCGCAGCTCGCTATGCCGCTTAAGCCTAACACACTAAGGTGCGTAGCAAAATTAGCAATAGGTTGGGTGTATTTTCGCAAGAACTTATGAAATAAGACAGCAAGAATGCTCATGACATAACCGCGATTACTGTTCTTGACGACAAGCCCCACGATTGACCGAAAACACCTTTTAATTTTCAGAAGATTGACAGTGCTTGTGAAGCGTTTTAGCTAGACATGTTCCGTTCACAGAAGTATACTGTATAGTCTTTCTTAGAAAGCTAGATAGACATCAGCTCCGCTGATACCTGGAAGATGCCATCGAAGCCTCGTTCGCTGGGAATGTGGCTCATAGATACAAAAAAAAGCAACCATCAGAGGATGACAACAGGAATCCCAACACTGACCCAAGGACCAAAAAGAGAGAAGTATCCTAGCCAGAAGAGAGAAGGAGATATATTAACGAAATTAGGAAGTGCAAATGACGTAGACGTTGCGAAATGGTCTAATAGAAGACACGGTCGAAATTCCTACTAGTCAACACCAACGAAACGTCACATGATAGAGCAGAAAAAGGAGCGGAAGGAGAGAAAAAAAGAAGAAAAGGTAGAAGCAATCACACAGAGACTGATTGCGGAAAAGAAAAACTTCACTGCTTCAGATGGAGTCAAAGAACACGCAGTCCGACAGATGGATACAGAAAGCATCCCGAAGAGTACGTAGGCAATAGAATAGAGCTGAGAAAGGGACGAGGTAGACGAAGGCGCAGTTTTTAAAAAATTGAAGACGAAAAAGTAAAGAAAACTGAAACCCAAGGCTGACACGATTCCTTAAAGACCCACGCATGGAAGAACCTACTTTAACGTACTTCGAGAAATACGTAGCAAAATTAAACCAGAGAAGGCGGAAACGGATGTCAAAGCCATACGACAAAGAAGAACTGGGGACGTCCTTTTAGAACTAATTCGGAAAACAAAGCTCTGAAACAAATTCTTGGAGATAAGGCAATTATCCGTAGCCTTGAGCCCAAAGAAACTTTAGAGATTAGGGACATGGATGACGAAACAACGGAGGAAACTCTCAAAAGCCTCCGCTTTATGGAGGTTCGATAAGGTTTCCTGTTTGCGATAGGTAGAGAAATATAAAAAAATAATGGTTTAGAAGGTTAGGTAAAGGGCGTCTAGCTACGCTGCTGCATATAGACAAACTATCCTAACAACCTAGAAAGAGAAACCTCTGCGTTGGAACCCACCATTTAGAGCAAGATATCTCTTAAGTTCCCGAAACTCAATACTAAGCTAGTCTTCTAGTTCTGCAATGAAGTGATTGACAAGAGATTTCGCTCTTGTGTTAGTCAGGCAGGATGCTCACACAGCAGAAATCGGAAGGATTCTATTTTCTCTTAGACCCAGCAGCTGTTACAAAAGTCATTGTAGTGAGGTAGCTCGAGCTTATTAGCCTTGTAGCACAAAAAAAGATAGCCAAAACGAAACAGGTGACCGTGGAATTAGACTTGTTGTGGTGTTTACCGATTTTTTCTTTTGTGCGTATATACCTCTTTACCGGGCAGGTCAGCTTGAAGTATCTAGAAACGTCCAAACCTACCACTATCCATTGAATGTACGCAGCCATAATAAATCCCATATTTATACATACCTATCTTTTGGAAAAAGGGTTTTTGAGACTTCCAACTCAGAGCAGCGTGTTCCAGATAAAAGTTCTATCAATAGCCGAGGCATCGCAAGGACTATCACTGTTGACATTCTCAAGAAGATACACCAACATCTATATAGATTGTCAAACAGCCATCGCGAAACACTGCCACGATGAGCTCAAGGCTCAGAACATAAGGGAACATTGGGAATGATAAGGCAGATAAGCCCTCTAGAATGGGTTCTGAGATGGATCTGAAAATGGACGTTGACTCAATCCTGCCAGGCCAGCACTATAACTTCAAAAGTCCAGCAGCATCGTGAAATTTCAAAAACTCGCAAATGAGAGATGAGGGAACTCATGACATGCCGCACCTCAAGGACGCTCTGGATAGAACTAAATAAAAGGAACAAAGAAATGATCGCCAGTGTCCTATCTAAGGAGAATGCGTTTGAGTACAACGAAGTAGTGACGACGTTTACGTCGAGGAGGACACATTCCACCTCCTATGTGAATGGTCAAGCCTTAGCAGAAACAAAAAGTCAGCTCTCGAAGACTACTTCTTCAGAGTCAAACACGCCACCGAAATCTATCCAAAAATTCCTTCGGAACTCGCGTTGATTCAATCAACTAATTCTTGTCCCATTAGTTCAGGTATACCACACTGGAGAAGATGATGGATCCTTCGAGATCCTAGTGAGGCTGTACATACTAAGGTGCAGACACTCCTACAACCTAACTTTAGGTCTATAAAGGCTTTAAGAGGCTATCTTCTACATTTTTTTTCGTTCTTAGTTTAAGTGAAGCTTTGACAGATATACCTTTCCCTAAATTGTGTCCAATTAGTTTTTTTTTCGGATTTCTCCTCTCTGAGCACACATATCAACCTATGATCCTAGAAAAGGTTACGCATCCGGCGAAGGTCGTCTGCTTTGCTTGTTTTTTAAACTTTAATGCCCGTTTTCACAGTGCAAACTTAAGTGTCGATCCAAGGATAAACTCAGGATCAACACAAATTTCGTTTTCACAGTGGAGGTTTAACGATAAACTAGTGGTGGTGCATATTTCAAGAGAAAGAGTTATTCGCACTCGAACAAATCATTGCAACATCTGGGACAATTTGCATACACTCTGTCTGTGTTTTTTTTTTCAATTATTTTGCGGTGTTTCACTACAAATGTCCAATAAAAGCACTTGACATGATGAAAAACTTATTTCATTTGACATCTCGTGTTCAATCACGACAACTTTTGTTCATAAATGGTTCACAATGACACTCAATCCATGGCTTAACTAAACCACCCTTAAATATTGAGTGTGAAAACGAAATTTTCTTAAGTGAAGTTTATATTTGATCCTACACTTAGCTAAACCCACACTTAAGCTCGCACTGTGAAAACGGGCATAATAGTTATGCCCGTGTTATTTGGTCTTGTCATCAAAGAATTTGGCTACCAAATTCAACGCAACAGCCCATAAAAACCTAAGATATACATATGTTTATAAAGATATGTTTCTGGGCATATGTCTCTGTGATCGACGGCAAACTCGACAGGAAGCAAGCAAAACACTACTTTTTCATTTTTTCTTTGAGATTTTTTACTGATTATTTCCCCAGATTGGTATCCACATTGAAATCTGTGAAAAGGATGCATATGATGAGCTCCTTCTCTGATGATGGCTCTACAAGGGAAAAGAAATCATATTTCTTACTCGCATATGTTTGTACATATCCGAATATTCAGCTCCGCACGTCGTCAGTTCATTATGAAAGTGCTATACAACAAGTGATTTTCTATCTCAGGCTTCAAATAATCCTGAACATCGTATGCTTTATGATAACCTATAATCCATTCAAAGAAATATCTCATAAGTCTGGATGAATATTCTCAAAGGACATGCTCAGACCGTAAGCTTTATAGTAATGATGATTCCACGAAACCAATACTCATCCTTTAAAGAAGCACAAGGAGAGAGCCCCCATTAGAACAGCTTCTCCAAGACGTAGATAAATGGTAGACAAATGCCATGTATCCTTCGCATTATCTAAATATTATTTGCGTCCTTTTTTTTTTCTTACTTCTCTCTCTCCCTCTTGAGAATATTTTCTTGCTGAGTTCTCTCATTTTCAGTGACTCAGCTGTCTAAGTGATATCCTTGCTGTGGCACCTGGATGCAAACGCGTTTCTATGGAATAATTTTTCCTGTCATTGCTACCGGTGAATGAGTCCAACATGTTTGTCGTTCTTTTCGATTTGTTTTGGAGGTGGAGTGGATGATGTAGGTACATACATATATGTCAACGGAATTTGATGACTTAACGTTGTTTCCGCGAAGCGGAAAAACATCGATACACCTTCCTTCAGTCAATATCCTTAGTTTTCGTCATCATCATCATGTTGTTATCGCAGATAACACTTTTTTTTCTTCCATTTAAACACGACGCTTTTCCTGTTTTCCTATTCGAAAATTCAAGCAATCCAAGCAAAATTCGAAGGATATTTGGGGTGGAAACGAAATAAAGAGTTTCAGGAAACTCCTATCATTGTTGTTGAATTGAAATTTTGATTTAATTGCCGGAGAGTTAGAGATTGTACACGAACTACGGATTACATATGAAAAGGATTGTGTCTAAGTATCTTTCTCCGTTTGTATTTATTAAAAAAAGGATAAACATATCAATTACGTTTTAGGTGATGTATGTCTGATTAATTGATTAACTTAACCTGGGTATGGGGGTACTTAGATTGAACGATGACAGAACGGTTGGTTGTTAATTCAATTGAACAATCAAATTGACTAAATTTAGATAGATCGAGGGTGTGACAGCAGGTGGGGGGAGAGTGTGAGTAATATGACAAACAGGAAAATTGACATAATGGAAAAGACAGTGTACGATTATAGTGTTCATCCATTTCAATTGAAATCAACATCACCAACCGATTACGAGTAGCTGAGCATAAATATGAATAATAAACCTAAGCACATTAATCTTATGCAAATTAATAACAAACAAATGCACTTTAGGGACCACACAGATGTGACGATGTGGATGGGTAGTGGAAGATGGTAGTGCATCATTGCGTCACATTGTGTGTGCATGCTTCATTGGGAATGACAACCCAGTTATGTGATGCATGCAAGCGTACAAGGATGCTTAGATGACAGAATCAGGGCGAATGACACAAAAGGGGGGTGGGGTGTCGTATGGTGGACATTTTATCTTCATATCTCATCTCGGCTCATTCATCATATAATCCATTAAAATTAGAGACAAAACCGCAAAGACAGAGGGCAGATGACATGGCGGACAAACGACGTAGACAATTTATATGATGGCTTAGGGTTAGGACACGTCGCCTGGTCGACCGTAGACAGTTGAATTTGTCTCACGTTGATGGATTGTTGTTGAAAACAGTCGAAGAGGGCAAAAGTTATTTAGAAACTTTTTTCTCTATCGTCTAATGACAGGTTTCTTACGGGACGGCCATCAGTCAACCGAGACGATGTTGCCATGAATCAGTCCAAGTTCAAGAAATTGGTGGTGGGGGGGCGGGGAAACTGCCAGTAGAAGAACCCTGACCAGTACAATTGTCTATGAAAGTTTTTGTAAATTATTCAAGCGGTGGGTAGAAAATTTTGGCATTGATCAAAGTGACAACCAAGAGTGGGCGGCAGACATTACGTTCTGTTACGTTTAAGTTCAATGTTTGTCGTACAAGGAGCGCACATGGAACATGGCCTTGTATGTGAAGTTTAGGATGGACACAGTCAAATAAACTCTAGCTGGTTTCGGTTCAGATTATCGAGCTAGTTGAGTTCCATATTCACTTGCGTGCTCCATCTAAGGTATTTTTCTTCGGTATAGGTTCGAAGAGGCTTTCCGAGTCTTTGTACTTTGGTGTCTATTCATCATACGTATCTTATTCATTTCAGCCGATAAATTGTCACTCTTCCAAATACTCGGCCAAGAACTTTTTTCTCGAAAGTGCTTCAGCACATATAGCAGAACTGGCTGGGTCAGTGCTTTGTAGAGGATCCAGTTCGCATTCTGAGCTAGGAGTTTTGAATGCATTTGTTTTGCAAATACGAAGTAGCAGCGGTTTCCTAGGGTGAGTCTACTTCGAATCTGGACGTAGAAACTATTTCGAAGTGACTTTTGTCAAAAGTGGTGTTTTGTTCTATGCATTGGACTGATGCTTTTTTGTTTGTTGACATGTAAATACTTGGTTTTATTCTCGTTTACATCTAGGCCAACTCGTTTCGATTGGCGAAAAAGGTCCTATGACAGCACACTGGCGGCAACAGATAATGTCAATGTCGTTTTCGTATCCCAGCAGCTTGACAGATTTGTTGAAGGTAGTGCCTTTGATGTTTATACCTGCCCTACGCACTATCTGATTCAGCACGAGTTTCAAAACATCACATGATAACGCATCTCCTTGTCGAAATCGTATGCATGTTTGAAAAAGTCCAGAAGCGCTGTTTTCAAATTGTACAATGCACCGTGTGTTTTTCAGCACCATGCGACGTAGGTGGATCTGTTTTGCTGGAATCCCAAATTCAGCCATCGCCCTCAAGAGCTGAAGACGACGAATACTATCATGTGCGGCTTTGAGTTTGTTTAAAAGGTAGAGAATCTCGAATTGAAATTCATTGGTCTCCAGGATTAACCTCTTGGTCGCCGTGGCTTAGTGGTAAGCGCTTTGGATTGCTAAGCGAGAGGACACAGATTCGATCATCAAAACCCCCAAACGTTTCTATCGCGACACCAAATCTTCGCAGACTTGACAAACCTGCAAGAGTATATGTCATGAAAAAAGTTTCTCAATCCGCTGTTCGGCTTCAGATGTTCACACCGTACGTCGGATAGGACCAATAATGGACTTTATGAAGTCATTCATAGCTTCAAAGCTCCAGAACTGTTAAGGTATAGGTATCCTTCTTCATTCAGGTCCAGTTTGAATGGCAGAAGCCTTACAGAGTAATTCGAATCATCGTCACTGTCAAGTCGTCAGTCAGTAGTCGGCCACCTGACTGTCATATACTAGGTGAAGATTTTCCTTGTTAAGCTTTGCTGCCTGAATCATGGATGTGAAGGATATAAAGGAAATTTTTAAATCCCTAAAACCCCCTTTTTGGTGAATGGGTTTTAAAAATCCAAGATTTTTTTTGTTTCGCTCTAAAATTTTGGCGGCTCTTGCTGTTCCCCGACCGAGCTCGAACCTACACAGTTCGAGTCACAAGCAAATACACTATCCACTACATCATTGTGATTTCTACCACATGTACCTATATACGAGACAAAGGACTTGTACCTATTAGTTCTGTACAATCGTTTGTCAAACATAAAGTTTTAGACGAACCCTTGGTCTTTGGCAAATATCCTTTTTCCAAATTTATTACAGTTTTCTCATTTGAATTTGTGAATTTTGTAAATTGCTTCCAAGAATATGTTTCATTTTATTGCATTATAAATGTTTCAATACGTGCTTGTACATGTCCTGCTACCAAAACAAATCGATTATCCTTTCTGAATGAATGCTTTTACTTGAAGTAATTACATTTCGATACAAACAAACAGAAATTATTCTACCAAGGCTATTCAAAAATTAAAACAAAAGGACTAAGCCTTCAAATACATATTGAAAGAGTAAAATTTTTGGAAAATACAACTGTCTGTTGAGATCTAGGTTTACAAGGTTTTCGTAAATGTCTTTCAAAGGTTAATGAAGTGAAATTTTCAGAAATCGAAAATTAGTTCAAAATATGCCATACTGTCTCTTTAGAGAATGGAGAAGCAGAGGATAATGGAAATATAGTTTTAGTATTTGAAAATCAGAGTTTAAGAATATTTTGATATTGAGCTGTAGTATGATTAGAAGAGATATGGAACAGGGGTATACGTATAGAGAGAGAAGGATCCATTGTGTTAACCTAGCGTTGAATTTCCAATCTGAACGAGAAAGGCAAAGAACAGTCTGTGTTAGTGGGTTTTGATTGGTCGGCCTCCCTGAACCATCCCGAATTTATAATGAATTTTAGAATGGTTTTTGACTGTTTCTTAGACAGATTGTCTGAGTTGTTGAAATAGTATGCTGCATAGGCTTACAGGGTTATACTCACAGGAAGTGGGCTGCAATTTCTTCTGGGTCTATCGCCGTATTCACTGCATATGATGGGACTTATGAAGAGCCATCACCAGGCTCTTCAACATCCAGGTCATGTGAGATGTGGTATCAAAACAGAGCATCAGCGGTAGTTGTGTTTCTGGTAGGACTTATCAGATACCCGGTAGAATAAGGTTTTATTTTCCTGTGTATTGTTGCAGCTATGGCAATGAGTGTTAAAGGGAACTTGGCAACGTGTTGAGCCAATTGGCCAGTGGCCTGTGCTACGATTCTTGCTATGCTGGTTCGAGTTCTGTTGATTAGGTTGTTCGTCTTATTTTTTTTGCAGGTGGTCCATATCTGTCTGGATACGGCACAGTTTTCTAGACTGTTCCATCTAAAGTTGGCAATTGAAAGAAAGTGCTAGAGAAATCTTTCCTTGATGAGGAGAGTAGAAACTCCGCATGTGACTCAAAGGTTGAGCCACATCTGGCTCCCCTCTATGTTACTATGGCCGGGAGCCTTGAAGAGAGTGATATTGAACTGAGCGCAGGTAATAAGTGAATAACCCTGCTCTACTAATTCAGAGGACTTAGTGTGTGAAGGGAGCGCTATGATGGCAGCCTGGCTGTCAAAAAACGCTTAAGTTGTTTTTGGTTGTAGAACTGAGTATTTTGCAGGCTTTTCTAAACGCTGGTACTTTCGCCTGAAATACACTCGAAGAGTCTGAAAAGGTGTAGGATTTGGATACGTTAAGTTCCGCTGAGAAGATAGCTGCTCCAACGCTAAATTCCATCTTTGAGCTGTTGGAAACAATCGATACTAGATATTTCGATAGAAGTGTGATCCAGGGTCGGTGGGAAAAAAATAATTTCCTTTGGGTCTGCCTCGTGCCACATTAGACGCTGCTTGGGTAATCAGACTGCGTATCTGAAGACTGATGTTAGTTACCATCGAATTTGAAGCTCCATGCTGCCCATTTAGCAATGAAAATGAAAGGAAAGACGAGAAAAAAAATCACGCCTTCTGGGCAGGACCAGGGTCGGTTGGAAATTTTTTTTTCTTTTTTGGGGTCTGCCTCGTGCCATTTTTGTCGTTGCAGGGACACTCAGGCTGCATGCCTGAAAGTGGGTAGAATGGAGCTTCCAAGTCAATTGAAACTCACTACGGCCCTGAGATCCGCAGCCTGAGTGTTCCACTTTAGCAACCTTAGCGATCTGATAAACACAGATGTCAGAAACTTCTCTCGCTTCATCTGAAGTTCTTAATTGGTGCAACGATTAAGTTAGGTGATCCCTCCAGCTCTATGTGGTATCACTATGGACTTATCATGGGTTTAAGTGTGCTGGCTTAAGCTGCCAGCCACATCAACTTTACCTTAGCTGAAGTTAGAAGATGATATGTGATAGTCCGAATCAATTTTTTACTTTTGCCAAACTTGTCATCTACGGTGGCCCATGTATTACTTTAAACGCAGGGCTCAATTCGTTTCCTTTAGATGCAGGTCAATAAATCATAAGAAGTCGCAACCTATGACATCCTTTCTTTTTAAATTTATTTCAAATCTTATATGCAAACTATGTATCTTAATTTATATCCACATTTTCGTAAATATATCTTAAAGCAATTTTTTTTTGTCTCTTTTTAGGTAAGTGGAACAATATCAACGAAGATATACATATCTCTAACGGGTATCACTACAATTTTTTTTACAAGTTAAACTCTCACAAGGACCTACAAAAAGTTCGAAGTGCATTATCTACTAAAACAAAATAGTTTTGGAAACAATCTGTTGTTCGTCATTCCTGGCACCTCTGCACTCTATAGTCCTTGCACTCCAACAATTAGAAAAGTTATTTCTTAAAGCTATGAATTTTCAAATTAGTTGTTCATTGCAAAACTGAACTGCTACTCATTGCCATTTCAATGTTATCTCTACCAAAATATCCTTGTTCCTTCCTTTCCTCTCTCACTCAACCCATCTATTCATTGAATTCAAGTTAAATAACATTCAAGAGTCCATTTTATATGCATGCCTTCACTCCAATGATTATGGGTTTACAAACCATTTCCAGTTCTTGGCCTTCAATATCTGTGCTTATTGAACTCTGAAGTCTTTGTTATAACAGTTCCGAGATTCGATACTTGAGATCACAAAACTATGTCTTTGGAAGGATATCCATTGTCACGTTTTGCAATATTCGGAATCTAAGGTGTAGCAGTGTTTTGAAGATTGCAATGCAGCTGCTGATGCTACTCTAGGATGTAACAATAGCGATAGATGATTTATAACCTATCAATTGAAATTTGATTCTTTAATTGAAACCAAAGAGGAATTTACATCAGTCCAAGTTATGTGACAGGATGTGCTCTGATTCACATAGGAAGAAAAGGAGCAGGGCTTCATGAAGTTTGTACAGGGAAGAATGCATTCATTTTATAGAAAGTTGTAATGGAAATGGAAACGATGATTTAACGAGTAAATTGTATAAGTGGTACATGAATGCAACACTTAGACCACATCGCGTCGGAAAATGTAGAAGAAAAACATAACCTGGTTGTCAGTCACACAGATAGTTTCATAGAGAACGAGAAATCCGCTGAAAACAAAGTGAGAGCTACACTGACAACAATTAAACTAGGAAGGGAACAAACGAAGGGATGCAAATGGATTTTGAAGATTATTAGCTAAGACGACAGTGATGCGATAAAGCGATGCGATGCGAGAAGCATTTGCTTGTCATAAAACTGTTCGCATCACTTTGCGCATAGCCTAAAAGGGTTCTAAGTTGTGCCTGAAGGCAACTAATAAAACTGATGGTGGGTCTCATTACAGGAGCCTATATTGGGGCACACGTATGCAAAGATTGGTGAGAACAACGAGGATATAGAAGATGGCATCGAATACTTCCTATGGCTCTGGTAAACTTTAGCGAGAAATCGATAAAGGATTGTGAGGTCTATATGGATGCTGGACCTGAGGCACCTCTTGCAACAATTCTTCCAATCGCATGCGTTCTAGTGTCAGCTTGCACCAACTTTTCTTCATCTTTCTCAACACACATACCAAACCTGAACAATTCCTATAGTTTCATCGAAAAAAAACGAAACTCTACGTGTCCGACTTAAGCCTAAGTAATATACAAGTCCATACCAAGGCGGTCTACCAAAAGGAGACCATGACCATCAGGTGAAGTAGGGGATATTCGAAATGAATTCGGCGACTGTTATACGACGTGTACAAACTTTTGTCATACAAATTTAAGATGGCGGCTCCAAGATGGCGGACTAATTTTGTCATATATCTGGACATATAGCAATATGTTGTATCCTTATCTTTTCGTCACCGCATCCTCTGTTTGGCGCATCAGCTCCTAATCGGTGAAGCAAATGTTAAAGTGCACTGTACGCAGTCAGTCTACCATATGTGGATTGATTTCCTAAGTTTTCCCGAAAGCCCAATTGCATATACCTGAAGCCTGTCGATGTGACATTTTTCTATCGACTTAGTTTGGAATCCAAGATTATGCCTAGATATTTTGCCTAACTTAGACGAATGGTAAAGATTAACTCTCAAGTCCTTCACGGTATTCACTAGACGTTACGAAAAAATGTACCTTAAACCCATGTGTCTATTTCGGGTCGTTGTCCAATTGTAGAATTGACTCTATACTTTAAGTCCCGCTGCAGACATTCTTCACCATATATTTGGAATTCTAATAAGACTTAAGGTTTCTCTTTGTTCAATTCAAATAAATAAGTAGGTAAGCGGTCTTTTTCAATTGATTGCCCTGAAGGTTCGTTTTCGTTATCCCAACTTGTCCCCCACCTTCACACCAAAGACGACGGCACCAAAAGGCAATGTTTACTTCTTCTAGATTGGTTTTCTTGTTTTTTTTTTTTTTTTGCCCCCCGATTTAAAGATCTATTATCGTCTTGTCATGTCGGTCCTTAAGTCCAACATTAAATGTGCTCAGCCTATATTTGCAATAACTTAGGTCCTTAATGCGAGAAATCCCATACAGAAATTTACATTCCCCAAGAACTTGGACATTCCAAAAAGAGAAAAGATTTTCACTTAACTCTAGGAGGTTGAGCAAGGAGTTTGGATACGAATACGAGTAATGGGCCAATTGGTTATCTAGCTCCAAGGCAAATTCCCTGACCGCAATTTTCTTCCTTCAAACATCATCGTCATTCTTTGGCAAAGTTTCCATACTGTTTATGTTTCGGATTACACGAGTAGACGACGAATCCCACTCATCTGGGGATGCTACCTCCTAACACACACACACACATACACGATGGAAATTTATGTAGATTATGTTTGTTTTTTTTTTTTCGTACGTCAGACCCAGTCCCGAATGTATTCAATCGCAATCGAACCCTCAAATTGAGATATGCGATTGGCCGCGCTGCTCCATGATGGAATGGAGGCCTTGCGGTGGTTTATCTGCCAATTTATTGTGGCTGCCAAGTAATTGAAAACCATTCTGATGCAGAAGAAATGGTTTTTACCCGCTTTGGGTAGAGGTACCTTGACATGCCCGCAAGGTGTTACAAACGAAATTTTAAAATTCGAAAATGAAAGGATTAAAGAGGTTTACGCCAGTCATGACAGATAAGAAGGGAGGACACTCTACTAAAGAGTCACTACGAGTATTGTGCTATGAATTTCATCTGTCAGCTGTTCAATAAATCATCTCAGCCACCAGTGCATATGCAGCAGTGGGTGTCGCCCCTCAGTCGAAAACTATGGAATAGCATTAGGAACAACGACACGAACAAGATAGCACAAGATCCACCCCCAACGGATAGTGTCTTTGGTTGATTCACACAGCAGTGGTGTTGGGTGGTGGATTAATGTCCTTGGCGCGCCACAAGAAAAATTCAATAAAAGTGCGAAAATGCTAACCAGAAGCAGCATTGTGCAAAATGCCATTGCCACAGCACCTGTGGCTAAATGGAATTCTGTTATTTTATTCCCACGCTGTTTGGCTCTTCCTTCCTAGACATTCGTCGTGGTGTGCATTTGCGCACGCCACGGATACGAATAGTAGAATTGCAACAGCACTCACCTTAGGTAGTATTCTGTGGAACGTTGAACCGTTTTTTTTTTCGTTTTAATTTTTCGTAGTTTATTGCAATTCATAACCCACTCTGAAGCTGTTTCCGATCTAGTCCCAAACTTATGGCGTCAACGGAAATTTGCATCAGTGGGTGGGTTTCGGTTTGGGGTTTGGTTTGATGGCACAGCGGGTAGTTCTGTTGTGATGATGCATCTGGGACTGTTGTTGCCTTTTAACAAGTTTAATCGGAAATTTGTGGTGGTTTTCGTTTTGCGAAAGCATTCAGAAACCTGATAGTATGTGTGTATGCAGTATATGGGTATATGGGGTGTTATACCAAGCATTTCTATAGAAAACATAGCCCACATGGGGTGTGTTTGCATATTTTATTCAAACAAAATTCTAGCTCTTGGTTCTATGGAACGTGTCGATTTGGACCGTTATTATTGCTAAAAGCTGTTTTAGAAACATCCACAGATGATTGTGTTAATTCGTAGAATTTTGATAAATTTCTAGAACTATGGGGGGGCGGGCTTCTTAGAAATGGTGATTGCTGTGGCACAGTGTTGTTAAATTTGTTGCGAATAACTTTTTGGTGAGTCCACGCAGAATTATTATGATTCCCGTTAACATATTTACCAAGAACCTTACAATGGAAAGGAAGAAGTTCTTTAAAACAGTAATTAAAGATTCAATGTTAGAGAAGAGAAAATTACTTACTCACTTAATAAGATCCAAACACGGGAAAAGTTTCCGCTTTCATTCCCGTCGATTCCAAGAATATTTCTGTCAGTTCACAGGCCTAAGCTTCATTGAATCTTCTGGTTTTGACTTTCCCGTCATCATGCATCAAAGAATTGGAAAAGCATTTTTGCCTGGAGCATTGTAGTGTATTTGCTTCATTTAAGCCAGCTTATGAAGCCTTTGAAGACTGTGGGTTCTTGGAAAGACTCTAGAATGGTTTATTATTTATATTTCTCCCTCGGGAAGGTATGTATGTATCCTTCTTTTGAGTTACCCACGTATTTTCTTCATCTTTTCAGGATAATTTCTGAAAGGCATGTGCCCTGATTAAGCCTTCGGAAGAATAGTCTGCCCTTGAGTACTTTCTCTGATGAGTCTCAGAATGGTCGGTTTCCATTCTTATTTGATATTTGCTTAAGTAAGATGGCTGCCTAAGCGGGTTAAGGCTCTGACTGACCATATGTCACTACCGGATTACCTTTCTTTCTGAAGGTAGATAGACGTATCGGCGCAGACCCTTTTGTGCTCCCATACAGAACTATTTAGACCCACATACAAAGCTCATTACTTTGTAAATATCAAACTTGGTCAGGTCTCTGAGGTCTTAACAGAAGTAATCCCTGAAGGTTCTTCTTCTAAGCCTCAATGAGGCAGGAGATAGAAAGTGGATACCTGTTTCTCCTCCCTCCTTGTCTCTACAACTTCTGCGGAAATCTTTGGAGGGGACAACCATTTGAACAAAATTCCTGCCTATCAAGTAATCGCCCATGAGGACTCTTCCTACATAGCTAAGACATTTTGCATTAATAGAAAGAAGTGGTTCAGTTCTCTTCAGGTCTGCCTCGACGAACGACAAATGCTTATATTATTAGACACCGAGTTAGCCGTCCTTAGGTATACACTGAATCAGTCAGGAATCCTGGACGCCATAGTTGATCTTATTCTTAGAATCTTTTTCATGTAACAGGTCTTAGTGAAGCCTCTTTAAACTCCTTCAATCCATGTGTTTTCCTGCTTGGAAGTTCTTTTTGGTTACCTTGAAACTCAACTCCATCCACTGAGTCCTCTTAAATTTAAAGAGCACCCTCTCAACTGGTGTTGTGAAATAAAATCTTAAACACCACAAAAGGATCCACATCCAGTAGTCACACCACACAAAGTAACATCTACAACGACCTCGCCATCCATAAAAAAAATACCACAAGGCTACCCGCCTTAGCCCACCACTACAGCTCTATCATTTAATGTGAAATATTTTCAATTGCACCTCCAGATGCCAAATGCCATTATACACTTTATAACTTTACAAAATCCTGCAACAATCACGTTTCCGCAGTTAAAAGATTCCTCACCTAATGACCAAAGCATGCTGGAGCGACGCAACGAAGCCGGCGAATCCACTGCAGCCGGGCTTGCATATAAAAATTCATCAGCCTGTAAAATTAACCAATAAAAGCAAAAACCTAATAATACGTGAAGAAACTTGTACTCGTTTACACTTAATAGTCGCAAGATGTTGAAAATTCATGACATAATTTCCACCTACCCGAAAATATCCTTACAGCTAGTAAAGCATAAATACAAGCAAACTTTTCATGGCACAAGGATGGGCGCGTTACGGTGCGCTGCATTTGTGTTATTCGGCGCGCTAACAAAAGGAGATGGCACAATACAAGACAAGTTAATAGAGAGTATAGATATATATGTATATACATGCTAACTTGAGCGCCAAGTTTCATCCTTAAATTAGGAAGAAGTCACGTTTTTAAAATGGCTTTTGTACTTCCGCTTTGTTATTCTCTCTGAAGGATAGAAGTATGGTAACGAGTGAAAAAGGAAACCTCGCGCAAGCAAAAGAGAACTTTCACATCTTCAAAAACAGTAAAGTCCTCGTTAAGCTTTGCTGGCATTGGTCATGTTAAACACGGCAAGCAGGCAGCAATAAGGAGGATTATGGATGTGTATATGCATATGTATACATCCTTTCAAGGGGAGTGTAGGGGTTTTCGTCATATTCCAGGCTGTGGAGAGTTTTGATGGAATGTAATTTGCGAATTTACTATGTTTTAGGTGCAATTTTCGTTTACGTTTACATTAACCAAGGTTTTGTGAGAATAAACACGCCTGGGTGTTGGGCGGGTAGGCAGGATGTATGAGGATGCAACTTACACGGAGTGTATACGTGAAGATCAACTTTCGTATAGCAAGTACCAATTTAGATAATGTGTTGTCTTTGGGTAACTTCATCATACTTCGTGGGTGTTAAACAGTATGAGGGCTTACAATGTGATATTAGGGACTAATCGAGGTGTAAGAGGCTTAAAATGAATTCAGCGCGACATGCTTGAGCATGAAATTAGTGTGACAAAAAGAAAAACAATCAACGATGAAGCAGTTTCAAGGGCTATCAAGTCTAGAAGATGCACCTTTCGACAACCGACAACGAGTTTTTAAAATCATAATTAGACTAAACCCGTGGAATGATAAGACTTTTCTTTCTTCTGACGAACCGATGGGAAGTTCAGATAGTTTTTCATTTCAGATGATGAAATTTCATTCGGTGGACCCCCAGTCCCTAATTCATCCTTAAATCAAGACATGTTATTGGAGAATGAACCTTGCTGCCCTATTCGGATTTTTGTAGGTCTATTGTGTTACCTATTGTTGGAAGTCTCTTACAAGACCTTAAAAGACAATCTTGTGCGAGGTGGCTTAGTCTCAATTTGATTATTGAACCATCACAAGTTTAGGATGGCTTTCGGTAGCTCTGGTGGCCATGGCTACTTTGATGATCGTCCTTTTACAGCACACAGTATGTGCACATGAGTGACTGGACAACGTTTCTAATCGTATACTCTGCCCTGGCTCGCCTAGTGTTTGGTATCACCTGAGTTTTGTACCTACATGCGCCTTGTATGAAGGTCCAACATCAAGATTAGGTTAGGGCTCAAAGATCTAACAGTGAGGCAGCAAGATTCCTGCTGATCCTAAGAGCGGTTTTTTCCCACTTCCTGCAAATTGTTCTTACTGACATCGAGCGTTTTATCACATAGATGGCTTCAGCGTTTGTATTTCAAAGCTCCTTCAAACCGCTAACACTCCTATCGGCGTTTCATTCCAACCTTTTCCCGTGATTATTATCTGCCTGGTTATGCTGTCTGGGGCTTAGTCCTCACGCAACTTCTCCTCCAAAAGTTGTGCTCTTTTTTATTACTTATTTCGCACCTTAAGCAATGGTGACTCCAAATGAATCTAAAGCATCCTTGACCTGTTGACAGTTTCATCAAATAGAAGTTTAGCTGTTTAAGTGTGCTGTTGACCCATGGGTCCATATTGAGCACTCATTTTTCTTTGTCAGAGTGATCTCATCTATGCTACCATTCCTTTAGGCTTAATAGCCTTGATGGTAACTGGGTGTGGCTCGTTTTTGTTGTAATCGTTGCTAGGTCGTAAGATGTCATCTCGCTGCTTTCGTTTTCCTTCTAAAGTTCTTATGCTTCAAACCACCGACCTATATTTGATACCCGTAGAGCACCATGCTACACCAAGACTGCTAGAAGCAGTTTATTCCTTTATTTGGGTTCGCAAATGCTAGCCATCATCTTTGCCGGTTGTCTTTGCTGCGTAACGAGCTGCATACTTCAGCTCTCCTGTTACTTCTGTTTTTCCCTCTGCAAGTTGGAAACCTAATGTTCACAAACCTCGAACCATCCTGATAGCTTCAATGCAGTTGTACTCAAACATCTTCAAGAGCTTCGCTATCTGCAAAACATTAGCCTTAGAACGCTATCGTCCAGGGTAGTGGACGCCGATTACGGAACCTTGGTGAACGCCAGCCTGTGAAGTCGTACTGCCTCGTTCCATCTTCTGCGGCCTAGGGTGCAGAAATAGTCCGTTAGTATCTTCTGTAGGAACTCCGCCACCTCTTCGGTGATACATGCCTGTGGGATTTATCTCCTGTTCACGGTGCTGTAGGCGGTTTCTGCGTCGAGTGAGATAATGGCACAGTACTGCTTACTCTCGAGTTTCCAAAGTGCTCCGTTGACTTTATCGAAGCTATCTTTTAGAAAATAATTGTTTCAGTGGGCGTAGACACGATGGTGCCTCCTACAAAATGCTCGATTACACCCTTGTAGTTTTAATTATTAATAAAGCAGACATTCCCTTTGCTAGCAGGGACATTGAAAAGGAATTGGATTATTTCTTTTTTCTCTTCGTTGCTGCAGATCCTACAAAAATCATTGAAGAGGATGCCTTATCTCTGGGTATGTCTACCAAAAGCATAGCGTCCAGTTGATATACCCTGCCTGATATTTTCAGATTCTGAATTGAGACTGTTCACAGATGTTTCTTTTTCAGCGTGGGTAAACTCAGAACTTCAGTGAAAATCCAGAGTGATCGAAGCAGATGTGTGCATTAAGATGAATCACTTTGACCTAAAGTTCCAGCACTTCAGCCACGGGTACAATGAAATCCATTGGGTCTCTTGCATTTATTACATGATCGGCTCTCTTAAGACCCATTAGGGAAACAATGTACCCCTCAGCCTTTCTAGATCTATTCCACTTGGTCGGGTTTATGAGAACAACTTGATCGAACATTTTCTAAGGATAGCTTCAACTAGGACCACCACTGGACGCAGAAGATCTTTATATTTTAGTTCCCTTTCCAATCTATTAAGCCCATTGGCTATAATCTCACCGACTTTGATAGGCTCGACATGTACTTAGCAGATTCGTATGTAAATTTCAAGCCGAGTAAAGCCTTTCTTTGCAAATACCTCAACCTCACGCACGTCGTACATGACACTTTCAAGAAAACTAATGCATACGAATCCTTAATCAATTCACACTTCCTGCAGAACACGCAAAGGATGTCGAATATGAAATGTAAATAGTATGTCTGAAACGCTTCTTCGAATAGAAATGTGTACTGTGGCTGTTCATTTCCCTGCTACAGTGGTGCTTATCGTCGTCGTCGACAACGTCGTCCTTCATTTTGTTTTTTTTTTAATCTTCCTATTCACATCCTTTATTGCCACACACAGATAAAACTTGACACCACACCAAAGCAGATGATTATGATTATGTTTACTCGAAATGCATGATGCCACATTGCTTGGTATTAATCACTTGGCTTATATTGCCACTACAGCTCGTAACCTATAACCCAGGCTCCCGCACTGTACTCGTACCACAGCATACCGAACAGGATTTGTAATTAACTTTCATCTGGGAAGCCCTTCTGCACTGCAATGCTGTGTATTGCAAATGCAATGTAATCAGGCGCCTATACAAATGTCCATGCACATGTATGCGATGCACGTTTGAGAGTCCTGGCAACTACAGACACAGGCTACCTACCGACTTTTCCCACAGACACTGGCGGCACGTCGAGGACGATGCTGCTCAAACGCTGACAACTATACAAATGCCAACAGATTTGCATACACATTCACACACACACTTGTCCTCGCACATTTTATTTGAAATTGAAGTTATCCTGTTTGTTATCCTGTTCTGCCGTTTTTCTGTTTTTTTTTTTTTTTTTTTGCGACCAGCTTTCTACTGATTGTCTATGTGGCTGACAGTGTCCCTGTATGTTCTGTTAATTTCGCAACATTCTCCCTCGGAACTCTGACATTTTGATGAAAGGAGTCTAATTAAAAAGTTTGTTGCACATTTAATTGGGAACGTAAAAGAAAAAAAGGACAACGTATCCCTGGCTGATGCTATGTTGATGATCTTTTTAGTCCACGTAGGTGCACAGTTTGACTTTCGTCGCCGGTGACAACAAACGTGTGCTTAGCCTTGGCGTGCTGATGTTACGAGGATTTGGGTCGCTTCAATGTCTTCTTCACCTTGTGAACACACACAGCCATGAGTGGCTCTGCATTGCAGCACACACAGTTTGCCAGGCGCGATCTGAAGAACTGTGGCATTGACAAGGTAGGATTTGAATTTAATTTAAATAATTTAAAGGGTGGGGTATGGTTTTGCATGTGAATGTGGCAATCTCAAGTACACCTGTTGACGGGGATTATTTTAATTAGCAGACAGTTTCAATTGTACACTCGAAAAGAGCAAAGTTGATGATAGGATGGGATATGCGAATGTTGTGTGAAGGGTTGTATGATGCTACGTGTACGTGTAGTCATATTGCGCAACAAGAAAAAAATTTAAATTGAAAATAAGATACAGTCGCGACACAAAAATCCGAAATTTTAAGGGAATCGAAAAAAGAGGAAGCAAGTTCGACATCCAGAGAAAGGTAAACCTCGTTGTTCCCTGGTTGCAACGTCGACTTTTCTGTTTTAAGGAGTTAACATACAGAGAAGGTTCCACTCCCTCGTGACAAATGACGCACGTAGTAGGTCTTCTGCGACATTTAGTCAAATTGTGTGCTCTACGTTCCTAATGGAGATCACCATAGCTTCCAAGTTCTTTACGTTTTCAGAAACCAGCAGATTTTTTTGAAATTTCTTCTAATTTTCCAATATCTCTGCCACCTCATCTTGATCTAGCCAGAGCTCTGTTTACAGAAGTAGTTCCTTGATAAAAAATATGCAAATATCCATATTTCTCTAGTAGGTTTGTAGGCTCCTGACTACAGACTTTAGTCCTTGTCGATGCTGAGCACGTTCCTTCCAGTTCTCTAACTAAAGCTAGTGGAATAGTCTTCAACATGGATTACACAACACAGAGTTTAAGTTTGAAGTGTTTGCAGTAAGCGCAGAGTCCTTTGTAATGAGTCCACATCAGTTTATACAGACGACTCTTTCCGAAAAACCTTCACCACTCTTACTCATTGTAGAGTCTAACAGGTCACAGTTGCACATATATTGGAGTTATATCGACAGCTAGACTCTATCATGTCCCTTGTACCCAGTACTATAACATCCTGGGCAATGTACGACTACCACACAACATCACACTTTGATGGGTCGACGAACCATATACTGCTCTCTAGATACAAACACCTGATCCACATCGATGCTCTTAGCTTCTTTGGCCTATTGTCAACTCTAAATCAACAAGAGCTTTAATTCGACTAAGAAGAGACAACGTTTCGAAACTGATGTTGCATCCTAGGCAAGCTTGCTTAACAATTGACCATTTCTGTAACAATTTCTGTAGGAGCTAGACCATCACCTACTCTTACCAGTATCAGAAAAGTTATTGAATTGAGGATCACTCATTATTGAAACAATATAACAAGTTGCAATCTCGGGAAATTATGTCCTTGAACGACACATGTTTTTATGAGTTGATCTTCCTGTTTGAATAGAATTTTCCCCAACAATAAGCCTTAACCAACAAGCATCTCCAGCCAGCACGATCTTCAGCTAGTTTCGCAGGTCAAAGCTGGCCTTCTGATCTTCGCAGCTGAGGTCTTTTCCACTTATTCGCGTCACCTGAGTAACTGTCTTCTTCTACTGCGGCGTGCCTCCGGGTTGGACTCAAAGACTCTCCCCTCATCCAATCTTGACAGAGTTCACAACGATTAGGGTCCTACATAAAATCGCGAAAGGGGTTTGCTACTAAATTGCCTCCTGAGTCCAAACAAACAACAATTGTCAAAAGTTATTTTGCGCTTGATCTCAACGCCGGTGTCGTCGCCTGAGTTAATAGGGGAGCGTTAGTAGACAAAGTCCCTAACTAACTCATATCTCGCTACGACGACATTCTAGCCGATCCGTCGGTATTGAGTGCCCTTTTTTGTTGACAACATGTATGTATTGCACGAAACTCGGTTTGGGCCCTACCTCAGTGTGATCACGATCAGAATTGAATCCAAACGCCAACCACTCACAATACCGAGCTGTGTTGAGCAAATTTCCCTTTCGAGAAGGACGAAGTTATTAGACGGGATTTTTCTGATTTCACTCAACTATTGAGTGAATTGTAACCTTCATGGTAAACATATGTTTGCCCTCGTTGATGCACCGATGTCAACTCGCTGAGTTCTGATTCTGCCTCCGGTTTCTCACAATTCGTTCAAGAATGACGTTGAAAAAGTCGCAGGACAGTGCGTCACCTTGTCTAAACCTTTTTTTGACATCAAGGGTCTTAGTGAGATCGTTAACGACCTTAAACGTCATTCCCCACAGATGGTCGAGTTTAGCAAGGATGCCAAAGCTGAGCACGCGTCTATAAACGCTGTCATAGTCGACCTTCATCTCTTAAGAGGTGGTATATATCGATTTTGACTTCTTGAGTTTTCTCCAGGATCCGCCGAGGTATGAAAACCACACTGACCTGTTAGCGTTGAATGTATAAAAATTTTGTATCGTACTGTACACATTTATTTTGTTCCTTTTTTCCCTTTTCCTTTCTAATAAAGAGACAATCGTCATTTAGCATTCATTGAAGAAGGTTGTTTTTAATCGAAGAGTAAAGTTGCTTTCGGATTTTTACAGACCTATTTATATAGAATGGAGAGTCCTTCAGCAACAACGCGTATCGGCTTTTCTGACTTATTTTCATACGTCTACCATTGCATTTTCTGGGCGCTTTTTCAAGGAAGTACGATAGATATCAGAGTCGTTAACGTTAATTTCTAATTTAAGGGTGGCCATGGTGTAGTGGTTGCGTCATCGCTTGTCACGCTGAAGGTTCCAGGTTCGAATCCCTATGTCACAGAAAAAAAAAGTCGGTCAATTGCGAAAAAGCTGACGTCAACTCTACTGTATAGGCATTACACTGACAGTAGAGTAGGCAATGGCTTAAAAGTGTTGATCGTACTAATGCTATTGGGATGTTCGAAAGAAATACTGTGTATTAGAAGCAATGGCAACAGAATCAATAATTCTCCCCAGTCATTCTGGACACCACCCTCGGAGCAAAAAAAGACTGAAACCCAATACTACCTGAGCTTCCAAATCACTACACCAACACTAGCGCTGTGTGAATAGCATCTTAAGGGTATTCATAACCCCTTAAGCGCTAGTGATTTATAAAAAATAAAAAAAGAAACATATTGATGCTTAGTGACGCAATTTTATATGAAAGAATTGCTGCTATGCACCTCTTCTCGTCCATAAAATCAATCTTCTCAAATTACCACGTTGACAACATCTTTTTAAAAAAAAAAAACACCCTCAATCCACCTGAAAATTTGATTTATATCAAAATTACTAAAACATATACAAAGCTTGTCGCTAAAAATTTTAATTTATATATTTTTATTGGATTAATCTACAAGAACAAAAAACACCCTCTATAACACGTGGGCGTTGTGACACTGTCCTCAAAATTTAATTCGAAACAAAAAGAAACAAAATAAAATTTAATAAAATGCCTACACACATATATGTATATATTAATTTTTTTTAGATTCGCTTAAGTGAAAACATCTCCGCCGTCTAATAAAGGAAAATTCCTTGTTCTTAAAAATATATTTATAAATAACTCACATGAGTGTGTGGTCGTTAAATGCAAATTTATAGCTCAAGAAACTTAAATAATTTTAGAGAATTTATTTTCATGTTTCGGTAATTTTCGCCTTTGCATTTTGACATCAGCGTGAACTACTATATAAAAGTGAATTTAATTTTTCGAGAAAAAAAAAAGAAATTAAATTAAAGAAAAAAATAAATTGGCTTAAGTGCAATAATTCCGTGTGGTAAAATAATTTATTTGAACATTTTCATTGAATCTCACATCAAGGTGCAAATTTTTAATTTAAACCGATTAATTTAGAATTTTTGGAAATTCTCTTTTTTTTTTTGATTCGATGTATGGGAAATAGGTTATGTTACGTCCGTGTGCGTCAGTCTTGAGAGCACATTAGTTTCGAATGGAAATGATTTTGAAAAACAAAATTCATTTGAGAAGATCATAAACAGTTCGAAAATGTTTATTTTTAAGTATCTAGGTACAGTCATTCAGATGCAGGTATTCCACCCATCGATTCGATATATTTTATTTAAACAACCTCGTCATTCGCACCTAATGCCACAATGGCCACTTCAGATCTATTTCGAGGATGCGCGTGTACCTGTGAGTAGGTAGGTCTTTCTTCTCTTGTATCTTGGGTTGGGATTGAAAAATGTATCCTTGAAGCGGATCACCGTGAAAAAAAAAACGGGTGGGTAGTAGTCGGGGCTACTAGCGCGAGGTTTCCGTGAAAACGTCGTGACATTTTCAAATTCAAATTTATTTTTCTTGAAACGCGCTACAAACAATAGCACGCGCTGTCCAAGACCACTGGGCGTGCATTGACTCGTCGTCTCGTTACCCGACTGAATCTCCTTTCCCTAGCGTCGTACAGCGAAGGGGGAAATTTCGACTGGTTTGCTTATCGCTTTTAACCTTCCTCTGCCCTACCCGTTGTCCACCGTTCAGTTGCCTTCGAATATTAGTCTTTTCAAGGATAGGTAAGATTAGGTAGGAGGGTTGACAGGGCAAGGAAGTCCTTTCCCCGTCACACTTAGGTCAATGTAGACCCATTGTGATGCCCTAGGAGTTGCTGCTCCCTTACTGTAGAACCTACAAGCCAATCCGAGGCGCTGATAAATCTGTCTTTATCAAACACGAACTTGTTGGACAATTCTTCTAGATCTTTACAAAGGTGTCTTCCTAGAACCTTAAATTATTGCTTCCTAGCTGTCAATGAAAAAGTTACTATCAGCGTGTGGAAGTACCTTCATTGCAACCTCTTGAGCAGCTGTTGTCACCGTCGTTGGTCTGATGGCACCCTGCAGCAAGAACCTTCTGCATCTAGACTTCTACATACAATAAGCCCTTAGAATCAGCCAATGAAAACACTAGAGAACGAAACCGTTTGAACATACCTACTTGTGTGCTAATGTCAACTCGGACTACACTATCCCGTACTTACGTAGGTACTCGTAGACCTCAAGAGACCTTAGTCATGGGTCTGTTCAAGCAGAAAACAGTGGGAGAACCACGTTGTGTAAAGAAATCAGTTTTGGCTTCAACGTTCGTCAATCTGGTGATTGCTTGTTAGCCTATCAGACCTTTTTTGAAGACCTCCTCAATATCCAAGAAGGGCGCTAAAGTGAACTTTTTTTCGTGTAGCCCTGCCCTTCATGTAAGGATGCTGGACTGTCGACGGCTTTGTCTATTCGATTTGATTTGGAACGATTGTAGGTGTCTTTTAATGTTTTCAGGAGAACAGACATGAGGCTTGTGTGGCTGAGCATCGAAATGGCGCATCAGCGCTACTTGTGCCTTTGGCAGGCTCACCAGTTTCAACCACTTCTACTTGTGTGGCTGAGTCTTCCTGCTTTGGGTATATAAATGGCCCCAGCCGCTTTCCAGGTTTGCAGTACATGGGGACTGTCAAGACATCCTCTGAAGATTAGTACTAACCAAGAAAAGATTGGTATGCCGTCTGGTCATGGTGCTTTGTATAAGGAGAAGGAACTTAGTCGTTTGTATCAAGGACCAAGTTAATCCAAGTAATAACTTAATTCTTTGTTTGCCTTCTGGTAATGATTGCAAAAATATTTAATACTTCCTTTCTCCCACTCTCCTCCTCCTTGCTTGCTTTTGACCTTCAAAAGTTAAAAAAAAAAATAGAATCAGCAAAACTTTTTGTTCCATGCCCTGTGTCCTGTGTCCTGTATCCTGTATTCCGTCCTCCCCTTCGGCATCGACAAACATTCAAATTTGTGTTTCGTGAGAATTTTTTCCAAGAGTATCAACATTTGGTGCAGCTGCTCGCAATATTTCTCACTCACTTTTCTACTCTCCGCCTTTGTCTTGCCTTTAGTGGAAAGTTTCCTTTGGTCCAAGTTAACGCAACATTAACATGTTGTTTAGACTGAAAGGAATTCGTGCACCGCCTGGACATTATTACCATCCCATCAGTAGAGATAAAACTATGTGAAAAGTTACACCATGACAAAGGACAAAGTAAAAAAAAAAAACTCAAGGAATTTACAGAACAAACATATTTCTTGGTCCTGGGGCTGGACTGGGTGAGTATGTGTGTGTGTTTTTGTTTGTGCGGTGCGCGCAGGAGCAAGTGCTCCGAAAAGTTTTTCACAATGACATAAGTTTTCCCGAAAATTGGGGAATGGGATGTTTGTTTTGTTTCAAGGACTTGCTTTTCCGATGGCGTTTCCCAAGCATTATATGCATAGAATATGAACTTAAAAATTCTTATTAGTGATTTATTTCGGACTTAATAAGGAGTTTTGGTGTACTATAACAACATTTAAGATGCTCTAGGACTTAAATGTAATTGCAAGTTCGATGTTCGAAAGAAATACTGTGAATTATAAGCAATGACAACAGTACCAATAATTCTCCCCAGTCATTCTGGACATCACACTCGGAGCAAAAAGACTGAAACTTAATACCATCTGAGTTTCAAAAATCACTACACCAACACTAGGGCTGTGTGAATAGCATCGTAAGGATATTCATAATCCCTTAAGCGCTAGTGAATTATAAAAAAAAAAGCCGTGGGTATAACCGACGTTTGTCTTAAGCGTACGTAGTGCAAAAGTTATCATTCGATTTGTCTTGTTCATGAGTTTTGAAAATGGTTGAGGTTTTGTAGAAGATGCTGTTGGCTTCGTCCAGTATTGAGGCGAAGGGGTTTGGGACAGACACACGATGTTCCTTCCCAAGTATCTCAAAGTTATTGTTGTCCAACTATGACATTCTGTCCGATTCGTCGGTATTGGATGTGCCTTCATGTCGTTCACCACTAAACCCATTTTCGTCTTCGCCGCCGGTATGCAGTCTGCAGAAACATTTTTCCACATTCTCAGCACTGACAGTGACTCTAGTTCAAGCTTGCCTTCTTCATCTTTACAGGTTTCTGTGTGGACTTCGTTTCTTCCTTTTCACCTTTTCACACATATGTTCGAACAAAGGATCTCACAACTCATAACACAATGGAGCCGTGAAGTTACGAGACGGCGGCACTTACATCACGTCGTCGCAACTTTCCCTAACCTTACCTAGCCTGCGTCTAAAAAAGCATGCAGCTCTGCAAATAAGCAAATGCCCTTATGTGTCATGTTTACATCTAAATAGCTTTGTCCTTACCTGGATAAGTGTACATTTCGAGCTATGTTTCAGTTCGTTCCATTGTAGCTGCAGTGGTGAATTTGTGAATGTCTTCACCTTCAATAAAAGCTCCACCTAGGCTCAAGATAATCTTGTTGCCATCTCGATCCATTGTAGTTTTTTGCTGAGACTCCAGTTCCTGAGCTACTTCAAAACCGTCTTATCTGATTTCGCCCTTTGGTATGGCTCAGTTTCAAAATCTTGTTTAAAGAACTTTCCATTTGGCTTCTCCTATCAACTTTTGTGTATAATTACTTACTTACTTATCAGGCCAGCGACCCTTGGAGGGTCTGAGCCTGAACTAATGCCGCTTTCCATCCTTCACGGTCCCGGGCACGCTGCTTCCAGTTTACTAGATCAAGGTTTCTGGCGTCCGCGATTGCCTGATCTTTAAAACGGCGGAGGTTCGATCTTCCTTTTCATCGCGAATAAGGTGCCTGGGATTCAAAGATCCTCTTAGCTGGAGCATTCTCGTCCATTCGCTCGATGTGGCTGAGCCAGTCCAGTCGACGGATTTTTGCCTTCCCGACTACATCCACATATTTGTACAACTCGTTGAGTTCACGGATATGTCTTTTCCTCCATTCGCCCTCCTCGCAGACAGGACCAAAAATATTGGACGTAGATTCGAAGATCTGCCCCGCTGTCTTACTTATCGTCCAGCATTCAGCTCCATGAAGCAAGACTCAGGGTTTTGAAGAGTATAATTTTGGACTCCAGTTTGGAGTTTGGACCCTAGTTGTTTGGACAAACCGAAGTAGCAGCGGTTGCCTAAAGTTATACTTCGTCGAATCTCCACTAGGGTGTCGTTTGTGGAGTTTATAACTTTTGTGTATACTATTTTAAAATGTGACTTTATAAAGACATTTCCTAAGTCTCACTGAAAAGCCATACGAAAACCGAATTTTTTCCTCATTCTTTTGGGAATAACCTTAAAATACTTTGCAAAGGTGAATTTAAATTCCACCCTCTACCCGCCGCGCCGCTCACACTTGAATCCCTGGCAAAGCCAAAATGTAAACAAATTTGAATTTATTTTCTAAGAAAACTTCCCAGTCGTTCTTTAATTTTCTTTATTTAGTTCCGTCCTTCCCGCTCGTCATCATCGTGTCGGCCAAAGTTTTCCGACTAATTTAATAAGACACTGAAAGTAAGAATTTTCCCCAAGACCTTGTGCATTAAATTTCGTCAATTAAATTTTGCAGACAAACTTTTTTTATTTTAAATGACGAAGAGGGAGCGAGGACGAACGCTTCTAAATGAGTGGTTGCTGTTGCCTACCGTGAGAAAATTCTCCGCACCACTGGTTTGGCAGTATTTACGAACACTACAAATTTTACAAAACTTCTACACTCATACACAACAGTAGGGTGTTGGGTTGGCAATGGAAGGCAATGTCTGAGTATGAGAGTGTGTGGCTTTCAAAGAAATCCTTAGCCCAAAGGCATTAAATAAATTTGTATGCCAGAAGGGCTGGAAGGTAACAAAAACTGAACTGTCCTTTGGCCGTTTGCAGCTTTTGAAATAGTCCTTAGGTGTTTTAAAGTTTTCCGTAGTGGCTGATGAATTAAGGACAACTCTAGGACAAAACTGAATTTAAGTAAACTTTTCAAATTATGAATTAGATTTTGGCTGACATTTTGTGGACCGTGTCTGACTGGTGGAGTTCAGTTTGCACAGAAAGTTGTTTGTCATTGCTTTTCGTGACCAATGTGCACTGTACTGTTGGTACTTTGCTACTTTCAACAGAATGGGTGGGGGGTTGTTTATTAAATTTTGAGAAGTAACAGGATTCCGATTGCAAACATAACAATGAAAAGCTATGAGTGTGCCTTTTGGGCCTTCACAACAAATACTTTGGTTGTAGTGGTTCAGAGAGAAGTGTACAAATAAGTTTTAAACATTTTCTCGAGTTTGGTATACATCTTACGTCAAGTAGGGCGGTGCTCCTTTAGTCCAAAAAGTCATCAGATGCTATTAAAATCCTTACGTTCCTTGAGTGGTTTGTGGACCAATTTTCTTTCGTCAATAGTTGCATGCATCACTTACACTCGGAGACCTTAAGATCTATTGCCAATCCTTTCATCGTTGAGTCGTAATCTTGGAACTTATGTGGACTTGAGTTCAGCCGATGCCTTAAGATTTTTAAGCTCTTTGATGCCTGGAAAGATTATGGATCCTTACTTGCGAATACAGTAATACCCGGATATGTACTCCCTCGCTTAGCTAACCTCGCATTGTTAACCAAAAATGTCAGGCTTCAAAAATGTTCAGCAATGTAAGCGAGTACGGATAGGTTACTTCCGCTCTTAAGGACCCAAATAAAGCAGAAAATGTCGCAAAGTAGCAGCTATCCGGGGAGTACCGTACATCTTTCTTGTAGGATCAATTTTGGTTTCTTCTATTTCTTGCAGTGCAGTTTTTCTGAGTAGATGGCTGCGTCTGGTTCCCATTTAAGACCAATGGTCTATTCCTTCAAACGTTTTTCTCCATTATTTGTAGAGATCTTGGTGATTTGAAATTTAAGTCGATTCAGACTAACAAGTGTCTCCAGCTAACTTGATTTTCAACTAGCTGCCTCCAGTTTCGCAGTCCAAGTTAGTTGAGGTACCTTTCCACTTGTTAGCGCCGACTTTGTCGCGGTCTTCCTCTACTGCTCCATCCCTCTATAATGGAATCGAAGAATCTACGGGTCGGAACGCTGGTGAGCATCCACTCTGCATGTCCCACTCAGCTGAGTCATTACATCTGAACTCTTTTGACTTGGCCAATGTCGCTGAACAGCCCATTCGTCGTCTCCTCTTCCACTCTCCATCTATACAGACAAGACAGTAGATCACCCGAACAATTGTTCCTTTAACCGATAGCAACCTCATCCAATCTGGACAGATTCCATAATGATAAGGGTTTAGTATAGAGTTGAGGGAAGGCTTTGCTACTTAAATGCCTTCCTAGCCCAAGGAAACAGCGATTGGCAAGAATTATTCTGCCTTTGATCTTTAAATCGATATAAAGACTTTTCTAGCCTAAAGTCACACCGATATGGACCAATCAGATTGTAGACAAACGGCGCTAGATGATCACACAGTTCAGTAGATACTTGTCGCAGTTTATAGAGCCTCCTTTCCTGAGGATCGGACAAACAATATTAAGGTTCCATTCGTTGGGTTTGCTTTTGTAGTTCAGTTGATGGTTGTCTTGGCGGGAAGTCCAGGATCATATTTTTGTTCGTTGGATCTCTGATGGATTTACTTTCAATTAATTTTGTGTTGCTCACAACGATAGCATCTTCATTCTTCAAATGCAGAAAGTTCTTACAAAACATCTCAATTAACAGAAAACTAAGTAAACCCCTTTCGGACCATTCCATTGTCACCCAAAAAATTCAGCGATTTACTACAAATAAGTTCCCTAACCTTTTATAACATTTAACCTTTCAATATACAATAACGACGATACGTTAACATTTACTAACCTCCACCATCGCCACCGATTTGATTTATCTAACACAATTTGTAAGTTAAGTTATTTTCCAATTTACATTACAAAAGTAACTCATGCCTTGTGCACACCGACTAATTTACTTACTCAATGTATAATGAAGAATGAATATATATTTCATTGTCTGGCACATCGATCTCATTTCCGCCTCTGGAGGCATATCCTCCAACTGGTTAACCCAGTTGCCTCGCTCACCTTAAACATGGTAATAATAAAGTAATAATGTACCATAAATATAACGGCATTGCCTTACAAATCTCACAACTTAATCATTATGCTACACGAGAACCGGTGAGTATATGGGGACAAACCAACCGAAAGGATGTTGATGATAAGTGTTGCCATATAAGATTGTTAATACTTGGTAAGTTGCTACGCTTCTCAGTAAAGAGCAAAAAAAAGGAAGAAAAAAGGGGAGAAAACGATGTATGAAATCAAGCTTTGAAGCAAAGAGTTGTTGAATCGTGAACCAAAAAAATAGCTTATCCTATTCGGAACGGCTCACCTAGGCTAAGTTGCTGTTCACGTTGACCAACATTTGGGTTCGTTCTAAACTGGGAACTAAGAAGGGAAACTACTACATAGAGATACAAATCCTAAGAAGGTTCCCCAGCTTGGTATCATGTACATAAATCTTCCGCAACGGCGAAGAAGTGACTTTATTAATTTATTTGCTAGGGCAGGACACTCGAAAAGCTTTTGTCGAACAGATTCTTCTTCTTTTCTGTAGATCGTACAAAAGATATTGTAAAGCCGAAACGCTGTGACTTTACGACTGAGTGCAAACATAGAGTGGGGCTTCTTTAAATGGAGGTGTTCCAGAAACTTGGCACGTTTCGAAATTTATTTTTGAAAAAACTCTGCTGAATATGGGACATATACAAATGGAGAGCCAAAGGACGAATCTTCTTTGTTAATGACAATCTAGTTTGTGCAGTGATTTCAGTCAAGAATTCTTATATTGGACCTCTGACGCTGAATAGTTAGTTTTCTAACACTCCGAACTGCGAAAGGCTGGATGAATGTCCCTTGAGTCCCGTTGATAAAAAGCCCGCTTCTCAGAGTCTAAGTAATGTCTTCGCAGCTACAGTAGAGTTCCAAAGGGATGCCGCAGTTGTTAATGCGATATGATTATCGATATTCCAATTCGAACTTACGCACACACCTTGCCGATAATTTAAATATTAGTTCCGTTTCCCGCTGTTAACTTGAGAATACACATTTTCCGTGTAGGGGGCACCTTCGAGTCAGCATAACTATTGTGGAGCTAGCTAACTACTGAAAATAAGTAAACCACTTGGAGCTCCGAATTGCTGACAATTTATGTTTTTGTTTTCCACCTTGTTGTCCAGGATAATGAAGAAGACTGCTGCCCAAATGGAACTTCCTGTTTGAAGGTGTCTCAGGTCCAACGGAAATCATTTGAAAACAGGGGTAGTCTTGTTCCTTGCCCTTCTATGAGGCAGTAGTGTCACAGGGGGCTGATGATTTTTTCTTTAAAAACCTCTCTTATCCTCCATCTGGTTGGTGAATAAGCCCAAGGAAGCCGACCTAAAACTACATAATATGAGCCCGATCTTTCGAGATTATATCGAGCAATCTCTAATGATTTTCTGAAAGTCGAGTGTATCTTACTTCCGGTTCGGGTTCACATGAAAATTGTAGCCAGACGCATTAGCTGAGGAGCTGACATAGAAAATGTACACGTTTCCTGATCACAATGTTTCTTCTCGTCAAGAATAGGCAAAAAAAGCACAATGGACTTCCTTGAGTAATGGCTTTAGATACCGAGGAAGGAAGAAACATTTGTTCAGCCTTCTTGAGATCAATATGCTTAACATCCTGAACCAATAAGCCAAATGCACTTCTCGTGGAGCTTGAGTCTCTTTTTTCATTTCAAGGTTTCGATGGACAAAGTTAGATGGATGGTACCCAAGGAAGATGATAGTTTCATCAGAAAAAATAGCCACATTGTTGCTTTCTATCTTTTGATCTTTCTATCTTGCAATCCCTGGCGAATAAAAGATACAGACTGGTCCCAACACATTGCCTTGTGGTACTCTACTTTTGAGTGGCACTTAGATACTTTTTCTGCTTCGTTCCAAATCTTGCCTTCAATCTTTTCTATCTTGTAGTTAAAGGCCTTGATGACAATCATAATATTAAAGACTAGTATTGCGATAAGAAATTTCCTTGAATGTCCTCGTTAGACGTTAAACCTTAAACATTTAAATTTTAACAAAAAAGGACTACTATGGCATCACTGTTATCAACACACACACACACACACTAGAGACTCAATGCGTTTACTACAACAATAACCCAACAACAGAGGAGCAAACAAGACACAAAATGAAGGAAACAGCCACTAAGGAAAAAAAGGAGAAAAATAAACATGAAACGCTTGGGTAAATATTTTATTGGTTATCCTTTGGTACTGCGGTGTGGTAACACAGCACAGCCCGCCAAGATGTTTATGGCAGTGGCACTGAGCAAACAACACCTCCAGAGCCACACAAATAGGCCTGATTTATGTTTACAAGGCGAACGTGACAATGTTAAAAATACGTGCCAAATCGTGAATAGGATGGAGCAACGATCGGAACGCAGGAGCATCAGCTTCCAAAGGGATTGTTTAACCGAGCCAAGGGAGAATGTCTCAATGCGGCGCGGCAATACAACCATCATCACCATGCTCGTCATCATTCTCATCATCAGTGTCGTTGTCGTCGTGTCGTTGATGGGCTGGGCATAGCAAAGGTATGTGGGGGGGGGGGCACTAGGGCTAATCGAAGCGGCTTACAAACTTCCAATACGTTACTACTTACTCATTTTGGACACCGAACCAGTTCGAGTAACAAGGCACACAGACACAAAGTGCTTTTGAATGAATGTTACCCAAATGGAAAATTGAGAAGGATAATAGAATTCTCTTGTGTTTGGATGGCTCATTTCACTCGCTTTGCCATTTCTATGCGTACATGTGTGTGTGGCGCTGTTGTCCTTTTTATCGCTAAGCTTAATCTAACGGATTTGCCGAGTTACCTTAATGCCATTGTATTCCCCGCCAACTCGTGGTGAAACCAAGAAAGATTTTCATTTGGCAAATAAACCGAGAGATACCTACTGAGATTTTTTTGTTTGCTTTTCTCAAGGTGATGCTCGTATTGTTTCGCCTTTGTGTACGCGAAACAATGGGTTATCCCGGGGCTTAAGATGCCGTGTGAGTGGCTTTGCTTTGGAATTAAATTGACTGGGATATCACAGATATGAACGAAGCTTAGCGTGAACAGGATTTGGTACAAAGTTCAGGGAGTATGTGAACGTGAATGAAGTGTATGCAAGAAAGCAAACAAAGAACAACTAAATAACTAGAGTATGAGAACAAGAAGGATGTAAACTAACACAATGATAGTCTTGAATTAAACGAACTTTTCTGTTGCATTGGATTTGTGGATTCCTTGCTTCATGCAACTTGTTTGACAGGGCAACGTATGATGGACGAGTTGCCAACACTTACCGAACAAATTTTTAGGTTAAGAGGCAAAATGTGCATGAACAAGCTAAGGACATTAGATAGAGCTTTAAGGGTTGGTAAGGTGGTGATTTGTAGTTGAAGTCATCGGTGCTAACCACAGAAGGCTACACATATTGTCTTAATCCAATGTTCGATCCAGTTGAGTTGAAGATCGACAACAATGCACAGCCCTGGGGAATTGTATGAGCAGTTCAGTCGGGGAAGATAAAGGCTGGTATTTTAGTTTTAAGGGTAAATAGCATCAGTTCAATCCTTTTCAGATTGACATCAAGTAAAAAAAATTAGCCTCTGTCTACGAATAGGGTTAGGAGGCTATTTCCTAATGTTGACTGAATAATTCTTTCCTTAAGCACAAGGATTATCCATAGTTTAGACACTCCTCTACGCTCAGCTCAAGAATCTTTATGAGTAGCTCCAGTGTCATAGATTTTACGATGATTCAGATCAACTCATTGAGAGCCGTTTCGGTAGATCTTCCCACGAGGGTTTGTTTAATACGAGCTCTAGTGTTGTAGGTATAAAAAAGGCCTAAAATCCTTCACAGACTTGTGCTCTCATTTCACCACAGACGTATATACTTGGTTTAATCATTGGGGCCTGCAGTCTCTGCACGGGACTCAAACGAAACGAAGCTGTTTGTTACGCAGGAAATCTTTGAGTTGGTACTGGTACAGGTACTGCTCTGCTGTGGATACATCTGGATAAGTGTAGGGCTCGAGTTTTTCTACGGTAGACTTTATTCAGCCTTCTTAAGAAGGGCAAGTTTAAATACTTCTTGGACAAAAATTTGTCCTTCGTTTGATTGTCGTTCCCTGTTTTAAGAAGATCCATTGTTCAAGGCTTTAGATGTCCTATTTATCGCTAGCGACATACTGTTTGAATTATGGATGTTACTACCTTTAAGTATTTTTGCAATCGTACAAGTCTGAGCCGTAGATATTTCTAAACAAAAGCGGGGGTTTAAGCTTTGAAATATTCTTGACGAGGAGGATACTTGAAAGCTTCATACCATTCCAAATCTACTTAGAGAACCAAATGAAGGCATAACCTCGTATTCTTCAGTCCATACTTCTTAAGATTAAAAAAACGGGCTTCAACTCAAATTTATTCGGAAAGGAGAGGAACTGATGTCCCTCCTTTAATGGGGGCAGCTTTAAATAAAGCATTTTTTGTTCCTCCCTAGTTGAAATATAGTCCAAAACAGACGAATCTCGAACATCCCATACGTAGAGAGGCTGAGTCTGACATTTTAAATTTTCAAAAGACAACAAGACTGCACTCGGTTTTAGATCGCCTTTCCTTTGTGTACTCTCAAGTGACTTATTTAAATATTTCACCACCTTATACTACTCATCATCTCTATTCCAACACTCCTTTCTTACCATCTTCCTTGTAAAACATAATTGCAAAAGGCGTGTTCCATACAACGTTTGTCAAACAGGTTAACTCCGACAACAGTCCCTTGGTGTTCTTTGGTATTTTTCCTCATTTTAATCATTTTTCCCATCAAGCACATTCAACTACTTCAACAAGTTCCTCTTTTCTCCTCAAGATCCATCTTCATTCTTCTTCTTTCCATCGTGTCAACCTAGAAGTCAACAGGGCCAATCTATGCAGCATATCCCCATCCCCATGTTCACTATACCAACACTCAACCTATGCAGCTCTGTGGCTTAGACTATATGTGCTTGCATGTATATGGCTGCATAATGATTAACCTTTGACAACACCACAATGTTTGTCAAGTGGTTCAATCTAAAGAGTGAAAAAACCCCGAGAAGAATCCTTCTTCTTCGTTCTTCATGGGAAAATCGTTTAAAGCAACCTTTCTCCAAGAAGGTGCAGAAGTGAACACTTTTCTTGTGTGTGTGCGAAAGAGAGTGCATCAGCGAATAACAAAATGAGATCCTTCATCTTTTTCAATGTAAAGGCAATTAACGTTTTGATGAAAGAAAATATTACACATGCATATAGATATAGATGTATGCAAGGACGAGTTTGTCCTTGACACTTGCTTCTGGTGGTATATTAATTTAAGAACTTGTTATGCTGCCGCTGTTGTGGATGCTCACCTTGACAAGGGGTTTTTTTTTCTAATCTTTTTGTTGATGTTTATGCAATGTGTAAATTCTCATTATATCCCTTTCTCGTTACAGAAATCGATCCGAACGAAAACGGAACCCACGAACTTAGATTTTAAAAACTGTCGCGTCCCGGTTGTTTAGCTATTTTTTTTTTTTTTGAGAATCTAAATTTGCGTTCGGTTTTTCTTTCTTCAGATAAACGGATACACAACGGATAAGAGGATTTCCTTCTCTCAAAAAAAAAGGAAACAAATCGAATCGAACGAAATACAAGCGGTTTTAGTGTAAAATCGGAACGTAACGCGAAGGGAAACATTTTTTTTTCACATTTCTAGGCAATTAGATAGAATTAGAGTAGAAACGAATTTATTCAATAAAGATCAATAGAAACAATTTTAAGAAGAAGAACTCGAAATGGCAGCTACACAACGTAAACTTGTACACAAGCAATTCAACTCCCCAATGGGCTTGTACTCAGCTCAGAATGTGAAGGAGACTCTCCACAGGGAACTCAAAGCTTTCGGCGGTGATGGGTAAGTGATATAATTTAATTTTTTATTTTTTTTTTTAAAGAATAAACAACTTTTCTTTAGCTAAAGTGTTATTTTTTTATGAACGTTTTTTTCAGTGCGAGTTTGTGTCGCTCTGATGCGTTTTTAGGTTTTGGCGAATTGAACTTGAAAATATTTAATTTCCTTTAAGGAAAAAACATGTTTTTTCAACTGGAAAGGATACATTTTCTACTTGATTCCATACAGTTTAACCAACAAAGTATGAAAGTGACGCTGAAGCTTCTTTTCCCCTTTTGTCTAATCCGCATCTTTAAGTTAAAGTGAGTTACAGACTTCTACCATCTATGACACCTTCATGGTTTTTTTACAATAGAACTTCATTCATCAACAGACATCGATGACAAAAAGTTTCTTTACATTTTGGGGTTGGTCCTTGTATTCTCGATGCCGAGTCTTGAGCAGACGCCGTACATAATGGACAATAGCTATCCGGTGGTGATCACTTGCTGTCGCTATTTCCAAGATTGTAACTCGATCAACTTCGTTGAACGTTGCTTGCTTTTGAATTGACCCCCAACATAGTCAAAAGCTGGTCTTGTGCTCAAACATGGTGTCATTTATGACACCCACATGATTCACAAAACCCTCACTGAATTCGTAAAGTGCTCATCATTGTCATTGCAGCCACCGAAGCCTTTCTTTTCGATGAATAAGCCTTTCGTTGTTATCTACCTCTCTTCGTACTAAAAGACTTCCTGATACAACGCTTATGTCTCAAGACCGTTGCAGAATACTGTACCCTAATCCTTAATTAAAGCGTTAAAAACTTGTCCTTATGTGAGGTCATTTCAGAATCCAATCTAAGTCCTCTTACGTTAATCAAAAGTCGCCAACCTATGATCGTGTTTTAGCTCAGCTCTCGTGCTGAGGCGGAAAACACCTACGCATGCCACATTATGAGCAATGAGGCTTATCAGGGATAATGACAAATCCCGAAAAACCACGATCCTGTACGTTATGTTATGTGTACTCGGAAGGGTTGTTAACTGCCCTTGACACTGAGGTTTCTCTTCATAATCCTATTGTGCCTTTATATTTTCTAGATGAGTTGTTTCACTTCACAAGATTGTCCATTAAGACATTTTCGCCGCCATGAATTCTACTTCTGAGTTGAAAGATGGCTGGACATTCTGTAAGGATGTGTAGAGAGATCTTTTCACTTACAAGACAGGGTCTATAGCTTAAACCTTTTGCAAGCTTTGTGCGATGTAAATAATTGTTCAGGCGGCAGTGCCCCTGAGGAAACCGATTAGTGCTCTAAGATTGTTTCTATTGAGATTTACAATGAAACTAGAGTTTCTTTGCGACGGTATGTATGGAGAATAGCAGCTATGAGCATACTTGTCCTAATGTGTTAAGTCAGGCTTCTGTGGATTATAGAAGAGTTTGGGTCTAATAAATGTTGTTGACGCGCCATATTTTGCCAGTAAGTCAGCTTTATCATTGCCCTCAAATCCACTATGTGCATTACTTCAATGAAGGATGACCATGTTGTTCCTAGCTAGGTCCGAGATCACATTGAGCTGAAAGACTTATTTTATATTGAGCTTCGGAAAATTCTGAGCAGCGACGTCAGTATCTATACACTTACCTAACCTAATTTTTCTTCTTTCATTCTCTCTCTCTCTCTCTCTTTCTATCCTCGACTTCTACTGTACACTTCTTTTTCTTCACCGCAATATACCTACATGCACGTGAAAAGTTCACCATTGTTCATTTCTGCCAGCTACTCAGTACCTACTTATGACCTCTTCACCAATTCATAATACGGTCCACACATTACACATGCATGCTTGTGCAGTCATTGCTTTATACACATACTGAGCAGTCATCAGATGGTTGGCACTGACAGTCATCTTCACCTCGTAATATCTTCCATTAAACTGAATATTTTTAAGTACAGACTGCACAGTCTTGCCTGCGCAATCACACAGTCACCACCATGAGACTTCAATCGCAATTATGTATGCAAATCACTGTACAGTGCTTGCGTGTATGTGTTCACATATCGACTTGCATCACTTGTCCTTTCATAGACAAGTCCATTCAATCTGGACTGTAACCCCTGTATCTTCCGCTTAAGTGAATTTATCCACCATGATCACAATATCTTCAGCTTGCTGTCCACCCAGAGTTCATTGTGAGCCCGTTGGACCCCCATCCACAAACCACATTACGTCATTGTGGCACAACTTGACAAATAGCTAAGAGCTCCTTTCGCAAACCACATTATTGGCATGTTTCTTATCTACCTTGTTGCATTTTTTCATTATCCCCTCATTAGGATGTTAATCCTAACGCTCCTGCACTCCAAGTCACTTAGACGAAAGAAACTAATTGAAAACTTAATTATAAAATTGAGTCGAATTGTTTTGTGCAATCTTTGTCAGTCTTCCTTACAAACACACAAAATCAAAGGCAGGATATTTCTAAAGGTCCCTGCTTGCCTCCCACTACATCTTCTAGTCGTTTTGTTAATTTCACAAGGATAATCACTCATAATTTTCCAATTCAGCGAACACAATTTTGTGTCCTCTTGTGTCGCAACAATGACAATAGGATGTTGCGAAATAATGAGAGACATCTAATGAAAATCATTTTTAGCAGAGGATTAGGATCCTGAATGACAGTTGCGCCATCTGACAACCGCACTAAAGGTTTTATTGGATTTTGTGCGTCTGTTGGACGAGATGGTATAAATGAAGGAGCGGCAGCAGGATTATTTGAGCACTTAATTGATGGATAATGACGATGGCAACAACGACAAAAAAAATAAAAAATTAATGAATACTTCGCAACGAACTGCAACGAATGGATGGTCATTGTGAGTATCTATAATTTTTTTCCGATAGTAATCTGAGATGTAAATTACTGTATAGCGACTTAAGTATTGCGTAAGGAGCAGGACTGGATTTAATTAGGCAGAAGAACAGTCACTGAAGGATGCGAAGATTATTTGAGTATCGTAACGATTTTAATGATGTAAATGTGGAAGGGATACGTCAAATTGCAAAATGAAATTGATGGATCCAGTTTATGGTCAATGAAGTTGGGATTCTTTACTGTCGTTACATAAGGAACAGTGTAAGCGGATAGAGATAGGAAGATGAGGTAGCTTAGCAAGTGATTCCATTGTTCTCATAGTGCAATGTTCGCCTGAGATCCACTTAGAGTAACGAAGGTTGCAGTCCTCTTGGAACCATAAGATCTGCTTATGCCAATTTTAGCCATACTGACGTTGTTCCAGATTTTTGAAGATGCATACCAGACGCTCCTGGTGAATGCAAAAGAAGTTCATGTACAAGGAAGGGTGTCTGCACTCGTACAGCCTTACTCGGATCTTAAAGGATCCATTGTGTTCCCCGGGGTGGTGTGGGGAAGGAAGATTTACTGTAGACTCTTCCTCGTACTTCCAGCTTCTGCAGAAGTCGTAGATTATTATATACATTCTCTAAGCGTGTCTTCGTAAAGTGCATTGCTTATGCTCAGTCCCGCTTAAGCATACGTTGTCGTTCTTTTTCTACTTGCGAAGAGGAATGATATGAGTTAGGAAACTGAGTGCACTGTCATCAGCGAAGGGTAGGATTAGATAAGTCGTTGCAAGAGCTCATATAGCAAAATAAGAAAAAGAATGGGAGACAATACAGAGCCTTGGAGAACACCATCATTTGTATGGTAAATAACAGACTTGAGAGCGTTCAAATGGATTCATCTTACGTTTGCATCAGGATCATTTTTTAACTCATTTCTAAAAGGTAACTCTTAAATTTCAGCTTTCCAATCCTTGTTCCTACTTTTGATTCTTTAGAAATACGTTGACGTAGCTTAAATTCTGTGAAAGAATGCCATTGCTCTAGGGTGATTCACCTCCATCCTGTGCAATCAAATAAATAACTTCATCAAAGTGACACAATGGAATAAAAAAAACTCTCAATGTTCTTTCCGGCGGGCAAACGCCCCAAACCCCACCCGATAAATGCAGATGCCCTTGCAGCAATAATTAATGGCTGCAAACATATTAATTATACGCTTCTCGAAAATATACATGTAAAAACGTGGAAAACCTCGCCAAAAGTCCAATAATTGCAATGCAATTATGTACGTGTAATTACTTTGCTCGAATGGCGTCGCTTGGTTTCCGCTCTACACTCTCGGTACCAATTGCCACAGCGCGCTTGTCCTGCGGCGCTTATTTCCGATTTTCTCTTTCTGTATCTGCACTTTGTTTTTTAATGGCACATCCTGCATCCGCGTTTAATTAAAGTAACAACATACGCACACTGGCAAACAAATAAAGCGTGTAAAAGTGTCCCTCATTATGGTGTTCTTCAATAATAAAGAAAAGCAAATGAAGAAGCAATTGATTTCCTTGCATCAATCACTTATGCACTCAAAGAGGAGTGCATTTCTTTATTTATTATCCTTCCTTAGATCATATCGGCTTGATGGTTGCTGCTGCTGCTGCCCGAGATGTATTCCCAATCGTTCGCTTTGACACGAGGAATGTAAGGTGAACGTTGGAAGGATACTTAAGGAACTGGCAATAAATCTTGTTGCTTGTATTGCAATGCTCTCTGTCGGTTCATCCTTGAGTGGAAAGTGGGCGAGCGTAGAGAGATTGATGCGTCTAATGCAATGTGGAGATGGATCAATTGCTGCTTTCGCTAGCATGTCCCGATACGTAATTGATTTGTTGAATTCATACACAAATCTTCGGGAAGTGATGTTGTGGGCGATCCCGCCTCGGGGCAGAAGATTCTAAGAGATGAAAATTCTGTCACATTGCATCGTTGGTGCAACAAAAATTTTAAAGCAAAAGTCGTTGTGGGTGGTATAAGATTGCTTTGGCATGTGAGGTGATTTATTTGATGGTTTTGTGGGAAGGAGAATCCAAGGAGGAGATAGGTTTCTTGAATCGATAGACATACATAAGACTGCTGATGCTTAAGCTTCTGTGGGAAATCCATTCATAGAAGAGAAAGGTTTGTTTGACTAAAGGGAATGCACAGCAATTAATGGGACTTTTGTGAAGCTTGACTCTTAGAAGGGACCTCACAAATGGTCAAAGGTTTCAAAAAGTCAAGACACGTTTTACCTTTCAAATAAAGATTAATAACGTTTGCTTTTCATGGACATTTTTATTGGCTTTTTGTTTATCTGTGTGAGGAAAGATAGAAGCTAGCCCTAAACATTTAGTGAGCCTTTGCATTACTTCTAAAAATGCTGTCAAAGAGACCCTTTACTGACAGATCGGTGGAGTTTCTTTCCACTTATACAATCGTAGAGCAATTCATTTGTAAGAAACCCTTGATCGGATACTTGTAGTTATGATCCCGCATAAATACCGCAACCGAAGCTAGTATGGCGTATTGTACATAAATCTGGAGGCACCTTAATCCCATGTAAGCTTAACAAATGTCAAGCAGGTCTAATAGAAGGGTCAGTATCTTACTCATTTAGTCTATTTTGCTCTGCCTCACAGTAAGTTCTGCTATGTTCTGCTCGGTGTTGGGGTGGGAAGTACTACCAGGGAATTAATTCCTACTCAACTTGTCTCATCTCTCGAAGAAAGCCAAGTAGGCACTTCCATGAGGAGAAGCACACACATCAGTACCAAAGATCCGCCAAATGATAGGAGCATCAGCAGGATACTCACAAACGTAAATGGTCGGCAATTTCATCACAAACAGTAGTATCACGTAAGCCTTGCACTCTGAGAAACACACATAAATTGTTGTGCGCATCCTTTTTTGCTGAGTGACCAAAAGAATGTCTGTTATTTCTTACAGTCGTCTGCAAACAACTCTTTAGTCCCAATGAAACCCAATCGCCAATGGAAGCCTTAACCGAAGATGCATAAGCACCCAAATCATGTCTTGGTCTCAAGAAGTATTCCTCTGAGCCTTGTTTAGCAATCTCATTGGAGTATGATTTAGGATACAGGCAAGAGTCAAAGAGTTTGATCTTACAACCGAATTTAGAAAGAAGTAGCCAAAGGGTTAAGCTGCAGGCATAGATACTCTGATCCTTCCAACATTTCCTTACAATATTGCTCATAACCATTAGAATAGGTTGGGCCCCTTCACTTAGAAGACGGATGCAAGCCTTATGATATCGTTTTCTATGAACACATCAGCACCGGACTATTTTCTATTTTGCACTCCTCCTTAAATATGCGATAGTCGCAAGCTTGGCTAAGATTCAAGTCGAAGTCAGTCCTCAATGGTACCATTGCGTCTGATGGATAGCATATCCATCGGAACAGAGTAGTACGATAAGTATCCCACAAGGTCATAGAAACACCAATCTGAATAATACCAGAAGACAACCCCTCTGACACAGTACATTGCTTCGATAGAATAACCCATGATTTACGAAACAAGACGTAGGTTCTAGATGGGCGGCAGGATTCCCTTCTGCCAAGAGAGGCCATTCTTTAAAGTTTGGTGCAAGAGGCAGTCACGTATTTACAGGAAAGCCCGTTTCATAAAATAACTAATACTAAGAGATATGCCCCACCTTTTGCTCTGTCAAGTGTATATGTACGGGTCCAATAAGAAAGTTTAAATTTCTTTTTTTCGAGTTTACAGATGGGCCTTCCTTTGTGTACTGTAGAAACAGAACGTCCTTTCAGATTTTAGGCTGGTATTTGAAATCCTTTATGGAAATTCCAAAGGAAGACAGGGAAAGTTGATCTTGAGGTTTTGTTATCATTGCAGAAAGAAGTCGAAGGATAACTTTGATGGTCCTTCCTTTCTTATAAATATCCTGGGGAGGTATGATTGGCTATGAATCTGGGATAAAGCCTGGCGTGCTACTACCGCACCTTAAATCAGACAGTAGCAAGACATAAACCTGACAAAGAACATGACAACATTATCCGCGTAAACTCCAGCACCGGTATGTTGTTCCTCTATTCATACTACTTAGTCCTTTTTGCAAGTGAATTTATAACACTCCTTCTTGTGGCTCTAGTAGAGAAACTATCTCAGATGGTGTTATAAATCTTCTGAAAGATTTAATATTTATCTTAGATACTTCCAACTCTCCCTCATGTGTGTGTTTCCAACTCTCAATATAAATAAACTCGTAAATACGCGAACACATAATTCTCGATTGAAGGGTAATAAATGTCAACGAAAGGAAATTTATGATCAAACAGTTTGAAAGGATGCACCCAATATTGACAACTAAAACACCTCGAAGCCGTCAATTTAACTCTCTGGAGCATGCTCAAACAAAAGAAAAGAGGTAAAATGAACCCAAGACCATACGATGTACATATGTACTCTATACCACTTCTACAACGTGAAACTGTCACCTAAGGAACATTGTGAAACCTTCTATTGAATTTGCTGGAACCATTTTAACTCAAGATGGAGGAAAAATGCATAAAACATCTCACACATCACATTAGCCATCCATACACATACAATGAGAGGCACTAGGTATGAGTACTCCAGTACGAGTACTTCGAGATGACGCCCGAAAGCAAGAAGCAATAACACAAAAGTGCAAGTGACTCTCCAAGGCTTCAGCTCCAGGACGAAATCCAGTTGCAATGTATTTTTTTTTTTGTCCCAACCAAAATCCCAGCAACCGGCTAAGGGTTAGAAGAATAGAAGGAAAAAAAAAAAAGGATAACTCCTGACTGGATGGTGAAAATAAAGTGTCATGTTCCCGAGGGTAGAACAGAGTACATAGGTTGCTCCGCCACCGCTACAGCCGACCAGAAGAAGGAAAAGCAGCATTAGACGAGAAAGAGAAGGTACTCCGAAACCGAAAACATGAAGGGAATTAATGTTGTACATTATCGTGTGCTGTGCTGTGCCACAAAGGAGATATGGCGTGTTGCAATATTTTGCCATTTTTGCCACACCCCCCCCATCCACCCAAAGGACATACATACACACACAGTTAAGCATTGTGACAAACTGGCTTGTATTTGCATATTTTAAATATTTTGTGCATAACTCTCGGTCGCTTGTTCCGTATGCCATTTCGATTCCTTTGCCTCTCCCATGGAAACAGGACTTGAATTTATTTTCCCTGGATGTAATGCACAACTGGATTTCCATTCAAACACACATCCGTTCGCACAATTCGATGTGTATGTTCTCGTGTGGATGTGCTTGTGAATAGGTGAACAGGAACACTCGACAAAATGTGAAGTGGAATTTCTTATGCCACTACAGCCGTCGCGTCACTCGTTGTCGTTGTCGTCGTCGTCGTCTGCCAATGTCGTCCTTTTCACATCGATTTCAGGATCTCATACTTGTTCATATGCAAATATCCTACCATTTGATACCTGGTGTTGCATAAACAATAATTCACCACCTAACCCCTTCAACAGACCTCTTTACAGTAACAATGAAGTCGCTATGGAATACGAAACGTAGTCGTACGTATACATATCCTTTTAAGCTTTGAAACAATTACCAACTGAACATCAATTGTTGCACGTCATTTGATGGTGGGGTATGGTGAATTGTTGGACGCAATGGGAGAGGTTTATGAACACAGAAGTCCAGTCCAGCTTAATTCACGAAAACTGCAGTTGAATGCATGCAGCTTAGTCGAAGAACAAGATCATAGTCAGTTCCGGTGGTGATTTGGCAGTGACCAACAATAGTACTTTTCTCATGAAAAAGGCGGAATTCGTCGCATCGATCGTAGCATGCACCCAACTCATATTGCTTGCATTAAGGAGTTGAACACTATCCCTGACCGCTTTCTATTTGATTCTAACAATAAGAAACTCTTCAGCTAGATCGTGATGACCTTTGGTCCCAACAGCCCTTTAACGATGAATTCAATTACTTTGGTAGACGGCCCTGAAATAGAGTTGATTATCAGCCTCTCTGGCGGGCGAATTTGGCAACTTTTTCGGCAGCTGTCTTCAAAGAAACTTGTGAGTTGTCGTTCAGTACTTCCAAAGTCATGATGTTGCTGATCTTCATCCGCCGTTCTCATCGGATCTGTGTTGCTTTTTAGTTTTTGACGTGGGGTAAGGTTTCGGACGATCGCAGAGCTTGAGTGATGCCTATACTTGCTGTTTATTTTTGAGCCGTCTTCTGGATAAACGGATGTATTGTCGGGTTTAATGACTCTTCCTTCGTTTCAACTTTCTCTTGATGGAAAGGTTGTTTCAAAGTTTAGGTCGAAGTCAAAGTATGACTTAGTTTTTGTTTCATCTTGCGATAGTAGTGTGCCCTATTTGGCCCTTCTTTCAAAAGTTAGAAGCTTGCAGTCATAGGGCACCCTTTGCTGTCATTTGTTTGTGAGTGAAAGTAATGTTAGGTATGTGGGCAGGCGAAGAGGAGTTCCTCAGCGCCACACTTAGGTCCGTAAGACCCATTGCGCTACCCATTGGGGGAAATCTTACCTTTAAACGCTACCCGCATAAAAAGTGTAATAGTAACTACTTATTGCGTTAGTGGTACAAACCATCCTGCGGATTTGATGAAGCTGTTCAGATCGTTCACCGATTTACCAGATAGTTCCTCGAGATCCCGGAAGAAATGTCGAATTTGTATCTTAGATGGTACAGGCCGGGGCAGTGACAGAGGAGGTGGGTTGTGTCCTCATGAACTTCTTCGTCTCCGATACAGGTCTTCTGCCGTAATATGGAGTTTCTTCATGTGGTACCGCAGAGTGTTATGACCCGTTATCACACCTTCAAGGGTGGAGAGGGACTTTCTATCCTTTTGTATAAGTTTGGCGGTCCAAGCCTTATCAAATACAGGCCGTAACTTCCTTATGATGGCACAAGTATCTAAAGAGGACCATCTGTTATTTGCCTCTCTTTGAACTTTGTTCCCTGCTTCGAGCTTCAATGAGCAAGGCGAGATCGGCTTGTTCTAGACTTAGTGCCGAGCCCTCTCTAGCCAGTTCGGCAGCATTCTCATTCCCTGTTATCCCCTTATGCCCAGGGACCCAGCAGAGCGTTTTGTGAGTGAAAATATCGCTACAACGGCTGCCGTTGAGGTAGTTCTTATGGCCCTGAATGTGCTGATGCATGCTGGCTTTTTATGACTGTCACATCTCTGTCATGTGGTTTTAAAGTCGATGAAATTAAAGGATCTGCCATCATTTTCTAGCCACACGGGAATATCTTGAGGTGAAGTTAAGATGTTTGTGGAGTATTTCTTGCCTTAGGTTAGGTTTGGTTAGTCCAGAGAAGGTCCTTTGTGATACACCGTGGATCTGTGATTTCTTCCAGGCGGAGCTTATTATGAAATGCAGGAGGCTGCTTATGCTGATGTCAGCCAGTTCGTTAAGACAATGGAAGCTAGCTCCTTAGTAGCCTCTTCCCATTTCAAATGTTTCGCTTTGTCTGCGAATACCACCCTGATACCGCACAATTAAGGAGCGAAGAGTGACGGAGACTTATTCTGTTTTGTGGGAACAGACTCTAAAGCTACATTCTTGAGCTGATTTATAGAGCTTAGAGAGCGCATCCTGTTGAAGGTCTCATAGCGTATTTAATTATTTCTCTGTGACAGCTATAGCAACATCGTCGGCACAGGCAATTACTCTACAACTTTTCCCTTGCTTTCCAGAATTAAGAATAGTTCGTTTGCTACTAGAAGAGGAATGAACATACGAACCTCTGAACTGATGCCTCGAACAGGTTTATCGAAGATTCGTAAATACCCTCATTGTTGGCCATGGTTCGAAATTGTTAAAAGCTCCTTCTATATCAAGGAAGGCAACCATGGTATATTCTAGGACAGTTTGACCGATTTTCCTTTGCTTTACGCATGTTGGGAGCCCAACAAAAATGAATTCATGCTGCGGCGGCGCTGTATGTCTCTGGAGTTTTTTGAAGAAACGACTTTTGAAGATGGCAGTATGCCAGGGGAGGATTAAATCCATTGAGTAGCCAACCCCAGCGGGTACTAAATCATCCGGTCCAACTGACTTAAATGGTTTGTATCCGCGTATTGCCCAGATGATTCTGCTTGGCCATGATCAAATCAGGGTTACACTTCGGTCATTAGAGGCTTTGCAGCGACGAGGGAAGTGAGGGTCCATTAGTTGGCCAAACCAAAGAATCTGCATTGGAGCAAGTTCAAAAGCCGTCGACGCTTTTTAGATGACCTGGGGTGGCAAGCTGGCACTTTTTTGAGCCTAGATGCCTCAGGGATCTCTTCCATATTACCACAGAAGGGTCTCCATAACAGCCGTCGTGCCTCCATTTAAATGCCCTTGCACTGGACAATTTTCGAATCCTTCCACATTCTGTCTGTTCAATTTCTACTGTCAATTGAATTTTCTTTAATCCCTAGAGTAAACCACATCCTGTCACTGTCCAGTCCAATCTTCTCATGTGCCAGGGCCACACACAAATTGACTGACACTTTTGTTTTTTTATAAAAGATTATCAAGTCCCACTGAACATAATTATGATTGACATTGAGAAGAACTGCAACCATCAAAACCCCCCTAGATGGATATCAAATTCAGAAGAAATAGAACGCAGGACATGAAGTACTCGTACGTCATCCTATGGCATCGAAGAAGAGTCTCCGTCTCTAAATAAGGATAATTCAAGCGTGTCTTGAAGAATACCACCACCATCTTCATTTCCCATTCCCATGGTTGCATTCTATATACAGTATCAATTCGTTTTTTTTTTTGTGTCCATTCGAACGTCACCATCAAAGTGAGCTGACAGAAGGAGAAGAAAAGGACTAACAAATAAACGAGGCTACGTATCCATAACATCAAAGAGGATAGGTGGGTGGTAGAGAAAGAGAGAGTGAGTGATTCCCGGGAAAGAACAGCGAGACCATAACAGATCTAGGATCCACAACAAAGATAAATGATTCGTATGGCGGAATCTCGGTTGATAAATGAAACCATCACGAACATTATACTTTACAAATCTAATAATTTAATGTTTATGGCAAAGATTAATGTTGCCAGCACAATAATTGGCAAAGTGGAATCATGTTCTCGGCTCGAGCATCGTCGTAGTCGTCCTGGTCTCGTTGATTCTAATGAATGATCGATTTATGTAAGTTTGCTGGTTGTTGGTTGATGGCGTTTTATTTTTTTTTCTCACATTTGGATGCTAGATGCTGGAAGCTGTTCCATTCGTCCTTGGGACGTTCCGATACTCTATCTGTATCTATGTACTTTTTCTTTTGTCATAATTATTCCCGTATTGGTTGGGGGCTGCTCTCCTTTGTATCCCCTAATTTGATACTTCTGCGTTTGTCGTGCATTATTTTGTGGCAGAGGCGGTGGCGGTGGTGGCATGAATAATTCAAGACATGGAACAATCGAGTAATTTTTATTCATCTTAATTAGGGTTTATTTCTGGAGGTTATTTTGCTTTGTGTGGTATAATTGGCCGCTCAGGCGATACGCATAGAGAAACATTCAGTCTATGGAGGAGCGTATATGTAGGCGGCCTTCTGGTGCCATTAACATGGTCGTGTTCTTCGGTGTAATTAATTGGCCCCGACATTAACGATTGGCACAGCAAAGAGGATTGTGTTGTGTTCTTTTTGTTTTGGTTGCTGATAGGCCAGCTAAGGAATATGCTAATGACTTTTGTGTTGGTCGATTGGTTCTTAATTTTTTGGTGAAGTAGTGCTTGTGGTGATGATGTACAATACATATATTATTAATTTCTACTAAAAGTTATTCGAAGACGAGATAATGACTTTTTCTGATCAATTTGGTTTCCTTTGAGATGTAGGAACTAAAAGTCGTCGAAAATGTAACTCATTCGTGTACCAAATGTGCATTCCCAGCAGTCATCGCCAATGAATTGTAGAATTCATGTGTAATAAAGGGTCTTTCATTAAGCACTTCCTATCTTTAAATTTAAATAAAATAAAGTGTGTTTGCGATATCATCGACATTTTTTATTCGTTTGAAAGGCCTATCGATGCCATTGTGCATGGAATATAACATCATATGTTCAAATGTGCCCCGCGGCTTCTCTGGGTGTCGCGCATCCGAAATGTCCAATTTTCCACGACTCTGGCGCATAAGCCAGGCTGAATTTGACCGATGGCATGGGTTATGTTGGCTTTGAGGGCCGCTGTGGTTTGTGGCTTATTCGACCTGTGACTTCAGAAAACCCCACAAGAAAAAGTCTAACTGGGTCAAATCACAAGATCTCGGTGGCCACCTCCACGTGAGATGACCATGCCCTCGAATAGCTCGTGCAGAATTTCCAATGTGACGTAGCGCCGTCCTGTTCAAATCACATGTCGTTGGTGTCCATATCATCCTATTCAGGCCAAAAGAAGTTGGTAATCATCGACTTATAGGCATGGCCAACGTCATTCTCAAAGAAATATGGACCGATGACCCCGCCAGCCCAAAATCCACACCAAACAGTGACTTTTTCGGGATGCATTGGACGCTCTTGGATATCATGTGGATTGGTATCGTCCCAAATTCGACAATTTTGTTTGTTGACGTACCCATTCGTCCAGAAATGGGCCTCATCGCTGTAGATGATTTTTCGATGAAACTTAGGGTCAGTTTCCAACTGCTCCAGAGCCCATTCAGCGAACACACGTCGTTGTCTATGGTTCCTGGGTCAGTTGAATTTGACGACGCAAAATTCGCCAAGTTGTGGTGTGCCTCTGCGAAAGGCCGAGTTCTTGTGAGCGACGCGAAATCGGCTGCCTCGGATTCTCCTGCACACTCTCACGGACAGCGACGATGTTTTCAGCAGATCTTGCGTTTCGTCGACGTGCGGGTGTTGGTTGATCGTTTACTGAGCCAGTGGACACAAATTTATTCACCACACTGCGAATAGTCCTCTCGGAAGGAGGATTATGGCGACCGTAAAATGGGCGAAGCGCGCGGAACGTTGCCCGAACAGAACACCCATTTTGATAAAACGATTTCATTATTTGCACGTGTTGTTGAACGCTGGTGATTTGGCAACACAGACTGAATGAATGACAGCCAATTTGACAGATATGGCTTCAACAATATGGCCGCTATCAACTGTCAAAGTTCGGAAGCCCCTTTTGGAAGACCCTTTACCTTAAACAATTGCGACACCAGAGGATTCATATGCTCTTACGAACAACTCTTCTCTGGGAGAATGCGATCCCCAATCGTGAGTGGACATAAAATGGTCATGTGTGTTCCTGAACATTAGAACAACTGGTTGGATTCCGTGTGAAGCAACCAATCGACCTATGTCTCGAAAACCTTGGTTTGTTGAAAATACCTTCAAGAGTGAGGATTACCTCTAACAGGGTACAATTGGCAGAGGAGGTTAGTTGTAGTTTTCTCCTTCTCCTCATCTCTGCAGCTTCTGCAAAAATCATTGAAGACAGCCCCTAGTCTCCTGGGGTGTTGGCCTAGGCAATAACCTGCAATGACTTTGTGCTTTGTTGAAGGTAATTATCTTCCTTGTCATTTTCGGTGAAGATACAAATATTCTGTTCCACTTTAGCCATGATAAAGCTTTCCCTACTGGTGTTCTCCACTTGGAACCTTAGGGACCTAAGTTTGAAGAAGATTATCTAATTCATCTTCATCAGCCCATTAACCTTACCCCACCTGATACCCGAATTGATCCGTGACTTAGTTGAGCTGACACAGGCTGAAGTCATCAAACAACTTAACGACGTTGGCCACACTATTTTTCGGCAAGCAATGACAGCCCTTCGAGGGTATAATTTGTCAAAAGAAATTTTTTCAAACCACCATTCAGAGTTGGCAATATAAACCAAAAATCCCTTTCAACATGAATAGTTGCGAGAAGCTATACCTCTCCACGAGCTATCACGCGAAGATTTCAGCTTGATAAAAGGAGCGTTCCATTTGAAAGTTCGTGAGTACTAACTCCATCTCCAACCCCATATAGCATGTAGCATGTTAGATTCCTAGCTCTCATTCAAACTTTAGAAAAAGATAATGTCCTAAGTGACGAGGCGACATCGTTCCTTCCTGGAATGTCTATAAGACACCACCATAACATTTAAGAATCCTCTCGTTGGCTTAAAATGCCATAAGCCACAGATGTCATAAGCTTTCAAATTACTTTAATATCATGAGACAAATCTTCACTTAACCCTTCTTGTTTTTGTTTTCATTCCCAACCAAAAGGTTGCCTCCATTTTAAAGTCATAACACTAAAACCAAGCTCCCCCATGACACATTTACTCCACCTGTCACCTGTAAAAAAGTAAATTTTAGTTAAGAAAAATCTAGCAAATCTAGACGAAACAGTCCTTGCCGTCAGTCCCCCCCCCCTACCCTCAAGGTGCATTGCCGGTAGAATTGTTGCTCCATACACAACATCTCCCATATACACATGCTCAACAATCAGTTCTGAAACAATTCCAACTCGTTGCTCGAAAGAAATGATCCGTAGTTACCTAACCTCTCTCCGTAGCCCTCGTCCTCCCCCCTCCACACCAAAAGTGAATAAGTAATTCTTATCTTTTTCCTTGGGAAACACATATATCTCTCGCAACCATTCCCCCATCTCGTACATATGTTTATCCTTTTAAAAATATTAATCCTCCGAAACGGGAGGATATAGCACAGCAGAGGACTCCTCCTCGAAACAGGAAAAACCCCAGCAATCATATTTCGTCTGTCAGCCGACATCTTGGTAGATTTGTTCCCAAGCATTATGATGAAGATACGGAGAAATGGAGAAATGCTTTTGCATATTATATATAGCTCTCAATTTTATTGAAATATGCTCGGCATCAGGATTGTACAATCCGAACCGGTAGCAATGGAGGATGGAGACAGTACCGGGTACCTCCTTGGAGAGAAAGAATGAAAAAAAGATTTTCTCTCTTGATTTTTCTTTGGGTTTTCGGTTTCCTTTTTCGCCATTGCTATTGCAAATTTTCATAATGCAATCAGATGACAAATTTCTGCACATTCTTCGGTTATTTTTTTTTTCTTTCTCTTCGTCCTTTTTGTATATCCCTATGGTAAAGGACGAGTATTGGTGCCTTGAATGTTTGCGAAGACTAGATTTTGACCAACTTATACTTAGAAGGAGTCATCAATACCAGCATCTAACCATTGTTTGGCTGTGTACTGTGTGAGCCTGCGCATCCTTTGTTCCCTAGGTGTGTCCTTTTATCTAAACCTGCATCAATTCATGCTGTGGTGGCACCAATTGTTTGAAGTTCTGCATATATTCTTCGTTCTTCAGTGGTTTCCTGTCACTGGTTAGGCAAGGTGATTGTTCCAAGCGGGGTAAGTGCCTTCCTGCTCGAACCTCGAACCAGAGGCAAAGTTAGGTCACTGAGGTCTTCAAACGAGTACTCCACCTGTGAAGCAGTGCCCCATAAAATGAGGACTTCTATTAAAGAGCTAAGGTATTTCCTTTCTTCAGGTCTAAGTTAGGTCTAGGCTAGATATGCCTCTGCTGATACTGCTATTTGCCAATCTTCTGGATTCAGAATCAAGGCGGAACTTTGATTCAATGGGAAAAGATCCCTATTTCCTGTTACTGGCTTCATCACTGGACACTGGAGCTTAGGCTCAGAAATTAGGGATCTGGTCCAGTGACTTCTACAGAAGTCGCACAGATAGGCACGTGGGAGACCACTCTGACGAAACGTCTTTTGAGAACTTCAACGGCGTCAGTACAGTTTCATTTCTAAGAAAACTTGGTTTCAAGAAGTATCTAAGCGCGGTTGGTAACCTGCGGGAGGGTTGCCCAGCTACCGGATACCTGGAAGTCATCAATTGACCAAGATCTCAGAAGTTTGATAGAAAACTGGCTTCAGATGTGGATGCCGACTTGCAGAGCTGTATTCTTTGACAGCTTGATCAGGTGCTCTAACAGGTTAAAGGAACCAACCCTATCAATCTCATAAACCCACTTGTGAGTAACCCAGACGGAAATTTTCCAGGAATACCTTGAAGTTGGAACAACATTGACCAAGCTATTCACGAAGCAGGGTGGACTGACAAATACGTAAAGTCACTGATATGGACTTTCAATATCTTCTGCGTGCTGCTCTTTCTACTGATGTGAGACTTTGAGACTTATTTGGAATTAAATAAGTCGGTCTATGAATCTTAAACCTTATCAGCAGTAAGCCTCACAAATGACTTTACATCCCAGAGATCGGAATCGGCACTTAATTCTTTCAAAGGAAAGAATCTGCTCCCGCCAACTGTATCGATAGCTCCTCACCTTATAACCAATTACTGTTTCTCATTTACCTATTTGCCTGATTTAAGCCTTACTAAATTACTTAAGTAGGTGGAGCTACAGTTCGGGATGAATTAGGCCCTCAACCAACAAAACCTCGTCTGTTAGCCCGCAGTTACGCACTCTAAGTTTGTTGAGGTCCTCTTCAACTTGTGCGTGTCGCTTTAGACGAGGTCTTCCGGCGTTAGGCCTCCGGATTAAATTGGACAACTCTGGAGGCTGAAGCGGTGGTGTTCATTCACTCGGCGTGTCTAAGTCATCTCAAACGATCAATGCGCAGTTTTTTCGACTAAGTTAACGCAAACAGGACCGAATATTTTACGAAGAATTTTACGCTCGAAGCGACCAAGGATATCTTCATCCGCCTTCGATAGAGCTTACGCCTTTATAGAGTCTTCTTAGTTCTTAGGGATACAGCCTTCCTACATCTCAACCCAAATAAACAGCGATAGGCAAGAGTTATACTTCGTTTGATTTCTGGGAAGATGTCGTTTTTAGAAGTGATAGCAGAGTCAGGGTATGCAAAGTCCATCACTACCTTAAAGCTTTACCTGTCCATACTGACGTTCTGCCCGTTTCGTCGATGTTGAGCGTCCCTTCTTGTTAACAGCAAGTACTCAGAAATATAACAATAGAAGTGGCTATACCTTAAAGTGACATAGGGCACCATCGTTGCCTTTCCTGTTACACTGTGCTCAGCTACAAAAAACTAGTAATCGGTTCGACTCCTTCAGCTGGCTTACGATGAAGGGGTTTCAAGATAACTAAAGCTCTTTGACAAAGGTCTCGTTAAATTTTTGTCGCAGTGAAAAAATTAAAAGCTGTTAAAAGATTTTTCATCCTTCGTGACATTTTATGTTAACAACATTCATGAGCAGAAACCTACAACCCAAGCATGGTCTTTCCTTCCGTTGTTTGCATGCATTTTTAGAGCAAATAGAAAAGGATAGGGATATGTATGCATGTTTTCAACTACACACACATCATTCGACTTCATTGTCGGTAGTGTTTGCTGCATTAAAGTTAAATGCGGGCTTACCACTGAGACTATTGGGAAAGTTTCAGATTACAAATGGCGGGTTGAGAAGCGTAACACGAAAGTTACCTCCATACTCTGGCTTCCACATTCAGCTAAAGTGCAATTGGTAGTCGCATTGAAAAATTTGACTTGATTGTGAGCATTTTATTTTCACAGGACAAGTGCATAACGAATTGTGCTAGGAAAGTAACTTTGCTTGTGTTTTTAAGTTGATTTAAACTGTAACCAGGACCTGGCCTTCGTGTGGAAGTAGTCGTTTAAACCGAATTTGATTGTTGTCATAAAAAGAATGATATAACTGGGTTGGGTGCTGTAAACAAAATGGAGTGAGCTAGGATACTGAACATGTCCTGCATTTGATTTTATTTGAAATCAACAAATGACAAACGACAAACTTGGAATCACTTTGTAAATGTATAAAGGCGCTTACAGTTTACAGAATTCATCACATCAGAACTGAAATTCCGTCACCTGATACAGGCAGAGGCAGGATAATGTTCTGTAGTACCATCACCTTCTCCACAAGTGTCGCAGACTATTATGTCATTTAAGCCTAGCACGACGCAAACAAGCTGTGGACAATCTTTTCTGTTGAGAAGAAGGAGACATCCTTTTAGTCCGTTTACATCCTATGTCACATACCATTGAATTCGTAAGAGAGCCAATCGTCGAAGATGGAGGAAGACCCATGGCAGATTTCGGTAAGAAGTCTTCTTCGGAGCCTTATCTAATTGGAGATCTCGTTTCTCATGGTTGCAACATGACCCAGCAGAGTCAATAAATTTAATCTTGCTATCGAATTCAGAGAATTTGAGCTCAAAGGATTAAGCAAAGCCTTACTTCCAGCCTGAATGTCGCTTCAGATGCCGATACATAGACCCTTCCTTACAATATCGCTCTTGGCCATTGAACCGTTTGTCTTATGTCGTCTTCCAAAAAGACAACAGCACTAGACTTTTTAATAGCTTTAGAGTCAATCGTGGAAATGCGGTGGCTACATTCCATTTTTTGTCCAGATTTCGGCCAAAGTCAGTTCTGAACGCATGAGACAAGAGTCGTTGGATAATCATCATGCGAAGGTCATCAAATCTGTTCATCTATTCTTATCCAGGGTTTTACGTTGCCAACCTTTCCCTTGTGGGTTTATTCTTGTTGCTCGCCCCCATTTTTCTTGTAAAATATCGCCACGTCATTACTAATTGCTTATGCACCTTGTCTTTTACTACCTCGTCCTTTATGATTTTCTGTCCCATTCGTCGATGTTGGATGTCCCTTCCTTGAAGGATAACTTTTGTGGACTTTTGTCACTTTGATGTTGGCTTGTGAATTTCCGATAATCGGTTGAAGTCACATGACAGCGTGTCGACTTGTCTAAATCCTTTTTTAACATTGAAGGTGCTCACTGAGACCCTCACCTAAATAGCTTGATGGAACAGCGAGCAATTTCCATCGTCATTCTGTACAGAAGAACGAGGGCAACAATACTAAATCAAGAGCCGGATTTATTTAGCTCGTATCTATACATGCTGCCATAGGTAGCCTTAAAATGGGTTAAGAGATAGTTGAGGTATCAACTTCTTCTCTGGTTTTCGCCAGGATCTGAAAAAGTTCAGAAATTTCGTCGATTATGGACGTTTTTTTAGCCGAAAACAACACTGAAAGGGGCCCATCAGGTTTTATCTCTAAAAGGTTTCAGGCGTTCACACAATATGGCATACAACATCTTGTACTCAAGGCCGAGGAGACAAATGCCGTTGGCACAATTGAGGTGGCCTCTTTTCTTGTGAATCGCTGCTGAGATTCCATCTTCTAGTCATACTTACTTACATAATTACTTCAGGCCAGCGACCCTTGGAGGGTCTGAGCCTGAACTTATTCCGCTTTCCATCCTTCATGGTCCCGGGCATGTTGCTTCCAGTTTACTAGACCAAAGTTTCTGTCGTCGGCGATTGCCTGATCCTTAAACCGGAGGTTCGGTCTTCCTTTTCTTCGTGAACCAGGTGGCTGGGATTCGAAGATCCTCTTAGCTGGAGCATTCTCGTCCATTCGCTCGATGTGGCCGAGCTAGTCCAGTTTACCTTCCGGACTACATCCACATCTTTGTACAACTCGTAGAGTTCACGGATATGTCTTTTCCACCTTCGTCGCATTCGCCTTCCTCGCAGACAGGACCAAATATTTGACGTAGAATTTTTCTTTCGAAGGATCCCAAGATCTGCTCCGCTGTTTTACTTATCGTCCAGCATTCAGCTCCATAAAGGAAGACTGGCAAGATCAGGGTTTTGTAGAGCATGATTTTTGACCTTCGAGTTAGGAGTTTGGAACTTAGTTGTTTGGATAAACCGAAGTAGCAGCGGTTGTCTAAGGTTATCCTTCGTCGAATCTCCACTAGGGTGTCATTTGTGGAGTTTATATTTGCCTCGAGGCAGATAAACTCCTTGGGTCATAGACTTCTAGTCATACACTCGTCGGATTAAATCTTCGAAATAAGTCGGTATTCTCGAAGTCTTCTTTAAATTGCTCTGCCTTTGAGCACTCAAGTCTCGGAGTCTTGTTGGGTTTTTGCTTGGATAGATACTTCTTCAATCACGCTTCTGTGCTCTATTTTTGTTGTTATTGGAAAAACCTATGTTCTTCCCCTCTCAAGACCTTGCGAACAGCTCTGGTTCTCCTTTGTAGCGCTCCTTGTTGCCTTTTGTTGATCTAGTTCAGTAGTTGCGGCATTTCTAATGGTTTGTTGGGGAACATTGCTACCAATCTTTGGCAGTGGCTATAGGAATTGTTGGAAGATTTCATATTTGACATTAATACATACAAACAGACTTATGTGGTTAAGTAAAATCGTCATTCTTCCCGATCCTCCAACACTGACTCCATTTCATCAGGAGGTATGCTCAGACGAGTAGCAGTATTTGACCCAATCATCTCATCCTAATGACATGGCATTCAAGTCACGTTTTGGGACCCAATTTGATGGCATGCGCACTACTTGACAAAATCCTCCAAGTAGAGATCATTCCTTTCGGAGAAGTGTCTGTTCACAATTAGGATTCTGGTATTTCCCACTGAACTGATAGATAAATGCATCCCTCTGCATATCGATCCACTCAACATTAAGAGTGACTTTACCTGGTCGTTAAAGTGCTTTCATGATTGTCAGTCGTTATTATTCATTAGCCACGTAAAATAGCACGCCATTAATAATTTCATTAGTACCTACCTTACCTATCTAACTGCAACTACACTCATCTGCAAAACCAATCAATTACACGTTTAAGTTCGCGCTCAACTTTTATACGAGCGCACTGGTAACACTATGAGACATTAATCCCGCCAATAAACTGCTGACTAATCCCCCATCACAACATCCCTCCTCCAGAGGAAACAAAACGAAAACCATTTTGCAAAACAAAATGAAGAATAAAAATCCTAATTACCTAAATAAGCAACTCCGGGGCCAAGCATAAAATCATAATTTATATTCACAGGGTCAATCGCACAATAACAAGCGGCGCACAAAATTTATGGCAATTATAAATAGTCATCATCATCATCATCATAATCGCAATGCCGCCGCCCGTCGTTTGTCTCTATTTATGTGCAGGAACCGGGACTGGGGCCACTACGCCCATCGACAATTTTCATTTTTTTTTTTGGGAGGTAAACTTTGTGCGCCTGGCAAACTGTGGTGGTCCTTTGAAAACCGAATCGTTCACCTCTTGCTCTTCGTTCGCCGCATTAGTTAATTAAGACACTATTGCGGGTAAAAAATAATTAAAATAACAGCTTTAGTTGAAATATCCATTTATCCGCAGATAAAGTTTTCCGGGGAAGTCCCTCCCCCCACCCCATCGCTGCACTGCAAAATTAAACAATAAAATCATAAAATTATCACACTTTGGCGATGGTTTTCTTCAAGTTCCTTTTTTTGTTGGCCCTTAGAAGCGATTTGCCTGGGATGTGCCATCATCACTACCACCATCAGCACGACACTACCACGTCCAAGAAGTTCGAGTCACTCTGGCAGTGTTCGCAAAAGTTCGCCTCGACTTTTGGGTACAATTTGACTTCTCTTTGTGGGACTAACTCTGAAACAAAACGTTTTTTCTCGCTTGGCATGGCAAAGATATGGCAAAGAGAGAGAAAAAAAAAAAACTTTCCTTTACCAGTAGAACTTGGTGGCAGCACAGTTATTTTGGCTAATTGGCCTCCTGAAGACGGGAATAATTCATGTGGAGCACAGCGCTAAAAAGGAATAATAATGCCCATGTCCAGAGAGCGCTGTGAAAAGGAATAACATCTACATCAAGGAGGTGCGGTGCAATTGCTGTTTTTTTTTTTTCGTTCAAGGAAATTCCATTTCATCTGCAGAGATGTGATGCTCTAAATAAACGGGGGGGGGGGGAATAGTACGACTGTCTTGCGATCGAAATAAGAAAAACAGAAACAAAATGGATATCAAAATTGTATCCTTTTTGTCTAGCTGTGGCTATGAAACTGTTGTGTGAAATAAATTACCCCACTTACCCTGGGAGGAGGACAGAGGGCCTAAAGTTTAAAAAGAGTTTTTTTTTTCTGTTCGCTTTTTATAACTGCACGCCTTGGAATGTGCGAATTGTTGTCGGGGACGGGAGGGGGGAAAAAAAGTTTTTAGCAACGCAATGAAATTAGTTCACGCCAGGAGAGTTATTTCAGTACCGACCATAGGGACGCGACAGAAAGTTTTATTTTCTTTCAAAAGTTTAATAATTCGAAAGTGCAATGGAGAGTGTGTGTAAATCACTTCACAGTCGTGTTTTGCTGGAAAGATTCATTCACACTTGGGAGCAGTAAAAGGATGCGCGCATATTTGTCGTATTTGACCTACATATAGAGAGATCGGGTCTCTGGAGTTGGTCCATTACGTAAGTCGCATTGTACTTTAGCCACTAGCCTTCTCTTCATACTCATATGTCTTGTAGATTAATTTAGATTGTTTAAAGGGTTGTAAGTGCACTCGAGTTGAGCTTTGGTCGATAAGATACTTGACTAGAGCATTTCTTCTAGTCTCAACTTTCCTAATTAGCCAGAGTATCTGCAATGGCACCCACAGGTGGATGCTGAAAATTATTTGAGCACTCAGGTTTCGTCAGCATCTGGACAAAATCTGCAGTCACCATTGGTCCCTGGGTCTATAGCGACCCATTAAAATGTCTACTGACATGAGAAGCCGGTTTTTACTCACATTTACGCATGCCCTACTCCTTCGTCGGTTAAAGTTTCCAAGAATCTCCATTGTCTATTTCCTTTTTGGGGAGTTCAGCCCAGAGCTTCCTTTCTCGAAAGATTTCAAATTTGGTACACAAGGGGTGTCAGTCCATGCAATGCAGTCTCCGCTTCGAGCCTTTTCTCACTGGCCCGCCTTGGTAGCCTTGTACCCAGTAGAACCTTACTCTGTTGTCCTTATTTTGACTTGATTTCGTGAGAGCTCAGTGCCTCGATGGCAGTCAGACTTGAAGGTTTTACAGATCAAAGCAACAACGAAAGTTCGGTCTTTTTTTGTCGGCTAGGATCCTCTTCATTTCCATGACTGACTTACCCTTTTTGTGTCCAATTGATTCGATGCGTTACTCCCACGTATTTTGTGGTTCGTCCATTTTGTTATAGATTTTTGTACAATCTTTCTAACCTAACCTATTGCACTTAATTGTGTTAGATTAAGTTGCCAGCATATTTAGACCAATGATAGGTCCATTGTGATATCACAAAGATCTTAAAGAGATTCTCCTTATCTTCTGAAAAAGTATTGGAACGTGCTGGGCATCTACAAAGAAGGTGGAGAATAGTTTCAACCTCTTTTTTGTCCATACGGGTACAGCTGTTGATAGAAATCACATCCTTACAGCATTTCAGATCCAGCTTTGGTCTATCTATTCTGTCGCTAGACACGTTGTTCCAATTGTCCACCTTTAATTTGTTCTTTGGATAGCATCCAGCTTACATGTAGCGATCGGCATACCCACGATACATTTTTCTGGTAGAATGGGCATAGTTTTTCCTCACCTAGCGAGTTCGTCACAGTTCCCTGGAATGTCTCAATGCCTCGGCAACCTGCCTTGCCACCTGGAACACGCTACAGTGGCTAAGAAAGACCTTCATCTAGATAGGTAGGTAGGTATAAGTGGTTGAAACTGGTAAGCCTGCCGGAGACACAAGTAGCGCGGATTTGCCGTTTGGATACCACAACTCTCGTGACCTGGATGTTGATGGGCGTAGCTAAGAGTGTTGTTTTCAGATCCATCCTGTGGATTAAAAAAAAATTGACAATGTTGCAGAATTTGATGTTAGAAATCTCAGATAGGGTTTTCCGAGAGTGCGCTGCCTGGCTCTGGCAAGCGCTGGGCAGTCACAGAGAAAGTGGAATAACGTTCCTTTTCTTGTGAATTGTCGCAACTACGGCAGTGGGGATTGATCGGGATGCCTAACTTGGCAGCGTGTGGACCGATTGGCCGGTGGCCCGTGATAATTGCCGAGATTCTAGCTGTCTCGATGCGGTTTCTATTGATTAGGTCATTCATTCTGTTTTTATTGTAGGTGGGCCAAATCTGTCTAGATATGGCACAAGTTGCAAGACTTTTCCACCTAGAGTTGGCAATAGGGAGAAAGTGTTGGAAAATGTTGCCCTTGATGAGTCCCATTGGCTAGCAGACAGACTCCGCAAGGGAGACATCCAGGGTAAAACCGCATCTGGCTAACGCGTCGGCACTCTTGTTCCCCTCTATGTTACTATGGCCGGGAACCCAAAGGAGAGTGATGTTGAAACGAGCGTTTGCCTGCGTTATAGTTTCCTTACATTGTTCAACTAATTTAGAGGACGAAGAAAGTAAGTGGAGCGCTTTGCTGGCAGCCTGGCTGTCAATAAAGATTCCTATGTTGTTTGAGGTAGTAGGACTGAGGCTAAGTATCTTGGAGAGTTCTCTAATCGCTAGTACCTCCGCCTGGAAGACACTCCAAGAGTCTGGGAGGCCATACGATTTGGATACGTTCAGTTCTGCTGAGAAGACACCTGCTCCAACGCCACACTCCATCTTGGAGCCGTCGGTAAGGATCGATACTTGGTAGTTTGATAGGGGTAGGTTATTGTTCCATTCCGACCTGTCTGGAAAGTGAACCTGAATATTGTTATTGAATTTGAGTTTCGGATTCGTGTAGTCAGTTATGGTCAACGCCAAATCCCTAGGCAGCAGGTCAAGAGCCTTACTGTGGCCATAGGGTTTTGGGGACCAAAGACCAGATTCTCTGAGTCTGATAGCTGTACACGAAACGATGTATTTGATGTGCAAGTCCACGGAGAAGGGGAAGGACACCTCCATCTACCCCTTCTTTAGTTTCTGATCCCTCGGAGTTCTTGAAGTTCTTGTGAAAATTTAGCTCGAACGTAGTGTAGTCTGTCGTCAGAATGGAGGTGCTCCAAAATCTTTACCAGACAAGGCAAACGACTGCAATAGCTGCCGATGGGTGTCCAATGAAACAGAATATTCAGACGGGTGTCCTATGAAACAGTATATTATCCACAAACAAGCTGATGGTTGGGCCTTGCTTGGATGATCCCGGTTTTTGGCTTTATCTAAGGCAATAAATTACTGGAATTTTATACGTATTTTCTAGACATGTATACCAATTTAGTTTTGTGGGAGTTTACCCAGCCCACAACATCCATGTAGTTAAGTTCTTTAAAGCTCTTTGAGTTCTTTTAATATGTTAAGGTGGATTTCAAAGACTGCTAAAACTACGGCATTTGCATAAGTCATCTAAGGATATCGGTAGTTCATTAGTCACCAAATTCCAAAGAAGAGGTGATAGGACGCCGTCTTGTTGGCAGATCTTCTCGTAGACATTCCACCAAAGGACAGACAATCCCATTTTGGAAAACAATCTCTTCGCTATTTAGCTCAACCATGACGAAATCCTGCTGCATTTGCTTTCGTCCTTGACATTTCCTGATAATATTTACATAGTCAACACATGTTCCAATTGTTTAGTCATACTCACACGTATACAGATGTACCTATTCCCATAAGATATTTTGAAATAAAATGCACTCCTCTTCTCGGTCCTAATTAAAATAATTCAAAAGTGTTCAGCAGTCTTTCAGTTTCGAAATGCAGTGTTAACACATTCCGGGATGAAACTTAGAAAACCCCTTTTTTTAAACTCTAAACTCGTAGCTCATAGTTAGCCAAAGCAAGACCCCTCGCTGTGTATACCAACTCTCGTTACATCATGCGTTCACATACATACCTCCTTTGCATGAGTAATTTCCTAGTCCTTCGTTGTAATAAGCTCGACGTCGAATATTGAATTTAATTCTAATGGAATTAGTTTTTACTTTTTTCAATTAGCTTGCAGATGCTTTTGCCATTAGGATGCAGAATTTTCTGTTTTTTTTTTTTTTGTTTTTGCTTATTCAAATATTTTCGCGAATAGAAAAGTGAAAATGCTGTCTGAAGGATCAGGATCAGGCAGTTCTCTGTGGGGAGATGTATGCAATTAAAAAAAAGGAAGAACTGTGGTTTACGTATTTAACGAACTAATTTGGTTTTGGCTTTGATTACTGAAAACCCTTTGAGCAGTTAGTTATGTTGGTGTGCTGCAATTTAAGTTGCTTCTGGTGAAATGCAGAAAAATGCAAATGGCATAAAGAGAAACTGAGAACAACATACAACTGGTTGGGATATGTACCTGAGTGCTTATGTAATATAATCTAATGCGAGGTGCAACCGCTTGATCAGCTTGTTTGCATAATCACAGCAATTCTAACGACACTCTCTGTAGCACTGTACATTCTGTTTCAAAGGACAGTCGTTGTTAGCTAGTGCAGTGGTTTGCCTTAAAGCAATGTCACAGATGTCCGGTTTAGATTTTTGCCGCGCCTCCATTCTCCATACAGACTACTCCACATCCACTTCGATGGATCAGAAACTAAAGACGGGATAGATGGAAGTGTTTTCGCTGAAAGGTTTAATCCTAGCCATTGTAGCGTGTTCCAGCTGACAATAATGTCGGTTAAAGAAGCCTTATCTTGGTTATAAATATATATAAGGACAGTCAAGCAGCAATCCAGTCCTTGGAATCATGTTTTCTAAACTCAATAGTTGCTCTAGATTGCCGATCGTGTCTCCCAAATGACGGAGCAATTCAATTTTCACCTACGGTTAGTGCCGAGGCATAGGAACATTAGGGAACTGTAAGGCTGATGAACTCACTAGATGGGGAAAAACTATGCTCATTCTACCAGAAAAATGTACCTTGGGTAGGCCGATCCCTTTAATTGAAGCTGGATGCTATGATGACAAATCTAAGCTGGACAATTGGTACAACATGTGTAGCGATAAAACAGATTTGACCAAAGCTGGATCTGAAATACTGTAAGGATATGATTTCTATCAGCAGCTGTAGCCCAGCTCTTTCCTTAGGAGCCTTACCCTTCAACCTTCACTTAGAAGCTAAACATAAAAAGAATCACAATGGATCTATAATTGATTTGGTTTTAGCCGGCACCCATTTTTTAAAAAGTTTTCTTAAAACTTAATTCAGGCACCACCTACCTTTCGCGTCACCTAGCCTCTTATACATGGATGCCTTTTTAATAGCGCAAAGCCATGTACTTGGTCAAAAAATGGAGAAGGTCGGTCCCAATTATTTTGAGAGAAAAATACTTTTCGAGTGAGATCGCTCCTCATGTAGAACAGTATTTGAATCCATTGTGCCCAATTATTGCTGGAAGAGGCTACAAGGAGACACCGATGGGTTGTAATGATCGAAATGAAGTTAAAGATAGATGATGTATTCCTTTAAGCTCGTCGTATAATTGACTGCAAAGAGTCCTAATTTTTCAATAAGCTAGGGCATTATACTCAGAAAGCAGGTGACCCACAGATCTTATTGCTTCTTCGACTCTGTAGCTCCTGCAAAAGTCGTTGAGAGCTAACCCGAATCACTCTGCACATTATTCAAAAACAACTCGTGCATCCCTATCTTATCATAAAAATTGACTTCTTCTTGTCGAGGGCTGCCTTAACGGACGGATTCCTCGTCAATCTCAATCTCGAAATAAGTGCTGACGGATGGGACAAGTACATAGAAAAGACAAGAAAGCGAGTCTAGTTCTAACTTTGTGCAAAGTGCACCTTTCACCAACCAGACTGACCAAAAAGTTTCAAAAGGTGAATGTATACGACAGCAGCCTTTAGTTACACTTCGAACCTAAAGCTATCCAGACTGGGTGACTGGACCTAAGAATTGATATCCTCTCTTCGTATCACATTCTAAACACGCTGTTGTGATGTAAGTGATCATCTGTTTAGACTTGTCAAAAGCTTCAATCCTCGTTTTGCTTTTCGTATCACGGACGCTTTATAATTGAGACAAGAGGTTAGTCACATGCTGATCGTGTTGCACATTGCTGCTAGTAAATAGGAAACGAGGTCCCTTTACTGCGTCGGAGTTATACACTGGCACTGTTACTGGAGTTTATTTCTCAACTAGTTTTTACCCGCAGCTTCGTAAGCCTATAATTTGCGAAGTTACACTTCAATAACCAAAAGTAGCCTATACTGTGACCCGAGGTCACAGCCACTCTGTGCGCAAAATTTGAAGTTGATTGGTTCTCTAGTTTTCGTGTTACAGAGGAACAAACAAACAAACGGACAACGTTTCACTTTTATAATATTAGAAGGATATGCTGACTGGGCTGTTCTAGTGGTGGATTATGGACGAGTGATGACTGAGGATCTGCACGTTTAAAGCCAGCTTCCTTAATGCAGGAAGAACAAAATCAGGTTCTGGTTCTGTGAACATCTGTTGTCGCAGTCGAATGTCTGGTATCATTGCTTTAGACGGCATAACCATGGGACCAAAGTCATAGAATTTGCATCGTGGTCAAAACTCCAATGTGGATAATACTAGATAGGGTAGCTGCTCTGATAGATTGCCCCATCATGAGAAGATAAATTAAGCTGAATCGAAGGTAAGAGTACTCGAGATGGCTTTTGTGCATCCGAGACTGGTCATTCTTTGAAGTTTCACACAAGAAACAACACATTAACGCGAAAGCCTCTTCCACTAAACAGGCGACCATTTGGTGGAAATGTCTTATGATAGCCATATAAATCCAAAGCTTTGCTCGTGGCTTCAAGTAATATAGGTACCACCGCACCATAACTGATGCTGAATAAGTCAGATTTCTAAGAGCCACAGTCCATTAAGAACGGTTGCATATGACGGTTTGCATTTCTATATGAGATTCAAGGAGCATTTACCTTAGTCGGAGATATGAGAGCTTCATTAGGCTTGTAAGGTATCCATTGCTGAATGTGAACTTCCAAATAAGCTCGATAAGTAGTTTTACCCATCTAAAACTGTATTTGAAAATTGTATCCGCAACTGATTCCACACAAAGGTACACAACTTAACAAATTTCCCATCAATCTCCTGTCAACGAAGGCGAGCAACTTTTCAAAATTAAACCCTCATTATCTATTTATAGTCTTCCTTAATCGGATTTCCATTGGCCAAAGTAAAGGATTCGATACCATAGGCATCGGTATTACCTTTCGAAGCTAATAACCATCTGCGTAGCTTCACAACAACTTTTGTAAATAATTATAAAGTTTACAAAACAACAGACCTTCCACCTACTCCTACTGCTCATATATTTATGCCCTCATGCACACGCCACCGTTAGATTTCAATAAAGAACAAATTGTTGCTTACAACCACAATCAGGGGTGTATAGCGCGCATAATAATAGTTTGTAATTCCAAACCAAAGTAATAACAATAATAATACTAATCCAGAGTCGTGATTTATGAGCGCTCGAATGATGGCAGGAGAGGAACTACATAGATATGGCTATCTCTGGCCACATGCCCTGTGTCCATTAATGCGACGTCGGTGGTGTACGGTTGGAAGTAATTTCCATTATACCGTCGTTAACAATCCTTCCGCTACAGCAGAGAGCATTATTTGTTGGTATGGGAAAATAATTACTGAATAATGATGGGCAAACATTGTACAAAAGGACTCAAGGATTCGCTTTGGGTTTTTCGCAATAATATTTCTAATTAAGAAGTTATACGTAGCCGACAACACGTCTGACGTATTGACTTGTGCATTGTTATGACTGTGAGAAGGCTTTGGTTGGATTTTTCCGTTTTTAATGAGGGATAGGTGTAAGGGATGAAATTGATTGGAGTACACTGTGTTTGGCATGAAGCATTGTAGTGTAGATAGTAAGCCTTCAAAGTCATTCTGTCGAATTCCAGAAAAGATTGTAGCTCCATTACTTTTCAATTAGATCTCTTAAAGGTTATCGGCATACGAGTTTGTTTTCGAAGAGTCCCACTTCCCCTATGTGTATTGTAGGTTAAGCTTAGTTTAGCTCTTTCCGGCACAGGCTTACAAGTTTTTTGGATTCGGTAGCTGAGTACTTAGCTTTCAAATTGTCTTGACAGACAATGGGTAGAGATCTATTTAGTTTTGGTGTTAATGAAATTACTATATGCTTGCACTAAGCCAGAAGGCATCAGAATTAGGCACAGAGGAGACTCGTCCATCTAGCAAAGATAAAAAAAATTACTGCGACCTAAGAGATCTTTTGTGCCGAAATTTAGGATTTATGTCATGCAAAATGTACAAGATTTCAGCTAAAACTCTCTAAAGACCACTGTGGTGTGGTTGAAAATCGAACGTCAAAACTTCAGTATGCGCTTCAGAGCTCAGATTTGTCACCATTACTCTTAGGACTATGGGTTGAAGCAGTGTGTCGGGGATGGGTTTTTCCCAAGTTCATCTAACACGGAATTGCCTAACGTACAGTGCATTTCAAGAAAGTTTAGGGCATTTGCAAAACAATTGATCAAAAGACTCTGTATCTCTGATATTTCTAACAGTGGATATACCAGTCCGCTTGCATAAGTTCCACAACTAAATGGCTCATGCTTATTGCCACGAGCCTACCCATACGACATCCACGCGGCTTCTATTAAGATATTCGTTTCTTGTTCTTAGATTGTACGTACACAACATATTTTTGAATAAGATGCAACTAGCAACTTTCCCAGTGTGTCCACCTTTTCCTTGACAGGTCCTAATGAAATGTTGACTCTTTCCACCACAGAATTCTCAGATGTTTGATTAGCCGGTTTCTGAATCTGGCCTGGTACGATTAGCAAGATTCATAAGTACTTTCAACAGTGCTTAACCAATTTCGAGGTAAGAACCTTTATGATTGCCCAGCAAAATTTGATACTCTTGACGATGTTGACACAGAAAATGAACTTTACTTTGCGGGCAGCCTTTCTCGAGCTTAACCCCATTTTCTCTCAGCAGTAAGCAACCTTTGAGATAGTGTGAACAAGATCCATGTGACGATAATGTCATATATCCTCAGCCAGAGTTTAAAAGGAAATTGAAGTTCACATTAACGAAGGCACCCTCTATGACGAAAAACACATTAAGGCCCCCAGCGCCAATCTTCGATCTTATAAACAAGATAACGAACAGCAGGTTCGTAGGACCTATCGCTCCGATAGACTTGTTGGCTTTTCCACCCTTCTTAACTAAAAGAACGACGAACTTGCACACGGCTATTAACTTCCTTAACAAAGACGATAGGTGCAGGCCACCGGCTAGTCTCGACATTTTGAATAATGCCCGGGCGTAATCTGAAGTATGGATTCTTCATTCACTCTCGAACGCATCAAACCAATCCGGGTCCTTCGGGAGTTGTTGATCATTAGCAAAAGTAATTCACAGGAGTTCCTTCCCCATCGGTGGCCTTCCAACAGCACAATCATATCACCGTTATAGAAGCTAACATGCCTTTCTGGCTTGCAAGAGGGTTTCCTTAGACTTTGGTATCGAGCAAGACCCAGCAGTGAATAGGTGATGCTATAGGGAACTGAAAAATGACCAAATCGTTCAGCCTCGCTCTATACGTGGTAAATTCTTAGTTTAGGTGGGTCCTTGAGGATGCTCTTACGATAAGGAGCTACTCTATATGCCACTCTCTTCCATATGTTCAACCGGCTGACAACAACTTTTCCAAAGGTTGCGTTATTTCTGCTCGTTGCAGTCCACCATACTCACTCGATAATAGCATTCGAAGCGGCTTAAGACCCAACTGATGAAGACGTCTCTGATCAGTTTTCTATACATTCAAGGGCTGTGTACATTGTACTGATTTACATTCCGTTAAGATCGGCCTTTTTACTGTTTTTTTTAGTAAGTTTAGCGAGTCGATGTCATGGAGGAACATCAGCAACTTGCTTATTAGCAAGATGAAACCCCTACTGAAGTCATTTTGGTTGCTCGCAGCCATGAGGAGACATTCGCACAAGATGTACTCTGTAGTCAGCACATGACCGTCGAATTTATGCCCTTATTGAGATTATAGTTGAGTGAACAGTGTCCAATAAGAAGCTTATCATCAAGCTAGCTTAGTGTGAATATTTCTTGACTTCTCTTATTGTTTAAGGGGTTGATGAAGATTTTAGTTTGCTCAAGACCGGAACATAGTTGTGCTCCAACTTTATGTGGCCTGTAGATGAACCAAAGAGAGGAGTGAAACAATGTTGATTGAGTTCCTCTACTGGCGTGTTGACCTCAATACCTTGGTTTCTGTAAACCTAAAAGGAGGTGATTTTGTTGTGAGGGTGCTTAGGCAGCTTCAGGCAAGCTGAGTGAGTTTTTATCGCTACTTAGCTGTCAGAGTCAGTAAAGGGAAACTTTTTACTTTGAACCACTTTTGATCTAGTAACTCTCAGAGAATTTCCCAAGTAGCGGCTCTGTTTTGTACTCCAGAATCGGGCCCATTTGAGCATGCAAGCGGAATCAACTGGCAAACCTCGTTCCAGGCTCGTAAGTGATTGTCCTAACCTTTTGGGTGCAGTTTACTACTTAATCTAACACCAGAGCTGGACCAATTTTTATTTTTCCGAACCTCATATGGGACCTGTTCCCTATCAGATGTCTCAACGGTGGGTTGATATGACGGTTTAAAAAACCCATACGCAGTCTAAAAATTTAGCAGTATTACCTGTCAACCATACTATTCCACACACCGTTTCACCAAATCCTTGTCTTCAATATTTAATTTTATGAAAATTGGAATTTGTTTGCCTCGCACTCGGGTGCTATCCTAGACCAAAGCTTATCCTTCTCAAAACAACGGTGTAAAACTTTATATCCATTATTAGTTTCGGCCAAACATAATTTAGGTATACACCATCTTCTCTGGCATAGTCATCATCATCATCGTCGTCCTCATCAACATCGTTGCATTGGTGCTGGCGCCGACAATATCGTTTGTCTTGAAACTGAAATTGTTTCGCCTTGACGTAAGGTGGCCATTACCACTCCCAACAGTCTCCTTAACAGCCGCCGAACCAAAGAACAACATAGGAGCGCTGCTACTATTACTATCAACCAACTTTTCTTGTCTTTATCCTGGCAAACGGTAGGACACGCAGCCAACTCCACCCCCATCCCCATAGCCCAGTGGCAAAACGTCGATTGTAATGACGGTGCTAGGTATTACTTATTGCAATGGGTTTTCCATACTTTACGACCGGGGGTAGCCAGTCTAATGGAGGATAATCTACCCCTCCGTTGAAGTTCTTAAGGTAATTGTTCCGCGGAGCACAACGCACAACTTTATTGCCCCAATCCAATGGACGACGGAAAGGAAACGGAAAAATATTAGTAAATTATTTGGGTGTCTAGCACAACAAGAAATAATTACCAGACCCCGGAATACGTTCTCGAAAATGCCTCTGTGAGGCGGCCGCAGCGGGCAGGAAGTCGGTGGCACAGGATATCGATGGCGGTTGAATTGTGGCAAATTGTTCTGTCCATACTTTTGTTTGTTTAATTTGCCGGTCCATTGGAGAGTTCAGTCCGATATGGCAAATTCGTTTAATTATCGGTCCCATTCGGGTGGTGGTGGTGGCCTGTCGGGTGCCGGGTTTTTACGATGATTGCTTGTGCAAGCGGACGAGGAGTCGAGCAGAAGTTGTATTTTTCGAATCGCATCGCACAATTAAAAGTTTATTAATCCTTATTGGTGATTATTTCATATCGGTAACAGGATGTTTTGTGTACCAGGAGCGCCAGTGGAAGGATATTAATTAGTTAATTGTTGGATTTTATGGGAAATTGAGTGAAGGAGCAATTGATTAAATGGTTTCCTTTCGAATAAAGTACTCTTTTTTTCTAAGTCGTAACCTGGAATGGGTTCTCCTAATACTGTTGGCTTTTTACAGGTAATTTTGAAGAAAATATTAAGTCCTTTGGGAGAATGGTTGAGGGGAGTTCATAATTGATCAATTTAATTTTTACTATGAAGGCATTTTGGGGATTAAAAATTGTTAACAGAGAGTGCTCGTGATATATTTGCCATCTGAGAAGGACACTTATTGCCGATATACGTGGGCAGGTTAGTACAACCGTTGCAAAAGTTTATAAGAAATGAAACAATGGCTTAAATTTGAAACTGAAAATCTGGGTTTAATATTCTTACAGGACAGGTTTCATCGAATATTGTCTATAGACTTGCATTTTTCTAGAGTTTATTGATGCCGATGGACTGTGTCGCCGTACATTGATTTCTTAGGTTTTGAAACTTAAAAATTCCCTTTTTCACACGTACCCACACCCAAGCAGAGCTGTCGAGTGTGTGCAGTTTGAAAACATAAGAAACATTTTCGAGAAACCTTTCGTATTCAGGAGGGTCTTCCAAAACAGTTTTTGAAGACTTTCACTCACTAAATAGGCTATGGAGGTATTAGATACTAAAGGGATACCGGCAGATTATATTGTCATCGTAGAAAAGGTGGACAAAACTGGCAATGTAACAAGATCTTCCGACAGTGGCCCACATCGACCGGGTCTCATGCTAGGGGAGGACAAAACGAAGTCGTTTGCCAGTGCTAGTTTTCTAAACAGTAGAGAAATGATAGAAATAATCACCTCCAAACGACACATTGGTTACCACATTCAATCCCGCAAATCCAAGTGTTGCCCTTCACGCAATGAAAAAAATACAAATATTCGGCCCAGCAGCTCATAGAGAGTCACGGCCCAGCTTTACGTAACCATTCATCGATTAATGTTGTGCAAGTTATATTGCCGACTCCGAACGTTAGATTGAGAAGCCTTTTCATGACTCTTGCAAATTTGTCATATCTAAAGGTGGTATCCTCTCGCTTAGCAGTCCAATACACTAACCACTGAGCCACGGCGACCAAGGTCCTTGCACGTATCATGCCAAATTCTCCACGATGAAAGCATGTATCCATTCTGTTCCCCATTGTGGGATCCATCATCCATATTTGGCAAGGAGAGGAAGTTAGTTTTATCTGTCGATCGCCTCCCTTAACCGCCCGAATACAGTACAAATTTTAAAATGGCCTTCGGTGGCTTAGTTGACATTTCGCGAAAAAAGTATGCACCTTGTTGATTTGATCGATGATGGACTTTCCTGGCCTAAAGCCATATTGAAAGTTTTCTCTTGCTTTCTCACCCTGAAGCAATCAGGGAAATCATTAGCAAGGACGTCAATCCTAATCGCATTCAGTCCTCTAAGCAAAAATTAGTTACTAGAATGTTTCTGTTCTAGCTTGGACCATATCTATCTGATAGTTTCGATTCACGAAAACTCCCTTATGACCGGCAGTCGGGTTTTCATAGCAACAGGTTCATTGGTAATTTGATGGAATATCTTACCACTTGATTTGACATTTGACAAAGTTAAGCAACAATCTCTTTTTCTAAAAAATAAATGCATATCGCATTGATGTAATCCCATTCTAAAGCTTATCCTGTTGGTTGCATCCATTAAGCTGAATTCCTTCTTACAGTGCAGGGCAAATGTTGATTACACTTTGTGAACATTTCGGGGTTCTTGCCGGCCTTAAATTTCCTAGAATATCTCTATGCCCCAGCACCCAATATAGATCCACGTGGAATTGCCTGCTTCCTCGTCCATCAAAAGCTGTGAAAGATAACCGATTGCAGCTCTACAACTTCGTATATCCCTTACAGATTTTACATAACATCTAGGTGATCAAGAAGGTGGAAGGAGAGTCCTTGTCTTAGCTTAGGCCTTCACTTCTCTGCGATTTGAAACTGAACTACCTACAGTCAGGGTTGCTCTTTTATTTTTTCTCGCATTTTTTCAATTAATTTGAATTTTTTTATTGAAAATGTAACATAAGCCGTTGCTACTGACCAGATTTCCTAACCTAAATTGTATTTGAAATCTCACTAATTGATCCTTACATCCTTACACAAGCATTGTGTCCTTAATTTCTTCGCTCGAAATCAATCAATCAATTAGGTCGACCATTGTCCACACTCTGTGCCTGCTAATTATCACCAACACAATCCTAAACAATAACACGCACATTGTTATTGCCCGGGACAATTTCCAAATGGACATGTTTCTTTGGCATTTCCTTGGAAACGCGCATTCAATTATGCGCGCGATTAATTAGCAAAACCTGCTGGGCAGCCTTCCCCATGCCACGATGTGTTAACTTAATTGATATGCATGCATGAGTCCTCAACCCCTTGGCAATAAATATACACTGTCATCAATTCTCACACGCGAATAGGTGTGGGTAACAGTTATCAAATGCTGATACAATAGTTTCTCGTAATTTATCGCAATTAAATTTCAACAAACAAACACACTGTTCAGGGATCACTATCACCGTTGTGATTCCTGTTGGTCACATATTTGCCATCTTTCCCACTAGTAAGGAACGGGAAACATACATTGTATACGTAGCACCAGCAAGGACGAGCATGGACGAATGATGGTGAAGAAAAATGAAAAAAAAATAAAAAAAAAAAGGAACGTTGTCAACACCATTGTGTATCCTGTTTGCTCACTCGAGGTCAGCAAATTGAATCTTTCGTTGTCGTTGCTATCGCCATCGCCATAGCCAACGTCACCAACCCCGCCGTCGAAGTATCTCGTAGTCGTTTCAAAATATCTTCACGAATATAATAATAATTGTTTGGCAGAGATATCGCAATCCACCATCCCGATCCACAAAGTGAAAACAATTCGATGAGAGATACAAAAAAAAAAAGTTACGTATACGCCAGGTAAACTTGCCAGATGCCCCCTTATGTGCACGAATGTACCGGCGTGTGTGTGCATTTAATCGACGAGTCCTTGGACTGATATTCACTTCAACAATCTCTCTTGCCCCATGCTTGGAAAGAAATGCTGTTTACAATCGGTTCGAACAGAAAAATCACAATCAATGCGATTAGTCACCGGACCGGAGGTGCATCACGTAAACCAATCACAGGAAGCGCACCGAGATGGTGGTCTCTCTCTCTTTGTATACCGTTTCCTCTGTTACATCTTCGTTTGTTTGTTGTAGTTTTAGTCTACAATCAGTGCCAAGTGTTTTTTCACTTGTCAGCGATTATATCCGAAGGGTAATAGAATGAAAAATTTAATTTCTTTCGAGAGTTTGTCGGATAAGGCTTAGCCGTTGTAGTCATCTGCTTGGAAAAAAATAAAAATATCTTTGTACCGAATGAATGCCTTTGCTGTTTGTTAATCAATTAAAAAGACGTTACAGATACTGGTGTCGATACAAAGTTTGTCTTAGTACAGTATGTGTAAGAAGAAATGTACATGCATGCATTTGATTTTGCAATAGAACTCCAAAAGCTGCCACCATTTGAAGTATTTCTCGTTCCATGCTTATGTCGCCTTGTCGACAGTTTTTGACATTTTACCTTTTCTGGTGATCAACACTGGACTAAGGAAATAACAAGAAAGTGGTCCATCATACAACCAAGGGAAGCAAGCCCTATTTTACTAGAATCCCATCGGCACTGAAGATGTGCCACCTGACCTGATACAAGCAAAGGCAAGATAATCGTAAAGCAAATGCTCCGGAGTGTCGTTACCTTCTTCAAAAGCATCCCAAACTGTAGTGTCATTTAAGCCGAGGATGCTTAAGTTCAGGATGCCAGTAAGTTGTCTGTATTCCGTCTGTATGCTGGAAAAACATGCCACACGCAATTGTATTTGTAAGGAACCCAGTCGTCAATGGTTACCACAAACCGAAGATGTAGGTTGCGATCGTGCGAAGTCTTCCTCTAGCAATCGCATAGGTGATCTTATTTCACGAGACTCCAGTATGACCTGGGACTCAGATAAGACTATGACCGATCGAATTCAAAAAGTTCTTGTACTCACGAACTGTACTAGAAGTCGTCAAAGGGTTAAGCTATACCTTCAGCGTAGCCTGAAGATACTCTGATCCTTCCATCTATGCCTCCTTGCAAATTGAATAACTCATGGGCATGAAGAATGTATCTTCCCCTAATGTTGACGTCTTCCACGAAAAGCTCAGCATTAGATTCGTAAAAATCTCGTCTTGCTGTAGATAGGTCATGTCGTTTTGGGTGTTCAGCGTGAGAGTCGAAATGCTGATTAGATTTATCCAGGTTATCAGCTCACTCGCGACAAGTTAAGAGGACATGAAGACCAAATCTTTTGGCTTTGATTATAGCTCCGTGACGATAGCATTTTAGATTTTGGGCGTTATTTGCACGACAAGTGTCTCTAGTTGCTAGTTGATCAGCCTAGGTAGCAATGGTGAACGATATGATTTTGAAATGCTTAAGTTTTTCAAGAAAACATAAGACTGACTGTTCAGCTAGATTCTCTCCCTTAACGTTTTCAATTCTCCTTTGATTGGAGCCTACAGTGGCGAAGTCTTTTTTGAAATTTAGTTCCAGAGTTATTTAGTCCTTTGAGGACATAACCTCTTCACGACGTGACGAGTCCGCTCTGGTGCTGAACCATACGACTTTAGAGTTCAAAACATTTTCTTCGAATCTGGGGTCGAATTACGGCATCAGTGATCGAATAACTCGTCACGTAAAAACGAGCATTATTACGTCGGAATGATCGTTTATACGCAATAATCCTCATTTTTACGTGACGAGTTACTCGATCACTGATGTCGTAATTCGACCCCTGGTATCAGGTAAAGGAAGTAAAAACATGATTAAATCGTAGGCTTAGCGTAACCACATATGTATATGAGATTGTAACCCATATTCGAAACGGATCATGATACTTTTGACTCGTAGGTAAGGATTAGACATTGTCATGCAGACAAAGGAGGCTACAAATGTTTCTTAGCATGCTCTTTTGGATTCTATATTTCACATAGGTCCACTTATCACTGCAATGCTACGTTCTCATACCATCTCTTTGCACGAACTGTAGTTAACTTCACTGTACCACACCATACAAAATGCCTCCCTCATTGTTAAGAGGTAAGCCAACGATTGCATCATAGACTGAACCCCTGACCCAACAAATCCTTAGAGCATAACCAAACTAATTGGTTCACTTGCAATGTTGCAAAACTCATTTCATTGGCACAACATTCTCCCCCAAAGCGGACTATCGCATCCCACAAGACTATGAATCCAAATCACTTTTCTTTCTTTTATCTTTTCACATCTGACCCACTAAGATCCAAAAGTGCAAATCCCTATCCGATGAATCAGTCAATTGAATACGCCAACAATTCGATAAGAGAGGGGACGCACTCTATCCAAGCGCATACAATTTTGTCCCAATCATCTTGTTTAACTCGACAGTCTGTGTCGTCACCCAAACCAACCAGTATCTCAAATATCCGATGAAATCAAAAAAAAAAAAAAAAAAAAATGCTTTGGCCGACCAAAGCAGAAATTGTGTACGTCCGTGGTTTATGTGTGAGTGTGGGCAATAAGCTATTTTTATAATGCGCCATCATCGGTTCGCAGCCGCCGCCACCAAGAGCACAAGGAAGCCGAAGAAAAACCCCTTAGCCATGCGATTACTTATAAAGCGCGACACAACCAGACAAAGACCGAACCGACTGAACTAAATGTGGTGCACATTTGTTGAACACGTCTGACAAATATTTGCCAAGTAGAGCATCATCGAACTTTTTTTTTTTCCCATCTCTTGGTTTTGCTGTTCCCCTCCCCTCCGCCCCTATCTATCCAGAAAGACTGACAATTGTCAGCAATTACCTTCCACGAACAATTGGTATATGTATGCCCTTCAAGATACAATTGTTCTTGTGTTACTATTTCCTCGAGAAAAATCTTTCCTTTCCGCTGTGGGAATCCATTGGAACATCACTTATCTCTAATTGCATTCGAGATACATTTTCTCACTTCATACTCAAGTGATCGGTGGAGGGGGGGGGGTGAGCTTGTACCCGCTATCAATGCATCCAAGTGCATTATATATGAAGAAAATCAAGAGAAAGCAACAACAAAAATCCGTACTCTACGCATAAGATACAATATTGTTTGCCGCACTGCTCTTCGTCTAGTCGTGTTAGTGGTGACAGTGGTTAGGTGAGCCACTGCTACTTCTCAATACTTGTACTGACTCAGATTCCATTTGCAGATTTATCTATGAGAGAACTACTCGTATCTTAGCTAGATAGAAAGACCATAGTGCACAAGTGTAGCTAATAGTGAGATCTGAAACAGCTGGTCTTTGATGGGTTTTCCGGTGCGCGAAGCTTTCGGTGAATTTTAGTATTTTATTGTTTATCCATTCGAGTGGATATTATTCGCGAATGTTGTCTGGGTGTTCCACAAACCAAACGCGATACACTTGAAGGTGTTTTCATTTTTTTTTTTTTTCGTAATTTTATTACCAGACACGAAGATAACAAATAAAAGCGAACGATCGCGGGATAAGTTAGGAGAAAATAAAAAAAAAAAATTGAATTTCTATAGCGCGAGACGTATCTATTGATGAAAATCGAAACCCGAAACGGAGAAATGTACGTACCTTCCGTAAAGAATGTTGATGGGGATTAAATATATAATTTTTTCTGTTTTTTCAATTTAACGCAGTTTTTTGTTTGTTTTGTGTTTAAGTTTGTGAATTCATTTTTGCTCGAGTCTCAATGAAGTTGTATCATGAGACGATGACACACGGTTAAATATTTATGAATTTCTTATCTTGACCTTGGATTGTATCTATCTACACCCTGTTATCACTCACGAGATTCTATTTTGTCATACTCCCCTTATATTTGGAGATAGTAACACACACAAACAGTTAGATGAGATATGTTCATTTAAAGTGTATCTATGAGTATGAACTTGGAATTAAGATTATTTTTTTAGCGCGTGCATTGAAGCTCCAAAAAAAGTGCAAGTGCAATTCTAAATGAAAAGTTGTTAGAGGCACTCATGCCTTATGTGTGAATGCGTGCTAAATGCTCAACAATGTGATTGAAGTGCAATTCAATTTGGTTTTTTTTGTGAAGTACATAGTTTAGTTTATTTGTTAAAGATTTATTTAGTAAATTAAAGAATGTGTGTGCTTGTATGACGTTTTTAAATAAAGAGGACTTGTGACCCATTTGTAGATCCTTATCTTTCATGATTATCACGAAGTTCACACCATGGTTTCTTTGCAATTGTCCCAAGCCAGTGTCATGGTAAGGTGAGACTACGAATACGGTCTTTGCTAGAGTACAGGTACACTTAGACAATTGTGATACCTGTGGATCTACCAGTCGAAGCTTTTGATAGAGCGAAGGATGTTACTGACGTCAATCTTGGTCAGATCTCTGAGACCCGGTGTTCCCAGGTGAAATAGTTTTCTTTTGGACAGGGTTGGACGGCTACAAGTGGATAATTTTTTTTGCTCCTCTTTGTCTTTGTACCTCTTGCAGAAATCATAAGAACAAGAGGCATAACCTTTTCGGATATTGATGTGTCAACGGAGTATTTTTGATCGAGTTTAGGACACTTGACATATGGTGCCATGCTCTCATCTGTTGTTGGCTTTGCTGGTAGCATCCAGCTTGAGTAAGTGTTTCAGGTAGCGAAGGCCATACCTAAGTGTTGCTTCTTAAGCAAAATACAGAGCATGGTGCCTTGTTGTTTCCTAAAGTATCTCTATGGTCAGGTACCCAGCATAGCTATTACCGTGAGAGATGAACGGCGATCTTAAGCAGCCTTAGAAGTAAATAAAAACAATACTTACTTACTCGATAGGCTCCCGAACCCTAGAGGAGGTTTGTTTGAGACAGTGTAGCCTTCCTTCTTCTTCGATCCCGGGTACGCTGTTTCCAGTTCCACCGACCATCCGCCATAGCTCAGTCTACAAAACTTGGAGCAGAGGCTCGGTCTTCCTCGTCAATTCGAACCTCCAGTCTGTGATTCAAAAATCCTCTTGGTGGGAGCATTATTGTCCATTCGCTCGATGGTGCTGAGTCAGTGTAGTCGACATCTTTATATAACTCACAGAGCTCGCGGTCGTATCTTCACTTTCATTCGCCCTCCTCGCATGGGAGACCAAATATTCGACGAAGAATTTGTCTTCCGAAAGTGCTTGGTCTCCTATGCTTTCCTGCTTATTGTCCAGCACTCGGCACCATATAGCAGAATTTGTACGATCAGTGTTGTAGAGCATGCATTTTGTCCTCCGGGTTAGGAGTTTTGAATCCTTTTGTTTCGCCAAACTTAGATTCTTCGTCGAATCTCCACTTTTGTCTCAGTCGTGGTAGGTAACCTCCTCAACAACTTCGAAGTTTCTGTCATCAATCGTAAAGTTTAGTCCTATTCGATGGACAGATGTTGACATGTACTTGGGTTTCTCCTCACTTCTCCTTCAAAGCCAACTCGTTTCGCCTGTCTTATCACGCCTGGAAGAGACTGGTGATGTCGATGCCGTTTGCGAATTCCAGCAGCTGGAAACGTTTTTTGGAGATAGTGTATCTCACTATATGTAAGCATTCCAACTTTGACTATTGGTGACGAGAAAAGGGCTGTTATTTGACTCCATTTGTGATCCCAGCGTCAGCTAAAGCAGATCGAGTCCTCAGCCTCCGTTTTGCCCTTTCTTTCTAAAGTTTTTCTATCCCGTGAATAGTCAGGAGAGCTGCATTCGTCTAGATGTTTCCAACAACAATGCGAATGGATAATCCTTGGCTAAGTAGATCTGTGATACGATTTTATTTTAGCATCTACGAGATCCGAAAGTCCCACCCAACTGGAAAGCACATGACTCGCTAAATTCCTAAAAAGCAACGATGTGGATGGAGGTGTGAAGGTTTCCAACAAGTCTCTCTTTTTCAAATGTATCCTATCCGGGACCACCAGCATGATTGAGACATAAAAGTAAACATGCCACACCTCCAGGAGCCTTAATCCACAAGCGTGAATTGCATTCCAAATTTACTTTACTTACAGGACAACTCCGTCCCCAGTATTTCTGTACCTCTGTATGTGGTAGACAAATTAACAGTTCAGAGGATTCAAACACCAGCAGCACAGTTGAACGTTTTTAAAATTATCCAATTCTCCACGCTGTCGACATCCTTTGACTCTTAATGTAACCAGACACTGATTTATACTCGACAAAAGGAGTTTTCAATCCGTTCCACTTAGCTCACTTGAATGTCACACAGGTACAACGCAATCCAAACAATCCAATGACTATTTACATCCGAAAGTGTGTACGCGCCTCTCCTTCCCTCTCCTTGAATACGACTACGACTACAACTCGTAGGACTCTCCATCCTTTTCGCGTTGAACAAAAGATCACGATGACATCTTGTTTAGTTAGCAGAAAGCATCAGATGAATCCTTTAGATCCCGAAAAAGGATTTTAGCAAAAGGCAGGTGATAAAAGGATAACACGTGACAGAATTAAATTTTCTTCACCAAAACATCACGATCCGCATTGTGCCGTTCTTGCCGTCGTCGTGTCGTCGGTCTACATTCGCGGCACTCGAGAGCACACAGTAGGTGGAGGTTGACGCAGTGGGACATCGGTCACAAACACACACACACCCCTTAGCGCAGAGCAAACGGCTCCTTGTGTATACAGGACTCAAACGCTGCATTGCAGCTCACCATAGGGACTGGGTAGGCTGCGGGGGCACTTAAACCCATAAGATACGGTCTTACGTGCTGGAGACCGAGTTTGAACTGATTCGATTAAAAGTAAACAACTGATTTAAATGCGAGAGTGAAATAAATTTGATGTTTTGATGGCCTCCAGCGATTGAATGTCAATGAAGTGCAGTTAAAGCGTTCGAACGTGACGGGCTTTTTGACAAGATTCCCGTATAGGGGCAGCTCTTTCGAGACTGTTCTGGATTCGGATTCGGATTCGTATTTGCTTGTGCTCAGCGATGACGACGGATGTGTGATGCGTTGTCGTTTGATCTGTGCTTCGGTTGGTTTCGGTTTTTGTTTTGTTATCCTTTTGGGAGACGTTAACGCGCCTGTTCACTGAATGGTAATGCACGATTACGGTACGTGTGCGCCAAAGTATAAATCAAATATCAAATATTCAAATATTTGTATGTGTGTGTGTGTGCAATGAAACTCAAACGTGCTTGAGAGTCTGAAAAAGCATTTGTCTATGAGGAAGGATTGATTGTTTGAAAGAATCCTGCGAGTATGAACATACCTGCAGTTTGGGGGCGTTAGTCATTCATGAAGACTTGTCGATAATATTAGTCAGTTTATGATGATCTATTAGACAAGATTATAAGCCTTTTCATAGCAATGAAAGTAGGAATACTGTAGGTATCTCTCAGATGAGAGCAGTTTACACAGCTTTATCCAGTAAGCCACAGGCAACTATTTCTTCTGTGGTTCAAAGTGACGTGTAGGTTGATCCATTTTCGATCAAAGTTCTCTAGTTGGCCTCCTTTTTACAATTTTTTTTATCAGGCCTGGTGCCTAGTGCAGATTGTTATCTTCCCGCAAAGCTTAATTCCAAATATGTTCTCATCTCTTCAACTGTAACCGATACATGGAATGCTCCTTAAAGGTGTGAGCTGTAAGCGCATGGACCAGGTGATTCTTATTTCTCAGTTTCGTGGCGGGGTTCCTTTCTTTGTAATTCATATACTTTCCTTGTGCTAGTTTTGTGAAGTTGTAGGGGTGGTTGATCGAGGATAACCCCACATCACCTCGTTATACACGTGCATAAGTTATAAGCCACTCTGTGCACTTTTCAAAGGCTTTTCTGAATTTTGTTGAGCCATCGGATTTTTGTCTGTTGGTCATATTCGGTTGGTACAAGCTTGTGTTTCCTAAGACCCAGTTGGACCTCTGATAGGTTCATTGTACCGATAAAGGGATATTTGGTTTAGAAACCACGTAGATAGGGATAGTAATCTAAGAAGTTTCCTGAAATAAGTGATGTGAAGGTCCTCCAGCTCATAAAAAAAGCTACAACCAAGAGCAGCCAGCCTTCGTATGGGACAGTAGCACATCAAGTGTCGCACAGAACAACGCGTCCTTACAAAGAGCCTTTCTTTTACAAGTTCATCTGCTATCTCATATCCTAGTTCATCTCTATGCCTTGGTACTCAACACAGAGTCACCTTGTTCGTCACCTTCAATATTTTGTTTAGGGTTTATGTATACAGCTTCGGTTTTGTCGACTTAAATTATTCTTGCGTCTTATTTAAATGAGCTCAGCTTGAAAAACACTGAACTCGTCTCCAACTCTCAATATATACCGCACCTGCTTCCATTTCTGAATTCATTTTGGATCCGTGTATATATATTGAAGGCTACCTTTACGAGTGCCGCTGCGAACGCTCTATTTCTCTGTTTCTGCTTCTAGTTCCACTGTGTGCATTACTCCCAAACAGGCCACTCTTTAATCCTGGTCACGCTTCCAACTTGAGAAGAAACTTAGTGCTTCCCACCAGATACTACATATTAGGATGGGTCGTACAACTGAGGTATAGAGCCAGTACATAATCTGTCGTCTTTCCAACTCAGTTTTGAATCTAGAATTACGCTGAGCTATTTTACCGTCGACTTAGTTCTCAGGTCAGTGCTGTACATCCAGAGGTTCTTGATTAACCCTCTATCAAGCTGTCCTACCTGCTCGGAGCGCCGGTGTACATTCGCTCTACATGTTCTTTTTGTATTTGGACTAACCTGACTAGGTGTGTGTATGTATGTTCCTGAATAACCTTTCGAGTCATGACGCGTATTGATTTTAGTATTTTTGATCAGACAGCTTTGACGACGACTTTGGCTATAGATGTACTCTCTTCTCAAAGTTAATACTGAGGACGGTCCTACGAGGCTCGTTTCCCAGACTCCAGATACTCTCAGTTAAATTGCACTAGAAACGATATGACTGATGTGCATAGATACACTTTGAGAGCTTCTATCGGATTCGATTATGGCGCTCTTGTAGCCCCAATTTGTAGAATGCCGATACACTAAATCTGTAGTTATTAAGAACTAAGAACTAAAAATTCCATTAAGCCATGCAGTTAACCTAATAATAATTTGATTGCACCACAGAATCACCCTTAACATATTTATTTATCAAATATTTTCACAACCGCAATTCGCCACCTACATAATGTATATCACATCACATTGATTGTGCCACAAACCGCATAAATAAAAAACGGGCCAAACGAGCCTTAAATAATTGATGATTACAATTGAAAGGTATCACAAACCAGCATCACAGTTATTGGCAGGATACAATTTCAGATAAAAAGCTCGTAAAATTCATTTGTAATCATCAGAGCGGACGGAATAGCAGTGACTAGTGGCGCACCCTGCTCAGCTCATCCAGTCACCTAAAAAGTGATGTATAATTGCATTTTTAGTCGGTTATTACACTAGCTATGGGATTATGATGACTCCTGGGAGGGTAATTTGATTGGAATATGGTCCTTTCAGGCGCCAATAGTCGATTGAATTTATTATCTAGCTTTGGGAGATACTTTTTTCAGTTATTTTGGATTCAATTTCATTGCAACTTTAATGAGGGTGCCTATAGAATGAAAGTGGGTGGTCTTTGGAAACCTGGATGCTGCCCACTGGTTTGAACGATCAAAAATGCTGCGAAATGTCTAGGTTGCCTTGAACGATGCAAAAAAATATGCTTTGCTCTGGAGTTCAATGCTCACATCTGGTCTGGTACACACAGAACCTCACTTGAACACCGCAGAAATGTTCCCTGCCCCTCACTGTTTTATCGATTCTTTCACGAAAAGTGCTCTAGAGGAAAAGCCAGTTGCATCCCGTCCATTCAACATTCACCCACAATACACGTCATTCTTCGAATGCACATCAGTTTACCCCTGAGCCTAATTTCGAACGTACCTTGAACTATAGGGATTCTCTGTTTAGCCGTACAAAAAATACATAGCTACAACCCGCACACTTTTAAAACCAACGTGCAGCAGTATCTCCTTTGTCTCCCCTCCTATTTCCTTAAAGGCTGTGCTCTCCTTTAAGAGAAATAGAACGATGTCATGGTCTTGACACAACTCTTTGGATTTGTTTCAGTTTTTGTGCTCCTAGGAATCTTAGATCATTGTTTTGGGCACACAAGCAAGGTCTGGATTCGACCTTGAACTTGAAACTGGACCATGGGTTTCCTCGGTCATTGATTTAAAAAAGTCTCGATGCATTCTGACTAGTCCCCTATTGCATGGATAATATTCCCGGAACTGTAGGAATATGTTTGGTTGTAGCGTCTGTGTGGGAAATAATGTGGAATTGAGTTCTTTGTGAAAGCCACGATATCACCGGTTCCTTTATTCAGGACCTCCTGTCGCATTCGGGTAAGGCTGGCCAGTGCCACAGGAAATGTTCACCCTTCTTCTTCATCGCAGTTCCTTCATACCCCTGCTCCGACTGGGCTCCAGTCAATGCATGTGTTCGTTGCAGTTTGTGTGTCTTGTAATTGGTAAGAGCTCAGCCTCAAATGCTTTTTACTTGAACGGATAACTTTTTTGGTGAAATTTGGGTTTCTCCAAGAGTGATCTTGCCATTTTGCACGTAAAAGGAAGCCTATCAGGACAAAAGGCTAGCTAGTGCAGACTTGGTATGGTGTAATCACTGAAAAAAGTGTACGCATTGATCCTTAAAATCATTTTGATTGCTGTCACAGTGTTTTCAGCGGTTCGCTCTATAGTCTGCGGCTCTTCTCTTGCCAGCTCATTGGCTTTCTTGTGCCTTTAGATACCTTGGTGACCCGGTACTCAGATAAGATCGTGGTTCAATAAAAGCCTGAGGAGAAGGTTGCCTATAGAAACCTGGTTCGTTCGGAAAAGTACCACATAAGATACATTTTTGTTGACGACCGAGTTTTGTGCTAGGGTCTTGACTTCCCTTGAGAAACTCTTAGAAAGTAGAGCAACAAAAGGTGAAATAAGTGGTAAAGGGCGGTCTCGATTTTTTCTACGAATGAAACTATACGTTCCGGATTCCTATATAGTCCTTTACTATCTAAGTAAGCACATACAAGCTCGACATTGATTTTAATCGTTTCTTTCCACAAGAAAAGTGAGGGGAACCCACCTAATTGACTTACCGAGATAGTTCAAACTACATACCACAACTCGACATGATATATCTTGTCAATTCCGCCCCTCAGCGCTTCTCGACCAATTTAATTAAAACATGAAACTCCATTTGTTCCAGCATAACTTAAATCCACTTGCAAATATTTTTTTTTTTTTTTTTTTTTCGAAAACTCCCTCTTTGACTTGAACTCCAAATGCCACTGCATCCAACGAAAAAGTTAGAAACTTAGGTGCACAATTTTTCCAAACTTCAAATCCTCAATAGCCCGGCAAAGTGAAAAGGTTCAATTGTACGAACAAATTAAAGTATCCTTTCAGTCCGACTCAGTCCATCATTCTTTGCATACGACACGACGATGCCTTCTCCACAAATATGCGGTGCGCATCGTTGCAATGAACTTTCGGTCAAAAGTTCGACTACACTATCCGAATTGACTGAACGAAAAAAAAAATCTAACGAAAATGTTAAAGATGCATTCAAAAAGGAATAGGGAAACTTATTCAAAAACACAAGTTGAAACTTAGGGAAAAGATGCAGGATGCCCTAAAGTACCCTATTGGTGTCATATTAGCAAAAGTCAATGCTTTTTCGTTATGTTCAAGTACTCGATGTTCTTTTAGTGTTTACGTCGACAAGTAAAAGATGCAGCGGTACATTTCGGTTAGTTTAGGATGACTATCTGTATAAACACACTTAGACTCGAGGATTTCCATTGCGATACCACTGGATCCAAAGATGTTTCCATCACTTGTGGGATAATTAAATGAGTCGAAGCGAAGGATGCTACCGACAATGTTCGCCAGGTCGTTGAGTTCGTTGAAGAAAGTAGCTCCTAGGTGGAGCAAACTTCTTTTGCAGAAGGTTGGACCAGACTTTGCAGTTCCTGCTGAAATCCTTAAAATAAATTGCCTAGCGTGCGACAGTATAGGACACCGATGAGGGAACAACAGTCCATTGAATCGTTTTTGATCCAGCTTGGCACCCTTGACATATCGTGCTATGGTCCTATCTGTGGTTGGATTTGCTTACAGCATTCAGCCACCTTAGGTTAGGTTAGGTTAGGTAAGGTTAGGTAATAGGGTTGGCGGGAAAGGAAGGCCCTTCTCCGTCACACTTGGGACAATGTAGACCCATTGTGATACCCTAGGGGTTTCAGGGTTTCAAGTTTACTAGGAACCATTAGCCTATGTTCTGTCGAGCCATTCCGAGGTGCGGATAAATCTGTGAATGTCGACCACAGACTTGTCGGACAGCTCTTCTAGATCCTTAAAGAAGTGTCTTCCTAGGGCTTTAAATCTTTTATGGCAGAGCGCTGGTCAGTGGCAAAGAAAGTGTGGGGTGTCCTCATCTACTTCTTCGTCGCCACAGCCTCTGCAAATGTCATCCGTGTTTAGTCCCAGTCTTCTTGCATGGTAGTTAAGCATGTTATGCCCGATGATATTCAGCTACCTTAGTGTTGGTTCTTTGGCGAGACGGAGAAAGATGCTCAAATTGAGCTTTTTTGGAGAAAGCACCCCCTCGTATCTTAGTCCCCGTTTTGGAACCGCGTATGTAGAAACGAGCTGAATTATGGTCTTCAGTGGCAGCATAATCCTACTCAACGGGCGATCATTGATGCCCTGAAGTTGTGACCAAATCTTTGTGTAGTCGGTGTTATCGAATTTTGCCGATACCACTACGTTGAGGCCTTAGGGCGAGCAGCTACAAAGGTACCGAAAATGTCTAGGAGCAACAAAAATTACCTCTAAAGGGCGCATCTTGAGAGGCCGCCTATAGCATAGCTGGTTAATGCCACAGCGCAATCGGTGTAGGATTTTCAGCATGAAGGAAGAAAGATTGATAAAAGTCGCAAATCCGTTGGGTCCTTCTCATCCAAAACGACCAAGGCCTAGTTATATATTTTCGCACGAATATAATGGACCTACAACTTTCATTTCCGACTCCGAACGGCAGATTGGGAAGCTTTCTCATGACAGATTATACTCTCGAAGGTTTGTCATTGCCTGTTTGGTTGTTTTGCTGAGGGTTGAACTTGTGTTAGCTCTATAAGCACTAAGCTATGACGACCACCGATGATTTTCTATTTCTAATACAAACTAGCCTTTTCAGAGGGGCGTCGTGGGGTTACAAGTGAATAGCTGACGTTGGCTTGGTATGTCTAGAGCTAACATCCACTAAGCTGTTTAGACTATTTAATGCTGGAGGCTTTGCCTCCACTTTTACACTTCTCATGGCTATAATCTACGTGTCAAAATTGACATACCCTATGTCAGAAGGGCGTTCTCCTAATAACAAGCGAGCAGTTGAGTTACATTTAAAGAACGGGAACAAAATCAATTTATTTGCCCTAGGATATATGATGCTCATTGTTCTCATTCGCATAACTCACACTCGCACACACACATACTTTTGCATTCAGCACCTACATATGCACGTGCATTTTTTTCCTTTTATTTTCATTCATCGATTGATCTGCTTTTTTGAGTTTAATTGGACGAGCAAATGAATTCTTGTTCCGAACTGAATAACGTGTGCAAAGTGTGGACATTCAATGGAATCCTTTTTTTTAACCGCATTGGTTGACACAGTATCAAGCAATCGACCGCATGATTTTTTTTATTTTTATTCCGAATGATGAAATGTGAGAGCTTGTTCAATTGATTTGAATGAATTTCACTGTATGAATTATCTGTGTGCCTAGGTTGGTGAGAGTATCTATGATGCTTGCGGCCCAAATGTGTTGAATGCTTTTCAGGTGCTTTGAAATTGGCAGAATATCCCCGCCAGAAACTTTGTGAACGAACCATCGAACATGCTGCTACCAAAACCAACAACCTCAGGACCATGACCAAAATACATACCCTTATGCTGTAATCCACACAGTACAAGTATTTGTGTAGTAGTTTTTGAAACTCAGATGGTATTGGGTTAAAATCTTTGCTCTTAAGGTTGTGTCCAGAATAAATGAGGAGAATTTGTTAGTGTTGTTGACGTTGCTTAATAATTCACAGTATTTTTTTCCAACTTCCTGGTGCCATCATCATTACTCAGTTCTGTCAACTTTTCAAGACATATAACTGCCCTACTACTGCCAATAGAGTTGACATGAATGTTTTCGTAATCCACCGACTTTCTTGACACTAGGAGTTGAACTTGGAAACTCCAGCATGAGCATTCTTGATTCCATTTCAGAATTATGTTTCCATTCCTTTCTCGAAATGGGCCCTCACCTTCTCGTAGGTCTTCCGAATCGCATCGTACAAACTGATGATAGTGGAATGGGTCACTTCTATTGCTCTGATTTAAGTACTTGCTTCTCTCAAAGGTGTCCCAGTCTGTCTTTAAACGACCTCCCCTGTCTTGATCTTTTTGGCCGATGGATTCTTCTTCTAATTTCTGATGATTTGATAGAGCACGTCGAGGTTGAGACCTTGTTCCTTTGTAAGTTGGCCAATGTCTATGGTGCAAACTGTTCCGTTTTACAAGGTTGCAATTGATATCAGCTGGCACAGATATTTGGAGTCTTAAACATGACGAACTTTACCAGTGTTTGAAGCCCTGGTAAACACTTCTGAGTGATAGTGATCACATATCATTGCCCATTAGCAAATTTAAAGATCACCTCGAGGACACCAAATATTGACGTCAAAACTATTTTGTTCCGGAATTTACGTACTTTCACTGTGTGGATTTTATTTACGACTCCCAGCATAAGGCTGAATTTCATTTAAGCAGATGACCGTAGAAAAGACTAAAGATCACAGAAATCTTTCTTTATGTGTTAGGTGATCAAAAGCTTCAGCGTTCTTTATTTTTTAAAACTTCACTGAAACGTGCTGCATGAAACACATGTCTAAACGTCTAATTTTTTATTCTTTCTATTTTCAGGTAAGTTCATCTCACTGAAGAGAAGACAAAATGATTCAACTTAATTCGTATGTAAACAAAATTTAAGCTTAAGGACCTTAAAATTTAATTTTAAAATTTTAATCTTTCTTTATCGGGATTGGGTTGAAAATAATAAAAAGCACGTGTCCCAGCTTAAATCCTTAAGGGACATCAAATTCTTCCCTAAATCTAATCAGTTGCGCATGGATTTTTATTGTGGCATTGACTTCCACCTCGAACTCCACATTCGAGGAAAAGGCCTTGAATTTCCCTTTAAAGAATTCAAACTGGATACACGCACACTAACTTATGAGAGTCAGCTTTTTACAGTTGCATATGCTAACATTGCTAAGTTCATTCAGGTCACCCTTCATATCTTCGTAGTCCCTCGGGGGTGGAGTCACAGATTCGTTCACTACTTTTTACTTAAAGGCTCTCGACCATGGGACGGTCGCTACCTGAGACACTTCAGCCTTCCATCCTTTTCTGCAATAGCTTCTTCCTTTAAACGAATGTTTGGTCTACCTTGGGTCATGTGATTCTAAGATCCCCTTGGCTGGAGCATTATTGTCCATTTGGTCGATGTGGCAAAGATAGTGAAGTTGAACAGTTTTGACCCTTTGGACTACATCCTCCTTATCGTCCTGCACTCGGCACCATATGGGAGAACTGTGAAGTTTTGTTTTAGGCAGTGGACAAATGATTCTTTGTATGTTAACAACATGTACTTGGTTTTGTCCTTATTTACTCATTTCGCCTCACCTTCGAAAGCAATGAAAGTAAAAGCGCGCTAGAAGCGATCGATGATGTCAATGTCATCTGCTTATCCCAGCAGCTGAACAGATTTTTTTAAATATGTAGTGCCTTCTGTGTTAAAGCCTACCATGCGACACTACCTGGGAAAGCGTATCTCCTTGCCATAATCCGATATATGATTAAAAAAGCTCAGAAGAGCTGCTTCCAATTTACACATTGCGCTGCTTGTTTTTCAGGGTCACCTCGAATTCTGCCATCGTCCTGTAGAGCTCAAGACGATAAATGCTATCATATGCGACTTTGAAGTCGATGAAAAAGCGGTGAAGTTCTCTTGAAGTTCGTTGGTCATTACCATGACTTGCCTAAGTGAGATCTGCAGGACCGAAAGCTACACAGTACACTAGTACATTTCGATAAATGTGCTGAAGAAGGGTTGCAGACGTTCACACAGTACGTTGGATAGGATCAGTATCCAGCCACTCTTAATATCCTAGCCGCCTAGGAGACGTGGAATATGTTTTTTTTTTTGTTTTGTTTACCAGGTGGGAGTCGCTTAACAGCTCGTGTAGTTCTTAGTTAAATCTACTTCTCCATGCCGCATCAACTCAGATGGGGCCATAGATCGATCGAAGTCGTAAGTGCACTTTTATCTGATACACCATGCAATAGGGTTTTAGAAAGGGGCTTTTGGGTTCTTCTTAATAGGGCCTTATTAAACTCACCTCGACTGGCAAGTTTAAGTCTACGTTTTATATCCGCGCTCATGTCGTTGCCAGACTTAATAGCAGAGCCTCGATAGACGAATTCCTTCACTACCTTGACGTTATTGTTGTGCATAGTGATATTTTAGTCAAGACGTCATGTTGTGTCTTCGTTTTCGTTGAAAGTTCACAGTCAGACCCATTTTAGCAGCTTCTGTCTGATTTGATGTTCACAAAGATCCATGTAAATCCTCCCTTGTTGATCTGGGAATTTCGCAGTATTTTCATCAAAACCAGGTTGAAAAAGATACATACCCTCTAGTGGTATTAAAGGTTTTGGTAGTGCCTTCTCCGACTTTGACGGCGCAACGCATATTCTCCATCGTCATCCTACATAAGTGAGTTAGTTTTCCAGAAGTATGAAAACTGTATGGCATATCACTATATCACGGCCTTGAAAAACCTGCAAGGGCATAATTCGTCCTAAAAAAGCTTCTAAATCCGCCGTTCGAAGTCGACAATAAAACTATAGATCCCTTCCATTCGTATGAGAAATGTTAAACGCACAACGTGAATGGTTGCGAGAAGTTAGGCCCTAGTTTCTATAATTTTGTGGGCCTTAAACTGGCGTCTTGATTCCCAATTAATGCCTACGTTGAGAAGGGCTATGCTTCCATAAGCTGAGCTAGTAAGGCGGTCTCCCTTTGTAGGTTGGGCAGAAGGTATAATCGGACATGTTTTCCTCGTGTTTAACAGATGAGGTGCAGCCTTGAACAGCTCAGCTCCTAGACTATCGGAGCCTGCAGTTTTATGGAATTTGAGCTCTACTGTAGTTATTTCACCACTAGTTCATGTTGTCGAAAAAACAAGCATCATCCACTGCCTCGAACAATACAAATTGTAAAATTTAAAAAGAATCGACCTACTAAAAGCTCGAACTTAAGGCTGCAGCTCAATATTCAAACCATACAAATGTCTTAACTACCCCCCCAACCGCCATCCTTTCTGTGGGGTGTGTCCTTATAATATCAACCGTACAATCTTTCCCTCATTTAAATTCCATTCAACCACTTTGGTTAATGTGATGTTAGCATTTATAGTTCCTGCATAGCACAAGATATCAACCGTCTGATTAGCTTAATTATTTCATTATAATTTTCCGTCCTTCTTTTTTGTTTCAAGCATGTCGATTGTATGGTAGACGAAAGTCGGTCCTTCCAAAGACACAGAGAGAGAGAGATGAAGGGGACCATCTGAAAGGTAGAGAATATTTTGAATTAATTCACAATAATCCGCCCCTTGAATCAAATCTGCATGAAAGTCTCGAATAGATCACAAAGCCCTTCAAACGATAATAAAATAATAACCATTAGAGCTCAATTCCCTAAAGCCTCCTGTGCGGTTATCAAGGATAATTGGGGGGAGAGGGGGGAGCAAAGCAAAGACTGAAACTGGAATATTGTACAATTGCTACCACAGTTTCGTTTCTGAATTTGTTGTCTTACCCCAGATGACGGTGAAATATAATTCGAATTGAGTTCGTAGACATCAGCTAACGTCATCATCTCAACGGTTTTTGTCACTAATACAAGGGTTTGTCCTGATGGCATTGTGAGGAGAAAGTGAAATGTCATCTCCCGTTTGAAAACTATCATTAATATCTGCGTCTGAGTATACTTCTAGATAGATAAGCATAATTATGAGTTAAAGTTGAAGTTTGAGGGCATTGAAATGAGAAGACTGCTGTAGGTTGAAGGGAACTGCGCTGTAACGCTTAATTGAACCGCAATGGTATTTTAACTTATTGAATTTTATTCAAATTAGGAAAATTTGTAAGAGATACGCAGGGTTAAGTAGGATCGTTGTACTGGCAGGACTAGAAGGATGCAACTTCAAAAGCCATAAAAAAAAGTCCATGCGAAGTATGTACATCAAGATACTTAGGACAACTTTGTGAATAGAATGGGAAATGTTGAAGACTTAACCTATCACTGTTTCCTCTAGTGATTCACTAGTAGTGAATAGTTAAATCCATACCAGTGCAACTATGTTGAGTGCTGGATCATAGGCAATGAAAGAGCTGATGAACTGGCGAGGAATAGGTCAGAACAAGATCCATCGTTCGTCCTTCCCTTCGTACATAACCCAGAAGGCTCCTTTTTTCGGTTAGACTCAGTCGTAAAGATGCACAAATGCCATTGGTTTTCCAGCAGAACGACTTGGGGAACCGCTCAACATCTATGCTTTGTAAGTGTTCTGTCCTGACTAATAAAAGACGAAGGACTCTTGGCAGTAACTTCTTCAACTTACTCAATATTGAGCTGAGGGACTTTCAGGGATTTCTATCTCTTTACGGTTGGTTCCAATCCAGCAGTTCCTCTTTTCTATTTTTCAGGATGGCATCGATGAATATAAATATAGGTCTACCTGAGCAGCGACAATAGTTGTTACAGACACCCATTTTCCAACCTCCCGCCCCCTCTCGCTCCCTTTCTCGCTCTTTCACAATTTTTCTTTCATTCGGGATCTCACTTCCGTAGTTGTAGGTAATGTCTGCTGCTGTCCTGACGTTGTCTTCATAGACTAGAAAGTGACGCCTATTCTCATGGATCGCAGTTTCATAAGGACGTCATCGATAAGTACTATGAAGCCCTCATCACAGCAGCCCCAAAATTCTGCCAACTGATACGAGCAAAGACAGGACAATCACATAGGAAGTGTTTCGCAGTATCGTCGCCCTCTCCACATTCGCATGCGTCTTAGATAGTGATGTCACTTGAGACTAACACTTGAAGATGTTTGGCAAAGGAGAAGTGTCTCATAAGACAATAAGTTGTCTTCTTACATACGTCGGGAAGTATCCGTTTAGTCTGCCTGCATCTTGGAGAGTCATACCACCTACAGTTGTGTTTGCTAGAAACTCAACCATCAAATAGAAGCCCTTACCGACAATACGGGCAAAGCTAAGGCCCAATTCACACGTAACTGGCGTATGCTATTAGCGTAGTGCAGACATGTGCCACTTTCTTGTTATCTTATGGACTAATACAGACAGAGATGACATCATTTGGCCCAAAATAAAACATTCAGGTGGCATATGTCCGCACTACGCTTACACGACGCCAGGCCCATACGCCACTTATATGGGAATTGAACCTATCGTGGGTTCAGGGCCAGAGAAGTTCTCCTCTGAACTTTGCCTAGCAAGCTCATCGGAAAACTCATTCCCGGTAATCCCGCTGTGTCCAGGGACCCAGGCAAGGCTTAGTAAATTCAGTCTCCCACTCGAATTTAAACTAGTCCTGCTTTCTCGAACTATGTTGGATCTAGTAAAAGGATTAAGCACTGCATTTGATTTAAGGATTCAGTTATCTTAGAGCCGATAGAGAGTTTTTCCCATCTGGCTTGGACCTTGAAAAGTGTACAAACTATTTGTGAATTTATCACTTTACCAGCACAAATTTTTGTATGCTTCAAAAAAGTCCTTCACAAATGCAAACAGAACAATAGACGTTCATCCTCAGGATTCGGCCTGTTTTGTCAACGCCATTTGATCGTCCTAACGAAGCATCCATACAAGCATTTGTTACAGTATTGCCATCGTAGGCATCATAGTATTTCAGCAAAAATTCGAAACCAAGATTAATGGATTTTTTTTTTTTGCATCTCAGTTCCTAGCCACTTGTCGTCCTGGTGAATATCGATGATTGGGAAAATTGAAGAGAAGGACATGGAGAAAAAAATATGTGAACAAATTTTCAAGCGAATGCCTGGTATTCGAAACTAGTTTTTTGACATCTGTATAGTGGAAGCTAACGTATCCTTGCTAAGGGATTTCCTCACTCAGGAAATAGGAATTGCTTCTTCTGTTTTTTTCTGTGTATGTCTTCTGAAATACTTTGCTTTGAACATACATATGTGTGTATCTGCAAGAGGTATAGACATTTCAAAGGAAGCAATTCATTTCGTTTTTGTTTCTCATCGCATCTAGTGTCGGTTTAAACAACATGGGGTGGGTCAACCGTTTTGAAAAGAGAAAATCCCTGAGCTCTGTCCAACTGTGTATATGGAAATATCAATGTTTGGGTTTTTGTTTTTGTCCTATGATGTGTATAACGTTCTAATTCCGATGTAACACGTCCGAAATGTCTCTGAGTTGTAGGAATGTCAAAATGCCTAGAAGGGATGTCGGAGCTATATATGTACGTAGGTGGAAGTGATTTCCAAGGGATTTACCAGTTATGCTCCTTGCACTTGCCTTTTTTATGGGTAACTAGTTTTACAATTGGAAAACATCTGGACATTGCTTTAACATTTTAAGTGGGATAACGGCAGGAGTATATTGCTCTTGATATAAATGGAATTGCAATTGAGCTATATCTGGCTTAAGTCCATTTCAAAGGTTTAAGGATAGAGCCCTACAAACTATGTTCGGTAGGTAATCCATTCTCCAAAAAACCGGTTACGAGGTGGTCAAACAAAGGCTTATATTCTTTTGAAAGCTTGAAGGTAGCGTAAAGAAGTTACCTTTCGTCTGCCGAAATAGTCATTGATTGAAGCTCAGTATCATGGCAAGAATCCTTGCGCTTGCATCGGTATCAAAAGATCCTTTAACTGAAGTCAATCCAAATGGAAAACCTGGCATTTCCCAGCGAATATTATCGACGAGAGGTTTAAATGACTCTTAGGAGTAAATACATACGGTACTTACTTTAAGGGCTTCTGACTCGTAAAGGGTCTCCTGCCTGAGGGACTGCAGCATTCCTTCCACTGCTTCCAGTTCTTCAGATCAAGAATTTTTGTCATTCACGATAGTTTTGTTCTTATAACGAAAGTCTTCTTCGCCTGTGATTCGGACAGAGGCGGTGGACAGATGTTGACAAAGTGTTCTTGGTTTTGTCCTCATTTACTTTAAGGCCAGCTCATTTCGCCTGTTCTTCTACGTCTGCATGTTGGAAGCAAACGATGATATCGATGTCGTCTGTGAATCCCTGGAGCTGAATCCATTTTTTGGGGATAGTGCCCAGCGCACTATCTGTTCCAGCACGAGATTGTGGAAATCACATGTTAATGCATCTCCTTGACGAAATGCGGTTCATGTTTGAAGAGGTTTCGGAATTCATCCATCGGCCTGTAGAGCTCAAGATGATGAATGCTTTCATACACGATTTTGACGTCGATGAAAAGGTGGTGAACCTCAACTTGAAATTCATTGGACTTTTCCACAATCTGAAGTGAAAATTCGGTCTACCTTCGACCTCCATGCCACTTTGCTTTCTTCTTATGTACCATTGATAGATCGCCTTGATAGTTATAAGCTAAAGCTGTGGATTTAAATGGTTCTGCACATAGTGGGGAGCAGAAAGGGCTCTCCACCAAAACGGCTACCTACAAGATCTGCCTTTCGAACGAAAGGGAATTCATAATGTAATGTTCCTGATGCTGGATCCGGTATTCTATCCTTACTTACATTCTTGTCTAAGTGTGTACCTGCCTAAGCGAGGTCAGCTTCCTTACTGAATGCTCTAAAGAAAAACGCTCAATTGGTTAGAGTAAAACTTTTCTTCAGTGAAACATTGAATATATATATTTAAGTTCGCAGTCTATGGATCTCCTTTATCGACCTCAAATGCCCTTCGTTTGTTATCCTGTTTATAATCATACTCCAACAGTTTCCGTAGAGGAAAATATCACATTAGTGATGACAGTCAACAATTACCAGTGACAAGTCTACCCTCATTCATACCCATGAGTGTCGACTTTTACTGAGAACTTCTCTCCTAGCAAGGACCTACAAAAATGGCCAACAGAAATATATATCGATTGTTGGTCACATCTAATATTTTAACAGAAAAAAAAAATATAATATTCCACAATCCTTATGAACGGAAATGCCTACCGCCAGACAGTAGTTACATCCTATATTCATAAAATGACACGCACACGCACAGAATAAAGTATCAGTTTCATCCGTGTGTACCGATACACGTATTTCACAGGAGTCCGTTCGAATTACGTGGATGTCGATTCGTGTCCATAATAAAATGTTCGCTTAAATATAATAAAACTAATAACATTTGTATATATATTTGTATTGCATGCACATAGTCAGAGATGGAGTTAGGTTTTGCTGCTTCTGGTTCCATATTTTTCCACAGAAAACTGCCACAATTTCCGGCTTAATGTATCCTCCTTTCATCCTGCTGCCCAGTGCATACATATTTTTTTTCAAATTAAATGGCAAAAATAGTTTGGGGAAATGCCACACACTTGATGTACACGTGTATGAAGGCTGGAAGAGGGGAGAAGGCGACTGTGTCTGGCTACGTTACGATGATGAGCATTCATAGAATTCGTAATAAATTATTCCGACCTTGTGTGTACTGGCGGGTTGGGGGTATCCTGCCAGTCGAAGGAAATATAAATGAAATTCAAATCGATGAGATGCTTCCGAACATTGTATTCGAGAAATGCAACACATTTGCCGAGTGAAATTATTGCTAATGGATTGATATATGATTCTGAATAGATTTTATCTAATAAAATTTAAGGATGTGAATGTAAGGATATTGTGCAATAAGAAGGGGAAATATAAGGTTATACTTTGAATCGATGATAGACAGTCTTTGACGAAGAAGACTTTCGTTTCAAGGACTGCAACTGTTTATGAGTTAAACTTCGATCGTAGGAAGTGCTTAAATTCGATTCCGTGAGGAGGTGTTGCCTATTTTGCTTTAACAAGAAGCTGAAAGAAACCTGACAGACCCTCGCTTTCCAACATCGTTACCTTAGTTACTTAACTGGATCTCCTCCTAATATCCTCTTCCCTGTTTCCAGTTCTTTAGACTGACTGCTCTGGCATCCACGATAGCTTTGGCTTTAGAACGAACGCGGTTGTACCTCCATGCAGTTTGTACTTGACAAAAGCTTGGACGAAGAATTTTTCTCTCGAAAATGTTCTATATCCGCTCTGCTTTCCCACTTATCATTCAGCACTCGGCATCCTATCAATGCTGGACGATAAGTAAGACAGCGGAGCAGATCTTGGGATCCTTCGAAAGAAAAATCCTAGTCGAATATTTGGCCCAGTCTGCGAGGAGGGCGAATGGAGAAGAAGATGTAACGAACTGTACAAAGATGTGGATGTAGTCCGGAAGGCAAAAATCCGTCGACTGCAATGGCTCGGCCACAACGAACGAATGAACGAGAATGCTCCAGCTAAGAGGATCTTCGAATCCCAGCCACCTGGTTCACGAAGAAGAGGAAGACCGAACCTCCGGTTTAAAGATCAGGCAATCGTGAACGCCAGAAACCTTGGTCTAGTAAACTGGAAGCAGCGTGCCCGGGACCATGAAGGATGGAAAGCGGCATAAGCTCAGGCTCAGACCCTCCAAGGGTCGCTGGCCTGATAAGTAAGTAAGTACTCGGCACCATATAGGAGAACTTGCAGGATCAGTGTTTTTTATCGCATGCATTTCGTCTTCCGTATTAGAAATTTAGAATCCATTTAATGTGCCAAATCGAAGTAGCAGCTGGGAATAAGAATGGCCTTAGGGCGTGCCATCAATTCCCTAGTCCCTAAGCTCATACTACAAGTTGATATAGTTTGACTCGTTTGTTTCAACAGTTTGTTTGTCACTTGTGGAAAGGTTCTTCATGTTTCATTTTGAACCTGTAAGCTTACCGGCTGAGTTATTCCAAATAACTTAAGGTGGCTTTGTAGAGAAGCGTATGCATGCCTGATGAATCGAATTTAAGCATCATTTGCATGATCTATAAACGAGAGAGGAGACCCCACAACTATGGCAACTACAAAGGCATCAGTCTCCTCAGCATCGCCTACAAGATCTCATCTATCGTACTGTGCGGACGCTTAAATTAGTGCGGTTTTAGACTAGGAAAGTCCCACCATTGACCAAATTTATAATCTTCGGTAGGTTCTGGAGAAAACCAAGGAAGTCCATCTCTTTGAAGGGTGCCTATGACAGCATTAAGATATAAAGACGAGCTATAAACAGCCATTTCTAGTTTTGTCATCCCTGCTAAACTCGTCTATCTGTACAGAATGACGATGGAGAATGTTGTGCTCACTGTTCCATGAAGGTCGGTGTCTAGGGTGTCATTCGTGATAGATAAACTCCTTAACTTGTTCAAACTTACTGTTGCCAATAGTTACATTTAGCCCTTCCCACTGAAGACTTGCATTTTAAAGCATATTTCGTAAAATTTGCCAAACCAAACTTCCTGGAGGATTAAATCACACTTTACAGCCTCTTAGCTAATAATCTCATCTTGGAACAGCTTATAGAGGACTTTGATTTATTTATTATCAATTCAGCCATCGTTTTACAAACTTCTGTCGTACACGACTTCTAATTTGGAATTCATTGGTGCTTTGGAAAATGTAAGCCACACTTATGAGAGCACTCGTCTTAAAAAAGATGAGTGTAATCTTTTAAGCATATTTAGGTGGGGGTCTGCTTAGGTAAGGTAGGCAAAAGTGGTTGTCTATTGGAACTACCAAAACAGAATGAGCGCCGTATTGATACCACACCTCACGTAACCTGGATGTTGAAGGGTGTTGTTGAGAGCGTGGTTTTCAGATCCATCCTGTGGAGTTTAGAAAATTAATAATGTTGCGGATTTTAATACCCGAAATCTCTGGTAATTCTTTGAAAAAGGGTTTGCCAAGTGTGCGAACTCTAGTTCTGGGTAATTCCGAACAGTCACAGAGAAATTGGAATTGAGTTTCCTTTTCGTGTGTGTTATTGCTACTACGCCAGTGGGGATTGAACGGAATGCCTAACTTGGCAGCGTATGGGCCCAGTGACCCGTGCTAATTGCTATGATTCTTGCTGTCTCGATGTGAGTTCTGTTGATAAAGTCGTTCGTCCTGTTTTTTATTGTAGACGGGCCATATCTGCCTGGATATGGCACACTGCCTAGGTAACTCTTATATCACATATGTGTTAGCCCTTTTGGTAGATGCCTTACTATAGAACGGATCTTTCAATGATTATGCTACTTATAGCCCCTACACAAAAGCTTCGTAGACAGCCCACTGAAACCTCCTGCTTTAGGTTTCAGAGTCCAGTTGCTTCTCTAATCCAAGATCATAAAATTCCACTTGAATCTGGTCTCCAACATCGTTAAGATCTTACTTGACTCCTTTCTTATGATGGTTCTACAATTCAACGTGCATCTGGACCTTAACTAATAAGCGTCTCCAGCCAGCTCGATCAGTATAGCCAGTTTCTATAAATTAAGTCATACACGACCTTAAAATCGATACAAATGTTATGTGCATCGATTTGAAATTCCTAGAACGGTGGTGAACTCTCTTGCTCCAAAGCTGAACTGATATAGACCATTCAAGTTTGTTGGCACAAGGTTTTAATGCGATGTTGAGAATGCTCATATGTACCAACTGAGTAGCCTTGACGATGAATAGTACTGCTCGTATCAGACTAAAGCAAAGAACAACGAGTTCCATACCTGAGCTCGAGTTCCAAGTTTCATAAATGAGAGCTTAGGCATAGCAAACAAAAAATAGAGTTACGTACCAGCACTTCAAAGTCAAGATCATTGCGCTAGCCAAGTGGAGACTTAAATAAAATATAAAGGGCATCCTTTGGTTTGAATTTTACCTTATCTCTGCGTGAATAAACCGTCTTCCCTAAGATACTCATTCAAGAATTATCTAAACACAAACAAAAAACCATTTGCGGAGCCTGTAACAGAATCTAAAGGCGAAGCTAAGATCAATCTTTGGGAAGAAAAACTTCTTAGTAATACTTGCAGCTCCGGTGGAATCTCCTGGGATATGTGGCGATGGCGAACTAACAGAAGAAGAAGCAGAAGCAACTGCATCGACGAGTCCGATGTGGATTTTAACTGACCGAGCACTATGTTCCATTTTCAATGGGAGCTTACTCCAGACGATTGAGAAAATTGACATTATAGTCAATCGAACGCATCGAGTTGCCTTAAGTGCTTATGATATAAACATACCTTTTCTGTAGACTGTATAAGGACAATGCCCATTCAAATTCCACTGTAAGGCAGAATGAACCTTTTGAGCTGGAGAAAGTGAGCCAACAATTCTATCAACCCGACCTAGTGGAAATAAATCTAGCTATATCTAATCTGGAACTGACGGCAGTTAAAAGCAGCAGACTTGGTACGGAACATGCACCAACTCATCTGAAGAATTAAGTTGAAGGAGAGTATGCGAATGGAATTTCAGCATTATTTCCCCGATCCTTAAGAAAGAAGATCTTCTAAGTCTTAACCATGCCAACCATGCCAACAACTACGATACAAGCAATTAAGCTTGACTGATACCTACTTATCATTTTTAAAATATCCTGGAGATGCATTGAAATCCTCAGTCATGCTATTACTGGATTTCTTTCGCTGTCGTTAGCAGGACAAGGTTTGTATTATTATAAGTGTAGACCCGGCTATTGCAACATTTTTTACCTCCTCAATGGGTATAGATCTAACGTGCTCTTTTGAAGCTATTGTCAAGAACTTACGCTTTGATTTGTTCAAAAGAGACTTCCAGTTTCATGTGAGCTAATTCCCTAAAAGTACGTGATTACTTCCCCTAAGAGGTGCGATTTTTTATCCATCAAAACTACTTTTATAGAGCAGACAAGCACCACAGCTTTGTGGCATTATGCTCTAAATGTTCCCTTGATAAGCATCATCAGTCGTGTCATCTCCCATGTTAAAATGAGTTTATATCCTAACATCAAAGGAGACTTGAAAAAAATCTACACAAAAGCACGAATGAGGCAGTTAAATCTTATATCTTCCCTCGATAGCACATGGATTGCAAACTTGCGATTGTTATTAAAAGCCGACACATCCGCTTCTATCGTGCCAGATTTCCTGAATCAATAATCCATGAATAGCAGCCAACATTCTCATACCAATGCAGACAGGATGAAATTTACACTCTCATTGCGGTTTAAGGATTAAGTGCTGTTGTCACTGCACCAGCAGCAGCATCACTATCATCATCACCACCACCAGCAGAAGCATACGATGCAATTTACCGATATTGAGTAGCAGATATTAATTTTTTTTTTTTTTTATGGAATCTGCCAACTCATTAAGAATCATCCATTGATCCAAATTTTCATGGATCTCATTCACCACCAGCATCCCTCCGCATCCATTTACCTCTTGAGTTGACAAGGAGGCGAGAAGAAAATAATGAGAAAATAAAGACGATGGATGATGGCGAGATAATAATCCTTGGAGATGGAGAGTCCTTCATTCTTCACTTTGGCACACTCAACCCTGCACACATGACCGATAACGCAGTGGTGATCTTATTCCAAAATGAAGCGTTGAGGGGATTTCCATTTTGAAGATTTCCAATCAAAGGACGAGCACAAGGAGTTAGCAAATACCAAAGTGCGATTTAATTTGTGTCCTGAAAGTGTTCATAATCTTTTGGTAATTTTCTGTAAAGTATATTGGCTAAGGAGGACAAAGGACAGAGACAGGTTTTAAGGGTGAGCAGACTTGGGCTTTTAAGTTAAAGAAAAGAAAAATCCAATTATCCTTAATCGATTTCAATTCCATATGACTTATGTACCTGTGGCTGAATATATTCCAGAGAAACTTCGAGATTTGATTTTGCAAATCCGAAACGCAATCAATTAGTTCAAAAGGAACACATTCAGATCCAAATCAGCATTCAGTGAAGCTGTTCCATTTTAGAAAAGGAAATGAGTTCAAGGATAAGTGCATTAAGGGAAATTGAAATGTTGAAAGTTCCTTTGCTTTGGGCATTGAATAGAAGGCCAGAGTCAAATGAATTTTGTTAACCGATTGGCAGGGGCTATCTGTGTTCCTTAAGTCGAGAGATAGGTATGTTGTAATGCACAGTTTTGGAATCAGTAGGCTGCATTCATTAAGCCAAAAGGTGATTCTTTAAGGACGAAATGGAAGCGAATGGTGTACAATAGTACTTGACATTTGAATAGGACACATTCATTTTGAAGTTAAATTGTTCAACTGTACTGTAACAGCTTATCAAAATGTGTCCTTATTGTGTCCTATTTTAACAAGTAACGATCTTTATATCCATCCAGGGTGACAGTGACAGTAATTTTTGTGGACCTCCCAGTAGATCTAGGTGGTAACCAAGATTCTTCCAGAATCGATTCGTTGTCAGTCAGCCTCTATTTATTGCGGAAAAGACCTTTTCATTTCCAGAAGACTGACAATACTCTTAAACTCTGTAGTTCTACTTGTTTTAGTTCATTGGAGTTTACTATGTAGGATAAGTGCTGAATGGTTAGCTTCCTTGGCTAAGTCAGGCCAATTAATTTCCTCCGTTTTGTAAATGGAAAAACCTCAGTTTTAAGAAAATTTCCTGTAAGCCCATTCTATCGCTAGTCATAATCAAAGAGACATTAAGTGGGTTCAACAGAGAGTCAACCAGACTCTATTTACAGCCGCAACAATAGTGCTGTATCTTGTCACGGCTTGGTTAAGCTGTCAAAAGTCGCAATGTCGAAGGCACCCTCTATAAACTCTGAACAGATTTTGAAGAGCAATCTAGCAATATTTTTCGCGTGTTGCATCACCGAAGATGCGCCCTCACGCACGTGTAGCTCAATCAGTCTTTCTATGCCTTTCAGTAGGAAGGATAGGTCTAAATCTGTCGACGAGAGAGCCATCATATCTTTGTCAATTTTTAGTAACCAAGTGACTCTACGCTCTCTGCCAAGCCAACGGTGAACTTATGCCGTCCATACAAGGTGTTTTTAATAGCTATATACACCACGTAGAGATGTTTGGATTGGCCTACTAACAGTCTCATTATTCGAACTTGATTTCGAATCGATAGTAGTTTTATATCCTTGAAAATGAGTCTTAAGCCTTCTGCCGATAATCAGGCTTCCTGAGTGACTCCAGCTTAATTGGTTTTCTATTATAAAGACAAAACCTTGTACCCTTTTTAATGCTACCGCTGCAGATTCTGGTCATAAATTCAGAACTTTTTTGGTTTCCTTACAAATCTACATCCAAACTGACCTTCTACGGATTTTTTATTTTTTTTCACCGCATTTGTTAGTTCAGGTCTTGAACAGTCTCCTTTACCTTGTTTAAAATTGGCGTGTTGCTTTGACAGATTTGCCTCACTCCTTTCAAAATCGCAAGCACTAAGTTTTTCTCGAAGTCATATACCTACTCCTGTAAAGTCATACCCTTCCATTATATTTGAAATTCTATGCTTCTAGGGTCTGAGAGGAATATCTCAAGTAGAACCTCTGCAATCAACACTATTAAGGTAAGAGAGTATGAAGTGCAGAAGACGATGTCTCTGTCTACCCCAAAAAGCTTTAGTATCGAAACATAGAATATTTTATGAGCTCAGCCATTGTAGGTAGAAGATACCGAGTCATATGATATGTAAGCAGAGTCAGGCGCAATGTCATAGGTGAATAGCTTATGGCTGAGAGATAATTTAATACAATATGGCAAGTCCTGAGGCTTTCAGAAGTCAGAAGTCATGAACTATTGAGACATTAGGAATATCCCCACGACTACAGATATGATTGTTCCACGTCCGTTGCTCTTACACTACTTTCTTGTCCTTGTCAAACGCTTTCCTTGGCTAATATTGAACTCAGTTCTTGTCAATTCAACTGAATCCAGGCACCAAAACAGGAACAATCTTCTTTCTACCTATAGCCGATTGCTTTCTATTTTACAGAAACATCTGCCAAAGCCATAATGGACACTTCACTATCCACTTACATGGAGACTTAGAATTATAGTAGGAGCCCTTACGGGTCATTGTCTTATTGGCAGGCATGCTATCAGAATGGATATTCCTTCTAACGATTTCTGTAGAAGCTGCAGAGACGAGGAAGAAGAAGAAACGCTTTCTCACCTTTTTTGCACATGCCCTGCTCTATCAAGGTTGAGGAGGATAACATTAAGAGAGTACTTCTTCAATGACCTCAGCGACCTAGCCAGGCTCGATATCTTTAGAATTAAAAGTTTCGTATTTGGTTCTAACTGGTTCTGCACTTAGTGCGGCACAAGATAGGGTTTATACCGATACGGTTGCCCAGAGCTCCATTCTATAGGGAATTCCCGCATGTAAGGTTTCTGAGGCTGGTCTCCGGTCCTCTACACGTGGTATCACAATGGGCCTTCATTCTGGCCTAAGTGGATGCCTGCTTATTGGGAACCGCCGCCCAACCTAACCTAACCTAACCTACATGGAGACTTCATCCTACTAGGTACTCAAAAGTCTTATCCATTCGTTAATACACTTGTTTCCATCTCTTTACTCATCTCGATTCATCCGTGTAAATAACAGCCTCTAAGCCTCTTCCATTGACTATCGTTGTCTACTTGAAGTATTTTTAAAGACAGTGCCGAGTGTAGACGTGCTCGATAGCTACTTCCAAGAGCCTGTGATCTGTGGTACAGTTCACTCTGGCCTAGCGGCGTCATTCGATTAATTTTCTTAAAAATTCGAAAACGAACGATGGCAACCGATATTTCTTTGCCCTAAAAAGATGACCAGGGGCGTTCATAAAAAGTTTTATCTCTCATAACTCAGTTCAAGCCGAAGCAAGAGCTTAATTTGCTTTAACTTATCCATTCTCCACAACCGAACATACAAACATACATTGACACATGAGCTCAAACAATAACACCGCTCTAATGTTTAAGTCTAACCCTAAAGTGGGGTCTCGTAAGGCAGTTTGCTCGTTATCGATGCCTCTGCGCTTAAAGAGTTTTAAATTTGCTCATTCTCCATTCGCTGAGCAGACTGCATACGTATATGTATGTTGACTCAAAGCTCATGTGAAATGTGATCCTTTTTTTTTGCTAATTTTCAAAACACTAACTATGGCTTCCCTTTAACAGGAACCTCACTCTTGCTTTGACAACATCGTAATGAAAATTAAAAATCGATTCGCCGAGCATCAAAAAAGCTTAAACACCGTTTGCATAAATCGATTAGTCCATTCCGAATCTGCGGTATAGCAATAACGGAGCGGCTTCCTTTTCCCAAACTCATGCCATAATTTAAGACCCCAACAACCTAACCATACTATTTTCATGTAAGATGAGAATTACCCTCCACATGGGGTACCTGACTGAATGTTTCTCCACACATAGTCACCATTAGCATCACCAAGAGCAAGTACTACAAAACCACTAAGCTACCAGTTTCCAACTCCATTCGTCCCGTTTTCGAAAAACGGCCATCCCAACGCCATATCTATAGTCATTTATTATTATTAGACCAATCTATCCCTTGTGAGGTTTTATGTCTACCCAAATACAACCAGACTCCTCTTGCTCATATGTGGAAAATTGTATGTGTGTGTGTGTGTGTGGCTTACAATGAAGCAGACAAGGATTGCCGAGGCGAGAGAAGCCGACTCTGTTGGCGGCGGTGGTGTGGTGAAAAACTAATAAAAAATAATTACGAACCGAACTAGAACGCTGGATAATACAATTCAATCCGACTTTATACAAGGGAGTACTTAAGCACATCGACTGCTATATAATGTTTGTCTGCGTGAGTGTGTGAGGAGAAGAAGATACAGAGTGTACCTGCTATAGAAAGGATTACAAGGGAATTCCATTTTTTTTTTCCTGCCAACAGCAGTGTTAATATTGTGGAGTTGGATCTAGGGAGAAAATCTCCGGAAGCTCTCGGTCTTTATGGTCTTCAAACTGATTTTGATAATTTTTGTGCCTCGTTGGTGTTGGTGTATGCAAGAGTCTTTCTATGTGTGTGTTTTTGTATTTGGGAAAGGAAATGTCCTTTTTACAGAATTTTTACTGTTTCAACGTAATGGCCGGTTAGAGTGTTTGCAACTTTACAAAGCGCTCCCTCTGATAGTTTCACGAATTTGCAATTAGGATTTTTATATGTGACTGCCAGGGCGGTGTGTCCTTTTTTCTCTCTCTATCTATCTTTCTCCTTCCTAGGACACAATATATATATAATGTGTGCGGAATGTCAGGTTTTAAGTGTGACATGAAAAATTTTTATGTCGAGCCACAAAAGTGCACTGTAGTTTTGTGTGTGCGAAATGTGAAATGATGGTTCCCTTCGGGGTGTTTAAGTGTAGCGAATCCGCAGGAGGTACTTCCTTTTGATGGAATGATTTATAAAAGTTAGGTACGTTTTTGTTTTTGGGCATCGAGCGATTCTATTCTCAATGCGCGTGGAAATGTTTTTTTTTTTTTTTTTGTTTTTTTAACTGAAAATACGTTTCGTTTATTTGATTTCGAATTTTGGTATTAAAATAGCAGACAGTCCCAGTCCCGTTTTCATCGGAAGCGATAAACCAAATTGCTTCTGACAATTGTTTTTGATTTATGATACATAGATGGTGGATTGGGATTTTGAAACTCCGCCGCTGCGCGAATAAAAAGTGGTTTTTGATAGATTCTAGAGTCTCCATGAGTTAGAGCGTTGAAAGCGTACATGTGCAATATTTTCGAAAGAACTGAACGTAATTCCATAAAAAAAAACGAAAGTCCATGCTGAAAAGAGAACTAAAATCGTCAAGGTAGGTAGGTAGGTAGAAGTGGTTGAAACTGATAAGCCTGCCAGAAACACAAGTAGCGCGGATGCCACAACTCACGTGACCTGTGTGTTGATGGGCGTAGCTAAGGGTTTAGTTTTCAGATCCATCCTGTGGAGTTGAGAAAATTGATAATGTTGCAAAATTTGATGTTAGAAATTTCAGATAGTTCCTTGAAAAAGGGTTTTCCGAGAGTTCACTGCCTGGCTCTGGCAAACGCTGGACAGTCACAGAGAAAGTGGAATAACGTTTCCTTTTCTTGTGAATTGTCGCAACTACAGCAGTGGGGGTTGAACGGGATGCCTTACTTGGCAGCGTGTGGACCGATTGGCCGGTGGCCCGTGCTAATTGCCGAGATTCTAGCTGTCTCGATGCGGTTTCTATTGATTAGGTCATTCATTCTGTTTTTATTGTAGGTGGGCCAAATCTGTCTAGATATGGCACAAGTTGCAAGACTTTTCCACCTAGAGTTAGCAATGGAGACATCCAGGGTAGAACCGCATCTGGCTAGCGCGTCGGCTCTCTCGTTCCCCTCTATGTTACTATGGCCGGGAACCCAGAGGAGAGTGATGTTAAACCGAGAGTTTGCCTGCGTTATAGTTTCCTTATACTGTTCAACTAATTTAGAGGGCGAAGAAAGTGAGTGGAGAGCTTTGATGGCAGCCTGGCTGTCAATAAAGATTCCTATGTTGTTTGAGGTAGTAGGACTGAGGGTAAATATCTTGCAGGCTTCTCTTATTGCTAGTACCTCCGTCTAGAAGACACTCGAAGAGTCTGGGAGGCTGTACGATTTGGATACGTTCAGTTCCGCTGAGAAGATACCTGCTCCAACGCCACACCCCATCTTGGAGCCGTCGTTGAAGATCGATACTTGGTAGTTTGATAGGGGTAGGTTATTGTTCCATTCCGACCTGTCTGGAAAGCGAACCTGAATATTGTTATTGAATTTGAGTGTGGGGGTCGTGTAGTCACTTATGGTCGACGCCAAATCCCTAGGCAGCAGGTCAAGAGCCTTACTATGGCCATAGGGTTTTGGGGACCAAAGACCAGATTCTCTGAGTCTGATAAACACGAAACGATGTATTTGATGTGCAAGTCCAGGGGCAGGATATGGAGGAGCACGTTAAGAGCCTCTGACGGGCTCGAACGGATCGCTCCTGTGGTCCCAATACCAGCTGTTCGTTGGACTCTACTAAGTTTTGTGATGTTGTAAGCTTTGCTTAAAGCGGGCCACCACACGAGCGAACCATCGGCAAACAATTGGTTAAATTTTTACAGTAGTTGAGGAAGGACTCTCACTATATTGTAAAACCTGGGAACTTATGCTATCAAGCAAAAGTATTGGAGCATGTTCATTGATCACTCAAATTGAGACGCCAGTTTAATACACAAATTATTCAACCTGCCCTAAAGAGTATGAAAATAACTCCGTTGGATGCATTTTTCAAAGCTTCTTTTCCTTATCAAAGATTTGCGATCCAGGAGTAACAAACTCAGATAGTGTGCTCGGCAGTTTCATTATCCCCTAGGTTGGGTCGGCATTCAGTTTCTTGAGTTATGTTCACCTTTTTAATGTGATATCTCGACAGCGGTTGAAAAGGAAACCCACAAGTCGCCCGACATAATTTGAGTATTGTATGAGAAATCTTACGAAAGGGACTGAGTCGTTGAATGTTTTGTCAATAGGAAAAGACCATGTCTACCTCCTCCCTTTTTTTTCTTCTTCATCCTCGGACAAACCAACTCCGGAACCTCTTTCTTGTATAACTTCAGGATGGTACCACTTTTTCTAGCCTCTTTGGGTTTTAATCTTCCATAGATTTGATGGATTTTTATTCCGTTTTCTTCTCTTCTAGGAGCACTCTTGGTTCCTATTTTCCTCATTCGTGCACATGACCGTAGCTATTCTGTTTCTAGTCGTCGTTCCTCGGCAACTCATGTACCTATATATGTCTGTTTGGCGTTATCTTGAGTCGTTGATCGACATTATTGCTTCGTGAAATACGATATAAGGATTTACGAAACGGAAACTAAGTTTTTCGTAGGAGACATTCCCATCAAATCTTTGGTCCACAGTGACAGCATTGTTCTGCTCATCACGGGTGAGAATTGTTACCCAAAAGTTGCAATCAAATCTCGGTTTTGATGGATTGTAATTGGACACTTTATCTTGTTCCCCCTCTAATGCAATTTCATTTCAAGCAGTTTGTTGCTCAAAAATGGCATATATAGGATGTGCGAATGCCTTTTTTATGGAGACGGACAACCGTCGAGAAATGTTGTGGAGCTTATTCGATGCGAAAGAGTTCCACCTCAACATTCACTATATAAGTTACATCCATTGAATGCATTGAAATACGGCGAGCTTAGTTATTTACCAGGACACATTAAACTTCGTAACCTAGTCTTGAGATAACTTTACAGACTTCAATTCGGAACATTTTGAAGTAGTTCATGCAAGGAACAGAACGACGTTCTCAAATACTTGTTAAAGAATTCCTCACCGCGATTTGTCGTATTGTTTTACCAGCAAAGCTCCATGTTTCATTTCTTCCACAAACCACTGCATGGACATTATTATCGACAATTCACGCACATATCCTTTGATTTACATAAATTACTCAAAGCAAACGTGATCGGATGTTGAACAACCTGTGCCACCATTATTCTGTATATCATAATCGTTAAAAGTCCTTAAAAGTTATTTATTAAATACACTCACACTCTCCACTAGGTGGTGGTTTAATGGCCACACAAGAACTTATTGAAAACTCACTCATGGAAAATCTGCTTCTGCAATACTGCCAATGAACCTCATCGCGATGAGGTCATTTAAAGTACACATCTGCATGTCCTTCAGTGAAAAGACACTCTGCACCATCTCACTCCTGAGAACTACACGTAATATAATTAAATGATTCTAAAGAACCATATATGCGATTGGATCTGGTAAAATTAATTAATTTCGAGTGGCAACAACATACATCCTTACGAGGGGGATAACATCGGTACACATGTTGGAGTCAATAATTTCAACCCGTAATCCGTTGAAATTGCATCCTGCTACCTGTTTGAACCGCCTATGCCACCCAAGGACCAGCAACAGAGTGCAATCAATGAGTACATCAATGATGAATTCGTATGAATGATGTGAATTATCATCAAGGACTTCAGTTCGCAGAGGGATGTGTGTTGCGGAAAAGGAAGTGTCAGCCAACAGAGAGGCATTGTGTGCCACGTAATATCAACACATTTCACGATTTGGGAAACCATTTCTGTGGTCGATTAGTATGTCAGTCAGAATACATTGCAATTTCCATTGGCAGGATAACAACTTGCATTCATCCTTCTCGGGGCAACACCCACCCATCATGTCACGGAGTAATCACTACAATTTCATAACAATCCGACACATTATCATTATTTTATGGGTTAATGAAGAAATGCGTACACACAAGAACTCACGCTGCACACCACACCGTAGCCTATGATTATCCTGCGCCTGCCGATGACGATGATGATGTTGTTAATGACGATTACACGCGGCTAATAGTAATCATTGGTTATTGAAACAAGGAATATTGAATTTAATAATTCAGACTGATCAATGTGTACGCGGATACAGGTTGAATGTGCAGCATATGTTGGTGGTGTGACATGTACTCCTGCCCAATGGCAGGATAACATAATTTAAATCGATGATGGCAACGGATTTCTGTTTAAGAATATGGATTGAGAGCATGACACACCGATTAGAAGTTTGAGTTCTGGAATTAGTAAGTGTCAATCCGTCGTGTCATTTTAATAAATATTTATCACCACAATTCTGGGATAACCAACTGTCGGAAAACTGGATAGACGGTTGTCATCATTTAGGAGTCTCTTTTATGTTGAATTGGTTGATGTCAATTATGTTTATGAATTGTGTTGTCAAGATTAATCACTGCAAACCGTTAACTAGGATTTCCATGTAGTTTACAATGAATACTGTCCCAAAAGGACCCTTTTCTCATAATTGAAATTCGTAAATTCCTGCCGATAAATGCTAATGTATTTCATCTAGTTTTCTAAGCCCCATTCAAGATTATCTCAGTTTATCGCTTTATCTACAGGATACCACCAGACAAGACAAGAGTATTAGTCTTATGACCGAGATGTAGAGCCAGTGAGTTATTCAAGGTTCTAAACCTCAGTTAGTCCCGATAGATTTATGGCTTTCCTAACTCTCTTTCTAAAAGTTTGGCTTGCAGCTTAAAGAACCAGAGACTCAAGTTATTACGTACCCATAAGCGATCACAATGCAAGCTCATCGACAGACAAGGCTTAGCAAATTCAGTCTTCCAACCCAATTAAATTTAGTCCTGTATTCTCGAACTATTTTGGATCTAGTATGAGGATTACGTAAGGCCTTAAGCGCAACCTAACTGTCGCTACAGACGCAGATACCCTGTCCCCTCCACTTGTTTTTCGGAATATAAAAAGGAACTTCGACTACAATCCTTACCCGGCTCAGAATGAGGCGAAAACCAATCCTAAGCACAGGGGAAGTTGACCGTAAATCTACACAGTAATCTTTACTCCGGAATATATCCATACGAATTCAGTCAAAGGATATTTCTCGCACAAGCCCAAACGTCAGGTTGTGTTATATCAGAAACTTCTCTTTACCTAAGTATGATACAAATATCAAGGTGCATTCCATCTAGAGAAGAGCATCTGGGAAAAGCCGCGGTCCCGCTGAGACAAACTGTTCTTTGGAGTTCACGTTTTTCCACCAGACAATCAATGCAACTGCTAAGGACAAACTAACAATCGCCTTATAGAGCCACAGAACTCTTTTTCTCTTTTGGCCCTCGCTCTGCCAAAAAGTTGATAATGCACAAGTCGCTTTAGGCTTGACGTTTTTTGACTAAAGAAGTTCCCCATTCAGGATTGCTCCTAAATACTTATTTCGCTTCGTTGGCAAGTAGAATCTGAAGCCGTTGAGCACTAGTAGAGTCAGTCTAGCCAACTTCCTTTTTCTAGTGAAGAAAACAACATCTGTTTGAAGAGGGTTAACTGAAAGCCCATTCCGAGTACACCATCCGTCAATCACACCCCGAGGTTAGATTGTAGGGGTAGCTATATTTATGTACAGCCTCACTCGGATCTCAATGGATCCATTGTGTTCCGTGGTGTGGTGTGGGATACTTAAAATATGGAATTATTATTTTTCTCAGTTGGCCTCCCTGAACCAACCCGAGTTCCGAAGGAATTGTAGGATGGTTCCCGGTGGCTTGCTTGACAGTTCGTCCAGATCACTGAAGAAGTGTTCTCCGAGAGTTGTCTTTCTGTTTCTGATAAGGCTTGGGCATTCGCATAAGAGGTGGAATGTGTCCTCCTCAGCGTCTGTGTCGCCACATTCTCTGCATGGTTATATTGTGCTCAAACGCATTCTTTTTAGGTGGGCCGGTAGCATGTTGTGACCTGTCATAATACCAATAAAAGGTGATTGTTGGCTTCTGTTGAGTGCGATGATTTCGTTTGTTTTTTTTTTTTTTTTTTTTCTTATATAGTTCTGTCCAGAGTGTTCTTGAGGTGTTCTTGTGAGCTGGTCCACCATTTCATTCCCATAGATGCCCTTTAGTCCCGGGGCCCTCAGGCACAATAGATCTTTAAGGTCGCAGTGCCATATGCGTCTGTCGCAGAGCCTTACCAATAATAATATGTCCCGGGACCCAGATGAGTGTGACGTCATGGTTCGCGCTGAGTGCCTTGAGCTCGTCGTTGCAGCATTTCACAGTTCTAAATCTAATTGTTGTCGATGTGATGCCTTTGATGGCTGTTTGACTGTCTACATAGATTTCGATGTGACTTCTTGGGTGTGACTGTTGTGATAGTTCTTGCGAGGCCTCGGCGATTGCTAGAACTTCTGCTTGAAACACGCTGCTGTGATTCGGAAGTCTAATTGACCGTGCAATGCTTGGTTGTGATGCATAGATCCCGGAGCCTACACCCTCATCCATTTTTGACCCATCCGTGAAAATGGATACATGTTTGGGGTTGATGACATCCCCTTCTGTCCGGCTTTCTCTGGATGGAATTTTCAATCTGTATCTTAGAGCAGACAGTTAGCAGGGAAGGTCCAACAGACAGTTTGGCAATGTCATTCAAAAACGCCTGAGTATAGATGCTAGAACAGTTGAGACTGTAACGCTGGTAGTCGATCAGTGTGCATCATAGTAGAGGAGACAAAACCCCACCTTATGGGTAGCCACTGTTTACCCCTGCCATCACATGCTCACCAGGTTCTGCAGCCACCATGCAGGGTTTAATCATTAACATTACTCTTGTTACTATAGGTAGTATCTTTAGGGTTTATCTGTACTGAAGTTAATCGGTTTTCCTGTGATTCCTTACAACTGATGGACTTGGAGGGTCATCAAGATTACATTGAAGGTATCGCTAATCAGAAATCAAGTGTTCACTTGACACCTTCCAATTGTTAATCAACTGATAGATGTTATCGGAGTCAAGGGTAATGTCTAATACTTCTCTTTGATTTTTGGCAATAAATGTAAGTTCATTGCTTAAGTTAAACAAAATGCGGTTTTTACTGAAACTGCAATCGAAAAGTATTTAAATAAATACATTAGTAACATAATTTTTCAGAAAAATTGTAAAATAATTCAATACTTTGTTTGATTGTTTGTTTATATTTTTATTATTTAATAACCACACATGCACACTTGAACGAGACAAATTGTAATCAAAAGGCGGTTCACTAATTAATTTAATGAACTTCACTTTAACAGCAATCAGCAGTGTTCAATTAAAGCGGCACGTATTTGCCGATACTGCAATCACACTACGTCGGTGGTTTGATAATTACCACCCTTGGGGGCAGGGTCTATCGATGGCATAATTAAAAAATTCCTTTTTGTGCGTTTGGTAATAATTATTTTTGTATTTTATTTTCTATTTAATTAACATCATTACGCTTATTTGTTCACTTCAATTCTCAATTAATTGAGTAAAATATTAATTAATATATAAATTAACTAAAAAGAGAAATGTTTTTATAATAATGAGAACAATATTTGTTTTAATTTTGAAATTATATTTAAATTGAAAGGGGTAAAATTGTTTTGTGAAGGGAAATATGAAGTTCTTACTTATGATGGAACAACAGTTAATGTTAGAAATATGAACCGCATCGAGATAGCATAAATCACAGCAATTATCACGGGCCACTGGCCAATTGGTCCACACGCTGCCACGTTAGGCACCCCGTTCAACCCCCATTGCCGTAGTTGCGACAACTGACAAGAAAAGGAAATGTTATTCCACTTCCTCTGTGACTGTCCAGCACTAGCCAGAGCTAGGCAGCGCACACTCGGAAAACCCTTCTTCAAGGATCTATCTGAGATCTCAAACAACAAATTCTGCAACATTATTAATTTTTTTAACTCCACAGGATGGATTTGAAAACCACACTCCTAGCTACGCCCATCAACATCCAGGTCACGTGAGTTGTGGTATCAAAACAGCGCATCCGCGCTACTTGTGTCTCTAGCAGGTTCACCAGATTCAACCACTTCTACTTACCTACCTACCTTATGTTAGACTTCGACATCAACCAACAAGCTGCCTCTAGTTTCGCACGCCAAGCAAATTAAGGTCTCGTTGCACTTGCGCACCACCTGAAACTCTGTCTTCTTTTACTGCGCCGTACTCTTGAGGTGGACTTGAAGATTGCTGGTGAACAGCCACCCCAGCTAAATCGTTGTATCTGAACTTTTGTGACTAGGTTGATCTCGCTGAACAGTCCGCACTGTTAATCTTTGTATCTTCTCCTTCATTCTTCATCTATCCAGATGGGTCCGTAAAATTGTTCTCTTGAAAAAACCCCAGACAACCTCATCCACACTATAGAGTAGGACTGTGATGATCGAGGTCCTGTATAGTGGTACTTTTCTTGTTCGAGAGAGGACTTTGATGCTCAATTGGCTTTTTAGCCCAAAGGAGCAACGATAGGGAATAGTCATTGTACGTTTGATCTCAGCGCTGGTCACCTTGCCTGAGTTAATGGCAGAACCTAGGTAACACACTACCACAAAGTTATATCTATCTAGGGTGACATTTTATCCCAGATGTCGGAACGCATTACTGATATCACGCTACTTTCTCCGGATTATGTCAGTATTGATACGCCGACGAACTTTTGAAAGATCTTTGGTGTTTAAGTTCTACTTCGCCTTGCCTAAATCTTGTTTGACATTGAAGGTCTCGACGCGGTCTTTACCGACCTTGATGGAACAATGCGCATTCTCCATCGTCATCCTGCACAAACAGATGAGTCTGCCATTGCTCTGCATATGCCTCTGTAGTTGGCGCATTTTAGAGGGTTCCATTCGTAGAACCATATTTTGCAGATGAACTGGTGCATGCTCCTTACTCAATCATCTCCCGCTGGTTGAAAGAGCTTTTCAAGGAGGCCGATTTAAGTTTAGATCCACCACCAGGTTGGGTGAAGGGACTGCAAACAAATAGTTTGCCCTTTCCAACCTCCTAGCCTTTAAATTAAATTATACATTTTTTTATTTGTAAGAGTACCTATTTCATTTAATTGTTCACTTAATTACAAAGCGCACATTACCGAATAAAACACTATAGTGCCTGCAGGACACCGACAAACACTCAATTTATTGTTTATTTAGCACCCCAACACATCACAATAATCTATTGAAACCTGGTAAAGCAATTTTCAACAAAACACCAAAATGTTTTTATTTTTATTTTTTACCTTTAAATTATCCACTGAAATAGGACGATAAAGCGTTGCATTTAAATTATACAAACAGAGGATCCCTTTGGTGCAGAAAAATGCATATTTTCAACTCAAAAATAGTCAAAAACAAATTGATTCCAATTTATTTCGATTACTTAATTTGCCAAAGTAATCGAAATAAAATAAATTCGATTTTGGCTGGAACTCACACAAATGTCAAATCGCATCGAGTCCTGTGTCTAAAGCTGGATAACTGACAATATGCACTTAACAATTTAATAAAAGCATGTGGAGGAGTTATGTTGGAAGGGAATGGAGTTGAAACATGCCCTAGGCGCTTGACAAAACCTTAGCCATTGTCTGTATACGTGTAATGAAATTTTATTGACAGCGCCTTGCTTAACAGTAATTGCATTCAGTGCGTATATCCTGCTTCGTCATCAACTCGAACATTCATTAACAATGGCATTCCAGCTGTCAACTACTTAGACAAAACCAATCTACTTTTGTCCAATTTTTCCTGCAACAATTCCACTACAGTTGTAGGAGCATTTCAAAGTTCCAGCATTCACAAAGGCGCTGGTGTAGATGATATTGCACCCATAGTTCTGAAAACTGTGTAAGCTTCTCCATCTGTTATACTGTTTTTGTCTTCTCCCGAGTAGATAGAAAACTTCATTTTTACAACCCGTCCTTAAAGAAGGTTAATTGCTGGTCCCTCCAACTGCCGATTCCTTGCACGATTCCTAATGTCCCTTAGGTTAACTGGCTGTTCCCGCTTTGGTAGGTGACACATTAAGATCAAAATGTAGAGCGCCGAATTTGCCAGCACCTGGAATACATCTTTTAAATAAAGATATTGCAGATAACCGTATTGCTGTTAATTCCTTCCTGCTTCACGCTATATTATGTGCAGAACCATTTAGACCGCGAGACAAAGCTGTTTAAAATAGAAGAACTCCTTTAATATTATCCTTTTACAAACATGATAGGTCAGGGCAGGTGCATAGAAGGTTACAAGGTGTGACACTGTTTCTTTCTCCTCGTCGTCTCTACAGCTTCTGCACAGATCGTTGGAGGAAACACCCATTCAAGTGACATGCCTTCCTAACAAGCAATGCCTCATGGGGACTCTTTCTTATAGATTTTCTATTTTCTGCCTTCTGTTAGAATAGGCCAGATGAGCCTCGACAAAATGCCATTCTTCTGCTTCAGTATCAATGAAAACTTAATTGATTTCTTGGAAGCCGACGGTTCCTCCTTTTTTCAAAAAGGTTCTGACCTGCTCCTTCCTTTTCTAGCACGTCCGCTCTGTAGTTGCTTCGAACTTCGCTGTGCCGTGAAACCTAGCATAGGGAAATGTTGCATCTGTCAGCGATGTCGTTTAGAGACTTGCGGCATTGCTTCACTTGCAGTATATTGTCGTTGCTTTCAAGATTTTTATCACTGCTTGACTATCTGTCTTCTAAATGAAAACCAAGCCATAGCTTCTCGGACTGCATGCCGTGACTGCCGTAGTTATTGTCTCAAATTTACTACAATGATGCGACAGTCATTTGGTGATCTTCAGATTGAGTGCAATGTAGAAAACTCCTGCTCCGTACCAAAGAGCTATCTGTGTATATCTGTTTCTAAACCAACCTTAAACACACGTCTTGCGACATGGATTGTTCTGACTTCTAATGACTCCATGATATCACTTGATGTACTTCCTTACATCAGTGGCGCCAAAGCTCGGGGTGAAACCAACAAACCTCTCCAGTTAGTCCTGTCGTAAGCTCACCGCTTTCAGTTACGCACTCCAAGTTGGTTGGGATTCCTTTCTACTTGCGTGTGTCACCTTAAGCAAGGTCTTTCTCTACTATGTTATCCCTTCGGGTTGGATTCGAAGACTTTCAGGGCCGAAGTGTTGGTGTCCATTCGCTGCACATCCTAGCAGATGTCCCTTCTACGTCGGCGTCGCTGTACAGCCGGACCGAATATCTTATGAAGCATTTTTCGCTCAAGGTGACCAAGGGTATCTTCATCCGCCTTCGACAGAGTAGGACTGGGATTATTATGGTCTTGTATAGAGTCTTCTTACTCTTGGGGATGGGGCCTTACTACTAAATTGCCTTCTCAGCCCAAAGAAACAGCGATTGGCAAGAGTTATTCTTCGTTTGATTTCGGACAAGATGTCGTTTTCAGAAGAAGGACAGTTAAAGTCCCTTACTACCTCGAAGTTATAGCCGTCTCCTTTGACATAATTTTCGATTCGTCTTAACCTTTACCTCCGTTGTGTCCCTTTTTGTTGGCAGAAAGTACTTTGTTTTGCCCTTATTAACCGCTAAATCCATTTTGGCCGCTTCTGTCTCAATAGCAATACTCGCGGTGACAGCTCACGGAGTTCTCCCAATGATGTCAATATCGTCGGAACACACAAGTAGTTGCATAGACTTTTGAAAGATTGTGCCTCCGGTGTTGGCTAAAGAGTTTCGCATAGAATCGCGTCACTTTGCCTCAATCCTTTTTTATCGTCAAAGATCTCGGTGAGATCATTACCGACTTTGATGAAGCAACCACACCGCATGATTGGAAAACACCGACAGTGAGCATAAGTTATTTCTACGTTCAGACTTCAGAGGTGTACATATAGTGGAAACCTAACGAAGCAAGTTGGCTGTCTTTGGCAATCCTGCCTTTTCCTCAATCGTCCTTGAAACTTTGACATATGACATCTCCATTTGGGAACTCTTCCTTTCCTTCTGTTCTCTATGTTACACACTCTCGGTAATAACTGAAACACCCTATGACATAGCCTACACGAATAAACATAAACCTCTGGCCGACTTGTTACGGCCAACAAAACAAAAGAGGAAAACGGATTACCCTTACTACACTGCATTCCGATGTCGGCGTGATAAATTCACATTAATGTGTAACATACACCAGGTTACCATTCCAAATCGAACGTCATATACATGTACAGTACATGTGCCCAGGAATGAATGATAAACAGAATCTCTCACACAAAAGGACGAAAATACAGAAAATAAAGTTGCTTTATGTAAATGCAATCAATTTAAATGAAATTGCTTTTACTCATTGCTATCGATTGCGAATTGGAATCGCATTGAACTTTTAAATAAATCATCAGAGGGAAGGATGACGGCGCGATGACGACAACGACAACGAAAACGATGACAAAATTTTGTGTCAAGTAAAGGAGGGGGAAAGGGGAGCGCCAAACCAACCCCATTGCCACTACCACCACCAGCAAGAGCAACAGCAGCAGCAGCAGCAATTTCAAAGGACACATATTACGACGACGTTACGACGCACGGTGGTACTACATAGTAGTTCTGCGCTATTGCCATCGTGCCTCTTTTTTTTTTTCTGCATTGTAATCCTATAGTCGTCTTCGACGCAGAGCCACGATAAAGGGAGAGTCCTTTTCTTTCTGAGGGCATGCCAACATTAAGCTATAATCGAATCAATCGAAATTGCCAACAGCAAAACCGGGATAAGAAAGGACCGAATGAAAAATTCCGGCGCATCTCTCGCAGGGAGGGAGCGTGAGAATTGAGCAAATGCTGTCAAGCAACGCCAGTATCGGGCTTAAGGAATTTTTGGAGTAAATGAGTTAAGTGCTGAGGATTAAAAAAAAAAAAAACGGAAAAGCATCTTAAATGAAAAATGTGACAGATTATTGCCATTACTTCATGAATTATGTGTGTTTGCCCTCATTTCGTAGAGCGCAGGAAGGATCGATTTTTTAACGTTAAGGATTCATAAAGTATTGAATTTTCTTAAGGACGCTGTCATTCTTGCTGCCAAGAGGTCGCAGTAAAGGTCAATTTTTATTATTTGTATGATTAGGATGGAAATTGATAAGGCATGGTGCCAAAGTTTCACCTGATTTAGGACAATATTGGCAGCTCACAGTATGAGAGTCCTTTCAAATTATTTACTTATGACTAATGACCTCCCTGAACCATCCGCGAATTCGTAATGAATTTTTGAATGAATTAGACAGGTCGCCCAAGCAGTTGAACTTGTATTCACCAAGGTCCATCTTTCTGGTTCACCATGGGCTGGGATATAGGATGTGAATTGTGGTCTCTTCTAGGTCTTTATCGCTACAACCCCTGCATAAATCGTCTGTACTTAGACGCATTCTTCTAAGGCGGGCCAGCAGTTTAGCACAGAAATGTGTCCTGTTTTTATTTCGTTAATGTTTGTCCAGAATTTCCTGGAGATATGGCAAAAGGCCATCTCAAGTCAGCTTGTAACGAAAAGTCAAGTAAAGGGTCTTCCAATAGGGACTTTCGAGCTTTGACAGTTGAAAGCGGCCATATTGTTGAAGCTACATCTGTCAAATTGGCTGTCATTTATTTAGTCTGTTTTGCCAAATCACCATGGACAGATATAGCAACGGGCAACGTTTCATCGAAAAATCATCTTCAGCGATGAGGCCCATTTCAGGATGAATGGGTATGTCAACAAACAAAATTGTCGAATTTGGGACGATACCAATCCACATGATTCGATTTTGTACATTTTGGGCTGGCGGCGTCATCGGTCATCGACGTTGGCCAGGCCTATAGGTCGATGATTACCAACTTCTTTTGGCCTGAATTGGATGATATGGACACCAACGACATGTGGTTTCGACAGGACGGCGGCGCTACGTGCCACACAGCTCACGCCACATTGGATATTCTGCACGAGCGATTCGAGAGCATGGTCATCTCATGTGGAGGTGATGTGAACTGGCCACCGAGATCGTGCAATTTGACCCCGTTAGACTTTTTATTGTGGGGTTTTCTGATGTCGCAGGTCTATGTGAATAAGCCACAAACCACAGCGGCCCTCGAAGCCAACATAACCCATGCCATCGGTAAAATTCAGTCTGATTTATGCGCCAGAGTCATGGAAAATTTGACATTTCGGAGAAGCCGCGGCGGACTTTTGAACGATATTATATTCCATACATAATGGCATCGATAGGCCATTCGATTATATCTCACACACACTTTGTTTTATTTAAATTTAAAGATCTGAAGCGCTTAATGAAAGACCCTTTTTCTGAACCTTTGCTAGCTAACCTCTCCACTTATCCAGAGTATTGTGGTTCACGTTAAGAGTTTTGAGCTCGTCACGGCAACGTTCTACAAGTTTCGATTTTGCTAATCTGTATGAAGCGGCTTGACTGTCTATGTAAATGTCAATTCTCAAGCTGCCTCGGCGATAGCTAGTACTTCCACTTGGGACACACTACCGTGGTTCGGAAGTCTTGTTGACCGGGAAGAAGTAGATCCCAAAGCCAAATCATTCTTCGGTTATTCATCCGTCTGTGAAAATCGAAGAAATTCAATGAGGATGTATACCATCTCGATCAAAAGCTAGCTTTAAAGCTGTTGGTTAGGTGGATAAGTACCTTGGCCTGACGCCAGTCACTAACGACTAAGGATAACCTGAGAAAATCATATTTTGTTGTTAAAGCATTTGTTTACCTCGACTTAGCATATGTCTTGCCCAACTTACAGCTTCGTTTTCAGAGTTGAAATCCGATCTCTTCTTTACAAGTTCCTGGGATATCCACAATGGCTCTCAAATACATTTTACAGATTCTTACAATCTTGGATTCAACAACTGCCTGGCTGTCTATGTAGACAGTAATTGTCCTTTTGACGATATCGTTCTCAAGAATAATTTTTACAGAAAATCGCCGCAATCTTCTTTGATTCTAAAGTAACAGTTTACTCTAAATCACCGACCACCATCTGGTGACTTTTGACATTTTGCATCGAAACCAATCCCGACATTTTCAAAGTTTCTACAAGCCCTTCCTCTACCACAAAGCAAACACGTCTCGTAAAACCAAATTCCCAACAGACTAATTTAAATGCCTAATTAAGGACAGCTGTCCCATGCCTAAATCTCTAAATTGACTTTTAAACTGATGGTCAAATGGACGGTTTCCACCCTCAAATCACCTCCAACTTATTGAACTTAATTACCCAAAAGAAAAATCGAGTTGACTTCCATGAATCCTCCATCTTCGGTCTGACAATCCGAAGCCACTTACCACAGTGCCATTACACAAACGGCATCATGTCCTACAGCAGTATGACTTACCTCCTGGGGCAATACATCAACTCAAGGCATGTGTATCTATCTGTCTGATCTCTCAAGAGTGACTTATTTTTATCCACACAAAGACAAAAAGAAAAAAATAAATCACCCTGTAATTATGACTCATTAGGCTCTTCGTCCCCTGCCCCCCAGGAACGACCGCAAAAATTGCCTAACAATGGCAATGTGTATGGGTAGTATCCAAAAACAGGATCCAATTCGATTTAATTAAGGAGCAACATGTCTTCAAAAAAGATTCCAAGAAAATTATTTACACATAAATTATTTGGTCAAGGGGCAAAATTAATTAAGAGTCCCCTGCGTCCAAACAAGGGGGGGGGGGGAATGCGACCAAAAAGGATATTTATGCGTGACCGAGTAATCAGGTTTTGTTTTCAAACTAAATCCGGTCGTTGTTCTCTCAATGTCGTCTCCCTTGGTGGTGTGACAACGAATATAAACGAATTGTTATCCTTAAGCAAATTCCTTAACCTAAGTATCCACTTACGGTTGTTTGATCTCACTAGGATTCCATATTCTCTATGGTCCCGAAGAAACTTCAATTCAATTCCTGTGATGGAATAATTATCCACTTAGAATAAAGTTCCACAAAGATAGGCACACACACATGCATACAAACACACACGTGTTATATTTTGGAAAATCCTTGTGCCAAAGATGGCTGCTGGCTGATGAGATGAGGGTACATCCCTCTGCCATCACCATCACTCGGTCCATTTAGTGCCCATCAAAGAATTGCTTTGGCAATGGTTCTCTAAGTGATTTTAGCAGAAATACTACACGTGTGGATACATTTCCAGCACGGATTAAATGCGATCCATTGCCACATGGTCATTCATTTTGACTGGGTCCCTGCTCCTTGTGCGACTGTGGGAAGTACAAGTTGGAGCATAATTTCCACCCGATTAACTAAATGAATTTCGTTTTCATTTTCTAAAAAGGTTAAGATTTTTCCTCAATCTTTGTGCCGACACCCTGGCAATTGCACTGCCATCAGCCCTCGTATACAGGGACAGAAAAGTGTAGTGTCTGTTCGGACGATTAAAGTCCTGGTCAACCGTTTCATAGATGGCTTCTGGGTGGGGATGCATAGTTTAGGATGGATTGTGTAAATCCCATCAAAGTTTTTAGCCAAATTAATTTTACAGTGGATTTCCTTGGTCACCCTGGACACAATAAATCTTTGAAGCTGAATGCAACAGACCAGCAAATGCTACTTAGTCTCTTGGCTGTTTGAGGGGAAGCAGTTCCCATTTGTGGCGTCTTTTTGTGTATGTCCTCGGTGGGATTGAGTATTTTTGGTAAAAGTTACGCGAATGGAATTTAAATGGGTCTCTGGTGATCTTGGGAATACAATTACGAGTGGGAAATTTATTACAAAGCAAAGCAAAGACACAAGGACACAAGGACACCTTGTGGACTAATTAGTTTCAAGGACTCTTTTGGAATTTTTAATTTTTTTTTCAAAAAAATAATTAATTTATTGGGAATTGCTTCTTTGGTGTTGATTGGTGGTAATTACCAAATGAGCTTGTAGACAGATTGTGTGTGTGGTGTATGGAATGTTAAGGACTCCAAATGGTCTTGTTTGTGAGGTATCATATATCTCTTGGGTTCTCTAAGAACATTTACAGTTAGCACTATCGTATCGGTTTCTGACAGTTCCTTTGATGTTAATAGAATCATAAAAAGGACTTTGTAAGCCATATGACAAACCATTCAATTTATTTTCCTTTTACCAATGTCAACAGTAACATGTGTTTTGTAAGTCAAAGTCATCAGAAGGACTATAATGCAACTGACAGGAGCTTAGAGAAAGAGAAATTTTATAGACATACGTGCATGAGTGGATGTTAGCTGCCATTTTGATGTTGGAAGCTTTTGTAAAATGAATTGGACATTAAAGAAGTTCACACATGGAAAACTTATTCTAGACTACGAGGTTCCAACAATACTTTGAGCTAGTAATCCTTATGAGTAACGAAGCAAAAGTGAACAATTAATATACAAATTTGTATCACTACCATAATTTCTCTTTATCCGAGCTATAGATGTATAGGTTAGATAAGAAAAGGTTAACGACAACAACGAAGCTTCGAAAGTACTAAGAAACCTTAACACTTCTCCCTGCAGAACTTAAAGATTGGGTTATAGTTAATGCATCTACAAGTTACGGGACAGCTCATAGAGAGCCAAGGCCAAGCTTTTCCCAAACCATTCCTATTGTGTGTGTTATGCTTTTCTTACGAATGGAAGGGACCTACAGATTCACTGCCGACTTCGGATGGCGGATTGAGAAGCTTTTACATGACAGATTATGCTCTTGCAGTTTTGTCATGCCTACGAACAGGTGGTGCCGTAATAAAACGTTTGATAGTTTTGAGGATCGAACCTGTGTCGTCTCGTTTAGCAGTCTTACGCACTAACATCTAAGCCACGACCACAAAAAGTACTTAGCCACCTAAAAATGCCCTTCGGTTACGTTTTTTTTTTTTTTGACATACGTACTATGTGTCAGGTATCCGAACAGGATACTTAGCCGCGACCTAAGAACCTCTGATTCCAACACCTATGATCTCCATTCTTTGGTTGTTTTACCCATAATGATTACCTTTACGATGCTTGAGGGTGATTAAATAACTACCCTCCAGTTTCGTTGTGGCAAAGCAGGCCCACTTCTTGTCAGTTCGTCGAAAAATGCATTCCCTTCTCACTCTGACTTTAATCTAAGGCTTACAGGAAAGCGACCTTTAACTAATTACCTCGACCAATAAGCTGATTCCAACACTATTTTACCAATTTAAAGCATGCCTCGTGGATTGCTGGTGGTTCCGACTGAAAAACACTTACAGTGACTTGGAACAGATTCGACATTAACCGTGTTTTTTTGAGAATTATACTCACTTCAGTCAAAAAAACGATTTATACTCAGTAGCAGCCGCACACACCAATTGGTTTGCGGCTCGATTTCTTTTGACAGTTTGTAAATGTCAATACCGAGGAAAAGCAACAAATACGATCGGCTAAGAGCTAATTTATGAGATTTTTCGCGTTCTGGTGGCCAACTTATGTAGTTCTATCCGCACTTGCTGCTACTGGGAAAGTTATCGCCACTTGGTGTATTGTTATTGCTTTGTGTGTACAATTTTACTGAGCTGGGTATACAGCTCCCAAAAAAACATGGCTATTATATGTTCGGAAATAGTTTATATAATACAACTTGTAGGACATCCTTGACGTTTGTCCTTACACCATTGGTATAGAAAATCCATTTCTCATCACTAGTTACCAATCATCGTAGATCGACCTTTACAACTTGTAGACAAATGCTTTAAATGGTTTTCTAATGTGTCATGTAAGGTCCCAAATCTTAACAACCTCTAGGCGTAATGCGTCGAGGCTTAATCATTAAAAGAAAATCCAGTATGTGCAAACGAATTTAGTCTCACCTGAACCCAGAGGCTTTTCCAAAAGGTTCTTGTCCTTCGACCTTTTCTCTTAACATTCTTTGGGCTTAGTTGATTTTGCATGAGCTGAAAACAAGTCCAATCTAGTGATAGAGATCGGTTCTGAGGCGCGACTTCAACAAACTATTAGTTATTCCATCGACATTTACGCGTCTTAAATGTCGATCTCGACTTTTGATATCGAGGAAGGCTTGTGAAGTGAATTCCCTCCGCTGTTGGGACCTTGTAGCTATCTACAGATCTACCTTTCATTTGCTAATGTTGTGTTCAAATCTCTGCTTTGGTTTATTGAAATGGCTGTTTCAGGCGACCTATTCGAAGCTCAATTGGAGCTGAAAATGATGAAGCCGTCTACCCTGCTCCATCTTTAATTAGATTTTGGTACATACATACATACTTTTCTAAAGTGTGGCTCTCTGCAAATGAGCCAGGGATCCTGGCCCAGCTAATTGATTGATTTTCCTCAAGAAGATAAAAGACGACTTCCCATAGTTCGGGTAGCGACTTCGTTTCAACACTATTCAAAAAGTTTATAGGCTGTGGTTATCGAGGAAAGAGTATTGATGGCTTTTTGATTGTAAATAGGTAGATATAGCGATGCTGCTTTAGGTGTTAGGTAGGTGCTGAGGCAACTCCAAGCTCTACTCGAAGTTAAGGCTACTCCGCAGTTCATTTCAAAACCATCTCTTAATATTGATTTGTCACAGTCTCTCATCACCTCTCCATTCATCTGTGCCGCTCTGAATGGAGTATGTACATCGATAGCTTTGCTGAGGTTTAATCTGAAGTTGAGATTATTTGTAGCAAGTGATACCATCTTGGTAGTCCAGCACGAAGATTCTCTGACTTTAACTGCACAATGCAATGTCCTAGATTTTAAATTTAAATCTGGGAGTAAAAGGTCCAGAAGATCTGTTAGAGCTTCTATCTGTCACAAGCAGCTCTCTGGATTTTGGTAAGTCTGTTACTGTTGTAACCTTTGTCATATTCAACTACAGGCCATATCACAACTGAGTACATCCATCCGAATCGTGGGAATGTGCAGTAAGGTGTTGAGGTCTTTCTTGTGAACAATTTTAGTTAAATTTTTTCAGAGTTAATACTAAGGACACAACTGCTTACCTTTTTGAGTGCTCTCCTAATGATTCCACTTGCTAAAGAGAAAAAAATCCGTGATCCAGAAGCAAAATATCGTCCACATGCACAATCACCTTAATCCCTTCTGCGTCTAGCCTCGCCAATGTCTTGTCCACAACCACCAACCACAGCAGGAGGGAAATGGCTCCATCCCGTGGAATCCCTCTATTGTCCACTATTCTATTAACTGTTGAATTTCTATCACGTTTCCCAATCTTTAGGCAACAAGGACTACGAATGGATTCATCAGTTGCCCTTGGAATTTGGTAAGAGCTAAAAACTCACATCGAGCGACGAAAGACTATCATCTTAAATTCACTGCAACGCTTACATTGAAATAACGTCAAGTTCTTAGGACGAAGATAACTTGGTTAAAGTTTACCTTATCCTTACACATCACAATTCCTATTTTATTCCAGGGACAGCTCTCACCGCTCAACATCCTTAATAGCCTACGTACACTATTTAATTAATATTTGCAAATATTTACCGTATATGTATCTAATCATAATTCCAACTAATTCTCTCTTTACAGGATCGAAGTAGACGAATCACTCCTCAAGCCATCGAACTTGGCTAACTCGGCTGTCTTAAAGGCGCTCGAGGAAGAGGAAAATGAACAATATGGTGGTAAGTGAATTGTGAAAAATTTATATTTAAGTACAAATACATGGACCTATACATACATATGTACGTATTCTGGGATTTGACCCATTTTCTACACCAATCAACACGTAATGTAAGAGTTTCCAAGAAAAACAATTTTAAGGACCAATCATCCCCCTCATAACAACACTAATCATCCGCAACCTTTACGTCATCGAATTTCAAGGAAATTTTCGAATTTTGTTTAGAGAAGCACTTACCAAGCTACCGTCCCTCCACCCCCTATCAATTCAAAGTTTCGTCGAAGGATCTTAAAGTTTAGAGAGAGAAACAAAACAAAATCTATTTGAATTTGGATAGTGACGCTTCGTCGGTTCCATAAGGATCTGTATACAACAACGACTAAGAGATTATTTTCACTTGAACTCCATAAGTCGATGGCTTCTGTTTACATTGCAGTACACATCCTATACCACAACTATATGATTAAGGATTAACTTGGCTAATGTACACGTCTAAATTGACCCTTACTCGGTCTGCTGCTGTGTCCTTTTCGAATTTGAAAGGATATGGTACGAGTACGAGTATGGGTATTGTTGCTACGCAACTATGGATATTCGAGCTTTTGAATCTTAGCATATCCTTACAGATATCCTGAATGGGTAATCAATAAAATAAGCGTCCATGTAATGCTACTACTACTGTGCTCCTAGTGCCGATGGACATTATCAGATTTGCTTCAAAATGGTATGCGTGTATGGTACATGTACGAGTATCTGCTTCATCCTCATCCTCGTCCTTGTGGTGCTGGCACTCATATGTAGGCTTACACGAATAGTTCGGGGGACTTTTGGCCTCTCGCTTAATGGTTTGGTTCGGTTTGGCTATGGTCGGGTCAATCTTTAAAGCTCAACACTTAAATGGAAGGATATCCTTAATGGTTAACTCTATCTAACCACGTTGGGCTCGTATCTTCTTGGTTGTATACCCGCCCGACTATTCGGGGATGTTATTGATTTTCAATGTTACCCGAGAATATGGAGAAGGATTTTATGATCCCTAAAACATATTACATGCGGCAAAAGGCGGAACATTTAGAGTGGTTTCTCCATCTCTCTCTCTCTCTGTGTGTGTTGAGAGACCTTGTTTAGTCCTTTAAAGTTCTCTTAAAGTATCATTCGCATTGCTGGGGAAAATTCATTGTCATCAAACATTTTTTTCTCTTCGATGACAATGTTGGAGTGGAAGTCCTTTTTTTTATGTCGTACGGTTCTGTGTTTCAGAAGCACAACTCAATTTTATGCGAGAGCCCACAGAATCAACTCGGAACATCCCGATAGTTATTGGTCCAATGGTAGTGTGCTGGGTAAACGACTTTTTCATCTACCATCCATTTCCGCTCAGTGGATCTTTCAATTAAGGACACTTCATATGGAGCTAGCGGTTTACTCGTTTTTTTTTTTTTTTTTTGGTTTGGTCTACCATTGCGCTCATGTTTTATATGTTTTCTCCCTCTATGTATGTGTGTGTTCGAGCCTTATTTGTACACGAGTATCCTTTATAGCCTCAAATATTTATTTGGGTTTATAGCCCAAGCGGTCCGTGAAGTCATTGATCATATTTTGCCTTGTATCCAATTTAAAGTGGAGGAGACCCACTTGTTCGGGTGGATGGATTCTAATCTTCTGGCTCTCACACGGTGACCTCGGAAAATTACTTTTATAACTGTTAGTTGACGTGTATGGGGGGAGGAGGGATGGAGGAGTGCTCCCCAATTCAACTTCAATTTTCGTAAAAACTTATCGATTTCAATGGAAGGAAATAAATTGTTTTTCTTCTGCTCTTCGTCCTGTCAAAGCACCATCAAACCGACACACATGTAGAGGGTGGCTGATCGGTTGGGGGGTGATGAAAAGTTATAAAATGTTTGATTCATCGAATGGTAACGCAAATTACAAATGAATAAAGCATGAGTACTCTGACAAAGGTGGCTGTGTGAGAGGAAAAGAAAAAATCAAGTATAGCACGCGCTCAATAGCTTAATTTTGTTTTCAGTGATATGTCATAAAAGTTTACGGACAACGGGAGAGGAGAAACTGAAATTGTTCAGTCCAAAGTGTAGGTGAATGAGGTTAATGACTGTTGGTATTAGCTGGACATGTTGACAGAACGAGATGATTGGATTTAAGTTTAGGAAAATCTCTTGGAAATAGATCGAACTCAAAGATATGTTTTGGATGCTTCAATCCTTCAGTATATGGACTCCTCACTGAGATAACCTTTAGCAAAAATCAAGTAGTAGTGCTCCCGAACTCTTTTCACAAGATTTCCTGGAGTCACAAAAGTATGAAAATGTTAAGAAATAGGGAACACCGTTGGCTGATACAAGTCTTATTTTGAATTTGTAAGCTCGTTGGAGGAAATAAGTCGCTTGTTTATGAACTTTTTGTTGACATATGTAGCTGAACTCCCAAACCCCTGTTCGGCTTTGATGTCAACTCAATAATGTTCCATCAGATCCTCTTTAGGTTTTTTTTTAAATGGTCTCTGTCTGACATATTACAGCCTTCCAATCTCTGCGATTCCGGGAAGGTTGTTTCCAATTCTTTAAATCAAGCGCTCAGGCATCCGCTATAGCTTTGTCCTTTAAACGAAGGTTTGATTTTCCTTATCGCCTCGAACTTGTGGGCTGTGATTCGAAGATCTTCTTGACTGGAGTATTATTGTCAATTCACTTGGTGTGGTCCAGCCAGTATAGTCGATGTGTTTTGGATTTCGGACGACATTCACAGCTCATAGAGTTCGTGGTTTAATCTTCTCTTCCATTCGGTCTTCTTAAAAGTGCTTTGCCTTCCTGCTTATCGTTCAGCACAAGGTACCATATAGCAGGACTGACAGGATCAGTGCTTTGGAGAGCATGCATTTCACCAAATCGAAGTAGCAGCTGTTCCCTAGGAAACCACTAGGGTATCGTTCGAAACAAGTGCATTCAATGCCAAAACGCTTAACATGTCTGCCTAGGATGGAGTGCCCAGTTGGAAGGTATATTACTTTTGACATTTGGTCTCTTTGTAGTCAAATTTACGCTTTTGATCTTTTAGGATCCAAAAAACGCCAAATAAGCCAGGCATGACAATAGTCAGAATGCTGCCATCTATGATTCGATTTCGACAGAACATTGGTGTGAATCACAGGCTTAACAAAAAACATAGGTGCTTTGATGTGATGGAGCCTATGTACCTTACTTTGTCTAGCTAGTTTGTCAACTATACTGACGTCAACAAAGTACGATATAACGTTGTTGAGCGATCTTGTTCAGACGCGGCTGTCCTTCACTTGTGATGGATACAGGAGATCTGATTGCAGGTTAAGCATAATACTGGACAAATCTTTAGCCAAGCCGTAGTCTGACTGATAGCCATGACTTTCGCTTCAAAGACGCTAATGTAAGGGAGACTGAAGGAGTGGTGAATGTCAAGGTCTTTCAAAAAGACATCGTCACCGAGTTCTTGGGCTGTTTTAGAGCCCATAGATAGAGATTGACTCATTAAAGAAGACTTTGGGCTGACTCCAGGCCCGTCGATCCAGTACCTTTTGTAACCAAGACTGAAATCATTCTTAGTGGGCAGCATATCAGTTGATTTTTAAAGGCTAAGACTGTGTATGCATAATTTGGACTGTCTTTCTCAGTTGTTCTATCGCAAACAGTAGATAGGATGATTCTACAGTCTGAATGTTTGATGCATCACAGTTCCCGATAAGTGTTAGTTTTTCACTTAGTCACTGCCTAAAGCTTCGTCACCTAAATTTCTCTCAATACCTTCTTTGTATCAAAATACTTGGCACAACTAGGTCGTTAAACAAAACTATTACATGCACCTGTTCTTTTGTTAGTTGTAACATCATTCAAATGAAACAAGCAAACATATTTTGCGAACGCCCATGTCACGACTGGTATGTCAGTCTCTGTACATTGCTCACCCACTCACTTGTCTTTTCATTTGGCAGCGCTCATCATTATTAAATGATGAATCACTTATCACCAAAAGAGACGTCTTTCAGCGTTCTCTTCAAAAACAAAAACACTTTAGATTACCCACAGGATTCTCAAAATAGCCACCCAAACACACCATTGAATCATACCCGTCCCACAGCGCACAACAATCCAATAAAACTTCTAAATTTACCTCAATGAATACTTTTGAAAAATTTTTATTAAAAAAAAATTGTATCTCTCTCACGCAAAGTCCACCACAAGAAGCAACAGCAGCACCAAGAAACAAACAAAAATACCCGTGAAAGTCGTCCACGTAAACGTATCATTGTTGACCGTGATACGGTTTTAAAAATAAATCGCCATGGATCACGTCATCGCAGTCGCGACCACAGCTGGCCACCACCTCCGTCGAACCAAGATCGATCGCCCAGCGCCTCGGATGAGATACATTTTGATGAGAAAGTCTGCAAGCAACATAGAATCGATGGTATTGCAAAGAAATTCGACCATGGCGAGGACAAGAAGCATGAGGTGACTCATCATAAATCAAGTGACGCCCTAGGTGGTGATATGAGTCGAAGAATAAACGAACGAGGTTCCCACACTCCCGAATGGCCCCCAATAGAGCATCATCCATCGACGGAGACTCCGAATACAGAATCAATCGTGGGAAAGAACTTCTGTCTGCCCGCTGATGTAGAACACTTGCATGTGGGCATTGTCCAACCGATGAAGCAGTACTTTGAAGAAATCGCCGAAAGTAATGAGAACAACAAACTCCATCAAGACAAACCATGGGGTAGCTCGGAGTCTCTCTATCAACCTACCAAACCAGCTTCACACTTCATAAGTCGACTACAGACAGCATCATTGGATCGTTACATTTGCAAGCGACAGCTACCCCCACCGAAGCCACGCAGCAGAAGTAGCAGCAGCAGCAACACATTATCTAGGACACGCAACAAATCACCGATGAGAAGGGAAACAAAATCAAAATCACCCACTGACATAGCCACAACAATTTGGCCATCACCATCGTCAGCCGGGCGACACTCTGGCAAATCGGTCACCATACAATTGCCGTCCAAAGGGGGTGGCAACGAGGGCAACAAGCAAATGAATAACGTTCCTATGCTCATGAATAATAATCGTAATCACAGCGATACAGCCAGACCGGCCAAACCAGCAGCACCACGTATAATTGACTGTAGTCGGAAAAATATGACTAATCCCGCCCGGAGGCATGCAGCGGTATCCCCATGCACCAGCACCATAGAGCACCAGGACAAACAACATTCGTATCAATCAACGAAAAATTATGACGGCAATTTAACCACGAGTACCGCTGCAGCCAAAGCTCGTCCAATTGGCAACGGCGCCGGCCATAGAGCCAAATTAAACCGACGCAGTCATCATACATCTGCTCGACCGCAATTAAATGCAAAAGATACAGATACTAGTACATGCATCAGGTCAATTGATTTGATCGATGACAGCAACCCTCAAAGTTCAACAACACATCCCGGCGGCGAGGACGACGACGATGAGGAATTTCGTTCCAAACGAGAAAATATAGCCCCGCCACCGCAAGACGGTGGTAACAAGACATTATCAAGAAATGAAAACAAATTTCAAAAGGATACCCTCCCCACTAATGGTGACAAATGCCAAGGGGAGGATACTACGGTGGATAGTAAAAGCAACAAATCTCCATCAGAAAGTGAGACAAAGCACGAACGTCGAAAGGGTATTTACTACACCGACGGGGAGTATCTGTTCGGTCCATTTGCCAATGCAGACGAGCAAACAATGACACACGACACAGGAGATACTGTAAAGGAACAACCAAAGCAGCAGCAACAACAGCAACGGCAACCAAAAGTTACCGTGATTCCAATCGAAATTGAGAAATCATCTTCGGATGGAATTGAAATCTCCACCCTCGAGCAAAAGTGCGGAAAGATACAAAAGTCAATCACCGAGGACCTCCGGCAGATAGACAGATACATGATGCAAGCCAAGATGGCGTTAAATCGATTGCAGGAGGAACATGAGATGGTGCTGCAGCCCATTGTTGCTGCGAGTGTCCCCAAAATTGTGATAGTTGAGACACCACTTCAAGCGATGATAAGGCGTGTCTTTCCGCGGCCAACAGTTGTCGGCATCGATGGCGGGATTCTCGATTGCACGAATCATTCGATCAATCAAGCGGAAAATGTTCCCGTTGTCGAACAGGCTCTTCAGGATTTATCGAATTTGGCAGCAGCTTTGGCCGACGACGATGATGATAGTACAAATTGTGTCTTCTTGTCGACCGCCTCACCACAACCCTCTCCGCAGACTGTTTTGGTTGATATAACCGAAGTGGACAGCCGCAGTCAGAGTAGTTTGTCGGAGGCGACGACAGCCACCGCGAATAGCCCCTACACGGTCACAGACAGTGGCACAGAGGAAGGCCATACGACATCTAATCCACCGCGTCCAGACGAAGAGATAGTTCTGAGTAAAAACATCCTCTCCGGATATATAATAACGAAAAAGGATCAAGAGGAGCTGCTGAGTAAGGCCACGGCACAGCCGCAAACCAAAATTACAGACACGACAGCTGAATCGCCACCGAGGGTATATGACGTGGAAAATGTCACAGGACACTCGAAAACGATTGCCGGTCGATGGCAATTAGCGCTCGAGACAAAGCAAAGCTTCCCCGAACAAGGGAGTGAGCACAATTCAATAAATAACAAAGAATGCGCGCAATCGAAGATAATAACAAGCACAAGGGCAGCCAGTGAGGATGCACCACCTCCACCGCCACCACCTCCTCCTCCACCATGCGGGAATAATTTGAAATATCATGTGAACGGTCTCCATGGTCACGACGTGGGCCTGATGACGACAATCCTGACAGCCAATGACGTTGATGTTGTTGTTGTTGATTCCACAAGCAACACACCTGACCAACGACCAGGTCGTGCTAGAAATCGTAAATCAGGCACAAATGAGCGAGACAAGGTTCGTAGCCTCTCACAGCCGCCACCGTTGGAGTATATGATGGAATTGGTACCGTCGCTGCAATCGATGACAACAAGCACAATCGACTTGGTCGGTGCCTTTACCGACGATAGCCGCCATAATGATGATGTCAATGGTAGCTGCAGCGATGCCGTCAATCGGAAGTATAATAACGTGTCGCCGTGCTTATATTTTCCGGGACCCTTTCATGCTACTTCAGGTATTATTGTTGTGAGTGAGCCTTCCTCGTCGTCGTCGTCTTCATCATCGTCATTGTTGTCTCTGTTGTTGCTACGTCTCACTGTCATTGTACACCTTCCTTGTTCGTTTTTCAGTGGCCAGTTGTGGTTGGTTTTGCTCCTTTTTATTTTTTATTTTTGGTTACACATTACGTTACCCATTTGTCCTGTGAATGGGTTGTTGTACGCTGCTACTATTGTTGTCGTCGTCGTTGCACTTGATATCCCATTTGTGATAAGGTGTTTCTTTTGTGTCCTTTTTGGTGTGTTGATTCCTGGAATGGGGTTTTTTTTTTTTTTTTTTTTTGTTTCTGTGTAATACTTTGCAAAGGATTGGTCTTTATTTGGAAACTTTTTGAAGCCAGTTGTCAGTGTAAAGTGTTGTAAGTAAGTAGCATAAAGCACTGAGTGTTCTTTTGTGAAAATACTCGTACCTACTTGGACTCCGTTGGGGGGAATGCGTTTTTTTCCTCATGAGAGGACTTTGATCACTTCACAGATGTCAAAGAGCTTCGAGTAGTTTCATACGTTCAAGGAATAGGTGTTCAAGGAACTGGTAAGTTTACAGAAAGGATTTTTTTTTAGGTTCAAAAACGTATGATGGACCTGCTCATAGCTGCCTTGAAGAGTGATTTCCTATTTTGTATGTGTATCCATAAAGGTTTCTTAGCCTACAACTTCATCAGCCTTGTTAGTAGAAAAAGAAAGCCAGCAGAATTTACAGTGACAAACGCTTTAAGGTGCTCGATACATCAAGCTATTTCTTACTTACTTACGATGGTGCTTCGGTTCGGGGTGAAACATGGCCTCAACCAACAAGTCTCTCCAGCCAGCACGATCCTTAGCCTCTGGGTGCGTACCGAGCTAGTTGAGTTCACATTCCACTTATGAGATCATCCGCTTCTGTATAGTCCCTCAGGGTTAAAATCGAAAACTCTTCGGGCTGAAGCATTGGTGTTTATACGCTGTACATGACCTAGCCATCGTAAGCCGTGTACACGTATAATTTCTGTAAGGCCGGTGGCGATGTACAATATACAAGACGTTTAGTTCGTGGTTAAATCTTCTCCTCCATGAGTCGTAAACACATGTAGGACTTTCTCTCTAAAATTTAAGTGCGCTTTCATCCAGATTTTGACAAAGTCTATACAGCAGGGCGAGGATGATCTCGTTGGTTCTTCTCGACCCTCTTTCTAGTTGAATTTCCACGCTGATGTTGTTGGCGGAACTAATAGAAAAACCCAGGAAGACAAATTTCTTCACTACCTCGCAGCTGTACTTATCTATCGTGAGAGTCTGGCCGAGACGGAGTTCGAAGTTCGTAAACAGCTTTGTTTTACTCTCTCATCAGACCCCCTTAGACTCATTTTAGCAGCTTCTGGTTCGATGTTTGCGGAATCGCCAGTAACCGTTTCCTTCGTTCAACCGATGATGTCAATATCATCCGCATAACCGAGTACTAGCAGGTCTCAGTGGTCCCTTTTCCGACCATGACACGTTCTCCATTCTCATTCATATGCGGCCGAGAAATCGATAAAAAGACGGTGAGTGTTCATTTGGAATTCTTGGATCTTCCTCAGGATTTGGCATAGATCCAGTTGGTTCACCAGTCTAGTTTCAAAATTGTATGTTAGATGCTCAGAAGACTTATGCCTCTGTTATAAGCGCAGGTTAGGCGTTCTCCGTTTTTATGGATCAGGCAGTTGGCGCTAATGTTCCAATAATAGAGCATGCCTTCGTCGGACCATAGCCTTGAAGAGGCTCCTAGTCCATATTGGCCATATTCAGCCTGGTTGCAGGTTGAGACAATCAGACTGCCCGATAGTGGGATTTTGGCTTCCGCAGAAATAGTTTGCCCATCCCCGCCCGTGTTTGTCCTTGCAGGCTCGGGTTTGGGTAGCAAAGCCTTGGATTGGCCTCTTAACCCTTTTATGAAATTTTGGATCTCTTTCCTGCTGAAAAATCTCTGCACATGCTTTTCGTCTCTACATTTCTGCGGAACTAACAAGTGACCCTCGACCTTTTTTTCGCAGCGCTACCATTTACATAACATCTTAGCTTAATATACATAACCCCAATAACAAATTCCCATCCCAATAGGCACTACTTCTGTTTTACTGTTTCTGCTGCCCGGTCCAACCCATCGCACTTCTTGGGTGGTGGTTATATTTGCTTTGCAGTACTCTAGAGCCTCCCTATTTGTTCAGCTGCACATGGTCTATTAAGGGACCTTACGTCGTTTTCCCTATTTCGTTTGAGAGGATCGTCAACAGTAGATCCATCTATATCCGAGGTTTGTTGTTGCTTCGTAACTTTTTGGTTTTCCATGGTAGAGCAGTTACCACGACGGCACAACCCTAAACCTAGAGGGCCAGATCCTTACGTGTGCTCTCAGGACGAGGAGTTAAATAGTCTGGGTCTTATAGGCCTGAGCGCCGAATAAAACGAGGTAGCCCATATAAGTTGTAGTTTAGCCTAACTGGAACTATATACGCCATCATTGATTCCATCTTAAGAATTCTTCCGCTGCCGCCTGGATCCAAGTGGAAGAGTGCCTTAGTAAAAACACTCTTCCCACTTCCAAGAGGATTTCAACCCAGTCTCTCACTAAAGTACTATTCTCACCATTCAATATAGTTCTCTGCGTGGAGGTGAGAGTAGGAGTTGGTAGACAGTGGTTGGCTTGGATCCTCTTTAGTGTATTTGACTACCCTTCTAACACCCGGGGCTGCTCTCATTCTTTTCATTACAAAAATATTGCGTTCTTTCTCTTTATTTTGGTACAGCTTTGGCTTGGTCTTCCACTGGACAATTCTTTTACATAACCTGTTTTTTAAAAATACTTTTCTTATTTTTTAGCTCGACTTTAAAAGGCTGATCTTGTTTTTATAAAAAATATACAAATTCTTTTCTGTTAATAAAAATCTAAAATAAAAAATATTTGATTTGTAAAAAAACAAGATACAATCCACCATAGACTGACTGTAAAGATGATGATGGATGATCGGAAAGTGTTTCCATTAAAACTTTTTATAACCGCAGGCCTTTGAGCGCCTTAGCACTAAAAATAGTTTTGTTATCTCTTTGAAATACAAAGAGTTCTCCTAGATAAACAAAGAAGATATCGAATGTTCATACTTTATTAACACGCTGAACAACAAACTGAAAATTGTTAAAGTAAACATTTTTGAATGGAGAAGGAAAGTGATTTCTTAAGGGGGGATAACCTATCAGAGGTTAGAGAAGGCACGTATTGGAAAAATTAATTATTTTTTTGAATTCTATTTGAAATGTATACAATTGTTAAGATGATTTTAAGTTTGTTTAATTAGAAAAGATTTGCGAATTTTATAGACAAGAGGGGTAGTTGATGTGAAACGACTTAGGCTTTGCGAAATTGACATGTGATTTCAGAAAAGTTTTCTATAACCTAGAAATGGACAGCTTGACCGTTCTCTGATGAATAACCAACCCTCTTCGACATAAGAGCAATCGAAATCCTTTCATGGGCTCGATGAGATTAGAATGGCAGACTGCACTCGATGTAGCCACACTTAGACCAAAGCAGATCCTTAGGTTAGGTAAGGTTGAAGTGGCTGCCAGCTGATGCCAGCACACTTATACCAGTGATAGGTCCATTGTGATACCACAAGGATCTGGAGAGATCTCCTTACCTACTCGTTGAACTAATTGAAGCTTCTGATGAAGCGAAGGAGGTTTCTGACATCTGTGTTTATCAGATCGCCTAAATGGAGCCCTCTTTTACGGAAGAGAGCTGGACAGTTGCAAAGAAAGTGAGGAATGGTTTCCTCCTCCTCTTTGTGCATGCAGCTTCTACAAAAATCGTTTGAATGGACGCCAGGCCTTGTTGCATGCTTGCCTATTAGACAGTGAGCCGTGATGACACCTATTACGGATCAGATATGCGATCTGTTGACAGAAATGAAATTCGTTAAACGTTTCAGATCCAGCGTGGCCAAATCTGCTTGTCGCCAGACACGTGATACCATTTGTCCACTTAGAATTTGTTTTCTCGAAAGCATCCAGCTTGAGTTTAAGTTTACATGCCGCGATCGTCATACCCAGGGTACGGTTGTTCCATGTCTGACGAGTTCATCAGCCTTGCAGTTCCCTGGAATATCTCTATGCCCCGGCACCCAGCACATCCTTTCTATCCACAGAACCAGATTGAGTTTACTTTGAAGCCCTATAGGCTCCCAGTGCTAGTGTCAGCCAGTTTGTTTAGATTGTGTAAATAGACTCTTCTTGTGCCTGATAGAGCTGGACACGTACAGAGAAAGAAGAGAATTGTTTCTTCTTCCTCCATGTAGCTTCTTTAGAAATCTTATAGAAAAAGCCCAGTCTGTTGGCGTGCCTGCCGATGGTGCAGTGTCCCGTTTTAACACTCAGTATGGTGCACATAAACGGCCTTTTCAGATTAGACAATGAGAGCGTTTGTAATCGAGCTTAATCCAAGTCTGTTTGGTCGATGAGGCAGGTGGTTATATCTGTCAATCTGTGAACAGGCTGCAAGTAGTGAGAGGCATATTGAAACTTATATTTTCCAGTAGGATCGATAGAATGGAGCCTTGCCTGACAAGTTCATTGGCCATAGAGTGACCTGGAATGTCCCTTTGTCCCGGTGCCCAGATAAGGTACATTTTGAATTGTTCAGCCATCTCATTTAGACAAGAACGATAAGAGCAGTTTTTCAGTTGAAGGTGGCAGATTCCAGGGATTTGATCACCGCTTGACTATCGGTAAGGATTGTGATATCCCACGCAGATAGCACATTGTACCTAAGCCACTTGGCCATTAACTCAACTTGGTAAACACTACAGTGGTTGGATAACCGAAAGGAGATGATTGTGTTTTCATCCTTGGTAAAGACGCATCCACCTAGTCCTGATTCTGTCTAAGATTCCTTTCGTTGCAGCTTTTAATCATTCTTTTATTCAAGTCTGGCGGGGAAAGTGATTTTGAAGTTATTATCGAATATTAGTCGTGGTTGGGTATAGTCGGTGACTTGCATTAACAATCTGACAGCGACAGTCAAGACTTTCAAATGAAGCACACTTTCGTGGTTTGTAAATTTAATTGGCCGAGTAATAGCGTGTTCCTCTGAACAAACTCCGGAGCCTTACCCTTCTTGAGCCGTCTGTGAAAATGGACTTAGATTTACCTTTCTTTGTCCCAACGTTTTCTTGATTGCAAGAGTTTTGGAAGATTTATGTCGAAGTCTGGGTATAACCATACAAGTGTGGCCTTTTTCGCCCTTCTTCCCGTAGTTCGATACTTGAGTGCATAGGGTACTCTTTGCTACCATATATTTCATGTTAAGGTCGCCATGGCTACCACTTTCTTTCTGCTGCACCCCAGTTGCTATAAAATGTCGTTCGCAACTATTATCCATCGAAGTGGTGATCACTCAGTTTTGGTGGCCACTCACTCCAGCCTGAGAGTGACAAATAGGTCTTAAATCTTGATTCAGTCTTAAAGACTTTTAGTTTTATAATATCAAAAGCCTGGACAGTAAGTCCAGGAAAGCTGCAAGAGTACATTTTTTCTGGTGCAATGAGTGTCCTACCACTTTACCAAGCGACTTCCTCGACTTTATATTGTCTTGGTTCGTCAAGAAGAAGTTCGTTTACCTTCGACTTGTTTTCAGTTCTTAAAACTTTTGGTCCCATTCGCACTAGGTACGTGTAAAGTCTTACCTCTATCTGCTTATCATACCATAATATGTTGGCTTACAAAATTGTTGTTCCTTGATATTTGCCTCCTCAAGCTTAGCCCAACTAAAAATTTCAAAACCTAATTCTTACACAAAAGTAAATGAACTATTAGTATAAGCTTCCGCATAACGCAAAGAACGGCATTCCATTCCTGACAACTAACTCCATTCTACCAGCTTATTCCTATCCATTCTTCATCTCCTTTAAGACAGATTTTAAAACATGATTAAGGACACGATAAGTACCTACAGATGAACAATAACCAACAAAAGACAAAATCATCCGCCAACGTTAAGTCTAAAGTAAAGAGCGGCAAACAAAGCTTGCCGAAAGCAGAATAAAAAAAAAAACTAGTCGACTTTATTAAAATATCATTCTTTTGCCATGAGATACTTAACCGACTTTCTATATCCGTTTCTTTAGTGCAGCGCACTGAATTCAATGGCAAAGGATTATAAAAGTCAAACAGGATGTCGAAAGTGTAGAGGGAAAATCTCACAAAACATCCCGACTCTTGAAGTCATGACACGACGTATTTAACAACTAGTCCTTAAGCTACCGTCTCTTTCTCTCTCTCTTTTACTGTTGCCAAGGATACAGAATTACAGGGGAAAAAATATATACATACATATATATTTTCTTTGAAGGATTAAGGATAGTTATGTACATAGTTCATATATTTTAATTACCTTCAAGATTATTATTAATTTGACGTTGGTTATATCTTGGAGACGAAATTCCAAGCAAAACTACACCCTCTTTAACTTCGGTAAGTGGCTGGGCAAAGGAAGGGAGGAAATAAACTGAAACTACTTTGAGAGACGATGACAACAATCTCGATAGGAATTCTAGATGCTTGACAATTATTTTAGTTTAATGTGACGTGTTGGCATTAGAAGACGGGAAAATGTGACATCAAGGTAAAATTTTGATTAAACGTAATCAAATGCATGTCAGTCTTGTAATGGAATTACAGTTATTGACATTTTGATCTACATTTTGAAAGGGATATGCAAAGTGCTTATGAAATTTTAATCACCATCAAGATGGAAATCCTTATCACTTACTGTTGTATGCATTCCTACAAGGCATTAAATGCATTAACAGTAAACATTGGATATGTCTTAAGTACCAATAAGATAGGAATGCCACAGACTTGAATTAGGCATAGAACGGTTTTAGATAATTTCAAATCCAAAGTCCTCTGGTTACGACCCAATTAATATCCTCAAGTTGAAGAAAATGAACAACTGAAATCTTCTGTTTAGTAGTAGAGTTAGAGTCGCAGTCGATGCTGATGATTTGGAAGGAGTATTTCTGTAGACTGTATAACAGCGACGACGAACCAAATACCGCTGTCAGGCAGAATGAATCTTTCAACCTGGACGATGTAGACCAACACTTCCGTCCACCCGACCTGGATGAAGTGAAGATAGCCATAACTAAGCTGAAATCCAACAAAGCTGCTGGAGCAGATGGCCTGACTGCCGAGCTCTTCAAAGCGGCAGGCGATGACTTTGTAAGGAGCAAACATCAACTCATCTGTAAAATATGGTCGGAGGAAAATTTGTCCGATCCTCAAGAAAGGAGACCCTCTAAACTGCACCAACTACAGAGGTATCAGTCTTCTTAACATCGCCTACAAGATCTTATCTGCCGTATTGTGTGAACGTCTGAAGCCGTTCGTCAGCAACCTGATTGGTCCATATCAGTGTGGCTTAAGGCCAGAAAAGTCCACCATCGACCAAATATTCACACTACGGCAGATCTTGGAAAAAACCCAGGAGCTCCAAATCGCTACACAACATCTATTCATCGATTTTAAGGCCGCGTATGACAGCATCTATAGCGACGAGCTATACAGAGCTATGTCTAGTTTTAGCATCCCTGTCAAACCGACGATGGAGAATGCACGCTGCTCCATCAAGGTCGGTAAAGAACTCACCGAGACCTTTGATGTCAAAAAAGGATTTAGACAAGGCGATGCGCTGTCATCAAGAAAGGACACTCAACACCGACGTCTCGGACAGAACTTCTCCCTCGACTGATATAACTTTGAGGTAGTTAAGAACTTTGTCTACCTAGGCTCCGCTATCAATTCAGACAGCGACATCAGCGCTGAGATCAGACGAAGAATAAGCCTTGCCAATCCTGCTTCTTTCGGCTAAGAAGGCAATTGACTAGCAAAGCCCTCTCTCGAACAACAAAAGTGACCCTATATACCTCCAAGACCTAAATAATCCCAGTCCTGTTCTACAGCGCAGAAGCATGGACTTTATCAAAAGTGAATGAGGGTGCTCTTGGCTGCTTCGAGAGGAAAATTCTTCGGGTGATTTTCGGTCCCGTCTGCATAGACGGTGACTGGAGAAGGAGATACAACGACGAACTGTAAGGGCTGTACAGCGACATCGACTTAGCCAGAAGAGTGAAGGTCCAACGACTGAGGTTGCTGGGTCACGTAGAGCGGATGGACACCAATGCTCCAGTCCGAAAAATCTTCGAATCAGCCTCCGAGGGACAGCGTAGTAGAGGAAGACCGCGACTCAGGTGGCGCACGCAAGTTGAAGGGGACCTCAACCAACTTAGCGTGCGAAACTGGAGGCAGCTAGCTAAAGATCGAGCTGGTTGGAGACGCTTGTTGGTTGAAGCCCTGGTCCACCCCGAACTGTAGCGCCATTATAAGTAAGTATGTATGTTGGAATCTGAGTCATTTCACACATGGAGAGTCTTTCTGAAAATCACCTTGATACTGAAGCTAAAAGAATGATCTTCCACGGGGGCAAATCTGGCCTAACCTGAATCTGAAGAAAAGTGGAAGTTTTCTGTTTAATATCTACGATGGTAGGAGCCCTCACAGGGCATTGCTTGAAAGGCATGTATGCCACTAGAGTGGGTTTCGCGTCCAACGATTTTTGCAGAAACAATAGAGATGGGGTGGAAAAAGAAACAGTAACCCACCTTCTATGCACCTGCTCTGCCCCATTAAGGAAGCTCACTGGGCTTTGGTATGAAAACTATAGTAACTTCCCCCCAAGCTTGTGGAATGTATCCAAGAATAAAATTAGTCCTTCATAGGTGTACCAAGGATGAGATGGTGCAATCCAGACCATTCTATATGAGAGCCAGAAAGACTCTATCACTCCCTGGCATACTTTCGTTCCTGTAATGATTCTATTGTTGAACGATCTGTATTAAATTTCCGCAGGATATTCTCTAGGGTGGGGTCCTTAGCAATATCGTGGCAAATGACTTAACCAAAAACTCTTCAAATAATACTACCCTATCGTTGAGAAAACTCAAGACGAACGTAGAGTGATTGACCCAACAGAAGTGTTTGAGTGTTATACGCCAAGTTTTCTAATTGCTTTAACCACATTTTGTTGGTAGTTCAACTTCTTATTGCTGAAGGATCTAAATTGGCTTGTTGCTACTGGAAAACCCGTTCTCACTTTCCATGCACCTTCCCCCCCCCCCCCCTTTATCTATATTCCTTTCAAAGGACACCCATTTGTTTTGCTCTTAATTATTTCCCTACAAATCATAATTAGATTCAATTCAATGGCAATTTGATTATAATTCTGTTTTCATCACCGTTTCTGTCGCCATCACATCATCACTCATCCTCCCCCCCTATCGTTTCTCCGACTCTTAACCAAAACCTTTAACTTCTGTTTCACATGGAATACCCACAAAACATAGATATGTACATCATAGACAAGAAGTTTGCCATTCTGTTTAATTTATCGCTTGTTCCTTGCTTCAGCACAAAGAAAGCACACAAGACACCCTCTTGTGCATTAATATAATTTTATGAAGCGAAAGTGATAAACCAAAACATCACTAAGCTGCCATTCTATACCGCCCGCCCCCTCCGTCATCAAAATGGAACCGACAAAACCCGCAGAAAAAGAAAAGGACAAACTCTCGAATAATAGGATTTTTTTTTTTTTGCTTCGATGTCACAGAGTGTGTGTGTCACGTCGTTAAAAAGGAGTTCGCCTCATAATTAAAATGCAAAGACATTAAAATTTCATTAGCATGTAATGTTAATTAATTTTATCCGCACTCACACTCACATCTGCACATCTGTGGACTTTAAAGTGTCAGCTAGTAGTATCTAGCGCCACCACAACCGTCATTGTCCTTAACGCAAGACAGAGTACTCAGCTCCTGACTTGAATTTTTTTTTTTTTTTTTTAAATTATTATACCGAGAGTGGATATTTTTATGACTGTAAGCTTTTATACAGTTTTATAGTGATGGTTGATGGTTAAGAAGGATATACCCGTACCCGAAAAAAAAAAAAAACAAACTGTTCTCGTGTTGTGCTAGGATTTTTTTGGTTATTTGCTTGAGTGATAATTTCGGATGAAACATGATTCACGAAATAATTCGAAACGATGCGAACCGAAAATGTATATGCCAAAGTGTACTTAGGATTTTTACAGTACTGTATGGCTTAAGGGTGTCTTACTGTTTCATTGTAAAATGTATTTTAATCCTAAAGCATGTTGGTATTGGTGATGGTTGAGTTCTAGGGGAATATGAACTTTAGCCCTATGAATAGGAACAACACAGCGTGCTTTGAATATCAAAGTTGTGAGGGAATTTTAGTCAATGGAAATCTTTTATGATTTTATTTGTTAATCAGTTTTAAGTGCATTTACACATACATGTACAAGTTCATAGACAGTATTCTTATTCATAGACTTCCTGAAAAGTTGTTCTTGAATGCAACTCAGAAATCCTGAATGGGAGCCTAAGTTGTTTCTTACATGTTGGTCTCAACTAATGTTGATGCTTCTTGATATAGATTACGCTGATACTATCGCTCTAATGGACAAAGAGGTCACGGTGGGCTGTTTTTTTGACAGCCAAAGTGTACAAAACACATGAGTAGACCACACCAAGACTGCTGCAAAAGTCTATCGGGATCTAACACTTGATAAAACCCTGACCTTGAGTTCTCCCCCCACAAAGGCAATAGACAAAGCCAGGATCTCATTTTCGAGCAGCAAAAGTGTTTTGAGCAAATATTGGGGCCCGTAACTCAAAATGACTTTAAACAGCGATAGCTGGACCAATTGTTATGTATGCAGCCGCTCCGCTCTACTAGCTTCTAAGTCTTACGAAATTGCATCAAAGTTAGTTTGGGACTAGCACAAACAGAGTTCATCTCATTTGGATGCCAGGACACAACGGCCACGAAGGAAATGAAAAGGCGAACTTGTTATACCTATGTGAGAACAGCAAACAGCTGTATTTGGCTAAAAAAAATAAATCTTAAGAGGCAAGCAAAAATCTTCCTGCCAACCTTCTTCCACAAAAGAATGAATCAATTCCTACAACTAAATAGGACTTAGATTCGAATAGCCACGGGATTCCCAACAAGCCACTTTTGGCTCAAAAAACACGGACACTATCGTTACTTATGCAAATTTTACATTGAAGCAGAAGACATACATATTTTTGAAGAAATCACAATAAGCCCACTTGTGGTCGCAGTATTAAGGTGACCAGTTCCAGCCTGTCGCGGTTACAACATGTTATTGTCATTGGTATCGGAAAGGAAAGAAGGTAGGAAATTTCAATAAGAAAAAAGACAGCGTATGACCTGATAGTATGCATCAATAAAAGTGTACTACGTTACTAAAAGCATGCATCACTTTTAAGACAGTGGCAGATTTACTCTAGCGCCGTAAACCTCTCTACACTACTCATACGGGCCTTCATGGGTACTACTGGATCGTTAGCAAGGCGCTCGTGCGAACCACATGTGATTTCTGTACAGTGTCACTTGATAGCTGCGTTGAGAGTTTTTCTGATTTATTTGGGAAGTTACCTATCCATACCCGCTTAGGTTAGGTAAGGTAGGAGTGGCAGACTGCAAGTGCAACCTCACTTAGACCAGATAAGGTCCTCTGTGTTACCACCAGGATCTTTATTTCACCAGAAATACTAACCGCAGAATCAGCCGGAGCTTGCTATGAAGCGCTGGAGACTGCCCATGCTGATGTCAGCCAGTTCACTTAGGTTGTTTAAGAAGCTGGCTCCTAGGTATGCTCTTCTCCGAGAAGGTGGAGAATCGTCTCCTCCTTTTCCTCATCCATGCAGCTTCTGCAAAAGTCGTTATAAAGGAGGCCCAACTTATAGGCATGCTTACTGATGGTGCAGTGTCCCGTAATGACACCCACTAAGTTTCTTATTAGCAGTCTATTCCGTCCGATGAGACAATGGGAACGTTTGAGATCTAGCTTTGGCCAAATCTGCCTGGTGATGAGCCAGATGCTACCTACTCTCCATCTATGATTGGCGATATTAATCGCTTTTCTATTGAGTAGCAATTTGCAGGTGGCGAGAGGCATACTTAGATTCCCCTTATCCGGAAGAATAGATAGAGTTGTGCCCTCTCTAGCGAGTTCGTCCGCCATGCAGTTGCCTGAAATGTCTCTGTGCCCCGGCACACATATCAGGTGAATTTTGAATTGCTCAGCCATCTCGTTAAGAGACAAGCGACAATTTAGGGCTGTTTTTGAGTTGAAGGCGACAAGATTCCAGGGATTTTATCGTAGCCTGACTATCAGTAAAAATTGTGATATCTCGGGAGGAGAGTACATTATACCTCAGCCACGATAGAGCTTCCTTGATTGCCATTATGTCGGCTTGGAAGACACTGCAATGGTCAGGCAAACGGAAAGAGATGTTAACGTTCACATCTCCGCCTACTCCCGATTCTGTTTAAGAGCCATCTGTGAAAAAGCAGATGGATCCCTTTCGTTGTAGCTCAAAAATTCATCCTTCCAGTCAAGTCTGGAAGGGATAGTGGTGTCGATGTCCCCACTTACATTCCTGGAAATTATTGAAGCCTGACATTTTTGATTAGCAATGCGGCTAAGCGAGGGAGAGCATGTCCAGGTATTACTGTACTTCGGCTTGGCTTTTGGACGAGTATTGTATAGGCCAGCATTATATTTATTTTCAACCTCAACCCCTTGCAACTTCACCATAACCACTCGACTGCGATTGTTTTAAACACTAAATCGATAGATCTCCACAAAAGCTGTCGATGAAGACCACAAAAAGCATCCTAACTCCACTCAGTCAGAGTTTATACTTCGCGGTGAAATAAACCCCAAATGACGGCGCGCTCAACTTCGTCCCACGTGAAATAAATTCTTTGATTCTTGACCTGTCACGTAATATATTATAATTTTCGATATAAACAATAGTTTTTGAGTTTCAACACGAAACTGTATCCCCTAACTGCGTTATCGCCGCATTTTCTGTTATATATGCTCCCTAAAGCAACACATTTGAAGACACGTTTACGTCAAAACCACCCTAGATTTAACTATAATCCCTTGCAGCCTTGCTATCTAGCTAACACATTCAACCTTCACTATAATTGCATTGATTTATTATTAATTAATTAAGACATCATCCTGATGCTAGATGAATATTGTCAATAACCATTTCATTTCGCATTAATTAAATAAAAATTCCCAGAATTTTCTTTTCCATCTATACCCCCCCACGTCCCTGTGGTTATTTTCCTTTGCATTCTCATTTTAATTGACTTGCGTTATCGTCTATCCACCAATCGGTTGCCCATAACTCAGTCCGCAACATATCAATCGAATTATAATGTTTTTAAGTGCAATTCACACACTTAAACATTTCGTAAGTCATGTGAAAGATAAATAAAAAAACAAATTCATTTATATAGGTACGAGTATATAACTATTTTTAGAATAAATATCTTCCTTTCTCTCTCTCTCTCTCTGTGTGTGTGTGTTTATATTCCTCATCCGCAAATAACCTTGATTCACATTTCATTTCACCTGAGCGAAAATTCCAATGGAATTTTTAGTAAAACAAAAATAACCTAATTTCAAAATGCGAAACTATTTGCAAGAGCAAAATCTCTAACAGTAAGCAGGTGCAATATTGAATCATACCCCACTACCCTTAGAGACAGAGAGAGAGGTGTTTCATTTGATTATTCGATTAAAAATAGAATAATATTGTGTGTTTTTTTTTAATTTTTATTTTTATTTTAGAATATGACACTACCTTTCGGCATAGTCGTGTGTCGTTTGTGTGTTATGATTCAGCAAATGCAATTGGGGTGCCAGAATTTCGATACTGTGACACGTTTTTCAAATTTTTTTTCTTTTTTTTTTCCGAACGGATTACATTGCTCACGATCGTGACATGAAATATTTTATTGACATTTGTTATACAAATAGAATATGGTCACAACATAAAAAAAATAAAAATGTTTAAATTTAATGTTTTTAAACTTTTTTTTTTTTTGTTACATTTTGCCGTCAATAGTACGTCGCCCTATTGTAGTTTTGTGTTATTTTTGAAGACGAGGTCAACGACTTAAGATATATTTAGTTCGAATAGAGTTTCCTGGGTTCTTATGCTAAATTCGTAGCAGAAATTCGAAATATGTGTGTCAATAGCTAAAGGTTATATATACAATGTCCGTTGAGGAAACAGAATTTAAATACACTTAGAGACTCTCAAGTTGGAGTACACTGGATTAGTGAAATCACAGAAAGGGCTCTAAGCACTTGGGCTACAAGTTGTGGACTTGGCGTTAATCGGAGTTAAACAGTACCTATGCTTCTACTAAACACAAAATACTGACCTTTAAGCTTCCACGTCTTAACAACCAAAAACTTCCTTTATCCTCCAGGGCAAAAAAAGGAAAACCTATTCCAATTTTTCTGTACCGGCACTAGCTAGAACCAGGCATTTCTGACATACAATTTTACAATTCTCTTTCTTTCTCAACACGACGAGATGGATTTGAAAAACGACCAATCTTAGTCACACCCACCAACAGTCAGGTCACGTGAGTTGTGGTAACAAAAAAAAAACACTAGGACTACTTATATTTTTGGTGGGACATTTCAGACAGCTACCTCTATCTACCTACTGTAGACGGAATCTGATATGCGATATTGGGCATGGATATACACATGTATTTCTTAGAAGACAGGACATTGTATGTATGAATGCTTTTCATTGGCACGGCAACTCATAGAGAGCCAAGCTTCTCACAATCATTCATGTTATGCGTGTCATATTCTTCGCACGAATGGAAGGGACCTACAGTTTAATACCGACTCCGAACAGCGTTTTGGGAAGCTTTTCATGACAGATTATACTCTCGCTTAGCAGGACAACGCACTATGCACTAAGCCACGGCGATGAGGACATCATTACTGTAACTCAAAGGCCGTTTTAGGCTGCTTCAATACTCTCCAGGAGCTCTCAAAGCGGAATAAAGTCAAGCTCTGGTGAGTACCAGGGCTCAGGGGCATTGAAGGCAATGAAATTGCAGACCAAATTACTAAAAAATGTTCTTCAGAAAGGTATATAGGTGCCGAACCCTTCTGGGGCATACTTACTTCCGCGTTCAGAATGATTCTGGACAGCTGGGAAAAACGGAACCTCCTATCCTACTGGAACAACATTCAGGGACTTAGACAGGCTAAAAGAGCCATGCGGCCCCTGAACAAAACCACTAAGGATATTCTCTATCATAAAAGGGACGATATTAGAAGACTTGCTGGCTTTCTCACTGGTCATTCCAGCCTCAGATATAACATAAATGTAACATAAATTACATAAATTAAATAAAGTTCAGGAATCTGAATGCCTACTTTGCTAAGAGGAAGACGAATCAGCGGAACAAGAACTTTGTGAGTGCGGGGCTGCATGCAGAGTCAGGAAGCGCCTTCTCCACAAAGATTTCTAACACAGGAAGACCTTCGTTATGCCTCGACTGGAGTTATCCTCAACTTCAAATGGAAGATAGAGGATCTCCTTGTCTAACTGGCTCCAGGCACAATAGATCTTTCAGATCGCAGTGCCATATGCGTCAGTCGCAGAGCCGTATATAATAATAATAAGAAATATCATTCTGTTAACCGCGGGTTCCTCGGTTTTTCTAAGAACCCAAATATATGGACTCTGCTCTTCAGTACTAGTAGGTTAGTAGTGCTAGGAAACTGAATATGGCAGCTCGGTGTGTTGGATATTATTCAATTCGATACCGGCATCCTAATGGAAGACATATGTCTGAGTTAGCTCATATAATATAGAGTATTTTGTGTTCTTATTGAGTTAAGGTTAACAAGATAAAAACGGGGCACATTCTCGCGCTTAACAAATCAAACTTAGCCCTCTTCATAGGAATCATCACAGGCCACAACCTACTGGCGGTCCACAGCAGAAGAATGCGGCTAAGTACAGACGAACTATGCAGAGGCTGCGGTAATACAGACGCGGAAGAGAATACAACCCACTTCCTATGCGAATGTCCCAGCCTATATAGAACAAGGAAGACGGCCCTCGGTGAATAGAATTTCAACGACCTGGGCGAGCTGTCCAACAAGCCACCAAAAGCCATTTTAAAATTCACAACGAATTCGGGATGGTTCAGGGAGGCCGAACGTTCGTAGCTGCACTCATCTAGACCCTTCCTTTCTTTCTTATAATTTCAGAATGGTCACTCCACGACAGAGGAACACAATGGATCCATTAGAGATCCGAGTGAAGGCTGCACCACGCGATGCATCCATCTCTTTAACCTACATACCTACCTAAGGTTAACAATTCATTGAATTTCATGTAATGATCATGAAAAGATCACATTTCTAGAACACCCTTTGCCTGTTGCCGATCATTTTTATTCTAATTTAAAGTCTGCTTTTAGGCGCACACAAAAAAATATTAAAAATCGTTTTTTTAGCAATTACTCACAATTCGTGTGGAATATTTTTCTAAAAATTACAAATTTAGCACACACTGTCATCCCATATTTTTGATTTATATACGTTTAGCTTACGTCACATAGGCGCCATTGTCCATATAAACGATCATAACATCTTCAAAATATATACGCAGCTATTTGATTATTATATTTTTTAACGAAAGTAATTTCAAGTTGATTGCCACCTTTTTAATGACTCTATCTCCATATATCGAATATCCTCATAAAACCGCAATATTTGATTTTCTTTGGCATGTCACCAACAAGGCCATATGACGAGTTATACATTTTAACCTTTCCTTCAAATTTAATTCTTGCAATTAAATTTTTAAAAACATTTTTTTTTTGTTTTTCAAACATGACAAATGAGCACAGCTGCGATTAATTGTTCAAAAGTACATATATTGTAGTGTTTTAGATAATTTCCTTGTAATTTCACGGAAAAGATTCATCTCACTATGTAGATGGCTATCGCCCACACCGTGTAGCAATCAAATTCGCTACAAAAATAGACAAGGAAGGCTGATGGCCCACCCACCGTTGTTCCCCCCAAATTAAAATTACATTTTCAAAATGCATCTACTTTTTTCATCACTAAAATGATGTGGAGAAACGTGTAAATATCGCTCGGTAGACCGCATCTCCTCAATATAACACACATACGCCCGAGTCTCATTTGTTACGATGAAATCTTTGCATCTCTCCTCAAACTCCTCAGTTGTGTGCACATTTTTTTGGAATGAGCTAATTATTTTGTGAGCAATTTCCATGATGATTTCTTTAAAGGATGAATAGAAAGAAAAAAACACACTACAAAACAACGGATACAGATACAGAATGTGTGGTGTGAAGTGTGAAGAAGATCACTCATTATCGAAGCTTACGAGTAGATACAATTTTTTGTCGTTTTCTTTTCATTTTTTTTTTTGTCGGTTTTTCTTTCTTGTTTTGTTGCGCGCTGCTCTATAGATGAACGTATGAGTAATCAAGCAGAGAATATCTATCTATCTGTTTGGTGGTCCTCCTCTTCTTTTCGAGAAGAAAATCGAAGAGGAGAAGATATCTAATGAGAGAGGAACAGCACCTGAAATCAAAAATTGCCCCATTTTGCCGGCAAGGTATACTCTTTATGTGATTACTCGTCATCGGGTAACAGCAGCGGCAGTAGCAGCAGCACTAGGAGCAGGAGTACCTACGGTTGTTTTTTTTTTTTTTCGCCACAAAAAAACGAGAAATTAAGGTGTGTGTGCATCTAAGTGCGGTTTCATGGTATATCCTGTGCTTAAGGTGTATTCAATGGAATTTTTTTTTACTAAGGATACCAATTGTGTTCATAAAGTTATTCGAGGATATTTCTCATGGCAGCTAATTTGATTTTTATTACTGTGGTATACCTTCGTTAAGGATATTCACGCTATTCGCGGTTTTTCTCGGTGTGTGCTTCCATTTTTTTATGGATCCTTTTACTGCTTTGCTTGGGAAAATTTTGCGGTTCTCGGTATTAAGTGAAAAAGAAATAGCAAAAAACTATGAAAAGTCAAAAAAAAAATTAAAAGGACTCTCAATATGTCGTAAAAAAAAATGAAAAATATTTTTAAAAAACATTTTTTTATATTTATTTTATGAGACTTGCAAAGGACTTTGAAATGGATTAAAATTTATGTTCGAGTGAGATGGAATATACTCTCGCATGAGATGTGTGTATATTTTTTTATTTGAACCAAGAAATATAGAAAAGTGTTTGTGTGTTATATCGGTTGTTATGTATGTGCATAGAAATATCTCGAAGTTATTATTAGAATTTCCAAAAGAATGATGTTATATACCCGCGCGCATGTTATTCTCAAAAAGAATTTTATTTTTTGTTTTCAGAACGTCTATTTTGCCACGTGGCTGTTTTGGTTTTTTTTTTCAATTTTTAATTTGACAGACGTTTGTGTATCTGCATCTGATATGTATTGTGGGATAAAGTAGGACGTCATGCGTGTGTTTGTTGATTTAGTAACCAAATGAAGATGCATTCTTTTGAATGCGGTGTATTTTGTTTGAAACATAATGAAGTCCCAATACACCACTTCGATGTGACAGTCTAAGGCTGATTTATAAGTACTAGCCAGAAGGAGTCAAACTTGAGCTAACAAACTGAAAGAAACTCTCAAATGTTTGAAAAGATTCCAGCTGTTATTTTTGTTACAACAACAAAATTCCAAGAATTGTTGAAGTTGCTTTGTGAATTAATCCTACAGCCATACTTGGTAACACGTACATATGAAGATTCAAAAAGTGTTGCCCAAATGAGGGAATCTAGTCACTGTAAGGGCTTACGAGGAAACAGCAAAATGGTTATCGTCACCTCAATTCTGAAATCCGATTGCTAACCTATTCTATGAAGAATTACCAAAAGTGGTCAACACTTATGGTTCTTATTTTGAGACAATCACGGGATCAGTCTTTCATTTCGACTGCTGGATCACTGTAGTGGTGACAAAAAACCATCAGGTGGAGACAGCCAGATTGCTTTATATTGTAAAATTCAACTTGAAGAAGGCAGCCTTATTTTGCTTTATTTTAGGGGCAAGGCAGGAAACATACAATCTGATGAACTAATGAACCATGACAAGAGCTCGATTCTGTTTGAGACGAGAACCTTCAACAGGAAATGGACTGGCGGAGTGTCTTCCGTCGATCAAAACGCGATCAGCTTGGTTGGCAGTAGTTTAATCTGGTGACTTCCAAATTACCATGTAAATGTTGAAATGTGGGAATTTCGTGCTACACATTACCATGTTTTGCCCCGCAGCAAAGTCGATGAGACTAAATCAGTTTCCGGAAGTCAAAATCTGCCAAGGGTCGCTTCGTCATATCTCGAATATTGCTCTCTGCTTTTGAAATTGAGCCTGGATGCAGATTGTCATTACTTGCTAACTTATATGGCGGGAGCCCAATACCTTTTTCCCTAAATCTACCTCTGACAGCAAAATTGCATCAAAACATTCGCTGTCTCTGGTCGTGGAAGAAGTCACCATTGTAATATAGATGTTGCAAGTATTTGTTCTCCGGACAACCAATCCATCCAAAAGCGTTTCCTGAAAAGCAGTTATTTTTGCTTGTAGTGTTCGAGGTTCTCCGTTCAGAAAACGTATATTCCCTGTGCAGATCGTTAAATCGTTGGCCCTTTTACGTTTGCTGGGGTCGTCAACAGTCAAATCTATTATAAATTTCATCTCTAGAGACGTTCTTTTTCGTGATACGGGCCGGCGCTGATTCCATTGATTCCAAGTAATTTACATGTGTGCTGTAGGCTAAGTTATAGAGGTGGTGCACTTCAAAGTCTAATGGATGATATTCTTATCTGTTTTGTGTCCGTACATTCAGGGAAGTAGATACGAGTCCAAGGACCATAGCGCAGAGCACTGTCAGTAGATCTGTCAAGACATGGGTGACTTATTTCTTGGTGAAAGAATGATTTATAGTTCTAATTGAGGAATTTATATGGGATTACGTAGCACTTTGAGCTATACACGATGAGCTATTCCGTGTCTATGGAGTCTTTATGTAGGCATAAGTATAAGATCTGCCTTCACAGGAGCCAGATATAATGCAAGGCGAATCTTTTTCTCTCATTTAAAACCCTACTTTCATTGCTGATCTCATTGATCCTTTTGGAAAGATGGGAATAAAATTCTTAGCTTTGTAACTTTTTTCAATGAACAAAGCGGGGTCAGTAGACTTCTAAGTAGTATTCCAATAGCATTAATTTTCGACTTTTCCCAGGAACCTTCCGAACTTATTAATTGGACTTGTCTGCTTTATACCAGACACTAAATGATTACCCACAGTGTTCAGTCTATGAGACCAGTTAGAAAAGATGTGATGACAAATGTACATAGAACGCTTCAAAGTTATTTTTTTGTCAGTATAATCTAATTCTCCTCTCTAAGGCTCCTTTACTTCATTCCAGTCTTTAGCTGATCACCGGTTGCAAAGTTTTGACTGCAGCACAATGGGGTCTATCAATAAATCTAAGACAAACAATTGTTCATTTCATTTAAAAAAAATTCTCTGTGCTCTCTTAAATCTCAATTAAACGATTATTCTGATTCATTTTCCACACGCGAGTATAAAGATTAATTAAAAGTCAACAAAAGCGTTTTTTATGGTCATTTTGAAACATTTCTTTTTTAATTTATTGCCCTGCAGCAACTAATTTTTTCCGTCTACGCCAGAAACCTTACAATAAAAACCAAACTTTTCGCTGTACACTTTCCTTTTTTTTTTTGAATCCTTGTACCTATTTACACATGTGTGTGTGTATTTGCGTGTCAAATTAATTGAGAAAAATTCATATTAATATGTTTTTTTTTGTGTATTTATTCTTTTTGTTTCTAGGTTATAAACGTGTTGCCTGGCCACCCGTGACGGAAGGAAGAACAATCAGGGAATTTACCCCGCAACCATCTCCACAACCTCCATACCAACAAGGACCACAGCCGCAGCAGCAACAACAGCAGCAGCCAAACTATCAACAACCAGGAGCATCCCCAGTTCAGGCATCTAACCAGGTAAATACAATTTTTTATTTTTTTACCCTTGTTGTAGCTCTTATCTTTTTCTGTATCATATTTTCAACTTTTGCTTAAATGTTTCCAGTGTTAAACAAAACAACAACAAAAAAACAAAAAAACTAAAAATTCTACGAATAAGTATCATACAGATGCATATGTGCATAGGACACCAGATAGAGAAGGATGCTAAGTACTCCCGAGGGAGCTTTTCATTAGTCTGTCTGTTTGTATGCACACGTATGCATTTGCATGCAAATAAAGGAACATTTGTGTCACACACATGTTAAAAGCCTAGTATAGCGTAATGTACGAGTACGTACACATACATTTTATTTTTATTTTTTTAGTTTTACTGATGCTATATACTCCTTGTCGTATTTAGTCGGTATGAAGTTATTTCAAATGAAAAAAAAGAAGACTGTATTCCACTTACAGTGTGACTAACAAGGTGGATTTCTTAATACTGTTAAGGATTATCATATCCTTATTCACTAGAACCAATTCCAATTGGACTGTCTTTGGCAGCCGTGAAAGAACCGAGAGATTTTCGCAAATACATGCTTCCTTAACTATTCCTTATTCTTTTTAGGCATTGAGGTTGTCTTATAGTTAGCTGTGTCACACAAATGACTGCTTGTCATCTTGTACATAACTTTTCAACAAGGAATCATGCTTATTTCCAAAAGATATAATCCGACTTCCAATTGAATTCGAGATGAATCAGAATCTCCATCGTTCCTTTTCTTAGATCCTTAACTTTGTTCCATGAAAAAGTAATTGTGAAGAGCAATCATAGCACTCAAATACCTAAAGTACAGCTTTGACTTCATCCTGTGTTCACCAATTGTTAGAGTGAGAGTTTCTATCTTCTTGCCCGCAAGAACCAGTCGCATTATTTCTTTTCCTACTCCGGCTATTTCTTGCCTATGCTTGACAACAATCATCAGAAGCGACTTAGGTCCTTTAAATGCATTTGAATTTGAAAGTAGTAGCGACAGCACTAGGTCAGGTCATTTTCAAACTCTCTCTTAGCTGGTTTCAGAATGATTTTGTAGGCTACATTTAACTTTCTGAATTTGGCTCACAGAGAAAGTCAAATTATTGGTTCAACATCAACTGGAAGCTCAGAAGTGTAATTGGTTACAGTTTTGTACCACTGATGTCAATCAAAAGTAGGATGAAATGTGAATCTGATCTAATGCCTAGTAGGTGTTCCGATAACTGCAGAAAAAACTCCTGAAAACTTGTATCTCCTCTCATTTTTCATAATCGTTAGTCATGATCAACAAATCATTCAGCGCACCACTGCATTCATCGTAAACAATTTCCAAGCATAAATAGTTAAGCTTATTACTTTTTACGTGGGACTACAATAACTTAAGGAATTATTCGAACAAAATTATCATAAATGCGAAAAGTATCTCTTCATTTCTCCATAAATAGTTTCCATCCCCACATGAACACATTTTTCAACTACTGGACGTAATTTTTTCTCAACATGGCGCCAATAATAAATTCAAAATATTCTCTTCACACTGAGGCATTTGTTTATTCTTACACGATATGGTATTTGAGTTGGCATACTTGTATTTCTTGTAAGAAAAACGGGAAAGTAATTAATTTTTCTGGAGTTCAGTGAAAAGTAAACCCGGCTAGCCAATATATCTACGTCGGCAATAATAAAACCTCATGACAAACGATTGCAATAAATTTAAAAAAAAAAAAGAATTCACTTTTCATTCTATTTTTCACTTTCAGTTTTGAATTTTTTTTTTTTTAAACTTTGTGACAGGGAAACACATAAACATGTTTCTATTTAAAGTATATTTCTTTGACGCAAATACATAGCAGCTTGGCAGATCCCGGAAGATCGATGTGGATATAGTCATAGTAGCGATTCGGTTACAGTTTGAATAATAAACCCATATGGTCCCTGACATTCCTTGACATCACATCTCAAATATGAGCATAAGAATAGGTATAGATACATTTATTTATTTTTTTTAGAGCGATCTCTAGAATCTTTTGAATATTGAAAGCATGGTATAGAGCAATATCTTGACATCATTTAAAACCCCTCGTATATAAAGCCTCGTGATGTGTCGACTGCCCATTGGAAGGGTAATATAACAACCGACTTAAAATACAGTGCTTTGTTTATATCCTGACGATAGAAAATAGATTGTCATGCTTTTCGATTGCCAGGCTGTGATAAAAGTTCAAGACTTGCCTGGAGTTGCCTAAATATCCTCAAACAGTTAGCTCTATGCAAAAACATTGCCATCTATTTGGCCGATAATCCTGTCGAAAAAAAGACCTTCACCAGCCTCTTTAGACTCATTTCCCTTCTGTGGCTTATCCACATTAAATCGAAGCTCAACTTATGAAAGGACAAAAACAAGCTCTCAAAGTGGAACTCGAATATAAGACTTCGGCGATCTAGTAAGTTAATTTGCCCCACAAACAACAATAAAAATCCAAAAATGTTCGCTCTAAGTAAACGCAGTCCTATACTCCTCCTGAGACTCCTCATCGAACATTTCCTACTTAAGTAGCATTAAGTTTTACGGATATGTGCCATATCTACTTGAAAGATCAAGAAAATGTGGTGCATTCAGCAGGGGATTCATTCAACTATTCATCCGCAAGCATAATCCTAAGGTTCCTCCATGACCAAGATCGTGGTAAGAATTATAATATTTTCTAGTAGTAGGAAACTTTAATCTGTCCTAGCGGTAGAGTTTTTTTTTTTAATGAAAAGGAGATTTCCAAATCCCAGGAGCACTCAAACTCGTTCCGGTCCATTGTACTCCTAGGCAGAAACCCCTTTTTGGTGCAGTGGTTTGAGAAACTCAGATTTTGTTCGTTTCTCTTTTTATTTTGCTGTTCCCTGACCGGGCTCGAACCTGCACAAGTCAGGTCACGAGCGAACACACTATCGACTGAACCATCGCCTCCCTTAGCGTTAGAGTGCTTAAAGCTCCAAATTATGCTTGATCTATATGTAAGGCAAACACTTGCCGACATTCGACGTGCACTTCTATTGAATTTGCCTCATGATTGACTTAAGAATTGAACCGACTAAGGCAAAGATAATCCAGGGCTCTTTCTAGATCTTTCAAATAACATCACTTGTTTAAATTTCGTTGCATGAAAAATATACTTATTGCAATGGATCCTGTGCCAAGATGTTACTGATATCATCTGCATTACCCAGCAAGTAGAATGACATTTGGAAAATGCTGCCTCTTGTGTCCAACTTAGCTCTGTGCACTCTCCAGCATGCGATTTAAGAAATCAAATGATTGCACATATTCTTTCTCCGAAGAAGTGTTCCTAAGTTACAAAATGCATATATACAGCGAGTTTTGCATCATAGTGCGACATTATTGGATCAGTATTTACAGGATCCTTCATTCGATCACCTTTTTCAGCATCTAGCGACGGATATAAGTATATTCGCCCTTGAAGTCGATACAAAGATGCTGCATCTCAACTAAAGATTCGGTAGTCTTTACCTTAGTGAAAATCTGAACGATATACCAGACCAAGATTTCTCAGAAACTTTTCCTCCTCCATCCAAATCCGTGACTAAACTATCTGCACTATTGTGCAAAACTTAAAGTGAGGACGATTTCAACAGGCAGACTGACTGGACAAATATTACATGCACACATTAAAGCATACATCCCATCAGTACCTGAGATCTGTGTGCTGGTACAAAGGATTATTCCACAGTCAATTAACAATAAAATGGACCACAAACCACTGAGTTAAATTAAAAAGTCAATTCTTCTCGGTACAAAAAAAAACCAAAAATATAAAGGTCGGTCTCAGTGCCTCCCCAACATCACTCTACAAGACCCGCACGTTTCCAAACCAAACCCGGTTTTGTTTTTTTTTTTTTTTTTTTGCATTTAAATTAACTTAACGAGATTGGTAAACGTTATTCCAGAAAATTGTCCAACTATATCAACCCTCTGCAGTCCAATGTGCACTTTATGCATACGGACGTAACGTTCCATGAATAGGATTGTTGGATATGTGGAATTGCTATTATTTTAACTCGGTCCTCCTTTCTCTCTTCTCTCTCGGTTGGAGAGTGAATAAACCACCGGTAACGGTACCGGCACGTTGCACCAAAATGAAAATATCAAAAATTCAACAATATTAATGTGAATTATATTTTATTTTTGCAATAAAATTGCAATTTTTCATGCATAAATCCGTTGTGTCCACGTTTTGGAGTCCTCATCAACTTGGCCCTCGAATAAATTACCCAAGACAGCCATAATGCACGTGTGTACTCGTATGTATACGAATATTGCATGGACATTTTCCATTGTCCTGACACCACCTGAAAAGAGAAAACAAAAATGTACACATGCATCTAGATAAAACATAAAGCATGTGAGATATTATGTGGACTCGTTCATTTTATTTCAATTATTCTGGCCAAGGACAAAGAAAGTGATCTGTCATGTCTGCTCATTAAAAAATGTTGCGTTGAACTTTAACATCCATACATATGTACATACGTGTGTGTATTAATGTAACAACCAACTCGTTGGTTCTCCTCCATTATTCTGATCTTTATTCGTGATGAAGTATTTTCTGAATACAAATAAAAAGTTAAATAATATAGTGATTGTTATAAAAAAGTAAAAAAAAAATAAAAATATTAATTGAAATTCTAGGGAAAATTAAGTTAACCTACAGCGACGTACAGCGTCATGTACGTTGGTCAATACCGTTGACATAAAGATTGACCATTTGTGTAGCATTTTCCATGACTTTTTGCACGACTTCTGGGCCCTTCATTGACATCAGTCTCTTCTGTTGTCCCAGAGAAAATAAAGTCAGATGATTCTACTGAATATGAGTGGTGCTCCGTGCTTGCTAGAACTACAGGGTGGGCCAACTTAAACTGACTGATGTACAATACATATAACTTTAGTCGCCATCAAATTTGGGCATATCGTAGGCCTTATTCTGCACCCTGTGGTTGTAATTTTTAGACCAATTGAATTTTGTATGCAAACATTTTCAGATCAAGCTTCAAAATCCGTCCTAGTGATGCTTTGGAGATGCCCAAGCACAAGACATCGATAGATATTGGTTGACGCCTTGTCGTACAGCCTCCATGGCTTCATAGCGAACAGGTCAATGAACATTCGGTTGTAGCTGATCTCCTATCCTCAACACGGGTGTTGCAACATTAAAATGCAGACGGTATTTTGGTCGCCGTGGCTTAGTGGAAAGAACGTTTGAATGGTGAACAAGGGGACACAAGTTCGAGCATCAACAACATCCGAAAGTTTTGACGGCACCAACTCTTGGCAGGCAATGACAAACCTCCTCAATCCGCCGTTCACAATAAGCAATAAAACTGTACGTTCCTTCCACTCGTTTGAAGAACATGCATGATTGTGAGAAGCTAGGACCTGGTTCTTATGAGCCGTAGCGGTGTTTCAGATCAAAATGGCCGCAATTATTTTTCTGATGCAACAGTTTCTTTTTCGTTAGAAACTCATTTTTTTATACTGTGTTCTCTGCTCTTTTTGAAACGGTCAAACATTGGACCCAAATTCTTGTCCTCTCCAACTCTCGTGGTTATAATGAGACAGCCATACCGTCAATCAAGAACAGACAAAGCATTCGAAACATCTAAAACCTTCGTACATTCCTAATCTGAGCTATCTTGAATGAGAGATTTCTGCAAATAGTGAAAGGCAGTTCGGAATTACCCAAATGATAAACATTTATTCGAAGCTCTGTAAGGTTGTAAAACTTGGTTAGTAAGGCCTAGTCTTTATTTCCTGGCTTCGCCCTTTGCCTTTCATTATCTCCACCAAGGTTTCCTTTAAATTCAATAAAATTTGCCTAAATTTTCATACAAAGTAGACAGACAGATCTTTGAGCAATGTTCTCTTAGCGGAGAAAGGTTTGGTAAAATTGATCCTGGTTTTCCCTCATCATGTCATCAGACAACAAATTGTCAAACATAAGTTCGACGGTTAAAATTGTCAAAAGACCCTTCAACGTGTGGAGTTATCAATGACTGACTCACCTTTCCTTTTCCTATTCCAGTTCTGTCTTTTCTACAGTCTTCTGTTCGCCGCCTGTGACGAAAGCATGTGATTTGTGATTAAACCTTGATCTATTTGTAATATTGGACAGTGAACAACACATGTTCCTCGTCTTTACGCTGTAAATTGGCCGGTATGCCTTAAAAACACCAAAGTCTCAGCAGCAGTTGGCCCAAGTAAAAGTCCATTTTGACATGTCAGCGATTTATCCAAGTTCTTACGTTGCAACTCTTCTGCCAGGATATTGATTGAAGCCATTTCTGCAGTGATGCTAAAAAGCCGGTACACAAAATGATTTTCTTATGCATAACCATCAAGGACTTAATCCATAGTAACCATGCTGTACGCATGCGTCTATGTCAGCTGGGCTACATTTTCTTCTACGAATGACTTTTTCAATCATTAAGGGCACTTCTTTCTAAATCTAGAGCTGATTTGGAGACTTTTGGTCTGACTTTGTATATCTGGTAGGTTCACAGACAATTTTACTTATCCCTCGAAGTTCCTTAGAATATGCACTGAAGTTTACTAAATAATACTATGGTTCTGCTTCTCGTTACTTACACTGTCCTGTAAGGAAACTTATTTGTACATGCAGCCTATTTTTGTTTTGCAAGCTTTATCCACAATTAAGGTATTTTTGTTATACCTTACTTCTTCAACTTTTCTTGGATGCATCTTACGTTGCTTGGTTCTATGAACCAGGTTGTCGCCGATATTCTACACCAGCATATCGGTCATCTTGTTACCTTCTGCTTTAAAATGGTCTCGCTCCCAGTGTAGATGGTTAAGTTTATTTTAGAACTGTTTAAGAAGAAACTCAGTTTCTGTTAGCTTAGCCATCTCTTCCGATCACCCTTATTTTACAAGGAAAAAGCTCGTCTCAGATGCCTCTGGTCTTATTTGTATCCAATTTACCTACATATCAGTGAAATCAGTGAAATCGTAGGTTTAGTCTTTTTTTGTTACTTAATTACGTAACAAGATTCTTGATGAAACTATATTTCCAGCAAAACTTGTTTTTTCGGAGGCTGAGTCTTGTTTCCTAAATCCGATGCTTTTTCTGTTCCTTCATATTTGTTTCTTTAGTAAGGAGGATTATCTCTACAGCCCTGCCCTTTGAATTTTCCCAACGCTTTCGTTTAGTTCTCTTTCTCTAGGCCTTCTAGGCCTTCCATGTTTTTAATCGATCGATGTTTGCTATCGTGAATGATTTCTTAAATGCATGAGCTCATCTTTTCCGTAGCATAAGTTATGTCAGCCGAAGAGATTATATGAGGTCTTTAAAATTGTGTTCTAAGCTGGCATCATTCGTTTGAAGTCCTCTTAAGCCGTAACTTGTTAGCTCAGCAAATGGTTCATCAACTTCAGGGCTTGATAGGACCCACACCTTAGCATAGTTTCATGTTGTAACATCTTGTAAGCTTAGCAAGGTGTTTTTCCACTTCTAGGCTTGATACGACCCTTCACTTAGCATAGCCTCATGTTGTAACATCTTCATTTTCTAGTTTTTTCATGGTCGATTTCTATTGCAAAAATCTCCTTATACTTCCTTGGTATCTTGTCCTTTTTTCTAGTCTGTCACCTAATTTAATTCAATCTCAGTAGATCGGCAAAAGCATCCATTCCATGAGTTAAAGGTAGACACCACTCACTGTTGTACCCTATCCCTGAATGGTTGGTTAATAATAAATAAAATACAAATGTAACATAACTTTTAAGTAAAATGAATTCACATCCGTAAATGGAATGAGTTAGCAGCATGTTTACATGCTGCGTCCTGGCGTTAAATTAAATATAAAAAAAATAAATAAAAAATTAAATCCTTTCCAAAGTAACAACAATTGCTCCACACTCTACTTTCATTCCAAAGAGGATGTAAAGTTTTGTAAATTTGTATTATTACATTTGTGTAGCTTCATGGTGTAGATATGCAAGTAGATGTATGTATGCGTATGTACTTTCTGTTATGGATATTTCCTGTTGGCCGCCATGAAAAAATAAAAAAAAGATATTGCCAGCGAATGAATCGGAAATGCAAAAACGCATAGTAGACTGGGCAAAAATGCAATTAATCGTTTATTATTATGATTGTACCACGTTTCGGATGAGTATTTGTGTTGGGGGATTTCCTCGAAGGATAACGACCGACTTATAACGATGCAGGAGGACTTGCTATTTTTTATTTTGAATTGGGGGGACGGCTTAATTCAAGTTGAGCGGTTTAATGCATTTATTGTTTTTTTTTTTTTTTTCTTAATATGAATTGCCATGATCTGTCATCTGACCTCATATGGTCACGAGGAAGTCAGGTGTGTAATCAATATAAATGTGTTTTAACATACAACATAACATCATGTATTAAAAAGGATAATACACGCTGTCGAATAGGAAGGGAAAAATGTTAATTTAAAAAAGTTTTACCGATTTAAATGGATTTTTTTTTAAATTACTGCTTATCGGAAGAATCGCTCTTTAATCGGCTTTTGAAATTATTGAAAAGATGGTGTGAATTGACATGGAATTTATTGGTCCTTTCCAGGATTTGACGTACGCCACACTAGTATTTGTTAATAAGTGTGTTGCCAAATATCTTAGGAGCTTTGATAGTTATTATAGGACGGGGTATATTGCAGCTAATAATTCACTTGTTAGGCCATTCACCAAAACTTGGTTGGTAATTTGGTGCTTGCTGCCTATTAAAATTGATTCATATCTCCACAGGTCTTAGTACCAAATCGGATGGTAAGAGGACATTAGATGGAAAAATATGGATCTTCAAGTCAGGGTAGAATAGATGGAACTTACGCAAAATATTGTAGAAACGAACGGCACAAGCTTGTCAATGAAGTTCTGAACTTTCAAATTTAAAATTACCTTCGCAAAAAATCCGCAAGTAAACTATCAGAACTAAGGGTTTTTTGGTTTCCAGCTCCTTGATAACGCAGCCACCTTCTTCCAAATTAGAAAAAGAAATTCCTTCCTCAACTATCATTCTCTATATTATGATGCCATTTTATGAGGCTATAGCTCCTTCGAAACATCTACCTCTGTCTGAAAATTCATAACCTGGCATTCTCCATTATTTTCAAGAGTCTTTGCGCCAAAAGCCGAATCCTTATTGCTTGGCATAAAACCGATATATCTATTTGCGATCGCAGTCTTCCACATCATTGAACTGGAAGACGAAGAACCTCTCTTTTCTTTGCAGAATTGTTGCTTTTTTTACACATTTTGTCTCGATCTTCAACCTCGCTGCCAGTTTGCTGGTTCTGGGACCCTTTTTTGGAGTTATACCAAGGGTGTGACCAAAAATTGTCAATGCTACTTCTGGTCATTTGAGTTTCTCGATTCGACGCTCACTGTTATCACTGTGCTCAGCACTCAGCATACTTAGGCACTCGATGTAGAGTCGTGCGCTTAATACAACTCGTAGAGTTCGCCATTGTATCTTCCTCTCTATTCGCCCTCTTTGCACGAAATAATTTGTTCTCTCGAATAAGCTCAATATCTGCTTTCCTTTTTTCTTTGCACCTTATAATAGAACTGGTAAGATCAGCGAAATTCTTCGTCTAATTTCCGTGACAGTATCAATTGTCGAGTTAATGTTTACTCCAAGGTTAACTCTTTAAAAACATCGAAGTTGTAGTAGTCTACAGTGACCTCGTTCTGTCCTATGATGACTGATGCTACGTTATATGTTCACAACATTTTCTTAATGATGGCCTCATTCACTTTTGCCGAGAAAGCCTCTATGATGCCAGTCTGGAAGCTTTCAATGAAGGCAATGTCATTTGGAGATCGCAGCGGCTGGATAAAACAATTCTATGACATGTAGTGCCTTCCTTTCAGTGCCATCTGGTGCGGGAGTAACCAAATTAAAGAAATTACGAAAAAGCACGTCACCTTACCAAAATCTAGTACATGGCTAGAATAGCTCCGATTACGTGTTTCTAAATTGCAAGGTATACCGCATATTTTCCAGTTTTTGTTTTTTGGTGGATGACGAATTCAACCATCGCTTTATAGTGTTCCATGTGAAGAATGTTGTCATAAGCGACTTCAAAGTCGATGAGATGGTAAATTTCGAAATGTTATTCTACAGTCTATTCCAGGATTTATCTTAAATAGTACGAACACTTGATCTATAGCCAGTTTGTCGGGCTGGCCGATAATGTGTGATGCAAAACGGCTAAGGGTGTTCACAAAGTACGATGGACAGAATTGAATACACTGAACAGGGATATGCTTCTATAGCTCTTACGAAGCGCAGGAACACAGGGCCCTTAATATCCATCTTGAAACAGCCTCCGTATGCATCGTAAGGGATAATGTCTACTGACTCGCAGTAATATCAGTCTTAAAACAGCGTCAAGACATAGTCCAGTTCTTGAGTTGCAAAAACATACATTCCAGAAGCATTCTTAAACATTGCGGGGCAAATCGAAACACTCATGCTGGTTTTGTTCCTGGGTACACTGTATACACCTCCCCTTTTTAGCTCGCACAAACTTTATGAATGTTAGGAACGCATCCAACCAATATTTTACTTTACTTTTTAATTCCTTGCATCGTAAACCTCCCCCACTGACGTTTATCGCATCCTTTATACGAAGGAATTTTATTTATCATGAACAAATGCAATCAACACATAAAGTTACACGAAGGAGCAGGGAGCACCCTTCAAATTGCCTATGTGGTATCCTTTTTTTTTTTTTTGTGGGTGTGCCTATAGTAAACAGTTGCTGCAGGATAAAACGGATAAAACAGTTTATAGCATGCCTTTGAAAATTATTACAGTTATTATGTTCATTATGATTATGGTTATCATTGTCTGCGATTTTTATCGCTTGTTGCCTGTGCTCCGCGGGCTCTACGGCCTACTATTGCCTGCTGCCAGAACCAGTGTTAAAGGAGCTCAACCTAAGCTACTGAGCATGCAGTGCGAAAGAAAGCTTCTTAATGCATTTTAATAAAGTTCCATAGCAAGGATTCGGATTTTTTTTATTTTTTCCTTTTTTTTTTTTGTTCCTTTGCTCCAATGGCTTCCTGTTGGTAGTGGTTTGTTTATTTTTTTTTAAACTTTTATAGAAAATTATAAGGAACCAAATTTCCATTGTTATCATGAAGGTTTACGAGTCTGCAAGTGTGTATAAGGGTGCACACAATGTGTGAAATGTGTACGAGTATATCGTTCGTTTCTATTTACTTTTCGACATGTAGCACGCGATTTTAATTTCATGCGTTTTTCTTTTTTTTTTCCTCCATTCGCGTTTGTTTTTATGTTCTCAAGTAATAATTTCTTTTTACGATTTTTTCCATCAACATTATAATCGACGTGGCCATCATCATCATCATCGTAACATAATCATTGCCATCAGTGAGCCCGCCATCATTTTTTTGCTTGTGGCCGTGTCTTTATATTTCATTTTGACAGGAAGCTAGCTGTTGGCACATATAATTTTTTTTTTTACTCTTTTATTTCCTGTTTCTCAACGGAGAATAAGTAAATATTATTCGACATATGCCTGACAGATATATTGACACAATAAAACGACCATTGTTCTGTTTATTGTTTAATTAAATTTTGTGCATGTGCAGAGAGGGAACGTTTTTCGAGGAGGAAACAGGATACAAAAACGGCGTGTTGTTTACATACAATAATTAGACAATGAAAGTTATTTAAAAATTAAAATCCATTAACAACGAACATGGTCACACAATTAGGGTGAAGTGAAACTGAAGATATGAATTGGTGAAGCAGACGAGTGACATGTTGAGTGTGTGGAACACTTGTTAACGTGTCAGGATTTTTAAATGTATTATGTAATGCTTTTCAGGTGGAATTCCATGTTTCCACAAAATTCACTATGTTTCTGTTGCGACTTTCCAACAAGTTCATCACATGTTGGTGAAAAAATATTTTGTTTTTTTGGATAAAAATTGAATTTATAAATTTGTTTAAGGCAGACAACTTGTCAATCAACGGCTATTTCATTCAAATTTGTTCTTTTTTTAATCCTGATCTGGTAGTTGGGCGAAATAAATTGTGTTAATTCAAAACATATCCTGATGAAATGGGTATTGAATTTTTTCGGGGGATTTTGTCTGTCAGTTTTAATGCAAATTTCGTTAGAATTGCTTTGTTTTGGAAAATGAACGGAATAAATTGACATGGCGATAGTGATAGTCATTTGGAAAGTTCTTTTGCAATCCCATAGATGAAAATTTGAGAAAAGTGTTTAGAGGAGCTCATATGTAAAACGTGTCAAAGTCTTTTATGGAAAAATGATTGTCATTAGTCTTCAATTTACATGCTCATGTCAACTTTCTAGATAAGTCCAATCATCTTGTTGCATACTTTGCAGCTAGCTGTATGCTTTCAGATTGCCTCACCCAGTAATTAAGAGCATTAAATGCTTCATGAGAAAGCACCCTTTTGGCACTCGTGCTGCTTGCTATCACGGAAATTTGAAGAAGACATAATCGACGCCTCTTCAAGAACTCTCTAGAACTCTGGCTCTACAGTAAATACAATTCACTATGCGTTCAGTTTAAAAAGGTCCATCGGTCCTTTTTCAAAGCCTTATTGTGTGGTTTTTTATGTTCCTTCGGAATTATCGCAACCATGTACTCGATGACCAATATTTGGTCAAACGCAGCCACCCTACGTGTAAAAAAATCTTGGATTGAATAAATCCAGTCCAGATGGAGCCCCTACTTACTTACTTAAGGTGGCGCTACAGTCCGGGGTGTACCTGGGCTTCAACCAACAAGCGTCTCCAGCCAGCTCGATCTTTAGCTAGCTGCCTCCAGTTTCGCACGCTAAGTTGGTTGAGGTCCTCTTCAACTTGCGTGCGCCACCTGAGTCGCGGTCAATCCGTCCGTATCCGAGGCTTGTTGTTGCTTCGTAAGTATGGTTTTTTTCCATGGCCGGGCAGTTACCCCGGTGGCACAACCACCAACCTGGAGAGCCAGTTTCATTATAGAAACCCCTAGGACCAGGGGTCGGTTAGACCGCAGCCAGTAACCCATTCGGGGATGTGAGCGCTGCCGTTGGCCCATTAAGGGCTCATCCGCTACCATCTCTTTTCCAAAACCCTGATTTAGTCTCGGAAATTCTTACCGGCCTGAGCTCCAAATATGTCGGAGTAGCCTGGATAAGGTTTTATTTGAGATGGAGCCCTATAAAGGATTAATTAATTAAACTACAACTACAAATACTTGGCGTGGCATCTAGTAGAGAACCAAGGCCTTAATTTTTGCAACCATTCATTGACGAATCCAGAAACCCTCTCATGACAAATTCTAAACTCTGAAGTTTGTAATTGCCTGTCGAGAGGTGAGGCTACGAATAAATTTGTTAGTTGTTCGGCCAAGACTCGAGCCTGTTTCAGCTCGCTTAACATTCAAACGCATTACCAAAAAGCCATGACGACCATGTATTGCATGCTCCTTGAAGAAGTGACTACTGTAAGTAGCAGCCGTCAGGAACTAGCCAAAGAGTTCCCGCTGAGTGCTGCTGAATGGGATGGCTAAAAAGGAGAATGAAAGGAGAATGAATAAAGTCTTATTTCGACTCCTTTCTTATGAGCATATTAAGTTCTTCTGGGGTATGAATTACAGTAAGAATGCAGTTTTAGCAGACTTGCTACTTCGGTAAGGATCTAAAGGGATGAAATTTAGCATCATCCTCCAATCATGATGTGAAAATCGAGCTCTGAGATCTTTGTCAGACTAGAAAAGTAGCATCTCTTCTTAGGAGTCTTTCACCAGACCATTCTGCCTAAGATTAGTTCCACAACCGCCTTTGTGACCGTCGTCATAAGGCACATAATTAAGGCCCACGCTCATATTAACGAGAATTTTAAGAACGAAAAATGTTAGGCAGCTAGTAATGTAGGTAGTCCTTAGCAGCTGGGCGGGTAGATTTCCCCACTTTTATGCTTTCAATGTTAAGGTTGCTCCCAAGAATCGAATGCGTCGACAGGCCAAACTTTATTTGGTAAATATATGAATACTTGATCTCTAGATATGTGGATAGTAAATCAACCACTTGAGTACACAGAAGTGTGTAAGTGTGAATTATTCTTAAATTCAGTGCAATTCTCCATCAAAAAGTTCAATATTTTACCTATGTACCTTGTATCTTCCCTCCCAATGTGTATATAGTAACTACGAAACAATTTTATTAACTATGTAAATTTTGTTATATAGTAAGTATGTATAAGCTTCCGCACTTAACGCTGAGTACCAACTTAAATATCACTTCTGGAACTTGTACATAAAAAATTATAAATTTCTGATTGTTGTAAAATGTATATTACAATTACCACGACTGTTATGTAACCATTTCTAAAGTTATTCACACCTCACACACACAACATCAAAATGAATAACACTTAAAATTAACAACAATAAAATCAAATACAACAGTCAAGGCTATCAGGGTTCCAAGAGAAACATAAACTTAATAAGTAAAACAATTTATATTCCCGCTGCTTAAATGTGGTGTCACCTTCAACTGTGTTCAAATGTCACTATGTCGCAGAAGCAAAAACAAAAAACACGTCAAGAAAAAAACAAAAAGTCGAAAAAAATCATTTTCCCCATATTTCACAGGGTGGTCATTACATTCAATCCCAGCCGAATTATCAATCTTCATATCCAAATCAACAACAACAACAACAGGAACAACCATCACCAAAACAGGAACCCTACTATTTGCAGCAGAGATCCCCCCAACCATCATCAGTGGCTAGTAAGCCCAGTTCCACTGTAACCTTTTCGGGTGGAGTCGCTCAACCGGTTTACAATACACCAAAACCCACTCCCCAAGCACAATACCAGTATCCTCCTCAATCCCAACCACAACAACAACAGCAACAGCTGTACCAACCACCCCTATCCCCGGAACCACAACAACAATACTACCAACAACAACAATATCAGCCCCAAGCCAATTATCCTCCACAGCAGGGCGGCCATCAACAACTTGATGAACCATCTCGTGGCCGTTGGGGTCACGTAGCCTCACCAATACCCCAGCGTTCTGGTTATGTTCAGAATTATCAATCGCCATTGGCTAGCCCGGCTGTCCATCCGCCATTTAGCTCAGAACCGCAGTATGGACCCCCACAGCAGCAGGTACCGCCACCAAAGTGCAAGTTGTTCTGCACGAAAGTGTTTCTGGAAATTTTCTAGCGCGCCATAGACAAACAAAAGACAAAAAAAAAGCTTTGCCAGATGACGGGAAGTTGTCCTTCCCCATAGTTGCTTCTAATCGTAGACGCTCGTACCTCCAACTAATCAAACAACCCTATTCCAAGTTTGAAAACTTACCCAAAACTGCTCGACTAACCGCTAAGAAACGCTGCGCATTGCTCGCTCGTTTTGACTCTTTAACTACCGACACTAATCCCTGTATAAATGAAATTCAAAATCAATCTTATTTGTTACACTACTAAGCCAATTGTTTATATCTTTGTTTTGTTTCGTCTATATCCACCGTCAACACTACCCATCATCACCACCACCACCAACCCTTTGCACCAAACAAATCCATTTTCATCCGCATACATAAAACATACGAACATATTATGTACACATATAGAACATTTATGGGGCAACATCTGTACCACAAGTGAATCAGAGTTACGATCGCCAACCATCCTACGGACCTCCTCAACAGCAGCGACCAGTTGCTCCTGCTCCTATTGCTCCTGCTACTGCTGCCCCACAGCAGTACTATCAGGCGCATCAACAACCCCAACCGCAGCAATATAGTCAGACATCTCAACCAATTGACAACCAATATAATTACTATTCACAGCCCGAGCCGCAGCAACAACAACACCAACAGTTACAGCAGCAGCAACACTACCGCGGTGAGAGTCCTGGCATAATAACTTTGCGCAAGGAAGCCCCGATCACCCAGCAACCAGCTCCGGTTTACGCGTCGCAACCAGCCGCCGCCAGCTTCGCAGGTGAGTAGATACTAATGAGGTGTCAAAATATATTTAAAAATAAAAGTTACGTATACGTCACCGAGATTTTGTGAACATTTTATAGTTGGTCGATAAACCTACATCCTTTGGCCTAGATTAAAATAGATTTTTGATGATAGTTTGAGGCGAGGAAGAGACCTTTCGTTTTGATGAAACAGGAATTACCAACTATTTCCATTGCCTTGGCATTCTTGATATACTCCTGAATGCATACATTCAAACACGAAACATAAAAAGCGAGCTCTAAAGACACTGTTTGCTTTTTTTTGAATGGCAATCGACTGACTCAAGTCACTAAACTAATTTTCTGCTGCTTGAGCCGCATATTGCCCAACCTAAGCTCCAACTCGTGTATGGTAATTGTCATTCCAAGCACCTAAAGCACCAGCACCAGGATTCAATCGTTAACAGTTTTTTCTCGACATGGGATTTGGGATTCATGTTTTGCTGTCATATACAGAACCCTATTGCTTGTGGTAGCATACCTCCATTAAGAGATGCAGAACAACCTAAATACTTATCTGCCCTAGATACTTCTTCTAAATAATCCTCTCCATACATTTCTTTCTGAAGCCGAACTTAGCTTCTTCAAAAAAAGCTGAGAAAATGCTCCGTGCTGTCTGATATTTCTAAATAGGATATGCACATTGTCTCCTTAAAAAAACTCGGAAAGTCCGATCAAAACAGCATTTTGTTACGTGTAAACATATTCTCAAGCTGGAAGCAATGAAGCATAAACAACCATAGATTGTAGGAACGTACAACGTGCTAAATCTCCAGGCAAGTCTGGTATCGACTACATCAGAAGCAATTCAATGAGTTGATCCTCCTAAAGCGATCATAAGTCAGTACAGTTGTCTGTATCTTCATACAACACTGTCTGATTGGCCTACACCTCAAAAAGTTAGAACTCTGCGTGTCCTAGAAATCGTTGAATCTGTTTCGTCAAAGCCCGTCAACGCAAACAGGACTGAATATTCAACGAAAAATTGTTTGCTCAAAACGACCAAGGGTATCTTCATCCGTCTTCGAAAAGGCCATGCCTCTGCACCATCGAGTTGGAGTGAAATGATAAGGGTCTTCTATGGAATCTCCTTAGTTGTTTCGAATAGGGATTTACTTATCAGTTCCCTTTCCAGCTTAAAGAAACAAAAATTGGAAAAGTATTCTTCTTTTGATTTTTGGTGAGATATCGATGTAGACAAAGTTCCAGGCTTTTTCCTTAGAGCTATCTACCTGTTTTTCCTAGCGTCTTTCAGGCGGAATTACATGCCATCGATACCTGCGCCACTATTATTCTCAACTCCGGCATAAAGGGAGTAGCCATCAATATATTCACCGATAGCCAAGCAGCGCTAAAAGCACTGAGTTCCCATTACTTTAACTCAAAAGCCGTACTGAGCTGCGTCAATACTCTCCAAAGCGAAATAAAGCCAAGCTCTGGCGGGTACCAGGACATTGAGGACTTGCCAGGATAGACTCTTCAGAAAGGTACAAAGGTGCCGAACCCTTCTGCGGCATCCGTACTTCCGCATTCAGAATGAGGCTGGACAGCTGGGAAAAACGAAACTTCATATCCTACTAGAACAACACTCAAGGACTCAGACAGGCTAAAAGAGCCATCCGACCCCTGAACAAAACCACTAAAAATTTTCTCAACCATAAAAGAGACGATATCAGAAGACTTGTAGACTTGTCACTGTAGCCTCAGATATCACTTCCATAAACTAAATATAGTTCAGGAATCTGAATGCAGACTCTGCCTAGAGGAAGACGAATCAGCTGAACAGGTAATATGTGAGTGCGTAGTTATCTGTAGGGTCAGGGAACGCTTTCTCCAGAAAGAATTCCTAACACCGGAGGACATTCATAATGCCTCGACTGGAGATATCATCAACTTCACTAGGAAGATAGAGGATCTCCTTGTCTAACTGGCTTCAGGTACAATAGATCTTTTAGGTCGCAGTGCCATATGCGTCGCAGAGCCTTGGTTTTATCCTCCCGCTAACCTCAATAGTCGCGAACATACTAGTAGCAGCTTATTGAGTTCTGTCAATGACATCAACATCAATAGCCACACGTTATTGTATTGAGTTTTGAAATGTGTTAAGAGAGCTCCATCCATTATGATTGCAACAATGTCCCAACCTACTTCCGCCAGTTTGTCTGTGGTGAAGTTCTATCTCTTTTTCTCCTCCAGCAGATATTATGGAAATACCTTCGATCCCTGTGGAGATAGGCCCAAAAACACCCATGGGCTTTTAGCAGTTGCTTCACATATCAGTTTAGCTCTCCATATCTTTGGTTAATCTGTGCTATCAGATTAGTGCCTCTTAGCGGACATACAAAGACTACGTGTCATATGTTTGATCGTCCGACTAAGCCAATTATTATTCTTTTCTCCTTCTTAACTCGCATCAAGAAACTATGTTTGATTGGATTAGAGATCTGCCGATGCCTTCAAATCATTAATATGGCGCAATGATATGTAAAATTAAAGGTAACCTCCTCCATATTGGAATCACAACATCCTCTACAGACGTTGTTATTCTTTTCACCTATTTTCACTGTCAAAAATCATAACTCGAAATATTGTTCATTTTTTAATTTGATAGGAGGCGCAACAATGCGTGGGGATCTTAAATGGCCACCACCAGAATACAAGGAGGCGGCAGCGGTTGAAAATGAAGAAAGGCGTAGAGTAGCCCAGGGACCAGCGACCCGGCCAAGGCGCATCAATAAGGTACATAAGCTTTAAATAAATATATTCATAATTATTAAATCCTTCACTTTTAGGACTATACACAGTTCTTCGCCAAGAATGCCCTCAGCCATCACTATCCGAGCTACAAAGTTCCACCGGGCACTCAACACATGTATGGCACCTATTAAACGGACAACGATTATGGACGATTTTTACATATCTATCTAACTAACAACAACAAAAAAACAAAAAGAAAACGAAAAACTAACCAAAATATGCATAAAGAAAGAGAAAAAAAAATAAACAAAAAAAATAAGTAGAAATCCTTTACTAATCCACTAACATTTTTCGATAATTACTCTTTTTTCTAATAAACAGTAAAATGTACTATTGGACATAAGCAACAACAAAAAACAAAAGACACTATTGCTTGTTGTACTAACTTGTACCATCTAGAAGTGGGTAACACTATATTTCTTTACAAGGATCTCGATAATTCCGCTTCTCATCACGGTAATTCTATAAAAAGTAAGAACATCTACAAAAAAGTAAGCGCAACTATCGACGTCCTTTAAATTAATATAACCCAAAAGCTTCTTGATTACGCAACACAAGTACAACACTCAATCGTAGTCATTCAACAACAGCACATAATGTATCTTGATGAACTAAAACTTTTTTCATATAAAAAACAATTTATATATAAATATATTTATATTCATATTTATTTATTATATTTTAACCACGAGTATATATATTTTTTTTCGAGTGTATTTTACTAATTTGTTTGTTATATTATTTTATTGTTGCATGATAGAAAAAAAAAATAATTATAAAAAAAACCAAAAAAAAAATGTATGCTTATGTAAACAACAAAAAACAAAACGAATAACTAATCTAACGAGCTTTAAACAAAATAGAAAACAAAACGAATTAACCAAATGTAGTAAAACATAAAAAAAAGAAGAAAAGAAAAAAACAATTTTAAATAATATAAACAAAAAGAAAAATGCTTATTGATAGCCCTTTTTGCTGACACCTTAATTAGCACCAATACAACGAACTAGATCCTAGTTGACAAACTAGTTAGACAAAAGGATGAATCAATAAAGAATTGTAAAGCAATTTACAGTATTTTAACATCGATTTCGAATGAATTGTTCTTTTTTTTTTTTTGTTATATTATGTTTTTTTTTTTTTGAAAGAAAAAAGTTTTTTTTTTAAACTCGAAACGAAAAGAAAAACTTTCTACATTTTATTGAAATTTTTTGAGATTTTTTTTTTACATACGATATAGCGAATATCCATCTAAAACTATAGTATTGGGGAGTTGAGTTATTAAAAACTGAAAGAAAAAAAAAACTCTCTTGTTTGTTAAGTTGGCGGTTTTTTTTTTTTTGAAAAATATTATTTAAATGGTTGAGGATACCTACTGACAAACCCTTTTCCTTGCCCCAAAAAACCAACAGAAAAAAAAACCGAAGGAAACGGGAACTTATACACTTTTTATATAGATAGAAATATATATATTTTTATTTTTATTTTTATTTTTTTGTTTTGAGAGAGAGTTAGATAGTAAAGACGATAATAAGAGCTTGTGCCATTTTGAGTTTAATTCAAAATAAAAGCAAACATCACGAAATCATATAAAATAGAAAATAAACTAATTAATGCAAATATATACTGTTTCAAGGATCGATACACCTATATCCTGTAATAACACCTTTGTAATAAATATCTGTTGTTCTTTATTGTAATAAATGTGAAGTTGTAAGCTGGAAAGATACTTTTGTTTAAATTTTATTGTTACTGACATAAGCTCTTATACTAAAAAGTATAAAACTGATTTCCAATTCTAACTTGAAACACTTTCGAATTGAATGCGGAAAAAGAGTGAAGCTAATGGCATCTCCTGAAGCTTTCGGATTCCATAGATACCAGCTGCTTTTCTAGGATTACTTGGAGATATACATAACTGTGTAAACTTCAAGACAACAAAAACATACCCACCAAACTGTCGCATGCAACATAACGTACAACAGACCTGCCCATTTCCCATGGTTCCACAGGCGTGCAATATGAACAGATATTGGATGAGAAAATATAATCCCTCACAATCTCTAAAGAATCATCCTGTTCAGCAAAATGTCATGGAACCCACAGATCAAAAGAATAATAAGCAGAATTACCATATCACTATGGACCTGTCGCCGAATCTGCGGGAAAAACTAGGAGGTACAACTCTAGCTATATAAACTGATCGTCAGACCGATAATCTCTTATGCAAGCATAGTCTGGTGGTCAAAAACGAATGAAACTACCACAGTTACAATATTAGAACGAATCCAACGCTTAGTCGAAGCCTGTGTTTCAGGATGGCTTTGCACAGCTCCAACTGCTGCATTCAATGTCATCAACTGCAAAACTTCAAACTCCATTCGTTTGAAGTTTTGCAGTTGAATCTATCAAACAAGGAATCTATCGACTCTTTCACTCAAGCAGGACACTTATCCCTGCTTGAAACACTGTAGCAAGACACGATCTTCACCATGCCTCCAGACGACATAACTTCTAATAGTTATCCCATCAAGAAAGGACTGGGAGAACCACAAACCCTAACCACCACTTTCTGGCCACGACTGGTATATGGACGGACCCAAAATGGAAACAGGAACTGGTTCAGGAATCATGTGCGAACTTCTCAGTAAGCCTTGGTAAATTTGCGTCCATATCCCAAGCCGAGATCTTTGCCATCAATAAATGTGTGAGACTCAATCAGTCCTCTCACATCATATTTATCTTCTCAGACAGTCAAACAGCCCTAAAAGCACTCGTCTGACCTGGCATCCTTTGTTGGACTCCTGCATGCATGTTCAAAACTGCTATGTGCTGTACTGTCACAAAGAAAATTTTATTTCATTTTTAATCTCGATAGGAGTAACCTTAGAGCACTAATTGGACTTCCCAGCGGTCACTGCTGCCTGAACAAGCAGCTACATTGATGAACCTGTAGACCCTGCCTTGAAAGTGAAGAGACCTCTCTACACATCCTAGCGGAATGCCCAACTCCATTGCAACTTGGAAAGAGAATCCTCGGCGGCGAAGTGGTCCCTAGAGAACAGCTTGATGCCATCCACCCAGAGAAGTTCCTTAATTTCCTGACATCTTCTGGAGGACCAGAAAAACAGCCCTCGGCGCACATCTTACCAAGCTACCAAGTGCCATTTTAGAATTTAGAAATAAGCAACATCACTCATCACTATACATATTACTTTTTTTTTCCTTTCTCATAAACATCCTACAATGAGAGAACACTATGGATCCATGCAGATTCAAGTGAAGCGGCATGGTAAACCGCATCGTCATCGCTTAAGCCTTAGGAGAAGCCTTAAGATTCAAGTCCACCCGGACTGTAGCATGACCTTAAGTAAGCTGATTGCTGCAACATGACGGAAAATATGACCTAAATCAGTGAATAAACATCATAATATAAAAGGATCTTAGATTCCCAGAAGACTACTAAGACTTCCTTCTACCGTGCCTCCATTGTTTCAGCACGTAGTTAAGTCCCTCATTTTAAGGTTAAGCTAAGTTCCAAAAGTATATGTACGTAGGTTCTCTAATAGTAGGTTTAATAAAAAGACAAAAAGAAAATACAAAACAACTTGTTTCCTTTATACACTAGACACCACTCTCCTTTCCTTTAACTTTTTCTAAGAAAAAATGGTGGGAAGATTCAAAAAGGAAACCATGAATTCCTCGATCTATAATCCACCCCGTCACCTTTATTCTTTCCACCCATACAAATCCACTAAATCACAAAAAATCAACCTCGAATTTCACGAAAAATTTCAGAAAATACCAGGCCACCAGAAACTCTGAAAAAGCAGTAGGTATCCCTGGTCATTCAGCACCAGAAAATATGCAACACTAAAAAATTGATTTTCTTGATGGGCAGACAAATTCATGGCATACCCCATGGCCGTTCACAGTTTAATACGGCCGTTGGGTATGCAATTTTTGCCGAAACAATTATTAATTTCATATTGCATACCACACGGCCACATAATATGGTATGGTAATAGCCACAGGGTATGCAACGACTATTTGTGCTCGTCGATGACTAAGAAATTAATTATCTGCACAATGTTGCATAATTCCTGGTGCTAAATGACTAGGGATGCCTACTGCTTTTTCTAAGTTTTTGGAATTTTCTGAAAATTTTCGTGAAATTCTAAATTTTTCCAGAATGTCATATTTTTAAATGTTTTCGTGATTTGATGGATTTTATTAACAGAAAGTCTAGTATTTTTGGGGCAAGAATTTTAGGGATCTAAGCTGTTAAATTGAGCTTTTTCCTGCTCAAGTTGACATAAATAAAAACGATAAAGTTTTAAGGCCCTTTATTGAGTTAGGAAAGGATTTTAGTTAAAAAGTCTTCCGGATTCGTTTGTCAGATGAAGCTTTATCAGTGCTAAACAGGGGTTGATTCCAGGATGGTACCAAAGTACGGGTCACTGAAATTTGAAGTTTTATCTAGGTTAGAAGACATCCTCGGCAGAGCCTTCCGGATGCGCTTGGTTCTACGTTGGTCTAGAAAGGTACCAGGATATACTTGTCAGTGGAATGTGTAGTTGTATGCTTATCTAGGGCAAGAGAAAGAAATCATCATCATTGTGAAATAACTTGGTGAAATCTAGTGTCACAAAGGACTGCATATCATCTCTCTCTTATACCAAAAATATGCATCCCTGGCCACTGGGAAATCAAGGGAAACAGTGCTACTGGTGGCCTATCAGTGATCTTGCTAAGGGACAACAAAAATTCCGCAGTTTAAGAATTACGGTAGATCCTAGAGAGTAGTACTTTCTATGGTTGTGCTCTTGAAATATCCATCTAATGATTAAATTTCTGACCGGTGACTCTGGCAGGGACGCTCTGAGTTCTGAGAATTTCTTTCCGAAATCCTGTCAAAATTTAGACATTAGCTGTAGGCAAGGCTGTGTATGTTGCTGTTAAAAAGGGTTGGTTTAAAAGAAGAGTTGCAAAGTCGGTCGTAAGTGCCCAAATTGTACGACGAGCATGTGATTATGTGTATCTGCTGCTGCAATCAGACTCACGATCCGCAATACAATTGGTGGCGAGGTTATTGTACTTGTAAACAAATACTTAAGAGTCGCAAGATTGCATAAATTAAGTGTTAAGGCCTGGATCCACATACCAGGCTTTTGAAACAGGATATTATCACTTCTCTGATGAGCTGGAGGTAAGTAGGAAGGTAGAAATGCCTGTTCGAAAAGATATCGTGTTTCGCTTGAGCCCAAGATTCGTTAAGCCATAGATAAATAATACTTTTTATCTGTACTAGCGTACTGGTTGAATTTGTCCTTCCTTACAAAGCTGCTTTGCTATCCGAACAGATGTGGATTTGCCTGTCCTTCTTGGCGTGAAAGTGAATCATTTTAAAACTTCCACTTGGAGCACCGCTATGTACAGTTCAAAATACCTGCTATATTTAGATATCCGTGTACACTTTTTGCCGTGGCTTAGTGCATTGAACTGCTAAACTATTAGACACAGGTTCGAATCTCAACAAAACTTGCTATAACCAAAAGTTTTTTTCGCGGCACCACCTCTCGGCAAGTAATGACAAACCTCTGAAAATGTCTGTTGTGAAAAGTCCTTCTCAATCCGCTGTTCGCGAATTGACAATAAAAACTGTTGGGCGAAAAATATAACACACATGAATTGTATAGTTGGGAGAAGCTATTCCCTGGCCTAAGTTGTCGCTTCTATAATAGTATTTGTGTACACTTTTCATCAATCATATTCTCCTGCAACACACTCCAAAGTCAGGTTTGACATACTTCCAGGTCTCCTTAAACACCATTCGGAGAGTAAATAACTGATAGGTACTGCTTCTGCCATAATGAAAGCCGCATCACTTAGTCCCTAACCTAGGCTCAATCACAACTATGGAACGAGTTTCTAGCACTTTTCCACGGAGACTTAAGATTTTATAAAACAAAACAAAACCAAAGGCTTTCTCTGTTGGTCTTTAATTCAAATGAATTCTTTTGTTTTTATTGTTTTGTAACTTTTTTATTTAGTAAACATTCATGTAAAAACAAAAATGTATTTTCGACGTTTATAAAATGTTTAAATAAATTCACATTGGTTGTTATTTTTTTTTTTTTTTTTTTTTAGAAAATAAAAACTGGGCAATCACAATAGCTTTAAAGATATTTTTGTTTTTGTTTTTCTTTTAACTGATGTTTGCTTTAATGATTTATTTTTATTTTTTCTTTTGAATAAGTTTGACACCAAATTACAATTATATATTTACCGTCTACTTAAAGAAGCTTTAAAGTGAATATTACAATTTATAATGTATTTACTGTTGGTGTATATTTTCTTTTATTTAAATTTTAATATTAGCTGAATCTTAAATTAAACAACCCTATTGTTATTTTTTTCTTTAATAGTTTGAATGTAATGTAACTTTTACTCTTTTTTAAGGCCCTTTATTGAGTTAGGAAAGGATTTTAGTTAAAAAGTCTTCCGGATTCGTTTGTCAGATGAAGCTTTATCAGTGCTAAACAGGGGTTGATTCCAGGATGGTACCAAAGTACGGGTCACTGAAATTTGAAGTTTTATCTAGGTTAGAAGACATCCTCGGCAGAGCCTTCCGGATGCGCTTGGTTCTACGTTGGTCTAGAAAGGTACCAGGATATACTTGTCAGTGGAATGTGTAGTTGTATGCTTATCTAGGGCAAGAGAAAGAAATCATCATCATTGTGAAATAACTTGGTGAAATCTAGTGTCACAAAGGACTGCATATCATCTCTCTCTTATACCAAAAATATGCATCCCTGGCCACTGGGAAATCAAGGGAAACAGTGCTACTGGTGGCCTATCAGTGATCTTGCTAAGGGACAACAAAAATTCCGCAGTTTAAGAATTACGGTAGATCCTAGAGAGTAGTACTTTCTATGGTTGTGCTCTTGAAATATCCATCTAATGATTAAATTTCTGACCGGTGACTCTGGCAGGGACGCTCTGAGTTCTGAGAATTTCTTTCCGAAATCCTGTCAAAATTTAGACATTAGCTGTAGGCAAGGCTGTGTATGTTGCTGTTAAAAAGGGTTGGTTTAAAAGAAGAGTTGCAAAGTCGGTCGTAAGTGCCCAAATTGTACGACGAGCATGTGATTATGTGTATCTGCTGCTGCAATCAGACTCACGATCCGCAATACAATTGGTGGCGAGGTTATTGTACTTGTAAACAAATACTTAAGAGTCGCAAGATTGCATAAATTAAGTGTTAAGGCCTGGATCCACATACCAGGCTTTTGAAACAGGATATTATCACTTCTCTGATGAGCTGGAGGTAAGTAGGAAGGTAGAAATGCCTGTTCGAAAAGATATCGTGTTTCGCTTGAGCCCAAGATTCGTTAAGCCATAGATAAATAATACTTTTTATCTGTACTAGCGTACTGGTTGAATTTGTCCTTCCTTACAAAGCTGCTTTGCTATCCGAACAGATGTGGATTTGCCTGTCCTTCTTGGCGTGAAAGTGAATCATTTTAAAACTTCCACTTGGAGCACCGCTATGTACAGTTCAAAATACCTGCTATATTTAGATATCCGTGTACACTTTTTGCCGTGGCTTAGTGCATTGAACTGCTAAACTATTAGACACAGGTTCGAATCTCAACAAAACTTGCTATAACCAAAAGTTTTTTTCGCGGCACCACCTCTCGGCAAGTAATGACAAACCTCTGAAAATGTCTGTTGTGAAAAGTCCTTCTCAATCCGCTGTTCGCGAATTGACAATAAAAACTGTTGGGCGAAAAATATAACACACATGAATTGTATAGTTGGGAGAAGCTATTCCCTGGCCTAAGTTGTCGCTTCTATAATAGTATTTGTGTACACTTTTCATCAATCATATTCTCCTGCAACACACTCCAAAGTCAGGTTTGACATACTTCCAGGTCTCCTTAAACACCATTCGGAGAGTAAATAACTGATAGGTACTGCTTCTGCCATAATGAAAGCCGCATCACTTAGTCCCTAACCTAGGCTCAATCACAACTATGGAACGAGTTTCTAGCACTTTTCCACGGAGACTTAAGATTTTATAAAACAAAACAAAACCAAAGGCTTTCTCTGTTGGTCTTTAATTCAAATGAATTCTTTTGTTTTTATTGTTTTGTAACTTTTTTATTTAGTAAACATTCATGTAAAAACAAAAATGTATTTTCGACGTTTATAAAATGTTTAAATAAATTCACATTGGTTGTTATTTTTTTTTTTTTTTTTTTTTAGAAAATAAAAACTGGGCAATCACAATAGCTTTAAAGATATTTTTGTTTTTGTTTTTCTTTTAACTGATGTTTGCTTTAATGATTTATTTTTATTTTTTCTTTTGAATAAGTTTGACACCAAATTACAATTATATATTTACCGTCTACTTAAAGAAGCTTTAAAGTGAATATTACAATTTATAATGTATTTACTGTTGGTGTATATTTTCTTTTATTTAAATTTTAATATTAGCTGAATCTTAAATTAAACAACCCTATTGTTATTTTTTTCTTTAATAGTTTGAATGTAATGTAACTTTTACTCCTTTGAATTGCAAGAACTAATAAAACCTATTTAAAAAAAAAATGTCTACACAACAACTGCATTTGTGTTGTGAATTTGGAAGAAATTGTTGATATACAAAAACAAAATGGTATGTAGTTTAAAATGTATGATAACATTATGCGGGGTTTAATTCATTTTTAAGCTTATATTGAGATGCATACATCGAAACTATTGTTTTGAATTAATTTCGAGCCGTGATATGTAAGCTCTGTATATTGAATTATGTAACCAACCTTTTACACGTTTAAACATCGTATTTCTTAACTTAATTGTTTTAATGAAATTCGAAAAGTAAAATTCGTAACCAACCTACGAAAATACATATGTACGAAGCCTTCGAGTGAAAAGCTTATCGTTCTAAGCTCGATCGTGGCACTTTTTTTTTTTTTAATCCATCAAAACTAAATAAATATAAGTGGACTTCTACTACTAAAATTGTTCATCGTCTTTTTTCTTGTACAATAAGCATGTTCGTCTCTAGCCATGAGCCCGGGGTATGTGTAAACTCTGGCATGACGCCTTTATTTTGACTGTGCCAATGGCCCATAATCCAAGCGAACATTAAAAGACCTCTTCTTGTATTTCTTTACATCCTGTCTACCTACACAACTTGGTGTACTATTTCATTTAAAAATACAAATATGATTATACTTTAAGGGGGAAAAACAACATCTACTAGTATACTATGTTCCTTTACATCATCTCGTGGTCCTAACACTCTTTTCTTTTTTTTTTGTCTATCTCTCTGAATTGTAGTTCATGTTTTTTTTTTGTCAATTATAAAATGTCAAAAATAAAATTAGAAAAAATATATATGTATGTAAGTAGTTATTATGTTTCTTCTACGTTTAGTTATTTAAATGAGATATTTAAAAAATATATAAGAAGTCCTTTGCTGCAAGAATTAGGCTTTAAACTAATGCTCAGAAGATGGTGAGGTGTTTTGAGCATCCTCCACTATGTCCACTTCCATTTCTTTATAACTCGTGGAAGGATTTATCGTGGTAGTGCTCATCAATTCATTTGGTTGTCTGTCTAATTCTTCATCTTCATCATCATCATCATCTTCTTCTTCTATAAGTTTGCGAGCTAGTCGAACTGCTTCGAACTCATTGTAATGAGCTTTTCGACGTCTTTCAAATTCGAGTCTTCGTACTGAAAAGATTAATAATGTATGAAATATTATAGGATTGCGTGATGAAGGAAACGGAACGATAGGAAATAAGAAATGATCAAGATAACAAAACAGATTGGAAGTAGTTACTTTAAAAACATGCTCTATTTACACAAATGTCAATCCTGTCTTGTAAGAGCCAATGAGGCATCTTCTTCCTAATTACTCATTACAAGATCCCAACCTTTGCTCTTTTTTATCAACGTGTTAAGGCGATTTGTACCCTGTCGTGACTGTGGTTAGTGCGTTGGACTGCTGAGCATGGATCCAATCGCAAAAAAAAAAAAAACACAGTCAAAGTACCAATTTTCGTCAGGCAATGGCAGATCTGCAAGTGTATAATTTGTTATGTACTACCTTCCGAAGTTGGCGTGACAGCACATCGAAAGCCAAGGCTTAGCATCTTCCAACCACAATTGAACCCATGTATTCGAGAAAAAAAGACACGCGCTAGTTCACTCTCACTCGAGGGATAATGAAAACCCTTATGATTTTATTCACACATCGCGAATGTTGTTTGCGGTGTCCGAGGGTATTGTCATTGCTTTATAATTCACAGTATGTATTTAAAACTCTCTGATATCATCATTATTACTAAGTGCGATCAACTCTTCAAGCCATATGACCCTGCCTGTCGATAGATAACTGAGGCAAAATGATCACACATTGAAAGAACCTGGAATAGGCTAAAAAACGTTAAGTTTAATCTAACAATTCTGTTGTTTTTGAGTGTCTGGCAGGTCCATTGTATCTATAAATATCTCGTTGGAGAAACCGCCGCTACCATCGACTCAACAGAAAGAGGTTCTAAGAAAGTCAAATGAAGAGAAGCTGCTCCACAAATTTCGAGCTCCAAGAACAATGTGGACGATCACATTAGAAAAATATATGTAACTTTCTACTGACTCACTGAACAATTCGATTATCTGTTCCACTCGGTCTCTGCACTCACAGCAGCCCTTAAGAACCTTCCAAGTCTCAACTTTTTGAATATACCCCGCAAGAATAGAGCAACAAAGATCCCATCAATTACTTCTTTAGGGTTGGAAACGGCGAATGCAGTCGAAATCACAGTCATTATTGCGTACGTTGATATATTTGAATATTCTTCTCAACACTCTCCTAATAGTCGTAAGGCGTACACATACACCTATTCCGTGACCTGAATTGTTTTTTTGACCCGCTCAACTGGCAAGAAGTTAACGTATCCTCAAGACTTTTCATAGCAAAAATTAAGAACATGTACCTATTCATCAGCAAAACATGGTTAAACAAATGCACGTTTGATTACTTAAATAACTCTGTTAGATAAATAAATGTGGAATCAAAGATGCTACCCTAGTCTATCGGTCGTTAGGCAATTATTCTATAAACAGCTAGGAACCCTTGACTGACGTGTTTACACCTCGACGCAGAGCTTTCAGTGGCTGTCTTTCAGAATGTCAGAAGCTATAGTCTTCACAAGTAAAAACAAATAAAGCGACAAATGTCAAGGAAATGAAAGTGATGTCTCACACTAATGCAATGTACATATGGTGTACGTCAACGCTCGATGAACTATAATCAGTACACCAGCATGAATTTTTTTGATGAGGTGCTACCATTGTATGTCAACTACGGAAATAAGCACAGCGTTCAATATTTAAAGGGGAGACGACTCCGACTATCTGTCTGGATTTGTCTTATCACCCTTAAATATTGTTCCCGGTAACAAAGGCTTTGAGGCAACGAAATTGACGATGAGCTCACCAGACAAGGATCACAATCAACATTTATAGAACCATTTACCTTCGGAGACTTATTCACCAACCACTTTTGACTTTGGACTTTTCTCTTGGCAGTCCGAAAGGACACGACAGTAAGAGAAGTCACGAGATTCTCCGTCAAAGCAAGTGTGATGGTAATGTCTTAACTTAGTTCTTTGGTTTTCTATGGTTGTAATCGTTCTAATTCTAAGTCATTGAGTGGTTGGTAAGAAAACTATCCACGTTCAAGCCTCCGAACCATCAAACATATATTTCAACTGAGACCACTAGCTCAGCCATTACCTCATTAAAAGTCGTTAACATCAGCTAAATCCACAAAACCTTACCCAACTTCGTGCTTTCCGGTTTTGAATTACATACCATCCAAAAGGCTGGACACAGCAACTAGTAAATAAAACTCGTCCTACAACACGGTAATGCCCACCCTTACAGTTAACTAGGTAAACAAACTTTTTGCTTTGCCATTGAATCTTAAATGCTAAGCAGTGCTTATTCCGCCCATTCCAAAAGTTACCCAACACAAACTTAAACCGCCATCTGTGTACAATGTCATCAATGCAGTACAATATGATTACATGAAAATCGATTGAACTACCGCTCAAGTCATGTGTATAAATTCTTAAAATAACTAAATTTAGAATTAGCATTGTACATTGTATTAATGCGGGCGGTTTGGCGGCGCGCTGGCAGAAGGTGATACGCCAACCTGTAGCAGCTGTCTCCTTCTTTCCAAATAGCTAACGAAATCGAGAAAATATTCGCCCTCACACGAGGGAATGAAGTATGTATTCTGATTGAAATGTCATGACACCCAAGCGGGTTGATTATTTATCCAAGGGCAAACAGGAATGTCGTACATTTTATCAGCGGGCAATCAGGGAAGAAATTTAAATAAAATTCATATGAAAACATACCTCTTTGCTCGTCAGTCTCTTCGCCATCGTCCGATGAATCGTCGTCATCAAAGGAAGATGTCCGAGCGTTTGCAGCCACCCTTAATCTAAAAATCAGAGACAGACAATGACAATAAGAAACACATGCTTCGCCTCTTCTCACTCGTGCGCGCTCTCTGACTCACTTCTCAGCCAACAACTCAGCATCCAATTGGTCGTAACTCTCTGGATCTGTATCGGCATAATTGTATGGAGTCTTGGGCTCTTCAATTTTCATGTGACCATAATCTTTGTCGGGTGGATGGTATGTTTGCAACACGTTTAGCTCATCAAATTTAGCACTCTTTCTGTAGCTAAAGAGAAGAAAATGCAACAAACAAAGAAAATTTCATGAGTGTGGACCTACCTTGCTCCTGACCCTGAATGCCGATCGAAACTACTTGAGGTTTTGAGTATACCCTTGCAGGGCTTCTTCGCATCTGGGGAACCCTGCATATTGCTGCGCTGCTTCTGTTTTTCCTATTATCGCGCAAGATAATTCTAGTTTTCTAATTTTGCACTTTTTTGCACGCACTATTTTCTGCAATGAATCGAAAAACAAATTTACTATAGTGACGAGGCCCAGCCATCGATGATTTCATCTGTTTTGATACTTGCAATTCCAGATTGCGACACGGACACCCTTGGTTAACTATTCACACTTTGTCGTAGGCGTTCAACTGTCTAGAGTCCGTGTCACAATAATTTATGGAATTTTTGACAAAACATTAAACACAGAAAGGTGTAAATGAAACAATTGAAGCAATATATGTATACTGCTGGCATTGTTAAAGAGGTACCTACCAACCAGTATTGAAATTAATGTCTGCGAAATTAATGTAATATTTGTTCAATGTTGCTAAGTAAACTTATCCAGCATACTATTAGTAGAAACTTTTAAATATATATTCAACTAGGAAAAACTTGATGGAATCCCTTTTATAGAAAAAATAAAATAAAAAAATTCTGCACACAACCAGAAAATTGACACTCGCACTCGCACTCGCCCTTTCTTTTCTTTTATCTTCTTCGCTTATTCAACTTTTTTATTTTTCTTCTGCGAATTTTTGACACATCCCGTCCCTGTGCTTGTTCGATGACAGTTCAAATTTAATGGGTGCGTTCAAGCAAAGAACATATTTGTAAAAATATGTAACGAGTAATTCATTTTGTATAGATGGATTTCTGTCTGATCATACACTTGTTTAAGTACGATCCAAAAGCTTTTCGATTCCGGTAATAACCGCCGCCCTTATAAGTACTCACTGTTTCGAAAGGAAGCATCTCTACAGGCTTAATCACTGCCAGTTCTTGGGGAGTGTTAAACTTCCTTCTCATGTAAACTCCGATCTTCTATGCTTCCAAAAAGAATAATGGATTTTCTGATACCATGAACAGTGAGAAAGCTCTTTTGTAAACAGACAAGAGCACAATTGATTTCATTTGAAACTCCAATGCAGTGTAGACATGGTTTACATTGCAGCCTAATGACTTCAGTTTTTTTGCATGCATCTCAAGCAAAATGTGAGCATTCTTGAACCGCTTTATAGTCTTCGAATTCTAAATCGTCCACTTATTATCGTAACAAGTCAAGAATCAAAAGTCATTTTAAACAGCTTGATAAAAAAAAAAAAATAACTGCAAAGAAAAATAGTACTTTTTTCGAAGACAACAACAGCAACAGCATCTCTGTTGATTTTATTGAAAAAAAAAAAAATGTACTGAAAAAAACTTGGCATTACTCCGTAAGAAACTCATACGATAACTGTCAAAATTGAAGCGGCATTTCGCAAATTATCACAGCTGCTCCTGCTGATAATCTGATTTTCGTAAAATTCTCAGCTTTCCATGTGAAATTAAAACATAAAAATGAATTGTTTACGGAACGCATGGTTAGTAAATCAAATCTTCTTTCAAAAAACTATTACATTCATTCTTTTTCGTATTTAGCACTCCTTTGAAGCGCAACATAATAGTGGAGAAAAGCCTTGATATGCGGTTGCGAGCAAAACGTGCAAAGCAATGCCTGATTTGGGGTTCCATCAACATTATCCTGCTCGCTATTATTCTATTCGATATCGCCAATAAGTGTCCATTTGCCTCCTCCAATTTGTATTACATAGAATATATTGCTGCTGGCATTTTGACAATAAGCGTCGTCTTCTATTTCCTAAAATACATTTTTTACATGGTGAGCAATGAACAAGTTCAAGGCACTAAGGAACAGAAAAACCTTCTGGGATTCAATGATAATGGTTGGATAAAGTTTGTTGAAATTTTCCACCACTAATTGTATACATTTGCAGATAATTCATTTGTGACGGCGACAAAAGAAAAACCCAAGAAAGTTGACACCAGTTCGGCTCCATTAAATTCGACAATCCTCAGTTGGCATTCATCTTTCAATGACTGTGAGTAAGACACAAAAAGTAAAGAAAATGCTTTAAAATTAATTTAACATTGAATATTTTAGCGGCTCGTTCACCAAATTGGAGCTATAACCGTACAACGCCACCACGAACAAGTCTAAGTCCGGGTCACAATGTCTCTTGGAATTCATCTATGCAGAATAATTCTTCTCTCAATGCAAGCACACTTAGCAGCAATGTTTCTTTCATGTCCCCGTATATGAAATATGCTACTAATGAGATTATTACTGACGAAAAGGGACTTCAGCATTATTTAAGGTAGAATTTACTTCCTTCACACAATTTACAGATTTCTATACAATTCTTACAGGGAAGTGTCAAAGAAAAAGGAGTTCAGTGTGACAGAACCACATGAAGTAAGCAGCTCCTTCAATCCTGGATCAATGAATTCTTTCTGGAACTACTGCAATACGGCGGCAAATTTACTGAAAACTTCACTTTATCAGTTGGCTCCATCAACTAGTGAGTGAAGTTCCATTTTGATGCACATTTTCACAATTTCATCTTCCAGCTCCATCATCGCAGAATAAACAGTGCAACAAAGAGGAAGGTGTCAGCGACATGGATGGCAACTCGGATCTCATAAAGAAAATTTCTTCAGAGAAACTCTCCCAGTATGTTGCTAATTTGAGAAGGGTGAGCTTGACACATTGTCTTTGAAGAAATGTATTTAATGTTTCCTTTCAGTGGATATCGATAACAATCCTTCAGCGGCTTGAATGTGAGATAAAAAGCATTGACAACGCATTCAAAATGCGTGGTTTCTCTGATATGCAGATTGGAAGTGTTGGCCTGGAACGTTTGAAGAAAACTGTCGAGAACCAACAGTTTGTAACGCAATATGTTCCAATGCTACCTCTCATTGTACCTTTTCTCGAGATGTCCACCAACCAGGAGTATGTTGTGCAGAGAATAAAAGGTTTCAATCACAAACAAATCTAATTTTGCCTACTAACTTCTAACCATACCTATTTCAGATCTCGCTAAAGGGACTTGTGTTGCAGATTACCGCTGGAATTGCGGTTCATCACACCAAGGACAACGATGGGATGAACACTTACCCACTGATTCTGCTGTAAGACAGAAATACCATCTAAGTATTCCCAATTTAATGCCAGTTCCTTTTAGATTCTCTTCCATTTGATCTGTACATACCTGGATAGCCAGCTTATGCCTCTACCACAACCTGGTGGTCGTCCATTTTTCAATCGTTATGTTATCATCGGCGACAAGAAGTCTGTCAAAGAAACAATTGCTGATGTGACTAATAAATCACGGTGTGCGATTCTTTGCACAAACCTATTGAATCCGAAATTCAACTTCATCAGCGACAAAGAGATCCACAACTGTGTTTACGATCGAAATAACTTGTTCTATGTGATTATTCAATTCTTGATTTACATGAAGCAGAATCACGAAGGTCTGCTAGAGGGTGTTAACTTGGGCAAGAGCGGGATTAACATTATGTGTGTCATTGAAGACTGACGAGGGATTTTGGAAACCAGAATTTAGAATATTTGTTTCTTTCTATAAATTACGCTCGTTAACTTTTGATGTTATGACATTTACATTTAAAATAATAAGTTTTAGAAGTTATGTAAGTAAATTAAATTCTACTCATGCGTCTTAACAATAAGAAGGATAAGGGAGAGACAACAACAACAGACATCAATTTTAAGGTAGACTGGAGTAATCATCTATCACAACCTGCTAGTTGTACTCGTGGCGCTCTCACACTTCTACATTTTGCTCCTCCATGACTGTTTGTTGTTAAGGCACTAAAAAAAATAAAAACTATAAAAAAAGATGAAAAAAAAAAAAATTCATAGAAATTTGAAACCATGATTTTATTTTTGATGGTTTGTCCCAACTTTTTTCATATTTTTACATCTCAGCGCCTAACCGTACATGTCACAAAAACTTTAAGGACGCCATCTTCTAGACTCTAGAATCTAGATCTAGAACAACCTCAAAAGTACACGACTACATACATTTTTTGTCTCCCTTCCTAGGGTGACCAATATAGTGCTTAAGATTTGAAAGGTATTTGTTTTGATTGTTTTCATATTTTGTCATTTCAGCGACTAACGGTAAATGTTACGAACGTTTGGCGGACTTCATCTTGCAGAGCAACCTTAAAAGCACAAGACTCCATACAAATTTTCCCCCTCCCAATCAACCTTATTCCCTTATAAGAGGGTATAAACAAATTAAGAGCAAACAACTGGGAAGGATACCAACTAACAATTCTGGGCGACTAGTAATTCAGACAATTTTTGTATAGAAAATGATAAATTGAAAAACGGGAGGAATTTTTTTAGACCACGTATGGTCTTGAAATAAATGGAAGTTGACTTGGGGAATGTAGCTGGAACTTTGTGACGTGGTTGGATGCTTAACAGGGTGACTTTGGGCCAGCTTTATTCTCACGCTTACGGGTACGTGCAAAAACACGATTTTAGAAGTTTGGAATCAAACATCAAATTATTATTTATCATTTAAAATATACATTTATTAAATATGTAATTATACATTTAATATTCTAACGGTTTAGCATACTTAAATTAACTGGGCTCAAATTAAAATTTTATATTTCGTAGAAAACTATTCTAGTAAGTGCTAAGAGTGTTGTCTATCTCTGTATCAAATACCCATCGTTACAGATATCAGCTAGGAGGGAATATCAATAAAATGGAAGCCATACCGTTGCAGACAGTAGAAATCGGAATGTCGCTTCAGCTGATGTCCGAATCTTTTGTATTTACTAGGTACATGCAAAAACGAAATCTAACACTTATCACACATTTACGATATACGACACAAATTATATCTTGTAAGGGACCATCACTAGGGTATATCTTTCCTAAGTGGGCAAGCTAATAGAACAAGTTGGGTTGTTTTTTTTTTTTTTGTTGAAAACCGTTTTCGTAATGGTCTATTTAGCGTTTGTATAGAGAGATACAAATATTGTCATGAATGCGATATTGGTCAGGAGGTAAGTTTGTTAAGAGTGTTTCAAACAAAGAGATTATGAGTGATAAGAGTGAGTGTACGGCCAAGGGACCTTTAGATCGCACTGGCCGTCAGAAAATCCCCAATCCGATAATCAGTGCAGATGTTGGCGATCTAAAGCTTAAATATACGCTATTTTACCAAATTGATCATTTCGATTATTTTATTCCGATTTTGATGAACGTAGGCCTTGGCATGCCACAGCATGTTGATGAGTTTCTCGTCGCTTTTCTCGTCCATGTTAATATCTTCGGCGAGTTGTGGATTGAATCTAAATAAGGATCAACAAATAAGATCAAATTTCATGACGTCAGAGTGATAAAAGTTTACCTATAGTAGGGAACTCCTATTGTACTGCACCAAGCGCGTGCTCTGTCGACTACACGGCCGTCAGAAGCGGTTGCTTGGTCAACAAGTAAATTTCCTGGAAGCATTCAAACTTAATAAATCGGCATGTACGATAAGCTGATTGCTTACCGATGGTTGAAATACCATAAGCCAGTTTTGCAGTGTCCCAGATACTCTCCGGGCGAAAAACATCAATGTCTTTTAATTCAGTCACGGGGATCAATCCGGTTCCCAATGAAACCACCACAGATACCTTAGAGAAAAGCCATTATGGATTAATGTAAAATTGTGTTTCCTGTGTGCAAGTACTTACAGGAACAGCTTCAGACTCTCTGCCTACACTCTTGAGGGCCATGTTATATTCATGGATCTCTGTCATAGCATCCAGTGTAGGATTGTTTGCAATCAGTCCCCCGTCTAAGAATCGTCCAAAAGCTCTGTAAAATAATTTCATAACAACACAACATCCTATGTACAATGACTGAGTGTTACCTAAAGTATGACGGTGCCGCACCAGTCGCACGGGCAGCTCTCCAGACCAATTGAGAGTCTGGTTGAGGTGGTGGAATACGGCGATTGCCTAAGAAAAAATATTAAGTAAATTTAATCCAAGTCACTTGGTGGATAAACTCTGCGACTTACTTATAGGCGTTACGATTCCCAAAATATCACTTGCACTCGTATAATTCCTAAACAGATGAAGGTCAACTGGTTTTCGATCTGCCATCACACCTGTAACCATGATCTTGGGATGCTTTATATCAGTCATTAGCGTGTACTCGCCGAGATTATCCTTCAAGATCGCCTCAAACGATTCACTGGAGTAAGGACGCGACCCAACAAAACATTGCTCCTTCATGCGTAGATAGAGTCCCATAAATTGTCGCATTGTCTTACCACATCCCAGGCCAAGTGCCAAAATACCGCCAGTACTGGTACCAGCAATCCAGTCAAACATGTGAATTATTGGTGTTTGTGAGAGTCTTTCAATTTCCAACAACATTTGAACAAGAACCAGTCCACGAATACCACCACCATCCAGTGAGAGAAGACGACCACGTCCATAGGGTTTTTCACCTTTGTATGATGCTCCCGGCACTGAAGATGTCGGTGATGAACGTGGACTTGCCATAGCTGCATCTGCGATTTCAACATCTTCAATACTCCCAGTTGGGGAATCGGATTTCTTAGATAGCGCTTCCGTTTTCACTTTAGTAGTAAACATTCCCAGCAGAGTATCCATTACACTTTGGCCTTTCTTTTCTTTTTCTGTGTCAACTATTACTGGTGGTCTGTAGGAGAATCAATAGTGTTCACTTTAAATACGTGATTTACTTCTCATTAAACTTACTCAATAGGTCTTCCGGGAAAAGGAGTACCGCTGCCTGTTGTACCAAAGAGACCAATCGCTTGACGACTTGTCGTTGCGAGCATGTTTTCAATATGTTCACGGGGTTCCACTGATTCAGGGGCTTCTGGTGGGATGCCGTTGTAGGTGCCTTTTGCATGGCAACCCCCTAAACAGCTTTTACTTGATTCAGGACATCTAATGAAAGAAAGTCATAAGAACTACAGATAAACTGATTTTATTTCAAAAGAACTTACCTCTTTGCTCCAACAGAGTGTAGAATGTAGAGAATCTCGTCGTCTTTCGTACCGTTGGCATCCTTTCCGACCATGTGACGTGGTGTAACACCTAGAATTTATATTTCAAACAATTAATCGAAATGGAAAGGTATGGACTGTTGAAAATGGATGACGTTGCTATGAAAAAGAAAATCAATGCTTATACTAGCTAATCACAACCGGGGATGATGAGACGGAGCTATATAAGCTGCCCATCAGCTTTATGATTGCATGGGGATCAGTGCAGAGAACAACTTTTGCCAATAAGTTTCGTTGGGCTAAGAAATCTATTAAGAAGTGGAACCCTCTCAAGAATAAATGAAATGACACTGATCAACCTTGGTTGTTGCACAATGAATATTCTTTTAAATGAGAAGATTCAACAACGAACTATACAGGATCATAGTTCGGATCATGAAAATTCCTTCGTCAGTGCCCCAAGTGTGAGCATGCTTGTTAAAGTTGAGTTATGAAATTTGTAATTTGCGTCTCTAGCTGCAATCTGCCTTAGAACTGAATGAGTAGGCAGTTGTTTGCCAAGAGCATCGATAAAGGGGAAGTGTACCATGGTTTACTTCATGTTATAGGAAAGGTTTTACAGTTATATTGAAGCAACTTCCTCGCTATCTCTTTAAATACGCCTCAAGTAAGGTCTTCAGTCCTATAAACACTGTAATTTCAAATATATTCTATTCTATTCTATCCGAAGCACTTAAGCTTGACGCAGCTTTGAGAGGAAATAGAAGCTTACCATTCTTGTTTTTCAAATTGATGTCACATCCAAACACTACTAAACATTGTACAATGGGAACATGTTTCTTCTCAATTGCAATGTGTAAGGCTGCGTTTCCTTCGTTATCCAAAACGTCTATGTCAGCATCATGAGCAAGTAGAGTGACCACACATTCGAACCGATTCCTTGCCACCTAAAGCAGGACAATAATTTTTTTTCTTCAACACCATTACCTCCAAACAACTTACCATAACATGTAACGCTGTTCTTCCATCAAAGTTACTCGCATTGACATCACATCCCACATTTATCAGTGCCTGCAGAGTCTCACGCGATGAACACCAATGCAGCGGAGTACCACCATACTTCATATCCTGTGTATATAGTTTGTTGGTGTTGTTTTTCAGGAATTCAGCCACTGAACTTGGTGTTGAGGTTTTATAGATTTTGCTTATATTTTTCGCTGGTAAATTCACATCGGCTTTGGCTAAGAGGAGAGCTTTAACACATTCCGGTTTATCGGACAGGCATGCAAGGTGAAGCGGTGTATAACCATCAGCATTGCAATGATTTAAATTCACTATACTCTTTTCTGTGAGAATCTATTAAAATTTTGAAATACATTGTTAGCAGGGGGAGATTTTTGCTAAGTGGCACGACTTACGTTAATAATTTCCTTAGTTGTACTAGCTGCATAGTGAAAAACTGAGTTACTATTGTTGTCCAGGTGATCAATGTTGCAGAATGGGGTGAGTGTTTTCACCATTTCAATGTTGCCCATTTTAACAGCGAGCTGAGAGTTGAAACCAAATTTTAATTTTTTTTTCTAATAACATTTAGACGTCTGTAAGAACGAGCTGTACTAGCAAAAGAGGCACGAAGAACTTCGGCTACTTTAAGAGAAAAATAAAGAGCACGACAGCGAATCATCGAAAACAATTCTGCTCAGGAAGAAATGAAGTGATGATAATCGGTGGTGAGAATATTGACGAACTACATCTACAGACTGTATAACAGCGGCGAAGATCAAAATCTCACTATCGAAGCAGAACGAAATATTCAACGTAGACGATGATAACTGGAACTTCAGTCCACCTGATCGAAACGAAGTGAGGATAGCAACATCTAAGCTAAAACCCAACAAGAATGCTGGATCTAACGACTTACAGGCCGAGCTTTGCAAATCAATTGGATATAACTTGGTAGAGAATATACATTGACCAACTTATTTCTTATATCTAGTTAGATGAGTGTATACCTGACAAATGGAATCTCTGCATCGTTACAAGATCATAACTTAAATAATCTGGCACATTGTGTGAACAACTGAAACCTTTCGTCAACAATCTGATTGGCATTTTTCCGTGAGATTTTAAGCATTTATTGAGAAGAGCCATAAGTGCCTGGTCTAGTTTTGGCATCCCTGCCAAGCTTATCTGTCTGAAATACATGCAGCGTTGATCTCCGTCTGACCCAAACGAGATATCAAACGTTTCTTTGAGAAGTATTAGAAAAATGAACAGATTATTCTTGGTGCAGAATGAAAGTCATTAGAATGACGTACTTTTGTTTGCTTATTTTCACAGAATATAAAATGGAAGGAAATCCGTTCGCTTTAATGATAACGAATGTTTCCCCGTGACTGTTTACCAAAAGACAATGTGAACTTTGAATACTCGCTTCTTATCAAAGGAAATAAAATGTCGTCTAGCTTACCTGAAACGGAGAAATGTAGGAGACGTGATCGGCATAATCGATAAACTCAAGAACTTTCGGATTGGTAATATAATCGGGGAAATTAAAGTATGCCACCAAATGCGCTATAGACCATGATGGATTTTCCGAAAGTACATCGCACACTTTCTGCAGTCCATTCACATTGTAGTGCTGAAAAATAAATTTCATTATAAATTCGCATGACAGTAGAATTTGCTGCGTTTCACCTCTTTCACTATGCTCACATAGATTGGGAGTCTATGCAAGAAAGCATTAAACTTATCCTCGGCCTCTTGCTGTGTCGATGCTCTATACAAACTGAATGACGTGGTATTTGAATCGGTGCATGGTCTTTGTAAAACAATCTCCCAGACCATTTTCTTTTCGGTCTGATTGAATGGTGGTGCAAATAAAACCATTGCCTCATCGCGATGAATAACTTGCAGTGTGCCCAGTGATTCACCTTTGATTTCCAACACTTTATTCGGTGGACTATCACCACCGAGAAGCCGTTGAAGAACTGCACAAGGTAAAAAGACATTGAAAAACGCATTTAGTTACTAAACAGACAACAAATCACATGAACAGAGATTAGTAATTGAGGGCAAGTAATGAACAAATGAATTAGTAATGACAAATACCAAAGCCGGAAGCGAGTGCTCCTAAGCTCAGCCAAGCCATTTAGCTTATTTTCTTCTTGTGATTAGTAATTGTTTTCTTTATTGTGATGGATTCGTATGATATGACTTTATGATTCATCTGGTTGAGGGATCTCTTATGACCTTCGCGTTTAACATTCTAGAATAAATTACTGTACTAAAAGTCTTGTATTCTGTTTGGGTGTGTGAACCTAGATATGATGAAAAGTCAGAAATATATTGTTAGGTTTTTCGTCGCATGCGTTGAATGTAAATTATTCAAAGAATCAACAACGGCAACAGTAGATGAGAAACAAAGAACACTGAGTACAGCTGACGATGACGATGGCCGAATATTGCAAAAACGAAGTGCAACTAGTTTCTACATTTCCATTGCAGGTTAATTGATTCTATTGTTATTTATATGCTTGTGATTTAAAAACAAATTATGCAACCAAATCTAATGATAGGTAATGACGACTGCACGCACGGATAAGCCATGTGAATTGAGTTGGAAATAAAAATAAATAAAAAAAATTAACGCCGCGATGATTCTAGATGAGAATGAGGATGATGAAACGCAGGGAGCGCCGTTGTCGTTCCAACGAAGAGGAGCGATATTCATGCGCAAGTAGAAAAAATAAAAAACTTATCACAAAAAAAAAAACCACAACTTTAGTTCTAACCATTCATCATTGTTTTGTTTGTTTTATGTGTCGCCTCTGTGAGTAGATGATTTTGTTTATTACACTTGGATTAAGAAAAAAAAATGTAAAACTTTATTTTCACTTTATAATAATCTACTTCTTCGCAATCAAAGGTATTCGGAAAAAACTTTATTTACGCGACGAACAAGAGCAGAGCAAATGTGCGGACGTCTCTTCGCAAAGTTGTCCCCGTTTGACATTTGACGAGCTATCTGACTTTGTTGTTTTGTTCGAACTACGAAATTTGCTTGTCAAAATTGTTTCGTTGGCTAGAGAACAAGTTGAATGTGGAACGGATGTCAATAATTGGTATTGTTGCCATGCTATAAAAATTAACGATACTTTTACTACGGTTTCATATAAGAAACAGTTTTTAGCTCGAAACTCGCCTCAACTCGAAGGAAATTGTGATTTTCACAGACGGGCCGAAAACCGAAGGAGTGGGCTCTGGGATCTGCTCACAATCCAACTTTACGCGGTCAATAAAACTTTTTAACCACGACAGTGTGTTCTAGCCCGAGAACTATCAATGAAACTAGTCTCTAGAAAAACCATTGAAATTTCTATAGACAGTCAAGTTGCTATTAAAGTCATTCCATTCACAGTTGTAAGGTCAAAAATTGTAAAACGTTGTCGTGAAGAGCTTGAAACCTTCATCGCGAACCATAACGTAATACTCTGATGGATTCCGGGACACAAAGGTAGCCACGGAAACGAAATGGTGGATGAGTAAGCTAGGAAGGGCTTAGAACAGGTCCTATCACTAAACGACCACTCAGTACTGAAGTGATTTTGAAACTCAGATGGTATTAGGTTTCAGTCTTTTGCTCCGAGGGTGGTGTCCTTGGGATAATAACTGGTATAATTGCCATTGCTTATGATTCACAGTATCTTCTTTCGACTTCTTTTCACTTCCAAAGACAAGCAGACGAGAGATAGAGCGCCTTTTCATCATGCCGCATCTCCAGGAAACTCTGGACAAATATTAACAAGATACAAACGGGGCACACTCTTGCGCTAAACAGATCGAACTTAACGCTCTTTATAGGGATCATTACAGGCCTTAACGTACTGGTGGCCCACCTACCTTAGAAGAATGTGTTTAAGCACAGACGACCTATGCAGAGGCTGTGGGAATATAGACGTGAAAAAGAACACAACTCACTTGCTTTGCGAATGCCACAGCCTACACAGAACAAGTAGGCCTTCGATGAATACTTTTTCAACGACCTGGGCGACCTGTCACAGAAGGCACCAAAAGCCACTCTAAGAATTCACTTCGAGTTCAGAATGATTCAGAGAGGCCGAACGATCGTTATTACACTCACCCATGCCTTTCTCTTCTTTTTGTCTTTTCAGACTGGACATTTCACGCTAGAGGATCACAATCGATCCGTAAAGATCCGAGTGAAGGCTGCATTACATCTTCAACCTACTTAACTCGAAATTTTGTGAGAATGAGTGATATTTTGCGGCTCTTTAAAGTAGCTTTATGTTGCAGGTTGCGTCATAGCTGCTACTGTTTTGTTTTAAAGGGCTAGCGACTTGATGTACCAAGAGCATGTGGTTGATATCCCCCCCCCCCCGCGGTAGCTGAAGAAGTGTGTTCCTTTGACTGTTTTTCTAGTTCTGTTGAAGCTTAGGCAGCCACAGAGGAGATGTTTTATGTGTTCTTTCGTGTCAATATTGCCACAGCTTCTGCGGACCTCGGTAGTATTTTACGTATTTTGTGAGCATGCTGATCACAAGTGCTCAGTTGACCCTAAATGTTGTGATTGTTTTCTTTCTGTTGTGCTATGTTCTTATTTCTTTCTATGTTCTTATTAATCTCTTTGCTAAGCGGTATAGCAGGAGTGAGCTGCATCTCACATCAGCACGCTTCCAGAAGTTCTCTATGGGGGTCAGAACTAAGTGATCGATCATTGTTTGGTTCAGCTTTGAGTCCGTTCTTCCCTGCTCAATAGGATTTTTATAACCATTTTTATGCTTCATGTGTCCCGTGACTTTGTACTTCAAGATAAGGATTTCAAACTCAACTTCTCTTTACTAGCTTTGATTTTAGTTCTGTAGAGCCCTCTTTGATTGTGGCTTGCCTATCGATGTTTTTTTTTTTTTGTGTGTTGTTAATGAGAATATGATGTTCTTTTGAAGTACCAACTATCGATAAAATGTCCGCTTGGAACCTTGCAATACGTCTTTGGTTCCTTGTTTATCAAATACCATCTGTTCTTGCTTAGTGCAGTTCAACTACATAGAAGTTTATGGCTCTAGAGTCGAATTTGGGTGAAATGCTTCCTAATGCGTTGACATTTGAAACTTCCTTCATTCACCTGACCTTTCAGTTAGCGTTTAAGTGGTCTTTTTGGGACAATGGGAAGCTTAAAGACAAACTCTTACCTACCTACCTGCGAGAAACCAGACCAAAAAAGCACTGTTTTCCACAACTGGAAGGTGTTATGATTCTAAGCAAGATCAATGAAATGGAAGAACCTTAGGACCATGCTTGCGGATGAGTGGTTGACTGTTTCTGGGGAGAAAAATCCCATACTGAAGTGTTTTTGCTCGCTTCAAGTTATACTGGGACATTTACACAAGTTATGTTCTATAATTTCCTGATTTTTCAAGCAGAGTCGGTACATGTCCATGGGACTTATGTCCAGCTTGTTGAAATTGTAGTTGAGTAAACCATGTTTGGTAAGGAAGTCTTTGTATTAGTAGCTAAGCATACATATCTTGACTTCTCTTACTGTTTAAGGGGTTAATTAACTTTTGGGGTTGACGAAGTCCAGGAGTTGGGTTTTGCTTCGAGAGCTTCTCTTCGTGTTCCCATGAGTTGAGTTTTAATATGTGGCTGATGGATAAGTTACGCAAGGGAAATGGTCTAGTAATCTCATCGGCAATTTTGTAGATTTCGACGCCCTTGTGTCATGGAACCCGAAAGATAGAAATTACCTGGTTAATGACATTTAGGCAGCTCCAGTCATAAAAAAAAATGGCCACCTGTTTTCTATGAAGTCGCATTCTCTGACACATAAATCGATTGGACATTGACATATAACAGAAGTGGAACCAAGAAGCACTACTAACTTGAAGTTAAGGCCGTAGATACTCGCTTCAACACCAAGTTGCGACTGTTCTGATACTGCACCTTGAAAAAAACTGAGTAATTGGCATGAAACGAGGGAAAGAATCTTTTTTTTTTAAATTTGTTAAGTGGAAAGCTTACGATAATCTCGAAAACCACTTAAGTGATTTGGATTTTTCATCATTTAACTTAACTTACCTTAACTCCAATACTCCGTTAAAATTCATTCGAAAGTAATCCCCAAAACAACAACACCGTTCCAAATTCCAAAATGAATATCACCACACGGATTGTATCTTAAATTTATTTTGTTTATAAATCTTTATTCGATTTAAATTTATTTATCAAGTCTTATTGGCGACATAAATAGATAAACATTATACATGCACTATTATTATCCTTAAAAGTACAAATAAGTTTTTTTGCAGAAGTTTTGTTTTAGAGTATATAGAAGAAAAATTAAAAAAAAAAAAAGAAATAAAAATAAAAAAATAAAGAAAATATTAAATAATTTACAATTTTTGTTAAAAAAAAAAATAAAAAATTAAAACAAAGACAGGACGTCTGTCTTCCACTATCACGACTCTTGAGTATTTTATAAAAAAAAAAGAAAAAGAAAATAATAATAAAAAATTGAAAAGTAAAGAAAAGCAACGCCCTCTACTTGCAAATTTGTTTATACTCGTATATTTACAATTTGTTTGTTTAATATTTTGTTGTTTTCCTAAAAATTATTGCAAAATATTTATGCGAACTTTCAAATACAATCCTTATACGAAAAAAAAAAAAAAAAACAAACCGATCGGTTCGGATCCATTGCGTAAAGGATCAGGCAAATGAGCGGTGGGATGGACGACCCTCTCGCTAGTACTCGAAATCATCGTAGAAGTGCTGCGCTATCCTCGTCGAACCTCGGTATTCTTGTCTAGTGTTACGCGGTGCTGGTAAGGTGCGCCTCCGGACGTCTGTGGACGAGAAGTACGAGTCACCTCCGTTATTGTAGGTACTGCTGGGTGCCGAGTATCCACCCCGCTCGTACTTGTTGAATGGGTTCACATAGTTGCGATTGCTAGAAGAGAGTGGCTTTATAGTGGGGTTAAGTGCATCATTCAGTGTCACGTCATAGTCGTTTTCATACAATTCGTCGAGTGTAGCCTTCGGATACTCAACTTGCGGTGGCAAGGTAGTTCTGGGGCCCTTGCGCGTGACCGACGTATAGTCTCCTGCGCTGCTGTCAGAATTCTCTCGGAGAATTGGGGCTCCGTGCTCCAGGAGGCGTACTCCGGAGATGGTTGAGCCCATGTCGATGGGTGTGCTATCGGTGGTTGTCTGCCTTAAGGCAGCTCCTACGGGTTGTAGGCCTCTGGCTAAGTAGGGACTACCACCACGAGAGGGCAAGAAGGGACGTTTTACGACCCGTACAACGGGGCGCCCTTCACGTTGTGCCGGCTTTTCGCTTTCAGACGATGGTTTTTCCTCTGGCGTTATTTCGACACTTTCTTCGAGCTTATCTTCGTATGCCTCTTCAGTTTCCTCCACCGCTGCTGGAGGTGGAGGTTGTGGTTTGGCTCTATCAGATTTCACTGGTCTTCGACGATGATCTCGTCGATAGTCTCGAGTGTTCTCTTCTTCGATTGGTTCTTCCTTCCTTAAAGGCCTGCGCAGTGGCTCTCTAGGACGGGATCTATAGTCTCGGGCATTATCTTCTATAGGATCAATATCATCTACGGGTTCGTCACGAGTTACCAACGGGCGTTTCCGTTGAGGAGCCTTGTCCTCCGATTCATTCTTCACCGGAACAGAGTCAACATCATCAACAGGCTTTACAGGATTTCTTTGAAACGGTCTACCCGGTTTTCTCAAATAATCATCACTGCCTCGTCTGGACTGACTGTGTTGTCGACGAAGTGGAACATCATCAGTGCGTCGTGAGTTAAGTTCATCCTGCAGCCTTCGGCGTGGAGTGTCTTTACCATCGGTTGGCTCTGGAGGCGGTGGAATATCCTTGACTGGGCTTATGTCCTCATATTCCTCATCATCGTAGTACTCATCGCTAAGCGGAATAGCAGTCGAGGTAGACGTAGTGACTTTCTGTCCTTGGTATCCGTACTTTCTTTTCTCACCTATTGGCACAGGTCTGGCGATTTTCGGAGGCACACGAGGCCGGTCAAAAATCGAAGCCACCGAACTGCCACCTGAGGCTGAAGTTGATGGGCGGACAAGCTCCTTTTCTGGCTTTGGTTCGATTGGTGTTTCTTCCTCTTCTTCTGCTTCAATGCGTCGACTTGGTTTATCGTAGTCATCGTCGATTGGTGCTGGGCGTCGTTCACCATTGTGTCGTCGTCTGCCACCTGCTATTGGACGACGTTCCACGACATCTGCTGGATCATCAAGTCTATTTCGGGGCTTTTCTCTGTCATCACTTAAGCTGCGTCGTTCGTCTAAACTCGCCTGACGATCAGCCAACGATTTACGTCCATTTGGTATCTTGCGGCGTTCAGATATGTCACCTTGTCTTCCAACTGCACCAGTCTTAGGTCGTGGTCTTGGTCTAATGCGACGATCATCAACATATTCTTCCTCTTCCTCATCTCTGAAGCGGTCTCTGGTCTTTGGACGTTTGTCAAATCTAAAAGTAAACTGTTATAGGAACTTGTTCATTCTTCTTGGAGTCAAAAAACTTACCTAGCTTCTTCGTCGCTATACGATCTTCTCTCTTCGTAGTCTTCATCATATTCTGCTGGACGACGACCACGTGGTCGTTGTTTGCGACGTCTATTCACCCGACGATCATCTTCATAGTAGTCCTCGTCATAGTCTTCATCATAATAGTAGTCAGTAGGTCGACGACGTCTCAGCGGTCTTCGTCTTGGTCTATATTCCGGTTCTGGAGTTATAGGAGCTGGTGTTGTTGTAGTAGTTGTCGTTGTTGTTGTAGTAGCCATGTATAAGTTATCGTTTCTAAGTGTAAGTAACAAAAATATAATAGAAGGGTAAGGTATGGAAAAAAGCTATCGATTACCTATTCCAGAATTTTTCCGAATTCTTACAATCCACTTCGGACACAAAGTGACAAATGAACGTTCTTTGATCGAAAGCCGTGAAATTGGCACAAAGGAAGTCGTGACGAATACCGTAAATACAATGATGATAGACCTAAGGAAAAATACAAAGGAACAGTTTAAATCGGTGGTCTCTAAGAAATTTCATGTGACAACAAATGTGTTTCTTAAAAGTAAAACAAGACTAGCGAAGCAAAAGTACGAAAGATAGGGAAGAGTCTAGCGCTTTCAATTAAAATTGACTGGAACCGGAAATAAGGCTCTTCGAGACGGTAAAAGAAATCTTATCACCGGTATGCGGATGAATTTATTTCAAACCTGGAATCTAGAAGTGCAAAGAATCCACAAGGACACCAGAAAACTTCTAAATAAGTCCCTAAAGACGACAAATTCGAAAGAAGACGGAAAGTCTTTACCGATCGAAGCAAAAAGAAAGGTTAATTCGGGATTTTGGTGGAAACCCTCAATGAAACCAGCAGTTTGGTCAAAGTTCCAATGAATGGAAACAAGCAAAGCCGGATTCGTTCGAAAAAGTCTAAATGAATGCCTTTAGTCCTCAGCTAGAGACTCCTTTCTTAAGAAATCAGGTAACCACTGGTTCGCAACTAAATTTTATTCTTTAGAACGCTAGCGAGCCGGGACAAATAATTCGCCGCATTGCTGGTATACTGGGTCTGTCGTGTCTTTTGACAGTTTGAAGTCACCTTTCTTCAGGAAGGAGTATCTGATAAGTTATCGCATTTGCATCAGAAACCGTGACGTAGAAAAAGCATTTGAGTTGTGGATTCAAGAAATGCTGATGAATAGAACTGTTATAGAGGCTTTTATGCTAATCGAAGAACAGGCAAAATGAGTTGGCCTTGAAGTAAATGATGACAAAACCAAGTATATGTTGGCAAGTATATATTCACTGTCTAGGATAAAATGTCAACTGGTGACAACAGTATGACCCCCAAGTGGAAGTTTGACATGGACTTACTCTGGATTTGGCGAAACAAATGGCTTCAAAACTTCCAGCTCCGACAGACAAAATGCATGCTCTCAAAGCATTGATTCTGCGAGTTTTTTTTATATGGTGCCGAGGGCTGATCGATAAGCAGAAAAGCGAATATTTGGTCCCCCATGCGAACAGGACGAAAGGATGAGAAGATAAAACTGCGGATTATATCCACATTATGATTCAACTCATAGAGTCCGCAGTTTTATCTTCTCAAGGGAAAAAACACATCGACCACACTGGCTTGGCAACATCGACCGAATAGACAATAATGCTCGAGCCAAAAGGATCTTCGAATCATAACATCCAAGTTCGAGATGACGAGGAAGATCAAATTTCTTTTTAAAGGACAAATCTATCGCTAATGGCAGAGCGTTTGGCCTGGAGAACTGGAAACAGCGTTCCTGGTATCGATAAAAATGAAAGGCTGCAGTGTCTCAAGCAGAGAGCCTCGGATTAAGTAAGTCAGTCACCATCACATGAAGAATTGAAGATATTGTATGACTTGTTGCAATAAGTTTACTTAGGGGTCTTCAAAGCTTCAAACTCAAGTCACTCCCTTGGTTCTCATTCTGTCTTAAATTGAATAGAACTTTAGTCAATTGTAATAACGGTGATTGACTGTCATAATAGAAAAGAGGTGGTCAGCTGTCAATTCAAAATTAACTTTACGAAAACGGAACTCATAACTGAACTCTATTTTAAGACTGGAAAACTTTGACACGCCTGCAGTACGAATTAACACTTTTCGGGAACCTGACTGCGATATACCGCCGCATATAAGCAGTTAGTAAGTCTGTTTTAAAATTAATTCCTTCTTTTCTCAGAAATTTCGGCCAAGGTTGTGGTTAAGTTTTAATTTAAACAAAATTTAATTTTTTTAATTAATTGTGAATAAAAAAAAATTCGAAGATGAGTTCATTTTCATTGGGAATGTGGTACCACTTTTGTCTCAATTACTCGTAGCACATGGGAAAAAAAGCCCCCATCCATTGTGCATTGTTTTGCCAACAAAATCTTTTGCATTGTTTACTCGAAAATGGAATCCTTGAACATTTCCTATAACATTAACCACAATAAAATAATTTTGCATACCATACCTGACATTTGAATTCGATTGAAGCATAGAACCCATCATGGAGTCCGTCACATCTAAATGCGATATCTTCTGGTGGTGGTACTGTACTAAAGAAGGGGTATGAGGACAGGTTGTATCTGTAAAAAGAAATAAATAAAATAAAAAAGTGTATAACGGTGATAATGGATTGGTTACCCATTTAATTCTCGTGGCAAGTTGGGATCCCAGACCCAGTCTATTTGTGGTATTCCAGTTAGCTTCCGTGATGGTTTTTTCGTTGTATTTGTCGGCGCCTAAAATGCAATAAATGTTATAGTATTTAGTATAGCTATATAAAGACCTATTTGACGATGAAAAAAAGAATACTTCTAGATGAAGCTGCTAAGCTATTTAGCCTTTGGCTGAAGATCTTAAAAGAAAACCTTCTACACGTCTTCTCTAAGTATTCGATGAGTGGTGCATGTCATTGATTTAGGCTTGTCAAGTCTCGCTGTCAGTAGAACAAACCCTTCAACCTAGACGATGATACCCAAAACTTCCCTTTACCTGATCAAAACTATGTATGGAAAATAATTTCCAAGGTTAAATCTAACAAGGCTGCTGAACCTGACAGCTTACCGGTCGAACTTATCATAGCATCTGGAGATGACTTGGATCATACACCAGCTCATTTATAAGATTTGGTCAAACGCGTGTAGGACTATAATAGATGCAAAGCTGCGCCAACTAAAGAGGCTACAGACTTTTCATCGCATTGCATACAAGGTCTGAAATCTTTTGCTAACAACCTGATTAGCCTCTATCTGTGCGAATTTGCACCATTAAAGTTCACAATCGACCAAATTTGTGTACTTCGGCAGATTAGGGAGAAAACTCAAGAAGTTTAAATCGACATTCACCATCTCTTTATTGATTTTAAAGCCGCCTATGACTGCCACGTCTTGTTTTGGCATCCCTATGTGACGATAAAAAATGTTCGCTGGCTGATCAAGGTAACCAACAATCTGATTGATGTCAAAAGGTGGCGCACTGTGATGTTTATAACATCATTATACTTGAAAAGATTGTGCGAAACTCACAAACCGATACAAGAGGCACAATCTTTGAAAAGTTTTCCGTATGCCGACGATATTGAACTCAGTGAGCTATCACCGTTGTGTTCGCTAGTATTGAGGCAGAACCGCCCAGAATGTGTTTAGCGGTGACAATGACATCTCTTTAGAAATCAAATGAATGACTTACTTAAAGTGGCGCTACAGTCCGGGGTGGACCTGGGCCTCAACCAACAAGCGTCTCCAGCCAGCTCGATCTTTAGCTAGCTGCTTCCAGTTTCGCACGCTAAGTTGGTTGAGGTCCTCTTCAACTTGCGTGCGCCACCTGAGAATGAAGGACTACTGTTCAATATCTTTAAGATCCTGTGCTAAACAACTTACGAGCCTCGATATAAGACCCTACCCTTCTCTATAGCCCTGAAGCACGGACTCTATCGAATGCGGATGAAGATATCTGAACCGAAAAATTCTTTATTAGCTGTGAACGAGAACGTTCGACAACGAACTATGTATACCGCAGTACAGTGATATTGGTCTAGTAAAAAAACATGGTCTTAGAGACGGCTGACGCTTGCAGGGTGAATAGAGTCCAGCATTTCAAGCCCCCAAAGTTCTTAATTCTAAGCCAGAGGGAAGATGCAATAGAGAAAGACATCGTCTTAGGTGGCGGGCACAAGTAACGAAAGGAAACCTCAACCAACTAGGAGTGCAATGGAGGTAGACAGCTAAAAATTGGGCTAACTAGAGGGGCTTCTTTATTGAGGCCCAGTTTAGTAAGAGGGGAATCGTAGAAAATGAGAGCTGTAGACAATGGAACCAGTCATTGCTGTCAGTTCAGGAAAGGTTCTCGAAAATGATAACACCGCGAGGCACTTCCTTTACCAGTATCCTACCTTCCCGAAGATAGGACAAGGGAACGAACTCGATCTAATGGTCGATCTCAGTGGTCAAAATTCTGCTTTTTTTTTCAAATGTACAAGCAAATTAGGTCAGGCGCCTCGTTTTTTTGTGAACAAGTAGAATGGACCATTAACGTGTCTGAGGGCTTTGGCTAAGCTAGATGAAAAATAGCATCCAAGGGCCAATCTAAGGTCCTGTAATCATTGCATAAAATCCCCGAATTCTAGAATGATGATGTAGAAACTATGAATGGTAGATTCTTATTCCATAACTGAGCCTGGAAAATACCTAATGTCTCCTCCTCCTCCTACTAGAAACATGGGCCTTTTTGAGATGACTGCCCGCATTCGAAGCTTTGCTGTGGCAATGTCAAAGTCAAATCATCAAGCTTCTCTTAGTTCCGTACGAAAAAGTATGCTATTGACCTCAATAGTAGATCATACTTAAATCCAAGTTTGTTCGGTGCTATTTCCTTCCGAATTTTGTTTTAACTTCCTTCTCTTAAAAAAGCCACTGACCGACTTATTTTTAAAACCCAAAATACAAGCTTAGCCGACTCAAGACCACACCAAATCTCCAAGAACAAAAGCTAATCAAACTAAAATGTCGGAAACCATAACAAATCATTAAAAGACCTAAGGTCAGCGTTTATCCCTCCTAAGTCCGATTTGGATAAGATCTCTTACAAGCATAACAAAACCCTATTTAGTCGATGCTAATTCACACACGAAGTTCTGAAGCGTGCCGCAAACAATAGATGAATCAATTTGATTGCCTACAAACTAAACCTCACGTCTCGTTGGTTGCAGGAAAATCAACCCACCGCCAGTCAGACTAGCTCCAAAAGTCAAATTACGGAATGACCTTCTTGCAGAGTGCCTTCCAGGTATGTGTGTGTACTTTACCACTTCATACCTCTACCAACATACATTTTCGTTAGCATAGATTAGCACAGTCGGTATTGCGCGGCGATTGACGGCAAAACAATTATTATGTGTTGTTAATTTGTATTAAGTAACGGTGACTTGTCCATAAGGGGGTTTCTATGTAACTGGGACAACAAAGTGTGAATGGATGTTTGGCTAAATTACACTACAATGGCATTTTAGTTCTGTCAGTTAGCAGTTTGACGTTATGACACCGTAAGCAACGTTTTTGCAGACAAATTTAATGTCACCTGTCACACTATAGTTGACATTTAAGTCAAGTAAATAAAAAAAAAATTTAATATTCACCTGTGTACTGACCTTAGTCTCGGTCTCTTCAACGGCTGCCGTCGTTTCTGGAATTTCTGTGCTTGTGGTAGTGGATGTGGTTGTCGTGGTACCTTTACCAAACAATGACGTCGCTCTTAAAGCCCCCGCATGTGCCATTAATCCCAAAAGAGCTAGAAAAAATAAAGAATAAGAACAAATAAATTAGTTGTAGACAAACGTGAGTTCGGAAAACAAACAATGACATTCTGTATTTGGACTTTTATTTTTCAATGGTGACACCCACTGCAGGTGTCACTTTCGCTTAAAGTCGATAACTGTTTGCTAAATATTTAACAACTCTAGCGCTGTTGGTACACGTTTTATAGCACAACAGGTTTTAGATATAATCTCTGTGTCTCGGTGGAGTGGAATGGATCTTTGGCATTTTGATGTGCGCTAGGGGCGTTAATCGATTGAAATGTCAATTAACATCTTGGTTCGAGGAACGTATCTAAGTAACTGCAAATGGGAAGTGACGAATTCGAGAATGTCAATGGTCTCACATTTGGTTTTAATGGCTTTTTTTGAAGTATTTTGAAAGCAAAAGTTGTTAAGTTTTGTAGTCAACAATGTTCGTATAGGGTACATCCCTAATAGTGGATTTGGAAAGCTCATTTCTGCGGACTATATAACGACGATGGAGAATTAAATTCTGCAAAAATTAACCATTTAGCCTGAAAGATGTAAGCCAGTAAGTTCCGTCCTTTCGAACTAAACGAAGTACAAATTGCCATATCTAAACTGAAGTCAAACAAAGCTGCTGAAGTTGACGGTAAATTGCAGAGCGGAAGATGACTTCGCAAGAGGCATGCACCAACTTATCTACAAAACAATGGTTGAACGAAAGCTTGGCCGACGAATGGAATGGAAGGACATAAGTCTCCTCAACATCATTTATAAGATTTAATCAGCCATATTGTGGGAGCGCCCAAAGTCCTCTGTCAATAACCTGAATGGTCCATATCAGTGTGGACTTAAGCCAGGAAAGTCTACCGTCAACCTAATATTCACACTATGACAGCTCTTGGAGAAATCCCAGGAATTCCAAATCGATACCAACCATCTCTTTATCGATTTCAAGGAGGTCGCGTATGATAGCTTTTATAGAGACGTGCTATACAGTGGAATGACTAACTTTGGCATCCGGGATCGATCGTACTACTGGAGACCCATCTAAAAACAATGCGATTAAGGACGACCGACCTTTGCAGAGGCTGTGGTGACATGGACGCGGAAGAGGACACGACGCACTTCCTCTGCGACTGTCCAAGTCTCAGCAGAACCAGGAAAACAACCCTAGGTTCATTCTTCTTTAAAGACCCCGGCAAACTGTTAACCATGCCACCGAAGGTCATTATAAAATTCATATTGCATTCAGGGTGGTTTAGGAAGGCGACCAATATATGAAACGTGCCCATTTTACTTCCCACAACGAGGAACAAAATGGATCCATGAAGATCGGGCACACGAAGCCTTTAAGTGTGAGATGACAAAGATGACCGAACAAACGTTTAAACACAAATAATAGTGGATGTGAGGATGTTTGGTATAGCGAACTGACAGGAAAGTGCTAAGAATCGGAGAGAATGGAAGTCTGCAGTATTTTCGGTAGGGATTCTCCAGGAATCAGAACGAATGAATGATAGAAATACTGGTCAGTGCATGGAAAATTCCTTTCAAAAAGGTGGTGAAACAATGCGTCACCAGATTCAAGGCTAATCCTAAATTTTGGGGGCCACTTTAGGAGGTGGCAGTGAAGCAAAGCATCACATGAAGCGCCTGCTACATCTAGGGTCGCTCACATCCAAAGAGTTAATACAAAATTGAAACAATCCTAAATTCACGTCGTCCAAGGATTCCTGAGACTTCTAACCATTGATAGCTTAGTAGATAGGTTAGGTTGAAGTGGCTGCCAGCACACTTAGACCAATGATAGGTCCATTGTGATAGCTTAGTAGATAGAAATTCCAAAAACCTGATATAAGCGATAAGAATCTTACTTATCTCTTAAGTTAGGATACTCCACACTTTCTCTGCCACTGTCCGGCACTCTGCCATACAAGATTTAGAATCCTAAGAAGGCCCCTTTTCCAGGATCTAGAAGAACTGTCCAGCAAGTCGGTGCTTGACATATACAGATTCATCAGTGCTGCGGGCTGGCTTGATAGAGCTTAGGCTTATGGTTCCTAGTAAGGAGGCTGCAACTCCTGGGGAAAGGATTTCCTTCCCCGTCAACCCTCCTACCTTACCTAACCTATCTCTAAAAATTGCAAAAATTGCAATAGCTAATGCAGCAAATTTTCGAAAGGTGGTCTAAAAAGCATGGAGATGAAGGCCGTCGACTTGGACATTCTGTGTGAATCTCCCTTCAATGAAGTGGTGCTAACGTAGCGTGTAAGAACTTCACCAAGGCTAAGACTAAGTTGCGTGTATTGCTCCTATCCAATCATCAAATGGAGTGCTAAGTAAAGTCTTGGCCAGGGTATGTCCTCTATCGAAGATCGAAGAGCCTATGGTCATTTAAGATACCGAAGATTCCCTATTCTCAGTCCCACTAATAGATGGCATTGTTTTCTAAAACATTCACATTAAAACTTTGTACATGCAAGGGTTGGTAAGCATGAACCCTCGTGTTTTGTAAAATCACAAACGGAAGTGAAAAGGTCCACCACAGCTTAATCAATTCAAATTATAAAGTCGATCTGACAGAATTATGAAATGCCAGACTAAATGCTTGCTGACAACTGATGACATATGTTAAGCTTTCAACCGATTTATCAACAAAACAAGTTTAGAACTTAATAACCTTTCATAACCTCTCATAACCTGTAGAAACCATTAGTGGTTTTCCTTGTAAATTCCGCAGAATTATTTACAAAGTTCTTCGGTTCATTGTTCTTTCTTAGACAACCTTGTCTTAACTATTTACAATTAAAATAATCTCCTCAATCTGTGTAAGCGGAAGCTTTAAGTTATCGATTAAATTATAACAAAACCTCAATCGGATGACTCACCTGCAAATATAAGAAGCCATCTTTTGGCTCTTCTCATCGTCCGGCTGAGATAAATACAACTGAAACGACAAAAAAAAAAATAAAAAATCATAATTATAAGAAAAAATTAACGATGAAAATAAGTAGCGCGTAATTGACAACCGCACTTGGCTGAGAGCCGGGCTTGGTGATCTATCACCTGCGGCATTATCGTCTTCACTTTTCTTTTCGGCCATTAATGCGGTTCGTTTGGTTTTGGTAAATGTATTTCATTGAGGAAAAATCTTAAAATGCTTTTACTTTCGAAAAGAAAATCATGAATAGAGATAGGTCCATAGATACATGGGTATATATCTTCTAGCGGAGCAGAGAGTTCAAAGAAAATGGAGCAATTAACTGACGCTTAATTAATTTGTTTGCTTCGTGTATTTTTTTTTTCTTTTTTGAGTCCGTTTATGAAAAGTGAATAAAGTCTTTATTTGGTTTTTTTCACTTTTACTTTTCCAAGAGACTACAGTGTGTGGGAAAAGTAAAGCACACTTTATATTTTGGGATAGCTTTTGCCGGCAAAACAGATTTCAATCTTCTGTTGTGGTGAAGTAGTGAAAAAATGTTAAATAGAACAACTTGACACACGGCAACATTTGATAACTTTTCCCTATTCCGGCTGGAGCACTTCTTTATAAACGACGATTCTGATGCCAGAATGATCAGGCTGTTGATCAGTTCCCCTCAACCAAACACAATATCTGTTTCCGAAACTTATTGATTGTCACCGCAAAACAGGCCCTAAGGCGGAACCGGGATTCCTGGAGCTTAAACGGGAGTCAGACGTATTAACAGTATACGTGGTATACTTCTCTTGAGCACATGTGGTCAACTTTGTGTTCCAACTACTTTAACAGGATGCTTGCACTCTTGATGTCGCTTACACTCTCAACGTCTTCACGACAAGGGTTACAAGCTTGACAGTGAATGTCAACCAAGCTCAACTCTGACATTGATGTTATCATCAATTTGGGTGCACAAAATCCGAGTTGAATTCAACGGTTCAAAAACCCCACGCACTCTTCTGTCGCTTCAGTGAGACACCAACGTAGCCAAACTAAAAAACTGAATGAAGTTGATGTTGAGAATGCTGTCAATGTTTGGCATGCGTGGCAGGGCAGATGCTGGATTCCTTGCTTTCCTCAAACGATAAAAATATTTTTTTATTCCCTCAGACTTGGCTAGAATCTATAAAGCTTACATTCATCCGAAACTTGTCGCATGTTTGGTCGGGTGTTCAGTGGCAAGTGCAGCCAAATTTCTTCCCTTGAACACCACCGGAACGTTGGTTGATTATTCGGACGAAATATATAGCTGTGTCCCACCTGTCCTCGTGCCCGTCTGTTCAGTCGCAATACTGAGCATCGTCTGGCCACCCATATAATCTGAAGTCTGTTTTCGGGCGGACGTTCAATGAGGGCGTCTGCAGTTCCTCAGACAAAAGTTGGCTAAGGAGTACCAACAAGATAAATGAAGACGTCGTGCAATCGTTAAAATCGATTCGATGGACTTCGACTGATGAACCTTCTCCACTTGTAAGATTTGGCTCAAAAGATCTCTGGTTCAAACTTTTTTTTAGCAGTTCTCTAGGATCCCGATGGTCTTCTTACATAGGAGAGTCTCAATGTAAGCCATCTAAAGCTTAACCTAATGCTGCATGCGTGTACTTCACTGCGTCACTACGAGACCGAAGACCTAATCTAGGACTAGGACTTCCTGTTTGCCGCATATTCGAGAAATAACATAATAATGACAGCAGCTTTAGCCCGAATATGACTGTTCAAGGGGATGAAACTGCACTTTGTCCAGAAGAAAAATCTGGGTGCAAACATCGGACGACAATATGAGCTAATGCAGTAAGTCCTGATATGGGATTTTACCCAACGTACTATATGAAACCTTTTGGCGATTTCTCGACCTTATCGACTACAAACCATTTCACATTAAGACAGATCCTAAAATGGATCGATGTTTCCTCAATCGTAACCTACCACCTGTACCACCTAAAGGACTAGACTGAACCTCCCTGATCCCAAAAGAAGTATACCAGTAGTGCTGCATGTAGCTAAAAAATGTCAAGTGTACCCAAAAAAGAGGACTGAGGTAAAGAATTCTAGTACGTAGCTGCTGGGTTATGCAGAAGCTTGTAAAGATCCAATGTAAAACTATTTTTACTTCGGGAAACAATTAGGAAGACAATATAAATTCAAGCTATAGGGCGTGTAAAGTAAACCTTAGAAGTTTCGCCCTTCGTTAGACACCTTGTCACGTTATAGAATCTTAGTATGGGGGATAATTCGCGGTCAAATTTTCTTTCCATCCCTAGCCCACTCGCTTTTATTTTCAACCGCCTCCTATTATCCATGGTGGAACAGCAAAAACTATGGGGGTTAAGGTTTAGAGACTGCTTAATTGTTGGTATTCGACCTTCGATTTCATAAGTCAATGAGAATGAAGTCTTTCCAAGGAAATGTCAGACTCATATGTGCACTTTGTCAGTGCTGAGGAAGTGGCAATCATAAGATGTGGCTTTTATAATCCTTCAACCTCGATGTATGAAAAGAAGATGATTAATTTGTCCTCTCTTATCAGCACCGATCCGGACATCCTGTTTTGAAGACACAATCAGTGTACACTTGTACAGCACCACTGGCTTTGAAAAAATATAGGTCTCAGCCAAGCAGAGGTACTTGTACTTTAAAAAGGCATTCAAATAAATTTGAACCACCGTAGTAGGGAACAGGGTACCAGGAATGGAATTCTTTGGCCTTCTTCATAAGAAAATGCGACTTGTCTCCGTTAATGAGTGGATGAGGAGAAACCAAGAGAAATGAGAATGATGTCAGTGAAGACATATTCATTTTCGGAACCAAATGCCATTAGATCCTAAACAATCCCAAACTGTATAGACTCGTGGTTGCCGTGGCTTAGTGGTTAGTGCGTTGGACTGCTAAGCAATGAGATCTCAGCCTCAGCAACCTCCAAACGGCTTTCGCGGCCCCATCTCTTCGCAGGCATGACAAACCTGAAAGAGTATAACCGGTCATGACAAAGCTTCTCAATCTGCCGTTCGTAGTCGGCAATAAAACTGTTAGTCCCTTCCATTTGTGCGAAAACTATAACATGCACAACATGAATGGTTGCGAGAAGCTAGGCCCTGCCTTCCTATGAGTTGTGGTGCCAAACATCTGTCTGTTTTTTTTTTTTGTCTGAATACCTATCATAAGAGTGATTTTGAGGACTTACCTAGTCATCACCATAAATAACCGCTTCGTGGATCGACTCAGGAATGCTGAAAGACAAAAGTTGTATCTAAGGTCGTAATCTTTGAATCTAGGCCCAGTTTCGAGACACCATCATAGACCCAGGTTTCTTTTTTGAGACCAAGTGATCGGATCGGAATTCAACTGGAAGTACATAGTTTATCTAGCTGCAAGGTTGCAAGTCACAAACAGATGAAAGGCTTTGTAACGAGTTTTAGAAGATGATATCTTTCATAGGATGAGATTAAGCTGTCAACTCTGTTACATTACTTGAAGGCAGCCAACGATCCTACACACTGCATTCCGATACCTAGAACTAAACATGAGAATCCTTTTAAATAGCTTCTCCCGCCTCGTACTTTCCACGTCTCTTTAGAAACTGATTGGCATTCAATTTAACATACCTAACTCAGCACGATCTCAATTGTGTGTAAGGAACAGTGTAAAGAAACATTGTAAAGTAACAACCTCATCTCGATCTTGACTAAGCGAACTTGTTTCTATTTTTAGAAATCACAATGTATATGTAAATCCTGTAAGGCACAGTGACGCTATACACCCTTTTTAATGAATTGCAACGCGTCCACCTTAACGAGCTCTTTTGTGCCCATGAATTACAATTTACCTCGCAGGCGGATGCAACTGCAGCGGATGCAACAACGGTGTTTAATGGAATTTTATTCACGCTTTCGATTTCTTTGGAATTAAATGTTGTGTTTAGGTTTTATTTTTTTATTTTCTTAACTTTTAATTAAAAAAAATACAAGATTTAGTGAACAACCACACGCGCATGAAATATAGATTGTAGTTCGTGTTTTGGTTTTACTTGTTCTTATGGAATTTCCTATTTGTACAAGTATTTTTAGATGCGGTGAGGTGAGTTTAATACGAATACTTAACCACAATCTGAATCAGCTAACCATGAAGTATACATGTGACAAGAGTGAGTAAGATTTCGAGAAATGTGAAGTTATAAAGCGTCATTATTCAACGCAGGAAAGAGGTTATATTCTGCAGAAGCTGTATGGAAGAATAGGAAGACGTGTCCAACTCTCTGAGCTCAAAGAAGAGCCTATTTAGGAGCCAATTTCTTTCACAATTTTGGCAAACTGACTGACACTAGCATAGGTAGCGTCCAAAGCCGGGTCTTGAACATTAAAAAAAATAAATATATTGGGACCCGTATTGTACATTCCAAGCAGAAGCCCTAGTGGTTATAGAAGCAGGCTGAAATATTGGATGTAATAACCAAGTGCTAAGGAATGAGATAGTTCATTTGAAGTTGGAGCTTTTTGATGAGAACAATAAACCGTCAAAAGAAGCTTGTCAGCGCATTGTTCACAACACATTGAAGCAACATAAGAAAAAGCGGAACAACAATACGAATTCTGGAAGGTACACGAGACGACATATGTACATGATTGAAGTGGTAATTGAAATATCACACAAAGTCCTTCAAGGAAAGGTATAGCTAATACTGTACCCATACATCACCGATCGTAGTCCAATGGAATACAAGATCCACAACGCTTTATGTTGGGATGCTGCTGTGAAACACAATGAATTATAGCGTTCTAAGGCGGCCCATACCCGATAAGTCAAGAATCGTAGGTTTTACTGGTGACACACCTATCGCTATTGCCAAATTGGTCAAAAGTGGACATCACAGCTATAAAGATCATTTGACAGTGGCTCACTTCGGTTGATTTGATGTTGGAGAAGCAGAAAGTAAAACCAATAGAAATCTAGATAATTATGCCGACTTTTTGACCGACTTACCGAATTAGACTTCCTGTCCAACTGTCACACTTCTTCTACGTGAATAAAGTCGCTCAAAAATAAGAATAGGCTAGACCAATGAATTCACTGTAGGTTAGGTAAAATGCCTACAATAAGACCAAAATGTAGGTCCATTCTGATACCGTGTAGAGTAATGGTTTAACAGCACCACGGACCTTGTATGCTGAACTCATTTGCTTTTTAAAAGAAGATATTGTGGATAGCCATACCGGTATAAAGGCGTTCCTGTACGAAACAATGTCCAAAACCATTTAGAAACATAGGTAATGCTGTTTATTTTGTAAATAATGAGCTTGGCTAGGGTGCTGAGGTCCTTATAGAAGTATTCCTGAAGGATATATCTTCTCAGACTTGATAGAGCAGAGAATGTACATACATATATAGAAGATGTTTCTTTCACCTGCTTGTCCCTACAACTTTTGCAGAAAGCGTTGGTGGAAACCACCATCCACAAGTGGCATGTCTACCTTTTAAGCAATGCCCCCTGAGGTCCTAATACTCATATAGTCCTTATGCATACATATATACATATTTGGCGCGACAGCTCATAGAGAGCCAAGGCCTAGCTTCTCACAACCATTTATGTTGTGCGTGTTATAGTTTTCGCACATATTGAAGTGACTTATAGTTTTATTGCCGACTCCAAACGGCCGAATGGCCGACACCTGCAGGTGTGTCATGCCTGCAAAGAGGTGGTGCCGCGAAAAAACGTTTGGTGGTTTTGAGATTCGAACCTGTGTCTCTCGCTTAGCAGTCCAAAGCGCTAAATCTGTCACGACAAGACTTGTTATTCCACCTCCAATTTTTAATTTTTTTTCTTTGTTTTCAAAAAGGTTCTGATATGTTCTTTCCTTTTCCGGAGCATCCTTGTGTCCTGGAATCCAGCATAGCAAAATGTCGCACCTGTCAACGATATTGTGCTGGGACCTGTTGCTTTACCAACTTGGATTCTTTTTTCCCTCTTTGTACGGCTCTTGTTCTTAAAAAAAAAAAGATAAGGTTGAGAATATTTAAGAGGACTGGAGTGCTTTGTTCTTTTCCCTTTCATCCTTGTTTGCCTCTTTGTACGACTTTTGTTGTCTTCAAGCTGCACTGCATTGTCAATCCAGAGGTTTTATGTTCATGGTAGTGAAAAACCAAGTATGTTAGACGTAGCTTCTTGATATCGTTGCCAACCAGTCTTTTGAAATTGATGACATTATTCAGAGGTTCCATTCTACGTTGAGCTTTCATCGAACACCCAAAATCATCGAGCGATCTCAGTGTAACCAATTCAGTTGGCGGTTTGTTGATCTTGAGTAGGCTGCTAAGTGTACACTCTGTTTCCGCAGAAGTTAATTAGACACTGCTCGTACATTTCGTCCAGGAGCAAATAGAGGCTTTTCTAGCGCTATCGTCTTTCCCCTCTGTAGGGACATGAGTGTATATTAGGCCAATGTTTGTAAATGCAGTTCAATGCATCAATGCACTTGCTGGATAAGGGCAAAATCTAGAGTCTAAGACCTTCTCTAGTTATATGGCTGCATGTGGTCTATAAAAAGTCCATCCATAAATCACTCTGGTGAATACCATTGATCAGTTCATTCCATTCAACATCCAGACCAGCTTGAGAATCTAGTACGTTTAACCAAAGGACATATATGTATTTTAATTCCTCCATTTCTGTTGTCATAAAAGTCATGAGATAAGGAGCTAAGTTGTTTCCAGGTGGCATTGTAGGTTCCAAAAATTGTACCTAACTGTCCTTTACCTTCATTCGACCCTCAACTGCTAAGCAATTACGAATAAAAATTCACTTTCCGACCAATTAGGCCTTTTGTCGATCTTTGAAGGAGCTGCCTGCCTATGCACAAAGTTGTGGCATATCACATCAGAAAATGTGGTCTAGCTAGATTGTGAGTAGTATGCCTAGGTAGCAACAAAGCTTTGTCGATAATGTATACATAATTTGCGGCTAAATTTCAGTTTCGGTTGCGGTTGTAACGTCAAGAGTGGCCAACAAATTTGCATCTCGCTAAAAGATAAATCAAATACAACCGGAAAGCTCCTCGAGTTCATTTGCATGGCATGGCTCTGGAGGCCTTTTCCATTGAAAGGTGAACAGCACACAAGTTGTGGACCACGGCGAATCAGAACTAGCCGTCCTTCGGGCTAGCAAAATGTAGGTAACAAGTTTTTTTTATTGCTCAATCGAAAGCAGTAGTATCAGAGTCATAGATACAAACTTCAAGCACGAGTTGCGTTTCACAAGAGAAAGAAACACCAAAACGTCTTTCGGAAAAGAGAGCTCTAGGTGCTTGGTCATGGTGTTAGATAATTGCTCTATATACATACATGTGCACGCACCTGAGCCGAGTTGATGAAACGGAAAATGTGTTAAATTAATTAAAATTCACGTTTTGGCCTGATTGGGAGGGACACAATGTCTGTCTGTATGACAGTTTCCTCGCAATCTAGTCACTCTCATTTTGAGGTGATAAATACCGGTTTTTGCAGATCGTTTTCACTTTATCCCACCAAGGATCAGTTTGAAACAGTTTGAACAGCGAAGATATATTCATTTTTTTTTGTGACTCTTTGGTTGTTGAAGTACAGGATTATGTCACTCTTGGGAGATTTTTTACCTAGCTGGCGGTGATTTCTTTAACTCTTATGCAATGGCAATCATAAAGTCGAAGAGCTTGAGTGCCTGGAAGTTATTAGTTATGTAGGCAGTCAGTTCATGAAGATGAGCTAATACGTAATGCTATCCCCACCTAGGTGGCACATATTTTGAGTGCAACCTTTTGGAAAGTGCAAATCCTCCATTAGGATTCATATTTTCGTTGTGTGTCAAGCTCTTCAGGAGCTTCAACATTCTTTAATTTAAGCCTTAGGGCTACCGAACAGGAACAACACACGGGACAACACTCCTTTGAGCTGTGTTGTCACAAAGCGATAAAGCTTACTAAGCTCTTTTACGCATGCTTGTGCACAAACTACTGCCAATAGCTTGGTATGACACAAACCAAAGGCGAGTGTCAGGCTCCGGATTGCCTTGCGTTAGCTGCCAGACTGCGCTCAGAGTCTATATCACTTAAGGACTGTCACGTGTGCCTGATGCCCTTATGTCCTGGGACCCAAATGAGTGTAATGATATGGTAAGCACTAAGGGACTGGAGCTCGTCTTGGCAACGTTTCACTTCTTATTGCGGATATGATGGCTTTGATGGCTACTTGACTACATTTGTAGATGTCGATGTACTTATTGGAACTGTCTGCTTTGGTAGTTCTCGCGAGACCTCGCAGATTGCTAGAACTTCTACCTGGAACACGGTGTTGTGATTTGGAAGTCTTATCGACCGTGAGTCTGATGCGTTGGTTCCTTGTAAATCTCTGGAATATGTTACCCTCAACTTTGTTTTAAATTGCCACTTGTCTCTTTACAAGACCTTATTTGAGTGCCTGGACGTAGGCCGACGAACTTGCCAGGCATGGTAAAACTCCCGAAAAGGGTAATTTTCATATGCCTCCCGCTACTTGCAGTTAAAGGAGCTGCAATTTAAACAAAAGGGATCAGCGACACCAATCAAATTTTGCTTAATCTGGATCAGAAACGCCTCCCACTGTCTAATGAAACGACAGAAAATGATTGTTTATTAGCACCAAAGGGGGTGCTGCATCATTGACAGGCACGACAATAGACTGGGCTTCCTCTTTTATGGTTTTTCTGCTGAAGCTGTATGGACGAGGAGGAAGAGGAAATGATTATCCTTCTTCTCCGTACTAGTCTAGCTTTCTCAGCTAGACGAAGAGCGTAGGATTTTGAAAGAAGCTGGCTCCTAACAAACTGACTAACATCAGCATAAACAGACTTCAGAACATCTTAGCAAACTCGGGATGATAGGTGAATAGAAGAAGTTGTCTGGTAAGGTCCTACCCGAAACACAAGCACCGTTTAGTACCATAACCCACGTGAACTAGGTGTTGATGGGTGTTGCTAAGAATGTAGTTTTCAAAAGAATCCTGTGGGGTTCAGAAAGAAAAGAATGTTGCAGAATTTTATGTCAGAAATCTCTGATAGTTCCTTAAAAGCTAGCTAGAGCCGGACAGTCACAGAGAAAGTGCAATAGGGTTACCTTTTCATATGAGTTGCGGCAACTACGCCAAGAGGAGTTAAACAGAATGCCTAACTTGGTAGCGTGTGAGCCAATTGGCCAGTGGCCCTAGCTAATTGCTGCGATTCTCGCTGTCTCGGTCCGAGTTCAGTTGATTAAGTCATTCGCCCTGCTTTTATTGTAGGCGAGCTATATCTGTCTCGATATGGGACAGGCTTCTAGACTGTTAAACCTTAAGTTGACAATAGAGAGAAAGTGTTGAAGAACTCTACCCTTGATGAGTCCCATCGGGGAACAGACGCACTCCGCAAGAGAGACATCAAAGGTTGAGCCACATCTGGCTAGGTGTCGGCTCTCTCATTCCCTTCTATGTTACTGTGGCTGGGAGCTCACAAGAGATCGATACTAAACTGATATTGTTCTGCTAATTCGGAAGACGTTGTGTGTAAATGGAGCGCTTTGATGGCAACCTGCCTGTCAATGAAGTCTCCTTTGTTGTTTTTGGTTGTGGAGCTGAGACTAAGTATCTTGCAGACCTCTCTAATCGCTAGTACTATCGCCTGGAATACACTTAAAGAGTCTGGAGGGCGGTACAATTTCCGCTGTGAAGACACCTGGTGATTTCTGATAAAAAAAAACCCCTCCAAATCCATGTGGCATCACAAAAAAGGTCCTACTCTGGTCTAAGTGTAGCTACATCGAAAGCAGACTGACATTCTAACCTAACAATCTATCCGTAGTGCTAAATCAACTCTTTTGTATTCCATCAAGTCTTTAGAAAGGTTAAAAACCACCTCTCATTTCAATCCTTAGCAGTGGCATTCAAATTTTATAGCTCTTACTTAATGAAGTTTAGAATAAAGTTCATAAAAACGCTCACTTAAAACCGATCCCCAACTAAAAGTATCTGCATCCCCTCTACCCCCCAACAAAAAAAAAAACAATAAAAATAAAAATAATTTGTGAAAAGAAAAGTTTTTGTTAAATGCCACAAGATATGGGATTGGCGCTTGCTAAGCGTCACTTAACCTTTCCATCAAATTTTTAAGATAAACTTATTAAGACAAATTAATTTTATTATGCGTTGGGGAAAAGAAAAGGAAAAAACAATTAAGAAATAAAATATCAGAATTGTTAATAATAAATTATCTTTGACAGTTTTACCGAGCCAGTGTCTATACAAATAAAGTTGGCAACAGCTAGAAACCTTGAACTTTGTTATTTCACTAGATGATCATTGGTTTCGCATATTCCCATATTTAATATACAACAGTGAATGTTAATTTAGCGCATTATTGTTTTTTTTTAAAGATAAATTGAACCACATATAATTTTTTAATTTTTTTTTAAAGCTTAACACTCTGTTTGACAACTTTGGACACGTACATATATTGATTAGTATGATGCAATATCTAGGCTTGGAAACGTTTTCGTTTTTTTTTCGGTTGATGTTATATAACAAATGAGTTTTTGTGTCTCTGAAACGTTGGCGGAAATTTATAGCTTCACGATCTGGACGTTTAAACGTATTTAACTGTAAAGCGGGCGATATGGGCCATGGCAAGATTCCAAATAAGATAAAACTTGAAACTTAAACGGATTTCACATCATTTCCTGATTTCAGCGTTAGCATCAAAACAATTATCCCGTCAAGAGATGACTGGGCTGGAGGTAAGGCCATTAACCTGAATAAAATTTCGACTGCAACAGATGAGTTAAAAACTGGATAGAGCCCGGTCATTAAAATTTACAAGCCACGGTTGCGTGTTTCAGTTGCCAAGTCGTCTTAAGAATCCTTCATGAAACTGTTTATCCGGAAAGTCATTGAAATTCAGATAGACAGTTAGCCACAATAATTAACTCAAAGCTTCCAACTTCTAACTTCTACTGATACTTTAGGTCTAGCTAGTCTTTTCTACGTTGTCGAGACGAGTACAAATTCCTCGTCACGTATCACAAAGAAGGTGACACTTTGGTGGGTCCCTGGGCACAATGGTATCCACGAAAAGAAAACTAGTAAAAGATCACTCAGTACTGCCCCTCTAGCACTCGTTAAATGGAGAGATGGAGCGGATTCTCAACGTAATCAAAGGAGATGTGGCCACAATAGAGTACCAGAGGAAACCAGAAAATAATACTAGTGATCAGCATCCTCACATACCACAACCTACCGGCGGCCCACCTAAAAGGAATGCGACTAAGTACGATTGAACTCTTTTACAGAGGCTCTGGCGGCATAGACGCGGAAGAGGACACGACGCACTGCCTTTGGTTTTAGCAGTTGGTGAGAGGGCATAATGTTGAGAGAGTGATAGAGCAGGATGAGTGACCATCTCCAACCAACAATGAAGTGATCCCCTCTTCTATAATAGAATAGGGGGCACAGCTGTTAAAGAGCTGAAGAACAACAAGACTTACCAGCAGAGAGAATATTGATGTGATGTTTCGGTACAGTGCATGCCCGAAAACCTCAACTAAGTATGGCTGGAAAAAAGTATGTCTGGTGACTGAAATATCAGCTCCATATGCCCATCTACAAGAAACGCAATCTTGCACCAACTATCGGAGCATATCCCTGCTCAATGTCGTATTAAGATCGTATCCAAAGTACTGTGTGCACATTTGAAGCCCTTCGGCAGTACAAATATGTTTTTTTTTTTCATAATTAGCGCGCCGCTAAAGGGATTATGACTGCACTTAAACTAGAGCACGGACATTAGGGAAATTAGAGGAGAGACGAAGGAGGTACCGGTGTACGTTGGCTTTAAATGCTCGTGTGTTGTAGTGATGAGGAAACACCGAGCTATGTCGATTATTCTACATTCGTGTGGTATGGCCCAGCAGATCGGCTATAGACCAAACCTCCACACTAAATCCAACGAATTCCAAGTCGAATCTTACCACCTTTCCATCGACTTTAAAGGCTGAAACGATAGTATTCATTTTCTTGAGCTCTACAGACCGGTGGCTGAATACGGGATCTTGGCAAAAACGAATCCAGCTTTGTCGTCTGACGCTGGAAGTCAAGCCATTTGGAAGCAGCTCTTCTGAACTTTTTTAAACATGCATCGGATCTCAGCAAGGAGATGCCCTATCTTGTGATTATTTTTCAATATCGATCGTGCTGGATCAGATAGTGCAAGGGGACTTTCTTTCATAGATCCATCCAGCTGTTGGGATACACAAACGATATTGACATCATCGGACGCTCCTAGTGAAGAACAGGCGAAAAGAGCTGGAAACAAAAAATAAGCATTTCTCCACTATCCCAGATGAGAGGGAAAACAGAACAGAGACTGTGAGCTGTCTTGCTAAAAAACAAAGTGAAGTTCGGTCATGTCTGCAAGAAGAATAAAACTTTTTCGAGTTCACGCCGACTGCATTGGTTCGAGAACATTGGGCCACAACAATGCTCTTTTTAAATGTTTCGAGATGACAAGGAAAACTGAATCTCTGTTTATGAACAAGATCAGATCATACCAGATGTCAGATACAGTTGAAAGGCTGCCAGGATTCTTCACGCATCGATACCCCTCTAAAGTTAAGTCCTCTTTTCGTATGCTACCCAAGAAACTATGAAGATTAACTGGCATGGCATGCCAAACTAACTTTTCCCATTAATTTTCCAAAAGTTTCCACTTCAACGAAGCTGTCAATAAAGTGAAACCTCAATAAATCCCTAAAACGTCTTCCTCGTCCTCTCCTGCAAAAAATGCACCCCAAATTGAATAATACTCTTCCGAACGCCACAGTCGATACTAAAATATTCACAATTTGTAGCTCAAACTTGGCGAATTAAATCCACTTTGCCGATCCTGCTTGGAATCCCCAATGACCATCATAGACTTTCAGTCGACATTTTGCCAAAAAAAAGTTCATAAAATCGCTTAACAAACGCTTTGCAAACAAAATTTTTGAGTCCATCTCGTGAATAAATAAACTTTTCATCCACATAGACTTGTGTATGAGAGTATCTACGGGGCAGATAGGCTAGGCACATCACAAGTTGGGTATAGTTTTGTAATAAAAAAAATGACTTGGCTGACTGACTTGATTAAGCTCGCAGTCGAAGGCCCGTGAAAACGAAAGTCTATCCATCCGTCGGTTTGTTCGTTTGTCGACTGATCACTGATCGATATTCAACAGTTGAAGTTGGATATTATGAAGAAGAAAAATTACCGTAATTAGATACTTTTGTGGATCAAAACAACAATTTTGTATTTATGTCGGTATAGTGCCTATTTGATTGTGGCTTAGCATATGATTGATGTTGCAATACGGCTTCGTATTGCTTTGTTTTTTTTTTATTGAGACTGTCTATGATTATCTAATTTTTAATTCCGCATTGATAGCCACCAATGGACACTGGACTGGTCAAGTGCAGAGAAACTAAACCACAGACATTGTCAACTTGGAACGATATGACTTCGGAACCTGAGCTTGCACTTGAGTGGCATATAAACCGCATCGGGTCTTCGAACATGATCATGCCAAGCGTTTCCTAATCCCAGAAAGACTCTGAATCTTACCATAGCTCAGATTATCAAATATGTGTAGATTTTTATAGAAACGAAACCCAACCTTTTCTGTTTCATTTCTATGAGCCATCCTCCTACTTGATTTACTATACCTTGTCACGGTGTAGGGGTTTAGAAGTGTCAAAGATTCTCGGGAATCTACTTCTCAGATGAGACTGGAAGTCCCCTGGATCAAGGTGTTATAAGACCCGTGCTGATGATCAACCTGGCTGTGGGCACAGACCAAAAATAGCACAGTCACGGGAGTATCCGAATACCGAAGCCTTATCTGCATAGCGCAGGGCTCTGTGCAGATGAACCACCCTTTCCCTAGTTACTCGTGGGAACAAATCTAAAATAAAATGAACAATTTAAATACAACAAACACAACAACAAAACAAATCAACAAAAACAACATGATCCAACGGTAGATAAGCTACCCGAAACTTTGGCCAAAGAGGACCTTTACGTAGCCAACAGGGACACCGATGAGGAGAGTAGCATCGACTCCAACGAAGAGTGAAGAATACTGGAGGAGGATGACTACATGTCACCGAAGCTGATGTCACTGCTATCGCAAGGACATACAGTGAGGTCACTGCCGCCACACCGATAAGGGCCTAAAAAGAAGCCATTTCGACTTCTAGCCCATTCCTGAGATTGTAGCCCTTGTGAGGCCGCAAAAGTCTCCCGCTCGGTGGAAACCAGGCACCAATGCGAAGCAGATACCCAGGGTCGGAAGAGAACGCTCTCACAGGAAGAAAAAAGACTGGCAAATGCCTACAGAACGGTCCTAAGGTTCAGTAAAGTAGAAGAGGCCAGCCTAAACATAAGAGACCGAAATTGCCTTCGGGGGACCCAAAAACTAATCTTCAATAAAGAAAAGCCCAAAGTAGAAAAGAAGCCTAGAGTGAGGCTAAATGAAAAGAAGTTCAGGGAGGAAAAGAAAAAAGAGCTCCATAAGCCCAACACGGGTCCGCCCAAAGCTCACCCTACCCGACAGTCGAACTGACCATCCACTAAAACAGTCGCCGCAAAACTGATCATCAGACCGGCCAATAACGAACCTAAAGCGAGCGGTTCGAAGAGACCTCGCAACGATTCGAGCCGAATAATCTCAGCTTGGTTTTAGTGCATTACTTTGCCAGATTTTGGACAGTATTCCGAAGGCAGGGTTTGCTTTGTTGTCTCCGCTACCAACATCCAGTTCGGTTCGTGTCGGCTGAGACCATACTTCCTAAATAAAGAATGCAGTTGACTTTCTTAACCTCTTGTCTAACAATGACAAGTTCAGCGTTCGAGTTTAAATCCACTTTATCTTCAGCCTTGCTCTAACAGCCTGGGTTTGCAGGTTGTAAATCATCCCTTGTGAGAGCAGGTAGATATTGCTAAGATGTTTCATGATAATGTCAATCATCAAGTCATATAAAGTGACAGTTTTACTACTTGTCAAACTGCAATCCAGTAAATGGCACTTATTTAACCAAAAATCCTTCGTCTTGTCAACATTTTTTCAGACCAACGACCTCGTACTTAACTCTCCGATGTAATTGTCCACTCCTCCTTTTTTTAACGGGAACACAAATAACCAAATATTGACAAGAGTCTCCACTGCCTTTTGCCAAAAATATGATCAAAATCCATTTGCATACCTACCTACGACGACGTGCATCCAGACATCGACATATCAATCATCACGTTGAATACTTAGGTATCGGCGCGCCGCACCGCCGATGTAAAAGTCATTGATCTCAAGAACGTTTTGTCACTTTTGCGTTGTTGTCTGTCAAACCCATGGGACAGGCGCGGAAAATCCCTTTTGACCCGACAAAATTCGTGATGATCTGTGCACTGCGTTCTCACCAAAGTGCCGTCAACAATACTAATAAGGCATTCACCTGTTAGCCTTGCTGTCCCGTGGTACGTTTAATGGTTCTTTTTTTGAGGTTTATTCTTCGGTTTATTTTTCTTGAAGCGATTTTCTTGAAACAACAATTCGATTTAAAATTCACACCGCATTTGGGTAATAACTGTGTTGACTTAAATAAAAACAAAACAAAACGGAGAATAGCATGAATCAAGCACCGTCACTCGAAGGTACATACACGTCTTTGAATGGCTTCTTTGTGAGGAATTTTCTGCAAAGGCGAAGCCTACAGCAGACGATAAAGTCAACAGAGGCAGTCGATGTTTTTTATTTTCCCACTGCGGCCCTTAATCTTGGCAAAAGTTAGTCATGGGCTCTTTACTTAAGAGCCTACGTTCACATTTTAATATACAATAGCTTTGTAGACAGTAGCACAAATCTAAACATCATCCTCTAAGTACAGTCTTTTTGAATGGACTTAAGTTTCTTCGATTCTAATGTATGGCGGCATCCAAAATTTTAACTTAGTCTTACTTAAGGTGATGCTACAAGTCGGAGTGGACCTCTTGGACTCAACCAACAAGCGTCTCCCGCTAGCTGTCTTTAGTTACCTGCCTCCAGTTTCCCATGCTAAATTGATTGAGGTCCCTTTCTACTTCGGTGCGCCACTTTACAAAAGACTTTCTACCTTCGGAATGTGTGTTAACAGCAACCTTCGTTGAAAAGCAAGTGGAGGGGATGGAGTATCTTCGTCTGTCTGTAGCGGCAGACAAGCCTTGCTCAATCTTCTTACTCCTGCAGAGAACTAGTTTGAATTCGGTTGGAAGGCTGAATCTGCTAAATCTTGTCTGTGTCCTTGGATACAGCGGGGTTAGCGGAAATGAGTTTTCTTCGACGAGCTTGCTAGGCAATGTTCAGAGGAGAACATCTTCGGTTAGGGCTTCCATCTATGGTTGCGTTTCTAGCAAACGCAAGTGTAGGTGGCATAACTCTCCACGATGCAGGCAGATTAAACGAATATTTCCCGACGCTTGCAAGAATTCCGCTGCGTCTGTCTCTCAGCTGAAAAGATTGATGAAAACTTATTGGTGTTATAACGAGCCACTGGGCTAGGCTAGGTGATATCTATGGAGAGGACGAAGGCCTTGTGGAACATTTCCTATATGATCGTCTCTTCAGCGTCTGCAGAAATCGTTGCATATAATAGCCTACCTAGGATCCAGTGCTCTGTTAGGACGTTGGTTAGTTTCGAGAGCTGTTCTCAATGGTTAAGGTGTCGCCATCTACTATTTGCTTCCGATAGAGCATCAGTGTAGATCAGGTGTTTACCCATGTTATAGGCACTTTAACACGGTCAAGCTTTCTTCTATCTGTACCTGGGACCTAACAGAGAATAACCTTAAGCTGGTTAGCGATCTCGTTCAGAGACACGCGACAGTCCTTCACTGTCTTAGATTTTGTTGTGTTGGATACAGATCACAGTTTATCTACCGATGTACTGGATTCGTTTCAGCCAAGCGGTGGCTTGACTGATAGCAGTGACTTCGGCTTGAAGTACACCACAGTGATTTGGGGGATTGAAGGAATGATAAATGTTAAGGTCTTCTGAAAAGACAACGTCACCGATTCTCTGGAGCTGTCCGTAAGAATGGGGATAGACTCATTTAAGACGACTTTGCGCTGACTCAAGGCGCTTCTGGCCGGTATTGTGTGTTTGTAGCTCATGTTGAAGTCATTTTTTGTGGGCATATGAGTTGATTTAGGAAGGCTGCGGTTATTAATTAGAATTTTGGTATACCCCACATTTTTCTCACACCATTGGTGATTTTCTCTGGTTGAGCTCTGTAGAAATAGGGTACGCAGGCACTTATAGACGTCAACGTGGCGATGTCCAGTGTTGTAGCTATTACAACACATCAATTGTGGTTATTTTACCTCCAGGTGGTAGCCATCGGTCAATGTTCACCTGAGCTCAACTTGCTAAACTTTCAAGCGCCAGTGCTGTCCAGCAAACGAAAATAGCAGCTCTATAATCAGGACAGCGGATGAATTTCCCAGATGGAGTCAGCGGTGAAGCGAGAAAGCCATACTCCGACATATTTGGAGCTCAGATCTTGGAAAAGAGATAGTGATGGATGAGCCCTTAATGGACCTACGGTAGTGCTCATTCCATAGAAATGGATTACCCGTCCTAGGGGTTCTCAAAATGGAACTGGTCCTCCAGGTTGGGGGTTGTGCCGTCGAGGTTAATTTAACCGGCGACTTTAAAAAAAAAGTACAAGTTACGTACCGACTACAAGTCTAGGATAAGGTTAGTGGCTTGCTGCATACCATAAATGTCTATTGGCCGTCAGTGTAGCTTGGTACCTGTAGTACAGAGGCAAGTTACACATTGGACTTTCTTGGGAACTTTTATGCCATTATGCCATAGGTCTTACGACTACAGTTGCATGATTTTCGGCTGTAGGGCACATCTGGCGCGTTCTTCGGTATTATGTCCCCACACAAGTTTCCTGTCTACAATGAGTCCTAGATATTTAGCTCAGAGATGTACAGTTTTAGTTTTCTTATTGAAAAAGACCACGGTCCAAAGCGTTTCTTCCGTGATCGTATAACTCGTCACGTAAAAACGATCGTTTCTACGTAATAATGCTCGAGTTATACGATCACCGAAGAGATGATTTGGCCCCAGCTTCATTTTAGACGAATTGATACTCAAGGGGCCTACCTATAGAGTCCGTTCTCTTCATCGCTCAATTAAATACATGCTTGCTTATAAGAAGTGGCCCATAGGCAACATGTGTGCCGTATACAACGTACAAAGTAGCCGAACTCGGAACCTTTCACTCCGTGGTCGGATACGTTGAAAGCGCTCTCAACAAAGGGATTCGAAGTGTCAATTAATTTCTTGTGGGGATATTTCAATTTTCTTTGCCATATCTCACCTCACCTCTCATCATCAACGCATATTTTGATGTGACAGTGAGAATTGATTCTATGGGTCAGGACTTTCAAATCACAGCTGTTTGTTCACAGAGTCAATTTATTTAGTGTCTGGGGTTGCTTATTCGATACAGAAATGGCAACAATGTCACGTGTAAGCATATAGATTGTCTTAAGGTCTGGCCACGGTGTAGTGTTTGCATCATCGCTTGTCACGCTGAAGGTTCCAGGTTCAAATCCCGATGTCGAAAAAAAAATCGGTCAACTGCAAAAAAAGCTGACGTCAACTCGACTGCATAGGCATAACACTGGCACTAGGGTGGTCATATGGCTTAATAGTGTTGATGTCAAGATGTTCGTAAGAAATACTGTGAAGTATAAGCAATTGCAACAGTACCAATAATTCTCCCCAGTTATTCTGGACACCAACCTCGGAGCAAAAAAACAAAAAAAAAAGTTTGTCAATGTTAGACTAGGAATGTGGTTTCTTTGTTGCCGGAAGTATTAAATATATTTTTTTTTATTTATTAAAATTAATATAAAAAAACCTTATTTCAAAAAATAAAAAAACTCGTCGAACTTTAATTGCATGTCGACCTAGATTTGTTTCAACAAGCTCTATAAGCTTGACATAGATTTATGTACGCTCATACGTATACTCTTTATCCCTGACCCATTTCCGCTTCCTCAATTTTTGCTTAAACAAGTTTAATTTTATGTTTAAGCATTTAATGTTTAATTTAATTAGGTAAGCGTAACAAACCGGCCAAACACAGTCCATGTTGGCTGGGAAAAAAAAGCTCGAAATGTCATATGATGTATTTTAATGACATGGCAGCCGAGAAACGTTTCTCACACTTTAAGATTGTATAATATGAATTTGTTTGTAGCATTTATTTATTTAGATGTATCGGAATTTATTGCAACTTAATGAGGTAACAGCGTTGGAATGATCTATAGACGGGCAAGTAAGTGCTTTATAATGTTATTTATTTTGTAAAAATTCAAATATTGACAAATTAAAGCAATGCACCGGAATGACAGGCCTTCCGTGGGAGACCGTATCAGTACCGTTTCTGTTATTTAACATTAACGCTTCCGACTAGTTTGGTTTTACTCGGTCGTCACAACGAAATCCCTGGTTTGACGACGAGTTCCGGTAAGTGTATGCAGCTAAACAAGGGCCATAGAAAGATGATAGCTGCTCGCAAGCTCTACGAGCAGAAGAGGAGAAATGAACACCGACTTCTCAGGAGGAAAAAGAAGCGTGCGATCGAGGAAATAGAGAGATGCTGCTGCAGGAATGAGGTTCGGAGGTTTAACCAGAGGGTAAAAAGAACCAATCAAGGGTAAAGAGCCCGAACGGAAACCTTCAAAAGAATATTGTAATAGAATCGCAGTCGATGTTGAGAACATGGAAGAATCATTTCTACGGACTGTTAGGCAGAATGAACCATTCAAACAAGACGTTGCAGATCAACAATTCCGTCCATCTAACCTAGACAAGAAAGCTATATCTAAGCTTAAGTCCAACAAAGTTGCTTGAGCTTATGGCCTTACTGCCGAGCTGTAAGAAACATGAACCAAATTATCAGTAAAATAGAGTCGGATGAAAGTATGCCTGATAAGTAGAACCTCAGAAAGGAAAGTAGAACCCGATTCTCAAGAAAGGAGACCCTCTAAACTGCGCCAACTATAGAGTTATGTCTCCCCAACATCGCCTACAAGATCTTATCTGCTGTATTGTGTGAGCGCCTACAGCCCTTTGTCAGTGGACGAAATTTTCACACTATGACAGACCTTGGAGAAAACCCAGGAATTCCAAAACTCTCTCTCTCTCTCAAATCTCCATCCCTTCATGGATTTTAAGGCTGAGTATGACAGCATTAATAGAGACGAGCTATACAGAGAAATGTCTAATTTTGGCATTCCTGCCTCGCTGCTCCGTCAAGGTCGGTAAAGACCTCACCAAGATGTTTGATGTCAAAAAAGACAGTCCTGCTCCACGGCGCAGAGACATGGACTTTGTCAAAAGTGAATAAGGTTGCTCTTGGTTGTTTTGAGAGAAAAATTCTTCGGATGATTTTCGGACGGTAAGTGGAGGAGGAGATACAATGACGAACTCTACGGGGTATACAGCCACATTGAGTAAGTCAGATGAGTTGAAAGGTTAAACATGGACATGGACATGGACATCAACGCTCTTGGTTCGGAAAATCGTCGAATCCACCCCGAGGGACGGCGGCGCTGTATAGTAAGAGCGCAACTTAGATGCTGCACACAAGTGAAAGGGGACCTCAACCAACTTGGTGTGCGAAACTGGAGACAGCTAGCTAAAAATCGAGCTGGCTAGAGACGCTTGTTGCAGTATAGAGACATGGAGCACTTCAAGTAGTAGGCTCTTACCAGCTCTGGCTGGTGTTGAAACCAGCCGTCCTCGATCTACTCCATCGATCTCCTAACGGCCAAAAAAGAGATTCATCTACAAACATAAAGCGGAAATAGGAGTAAACTTGGCGTCAGCAGAGGCGAAGGAGTTCACCAAGCAATAGTGGCAAAGGCGATGAAGTTCTGAAACTGTAGAAAGGTGGACGGCGGGACTGATTAGAGACATTGCTGAATGGACGGAGTGGAAACATGGCGAAGACATAGAAAATTCAATGCGTACCTCCATAAAATGGGAAAAGTAGGGACCCTGGCTTGCCGATACGAAGACTCTCCAGTAGATGAAACAAGCAGAAATAACCAGGTTGGAATAAGAGACACGATCACCCAAAAAAATGGCGTGGGAATGATGATCTCGAACAACGATAGATGGAACCAAACAGGCTCCTTTATCGAGTCAGTGTTGCAAAGGACAAAGTAAGAGAAAAACGGAAACATATCCTTAAGAGGACGGAAGACCTCCCCTCCCCATGAAATAATGCAAACAGCTGCTCCAGAGGGATTCCATATCCATATCCGTGTTGCACAGAAGCTACCTTTGCCATCAGTTAAAATCGCTTCACATTTTCATTTCGTCGTTGAAACGCTACACACAGACACATTGTACCATTTGATCTTTCGATAGCATTCAGTTTAAGTTTACCCATACCCTAGGTAAGGCACCCTAGAATGTCTTTCTGTCTCGGTACCCAACAAAGATGACTATCGAACTGCTCATGCCATCGATGACACCAGATCCAACTAAGGCCGTAAGCAAAAGTGGAATCAATTTCATATTTGCCCTTCACTTGGACTTTCGTTAACCAGTTCTAAGCCTTAACACTTATCACACTTGTTTAACCTCGAAAATTACCGAAAAGGTGGATACTCAAAATTTATTTTAACCTTACACCTTCACAGCACGTACCACTTTACCGTTAATCTTTACAATTATTATGTTAATTAAAAGTAAACTTTAAAATCCCTTCATTGATACAAGAAAAAAAAAGAAACCGCCAAATATCATCACTAATAACGTGTTACGTGAGCTGAGTTTAATCGCATTACCCTCTTGGATAACAACACCCAATTGTACTCGTAACAGTACGAATACGAGTATCTCATCTTCACTTGAAAGATACCTCGTGGATACAATGCCTCTGCCATCTATCATACTTAAGGAAATAAATAATTTTTTCTATTAGAAAAATCAATTAACAAAAATTTACTCAAGTGTCTGTCCGAGCACCATTAACCGACGAACGATTATCAAACCATCATTCATGAGGGTTTTCAATGGAAACGGAAGACCAATAGACTGTTATGGTCTGGACATCACAATAGGGTACACGGTATCCAAGTGAAATTTGCCATTTCAATGTGAGGTTTAACTTTTTTTTTAATCAAAACAATTATGTACAGATGCAACAGTGGAATCTTGAATGAGAATGCTGCTCGTTAATCGAACACCGATGGGGCCAAGACCTCTGTTCAATAGGTACACCACGAGCCACAGATACTTTTTTTTTTTTTTTTTCCATAACCACTGTTGTAAAGTAAAAGTTTTTATTTTTGTCGCAGCTGGAGAGTAGCACAAGCTACCATGTTGCGCTTGCATATGAGGTTGACTTTAAGTGGGGTCGGACGAGTGGACGGGGACGTGTGCCACAATTGCAGCGGAATTTGTCGGTCTTGTCGTTCGGTTTTTGGCAGTGGCACGATTTTCCATCGAACTTGAATACTAATTATGGTTTTATGTAACGATGGACGCGCTGTACCGCTAGATCGGAAACTATTTTTTTTTTTCGAAAGGCACCGCTTACAAAGTGTTGCTAAATAAATCGGAAAGAGGTTATGCAACACTTAAAGCGAAAGAACTTGTGATGACTATGACTGAGTCGTGCCTGGCAATTAGCTTCGCATAAAAGGTGTATTCTTGGGTAAAAGTGAGAGGCACTTTAGAATGGCAGATGCATCATGGCCGGATCGGTGACTGAAGGCGACATCACCAGAAGGTGACAATATTGGTGCGGAGATATCTATAATAGATGGTGGTGAACGATGTGGTTCGGCTATTTAATCGAAATAAATTGGAATACTAGCGGTTTTTTTGTTGTTACTTTGACTTAGATATTAGGTACGTCTCTAGCTGTGTTGCAATGTCGCCGCTATCTTATTCGTACGTTTCAACATTTATGTCAGCTATTGTGTCCCAAATAGGTTTTGAAATGTTTGCGGTTAGAAGAGATTTTGATCGTGATACAATTCCATCGCTATACGGTATGAAGCGCCATCTATTTGAAATCAGATGCTGAAAAACTGCAAATTTCTGACTTTCAATTGCAAAAAAAAAAGACTAACTTGTGTCAGTTATACGCTGTTCGTTTGTCCAAATGGCTTGGGAACATTTCTAGTCTAGTAGTCCAAATGGTAAAATATGGGGACCTAAACCTGAAAGCCGGCTGCCAAATCTGGTGGTCAGAGGCAGAAAACATCACGTATTTTAAGGACCTTGACAACATCCAAAGATTAGCGTGCATAGACACCACTGGCACCATAAAACCACTCCCAACTGCAACCAATGAAACTATGAATACTCGCACTTTAAGGAAAAAGCAATACAGCGATATAGGCCACCACTAGAAACTAACGCGGACTATCTCACACCATCTCCTGACTTAAATTTAAGCACCAAAACAATCATCCATCAACTCAAATAAGGAGCTGCGGGCTCTACTCGCTAGAAATCGACATTGCCCGGTCAATAAGACTTCCGAACCATGGCAGTGTGTTCCGAACGGAAGTCCTAGCGATCGCCGGACGGTCCGATCTCTTTCTATCTTTCAGGAAAGTCATCGACATTCACATAGACAGTCAAGCTGCTACTTAAGCTATTTCATCTACAGTTGTTGAGTCTAGGCTCATTGTGTATCACCCTGGTGGATCTTGGAAGACATAATGGTATCGATGAAAACCAAACTAGCTAGGAAGGGATCAGAATCAATGTTCGATGACTGAGTACTGCCCCCAGTAGCACTGGTTAAGTCCAACATAGCACTAGACTTCTAAAGATAAGCTAACAAGAGATTGAACGAAGTCTCATCATGCCTCATCATGGAGACACGCAGAGAACTCTGGACAAATAAAAACAAAAAGGCACTTTCTTGTGCTAAAGAGATAAGGTACTCTAAAGAGTCTTCAGAGCACATAAATCCGTAAAGTCTATAGAAGAGTAGATCCCATAAAGGCTAGGAAAAGTGGCACAACCCTAAACTAATGCAAGAAGAAGTTCCGGGGTTGGTTCGCCTGAAGATGGAGAGGGTTAAGTCGGTAAGGAACTTGGTCACCACTGACACTAAAAAAAAAACGGTCTACGTAGGGATTATATAGGTAACAGGCTACAGTTGCAGATACGTCATGGGAGCCAATTGGCCAGTGGTCTGTGCTTGCTTGCAAGTGGGCCATATCTGTCTTCATGTTGCACAGCACTCTAGGTTGATCCACCTAGAGTTGGCAATTGAGGGAAAGTGCTGGAGAATTCTTCATTTGATGAATCCATCGATGAGCAGACTTGCTTTGCAAGAGGACCATCTGGCTGACGCGTCGTCTCTCCATGTTACTATGGTCGGGAACTCAGGCTTCGAGGAGAGTTCTATCAAACCAAGTGCTTCCCTGGGTAATAATTAGCCTCACACTGTTCTACTAATTAAGAAGAAGAAGTGTGTCAATTGAGCACTTTGATGTCGGATTCCTATGTTGTTTTTGGTTGTGAAACTGAGACTTGTGTAACTTGCAGGACTCTCTGAGAGGCGCTTCTCAGTACGACAACTTGAAGATGTTTATTTATTCTGCTCGAATGCGTCTTCATTTTAAATGTCAACTCAAGTCTGTAGCCTTTAGGACTCCAAAAAAACAATCGTTTTCATCAAAAAGATGTAAGATGAACTGAAATCAAGTGCCCCTTCACATTTCAAAGACCGAACCTGGGTTAGAAGAAACATCTTAAAGACGTCAGCGAATATCAAGTTTTCACACAAGATGACTACATATGTACATACTAGGCTTTTGCTGGTGATGTGACTTGGAAACAACAAATGAAAAGAAAACCGTATTATGGATGAAAAATTTGCATTCGGACGTGTTTGTAAATGTATTCATCAATCATCGGGTGCTGTTGGCATTCGTAAAGGTGGATGCTCACTTAGTTCTCAGTATTTTCATCTTCCTCTGCAAAAGTGCGATTTATATGTAAAACTTGTTTCACATTTGTTATTCAAAAAGCCCGCACACCAACACATTAAATAGCCTCCTCTGTTCATGGATAGTTAATTTTCTGTATCTCTCTCATCCTCGACAAAGGAAAATTTGCATAAAATAGTTGTTTGGCTGTGTGTGTGATGGTTTCTTCTAGTTTGCTTCATGAAAATTTAATGAAAACACCAAACGAAACGGAAAAGGTCAACGCATCACATTTTCTTTGCAAAAAAAAATTGATGATTGTATCTTAAGTCGTTTGATTTAACATTGTGCTGTCTGTTTGTGATAGTGAAAGGATAAAATATTCGTAGAATGTGATGTGGATGAGACTTTTACTTCTTAAACAACTGCGGAGTCTGTCTGCAAGTTGAGAGTTATGGGAGTAACACTTGGTTTGATCTTCAGTAGAGCGCAACTAGACTTGGTAAATTGTTTCCGACAATCTTTGGATAAAGTCGAAATAATGGCCTAGAAAGTAACATCCTGCAGCCATTCAATAGTGAAGTTGAAGTCTTCTGTAAATGTTGAGAAGGAGAGTAGGTAGATCATCTCAACGCGGAATTTTTGGACAACTCTTGGGTCCTATATACTTACTTACACATTTACTTGCTCATGATGGCGCTACAGTCCGGGGTCGACCTTTACCTCCAGCCAGCTAAATTGGTAGCCAGTTTCACAGGCCAAGTTGGTTGAGGTCTCTTTACAGTTGTGCGCGCTAACAGCGTCGCAATCTTCTCTACCATGTAGATTCGAAGATTCTCCTTACCAGTGATGTTCATTAGCTCTACACTTCCTAGCCGTCTTAGTCATTGTATTTGGACTCCTCTGATTAGGTCGATATCGCTGTACAGCTCGTACAGCTCCTCGTTGTCTCTTCTCCTCCACTCACCGTCTATAGAGACGTGACCATAGACCACCCTAGGCTGACTTCATCCATTTTTGACAAAGTCCGTGTCTTCAGAGGCCAGAGACAGGACTGGTATGATTAAGGATTTACTTGAGTTGTTCGAGAAAGGGTTTTGCTACTCAATTACCTTTTGAGCCCAAACACACAGCGATTAGGAAGAGTTATTCTTCTTTCCATCTCAGCTTTGGAGGCGTTGTCTGAGTTAATAGCGGTGACTAGGCAGACAAAGTCCCTAACTACCTCAAAGTTATATCTGTCAAGGGTGACTTTCTGCTCGAACAGCATCCAACGTATAACATGGCCCTTGAAGACAGTCCAAGTCCGTGACACACATTAAGCTGGCCGGGTGATGGGTTACCCAGAGCTTTTATTCCTTCTTCCTCTAAGGACATTCCACATGTGAGGTTTCCGATGCTGGTTATCCAGTTTCTCTGCGTGGTATCACAATGGGCCCTCGTTCTGGCCTTAGGGTATCCCTGCTTAGTGGAGACAGCCACCCAACTTAACCTAAGGGTGATTTTCACAAGACACCGAAAGGAGTTCTATCGAATTACCCGGCTATGGTAAGACCTTTCCTAGCCTATGCGTCTGTTGATAAAGATTACTGCAACTTTTACTCAACTGCTTCGGTTGTACTACATCTTTTTCCTACCACTCATCGCTGTGCTCTAGATGAATTGTCAAATCAACTTTATCTTGACTATTTTATCATGGGAAACACTGACAGAGCTAGTATGTATCTTCCCTCTGGTTTCACGTAGGTTAGCGGGATGATGAGAATGGTTACATCCTCATCACACTTAGATCCATGTGGACCCATTGTGGTACCCATGATTTGTTTCCTACCATGGTATTATCGTCTTGTTTCGAGCCCTCCGGACGCCCTGGGGAATTTGAACAGTTTTGACGATGATCCACGTAAGTGAACCGCACACCGAAGATACTTAAAGACTACTTATTAGACGCGTCCAATCCTCGATGCAGAACATGGGACTAAGCATATCAACAGAGAAGACAGAGAAAGTTCTGCTGACGAGGGGGCAGATCCCCACTATATTTGAGGTACTGGTAGGCCTGGCGTCGATAACTATTGCAGTAATGAACTTGGAACTTGGATACAAAGCTAACATATTGGCAGCAGATCAAGTCTGCGTCCGAAAGGGCTGCAGAGATAAATAAAGCCTAGAGAAGACAAATAGCAATTTGATTCCTAAAAAAAAAAAATATTGCAGTGGTACAGCCACCAAGAGCTCTCCGGGTGACGAGCTTTTTCCGCCAGAGTAATCCCCATCAATCTTCTAGTGACAGAGAGAAAGTACATACACGAGAAAAAAGCGGTGGTTGGCAAGGAAACGGTACCAGTGAAAGCCAAAAAGATCGCCATTCAACGTTGGCAAGACCGCTAGGGCAGACAAACCAGGGAAAGATGGACTGAAAGACAAGATAGGGGGACCTGAATCTCTACCTCATACAATTCCTTACCGGACACGGGTTATTCAACAGGCTAGGGAAAATGGCATCGTCTTAAAAGAAGCAGTTTCGGGGTTGGTCTGGAAGATGGAGCGGGTTTAGTCGGTAAGATCCTGACATACCCGGGCGAACTTAGTCCCCCCAGATGGTGCATGAAGCATTCCCCCTAAAAAAAACAAGGAAAGTCGTTTATGAATCTTCTTCTTCTTCAGTAAATGATTGATCATTGCACAGTACGATTCCGACCACATTCTTCCTTAAGTTTCGCAAAATGTGGTTTCTCAATTACCGACCTCATAACAAGCCTTTCAAAATTGTTGACAGCCTTCCATCTGTCCATCTGCAGGCTCCTCAAACAAGTCAAAATGTGTGTCAATTCGTTTTCGATTGCCTGTTCCCCTGAAGCAACTAAATGACACAAAAATATTTAATCCACAGATATTAACTAAAAATTTTACCAAAAAGAAACCAATTCTAGTCTGTTTTGGACTTATATTAAACGAAACAAAAAGATTTAATCACTTTCAGTGGAAACGTTAACAAATGAAACCTGCAAGAGACACAAACCTGATTTCAATTTCGTGAAATTAATTTGCATCAACAGGTTTTAAAGGTCGTTCCCCATGGCGACGACAACGTTTACGTTAACATTGACTACGATGATATACGCAAATATTCATATTCATCACTTGACACCACCTCCTCGTCGTCGTCTTTGTTCCCAGAAACGGTCGAAATGAAATTTTTAACCAACAGAACTAGATCTTCTCTGTGAAAGATGTGAATAAACGTATTTATTAGTAGCGCGCATCAACTGACCCAAGGTCGATTGGATAATAATATTTTTCATGAGGCCCGAATCCATTAACGCCGTGTTACGTAATAGCGCAGCATTTCACTTTCTTTCTTCTAAGCTGGTTCCGTTAATGTGGGGGTTTTAAAAAAGTTGTTAATTTTTTTTCATCTCACACTCACACCCGGGATTGAAGGGCAATTAAGATCGACGACTCATCGATTTGGGTTGTCTTTTGCTGACGTTCAGCTATAAAGTGTACCTTTCACGAACAGGAAGTTGGACCTGTCAATGTCGAAGACTGAAGTTATGTAGGCTATCAAAGTGAAAGAAATCGAATTTCCCACATCGCAGTCGAATTGGAACTAACTTTTCATTTGACCATCACTTTCGATCTTGGCTAGTGAAAGAGGGTATCTGGAATTATGAATGCTTCCGTTTTTGAATAAATTAATTGTGGGATGTCGGTGGATAAATGGTGTAACTTTTCAAAATCACAATCATCAAGTACTTACAATGTTAAGGTGCCTGACAGGTGTTCAAAAGTGTCTGAGATGAAGTTTTTAATGGGCTTTCGTGGGTGTTAGTTTGTACCTTTATTCCAGTTGGAAAATCTCTAGAGTTTTTGGACATATTTTCGAGTTACTTTAAATTTTCAAAGATAGGTCCACAATTAAGAACGATGTTGGTGCAATGGTGGTTCTCGAGATACAAAAAGCTCTCCTTTCACCAGTTCCAGGGTTAGGATACTTCTCATATTCAGCCAATGGCAACTAAAATAACCCTTCTGAGGTCTAAGTGGTAGGCTCTGAAAGAGTTAAATTCAATCTTCCATGCGATCTAGGTCACATAAGTCCCTAAGGATAATTTTCATGAACGGTGTGAGTAAAATTAGACAATGAAGCTATGCGGCAAAAGTCTGAGTCCCCCTTTTGTCAATCTTTTCGTGATAGTGGGTACTACTTGCACCTAGAACAAAACATCTCTAGCAACAAGTATAACTTGGAAGTAGTTGAAAGATTTTATCGACCTCGATGTTAACCCTGCACTAGTGCCGATCCGCGAAAGACTGGATGCAAGAACCATTTGCAGATAATGAAACACAGCTGTACCTCAGGTAGAGGCTCTTCCTAGACAAACTAAATGCATAAAACTGCAAGTGTACTTCGGGCAAAATGTACTGGCACATTGCAAGGCCAGTGAGGTTGTTATAAATGCCAAAGATGCGGCTAGCACATCCTCTTAACTTGTAGAAAAGCGTCGGAATGATCTTACTCGTACATGGAATCAGTTTCAGTTCACAAGACTCTGGATCTTTAGTCAGAAGCCAAGCCAGACAGGAATGAACTCAATACATCTTACTTTTAGAAAGATTTCAAATTCTGCTGGGATCTGTAAAGAGAATAATCGTTTGCACTATCTATTAACGAAGACATCAAGAAAGACAAAGCCCCCCTATAAAGAGTTTATAATAAGCGAAGTCCTTAGTATTCCATACAACAAACAGTGCTGTAGTTGAAGGATTGTCACTCTTTTGATAATCGAATCATGTGAGTTGTGGTTGAATTGGTTTCTGGCGGGCTCACTAGAAATATATCTGGCCAAGGAGATGTCTAGAGCTAGTCTAAGAGCTTGTTCTCTAAAATTCTCTAGAACTGATCAGTTCGGAGGTGGATTGTTGCCTTTCGATTTACTAGCAGGAAATCAGGAAATCAAGGAAATCATAGAAGGTCATAGCAAGACTGTTTACAGAACTTAAGAGCAGTGCTGCAAAGTGACTTCAAAAAGACCTGTAAGACTGGGTTAACAGCCTGGTAGAAGGCGAAGGCTTAGTTTTTCTGAACGGAGGAGGAGGATCTCTCGGAGGTTGCAGTTTGCCTGCATTAACCACAGACTCGTGGAGTGAGGTTAAAAAAGGTATAAGTCTGGCAGTTGTCAAAATAAGTGTTAGGATTATGCAGAAGAATTAGATTCAGCTTTGCATGTCCCTGCGACGGTTAAGGCAATACAATTTTACCCTGTAAATGACATTTCTCGCCTTTATTATGGTCACATACATGGTCTTGAAGTGAATGATGACAAAACTTAGTGTATGCCGTCAAGTCTACGCCGTAGATCAGAACGTCACCGGTGACAGCTTTTACTTTGAAGTATTTAAGGAGTAACTCCAACTCCACGATGAAGAATAACTGCTAGATCGATGTAACTAAACGACTTAATTCAAAACTCTTATCTCAATGGAACTTAGAAAGCTGGGTAGATATTGACCAACTTTGTCGGGTATCAGGTCCCTGAGAGGAGGGGAAGAATTAACCGCGAACTCTGTAAGCTGTATGAAGATGTGGATACAGTCCAAAAAGACAAGACATTACATTACATTAGTTTGGCCACATCGAGTGATTGGACAGTGCTTCAAGCCAAGACTGAACCCTCGTTACAAACATCAAGTGAAAGCAGTTGCCACAAGGATCGGATTGGAAGCACCGGTCTACATAGTCTCAGGCATACATTTTCTATCAGAGTTTGGAAACTAGATTTTTAGGGTATCAAATCGAGAAAGTATCCCTGATGGGGGAAAAAATATTTTAAAGGCTGGGATCAGACTTATGCAGTAGGCAAATAAGAAGCTGAATGTTCAACGACTTGATTTAGAATGAATCACGATTCGGAACATCGGAAACTAAGCAAAAGTGTACACAAATCAAAATGGAAGAAAAGAAAGTCCCTTCGGTCTACCAGGCGTCTTGCAATTTCTTAACCCTCTGGTGAATGATATCTGAAGATGGAGATATGGCACTAGAGTTATTGTGATATCTCTTTTTTTAGGGTTTGCTTTGAAAGCAGGAGGCAGAGTAACCTTTAAGTCGTCTCCACAATTTGGTTTATGGATTGGTTCATCCAAAGTAAGCATCTGAGTACAGCAAAAATGACTGCGGAATTCCCTAAATGTCGGGCCTTTCTCAATAAAGTGGATCACATCCTCTTGCTCCCTGAGTTTGCCAAAGTTGCATAAAATTTAAAGCTCTAGGCGATGTGCTATAAAGTAAAAATACGTATTATATATATACCTTTCAGTGGAACGTTTTCCGACTTTAGTCAACGATTTCATCACAGTCAATGCCTCTAAATATCCATCAAAGTTTGACTATATTTCGATTAGATGAGTCTTGAAGAGCATTGGAGTATAGCCTTCGAACGCTTTTAAGTGTGAGAACTCAGTGCTTGATGCCACCCAGATTGATGTTGCCACAGATTTCTATGACATACAGATTGACACATTCCGAGTGCATTCAAGACTCTACGGTCTGGTTCCAAGACACCAGCTCCAGCATCAAAGTCCATCTTCAGCAAGAGACCGCCAGTTGAGCGATTAAGGAATCTCGACATGAAATCTTCTCCATAAATGGAGCGATTTGAGCATGAAGTCTTACATTGTGTTGATGACCATTTCTAGCTCGGGGAAAGTCTTAAAGAATCGATGGTCTTTTTTCTTTGCACAGAAGTAAAGTACCTATTCGACTGTGTACCTTTTGACATCTATAAAGTCGTGAATTCATCAACTCCCGAATGTGTTCCCTACCAACATCACATCTTCAACTTCTTAATACTCTTGGTCGACCAACCAACCGTGTCACTTAGGTACTGCACCCTCTGAACGATCAATATTGAAATTCAATACAAAAATCTTGTTTGCTCTTCCAGTTAGAGTCACCTCAAGCTCGATTACATTGGAATTACAAAACTTTTATCTTTGCGAAATGACATGTATGACACAGAAAATAAATAAAAAAAAATAAAAGAAAAAAAGTGATTGGCACCTTATTTAATAATCTTGCACAGGCTTCCAACATAAACGATCAAGTTGCCGAAAAAAAAAAAAATAAAAAAAAAACCGAAACAAATCCAAACTGGCCATTTCGAAGCATTGCAACATCAACACCAGCAACAGGTATTTTCAAGCAAATTAAACCTGTCAAATAAATTAATGAAACCTCCGTCGTTTTGTTTATCACCTTAGGTATAGGTAGGTACGTATATATAGTGAATTAAATAATATTCAAGCTAAGTAGGTTTGCCTGACATTTTTTTTCTTTATGGAGAAACCTTGCTACAAATTGTTGATTGAACAAGAAAGGAATTTATGTACCCCTTTGTTGCCATTTTTTGTTAAATAAAATCTGTAAATTCTTTGATTAAAAAATAATTTTGTAAGTTTGTTATCTAAAAACGGATCGCCCCTCGCCCCCCTTACCACGCAAATATAAGTCATATGAGTAACTTACCTTTAACAAGAAAAATGGTTTGAAAAACTAATCCAAAATGTTAAGTTTCCACGTTCGATTTTCCAAACAGTTGAAGAGATTTTCTTTTTATTATTTTTGAATTTTCTATTTTTATTTAATTTTTTTGTTTAACACTGCGTGTAGAAGAAAATCTACACTTTTGCACAGATAATCACTGAAAATGAATGGACAAAGATGGAAAATTAACTATGACGATGATAATAGCTTAGGATGATAAAGAGGAGAGAAACCAAAGTAAAAAGGAGAAGAGGAGAAAAGAAAAGAAAAAAAAAATGAAAATGAAAATGCAACTTCACTCAACTATGAACAATTTAAAAAGTAAAAACGCACGCGAAAAAAGAAAAAGGAAAATTTATTTATCTGAACGCCTTTTCACCGAGAAAATTTAACACAATTTCAATTTTGAAAACATCTTTTATCCTTAAAACACAAAATTTTACCGAAAAAGATACTTTTTCGTTTTTTATCTTTTTCTAAACATGTAATCCACAATCCGACGGATGTAAAAGGTGAAAGAGAGAAAAAAACGTTTACCAAGTGCTTTTGCTACCAAAACGCCGATCACTTTGCTGCCTATTTGCAGACTGAAGTTGCGGTGCAGACTTATGACAGTGGGAGACACAGAGCTAAAGACGTTTTCCATCGATTGGGGGTAAGATGTCTTGAGCTGGTTTTTATTTGTATGTGTGTTCGGTCGCAAATTGAAGCAAGTCTTTGGCGCTTTACTGTTAAATACTGAACATAAGGCTCATGGAAATGGCATGGTATTTGTCGGTTCGATGTATACGAATACGGGGTATACGGGCATGTGATATGAATATGATCATGATTCGAATGCATGTGGAATTGCTACCGCGGCTGATCGTACAGGTAGGTATACACACATGTACAGTGGTGAACGAGACTGAGCTCTGATTGAGCTTAAACTGGTTCCATGAATTTTATTTTTTTTTCTTTTTCTGTTTTTGTTTCCTTTCTTTGATTTGTGTGTGTTAGAAAAAAAAAATGAAAAAAAAGCTTGCTTGTGGTGGCTTTTTTGCGTGCAGACAGTGGTGGCTAATTTGACATAAATTTTGTTTGGAATTCCTTTAGACGCTGACAACATTTTGCTTAGAGGCGGTCCACAGCCCCACTGTAGTGCACCGTCGAGAGACCTCATCGAGCTCGAACTCCGCGAGTCCACCCCAAATCTCATTGTTTGTTGTCGACGGCTGGAGATATTTTTGAAACCCCTAAACCTCCCCGTAATTACTATTTGTTTACATATTCTGTAAAGGCAATGAAGAGGCAGATGAGCTAGACAAAAAATGACGACCATTCTGCGGCCTCCCAACAAGTACGGCAAAAAGCTGTATAAATATTTGACAGAAAAAGCACAACATTACTGGAAAGAAACGGAATGTTACAGACTAGCTAAAACTTGTATATCAACCTCTTCCCAAAAAAGACTGAAACAACTGCTACAGCTAATAAGAAGTCAGATTCGAATTGTCAAAGGCTTTCTGACTGTCAGGCTAAAAAACAGCTCATGAGTTTGAGAATAGAACAAGACAATATACGTAGAATGTGCAACGAAAAATCAGAAGAACACGTACTGTCTCACTCTTATTGCCTCTTAAGAACATGTCATCGTTTGCTGGGTAACTATATCCTCATGGCGAAAGACATAACGACCGGCTTACCCAAGGACATCGCCGGATTCATCGTTCACTCTGACCTCATGGATTAGCTTTCAAGAACAATAAGTCCACTAGTGGCCTCAGTTATAAAGAACTTAGACCCACCTCAATGTAATCGAATCTAATCTAATGTCTAGCTGCTGATTCTCAGGGAACTGTTTTGTCCCTTTTCATGTGTCTTCTCCAAGATTTATTCGATAGGTAGGGTTCGCGTGAACATAATTATCTGTGTTCAAGGTTTATAGTAGTTTGAATGAAGATCCCTAGATGGGAGTGCAGTCACAAACGATCAAAATAAACAAAACCATCGATAGGACTAGAGAGATTGAATGAATACTGATGGAAAGCCGCATCATGAGAAGCTGTCAAAGCACAGGATGTGATTCCATTTCATCTGGCAGCCGAATAAAAATTGTAAGCGGCGGATTCAGATCAAACAATAACGGCTGAGCGCGTCTTTTGTATAAATGTGTGAGTGAGCTATCAGCTTGGCGGCCTTTACTCCATGCTTGACTGTCTGGCAGCGCAGGAGTTTGGCAAAAGTCAATAAAGACGAGCACCCGAACACGAAACAAAATAACAAAAGGAGGAATGAAAAATCTTCAGAAGCAAAGAGATACCCACAAAACCACCAGGACGCCAGTTATTGTGACGGAGAATAGTTCCACCCCACCACTTGGAGATTGCCGATCGTCTCTCACAGAGATGGCGGAGCAGTTCAATGTTCAAACTTACTTTTGTTGGCTGTTGTGGCATAAAAACGTTTTCGGGAACAGTCGGAGTACGCTTACCACAAAAAACGATCCACATAGGCGATTCCCCACGAAGTAGTGTCAAAGCCGATCAATCTCTCAGAACTAATGAGCTCCTCACAATGAACCTTTCACTGGTCTAAGTGTGCTGGCAATAGCTGGCAGCCACTTCAACCTAATGAGCTCCTTACGAGAAATCTCAAACAGACAGGGATATGTCTAACGATGTCATTCAATCGAATCGAATCGAATGGAAGACGGAGAAGGAGACATTGTATAGGTACCAACCTGTCCGACAAACTGACCGACAACGTATGAAATTACGACGTGTGTGGACAGTCAAGCGGATTTCAAAGCACTAGTAGACTCCAATCTCAATAAATCGAAATGTGTGATCGAATGCCTCATGGCACTTAGAGCAATAAAACACCACACAGTACCGCTCAGCTGGATGAAATTGGTCAACGTCTTACTAGCTAAAGGATAGAAGATACCCACCTCCCACACAGCTAAGTACTTCATAGACCAAGTCACAAAAAAACTGGTTAAAGAACAATTTCAGCACACCAGTGGATACCTGTGCTTGATATAAAAGGAACAACAATCTTACTGTCGGAAAAGCTTGTCGAATAACCACTTAACCTCTTTCCCGGGTGAAACATTCAATAAAAAAAGGAGAATTGATCCTGTCAGTCTGATCAGTCAATTTGACACTGAGTACCCTGGAGGACTGGGAGTCAATCCAACATCCAACTGGACTAGAATCATTCATTCACTCGTAGCTTTTGCAGTTTAAGGGAGAAAATTGTGTTTGACATGCTTAAAGACTCACGGATCTTGGGATAATGGGCCTGTGCCAGTCATCGATTTCTCATGAGTGGCACCTCAAGATACCTAGTGAATGGACAAATCTAACCTGCCTAGGACTGAATAACTAAGTAGCTCTACCAGTAGGATTGATTTTCCAATTATAGATCTTAACATCTGGGCAGATAGCCTTACATCTCTGGTCACAAACTGTCTAAGCTAGTTTATGAGTAAATCAAGGAGGGACAAGCACACGCAATTTGATGCTGAAGTTTATAGACCCAACAGGACCGATAGGATACATACTTATATATTTACGTTATCCCAGATAGCCACGCAGCACTTACGTAGGTAGGTAGGTAGAAGTGGTTGAATCTGGTGAACCTGCAAGAGACACAAGTAGCGCGGATGCGCCGTTTTGATACCACAACTCACGTGACCTGGATGTTGATGGGCGTGGCTGAGAGTGTGGTTTTCAAATCCATCCTGTAGAGTTAAGAAAATTAATGATGTTTCAGAATTTGATGTAAGAGCTCTCAGATAGTTCCTTGAAAAAAGGGTTTTCCGAGTGTGCACTGCCTAGCTCTGGATAGTGCTGGGCAGTCACAGAGGAAGTGATATATGGTTTCCATTTCGTGAGAATTGCCGCAACTACGGCAGTGGGGGTTGGATGGGATGCCTAACTTGGCAGCGTGCTAATTGCTATGATTCTTGCAGTCTCAATGCGGTTCCTTTTAATGAGGTCATTCGTTCTACTTTTATTAAAGGTGGGCCATATCTGTCTTGATATAATACAGGCTCGTAGACTTCTCCACCTAGAGCTGGCAATAGCGAGAAAGTGTCCCATAGGAGGGCAGACTGACTCCGCAAGGGAGACATCCAGGGTAGGACCACATCTGGCTAACGCATCGGCTCTCTCGTTCCCCTCTGTGATACTATGGCCGGGAACCCAGAGGAGAGTGATATTGAACCGAGCTTTTGCCTGCGTTAAAGTATCCTTACACTGCTCAACTAGTTTAGAGGACGTCGTAAGTGAGTGGAGCGCTTTGATGGCAGCCTAGCTATCAATAAAGATTCCTATGCTGTTTGAGGTGGTAGTGCTGACGCAGCACTTAAGGCATTCATATCTTTCTACATAGGCTCTAAGCTCGTTAAGAGCTGGTTCGGAACACTTTTGTCCTTGTGCACCCACAACAAAGTCAAACAAAGTCAGACCAGAAGCCTTTTCCTTAAAATCCGTTTAAAAGACCACTGACTCGCTTTAGCTAGCTCATTTGATGCTTGCAATTTCTGCTTAAAGCTGTAATAGCTCTTGTTGTTACCTCATTCTGTTATAAATTTTTTATTCATAGGCAACTACGATATATCACTGTAAAAGTAAAGCACGATTTTTCCTCGAACAAAAGCTTTTTTCTTAAAAAAATCAAAATGTTCCGCTCTAATACCTTGAGATATGACTTACAAAATGATTTCTTCAAAACACCACAGATTTTTACATAAAGCTTCCCCATCACTGTCAACAATTCCGACAGACAAGCAACCACAAAACATATGAATATGGTCACAACCAGCTGAAATGAAATATTTCTCCAGCTTCCACCATCACCATCGCTCTACATTTGCTATTATAGTTGATTGGAGCAGTGAATCAAAAAAAAAAACAAGTCTGCACCTCTCCAGCCCTCCAATCAACCGCCAGAAAACAAAGTCACTAGCTACTTACCAAGCAACCACAACCATATGGTAGCGGCTACAATTGCACAGCCCCGCCGCCGCCACGACAGACCACAGACCAGTGCGCTCTGAATTTATATACATGATTTTAAGATACAGATACGAGGAATAAAATTCAACTTTCACATTGGTGTGACGCAATAAGCGGTTTTTTTTTATTTCTTACTTCTACTCCATATTTGATATTTTTTTTTTGTTTCTGTTACACATTGCAGTCGACGGGATGAAGCTAGACCACTGGTGCGGTTCCGAACTGCAGTGGAATGTCGAAAATCTGAATATCTATCTGCATCTGGTTAACTGACCCTAAGAAGACGAGCGAACGTCAGCTCACGCTGACAAGCCAGCAGGGCAGGTATCACTGTCAATTCGGTCGTCGTTGACAATGGATTTGCTATTGGCAGATTCCATGTCACCATAGTGCATGGCATACCATACAGCGGCGGAGTAGATGATTATCGCAAGCACGGCAAACTTAATATAAATCGTTACTATCTCAGTGATTTGGGAGAGGGCACAGCGTGCCCACTTGGCTGTTGGCATGGTTGGCGATTGATCTAACGATGGTGGCGGTGGTGATGGTGATCCTGGGGATGATGGCTCCGAATAGGTATACTCTTGTGCATCGTCATCGTTTACATCGTCATTGTCCTCGTCTTCGTAGTTTCCATCGCCACCGTCATCGTCACCGCCATCGTCTTCAGAGTCATTATCGTCGTTATGGAATTCTTCCTCGCCCTGCTCCTCCTCCTCCTCATCCACCTCTTCGTCATCTTCCTCGTCGTCAGATAATGGAGCCAGAGGGACTGGATTCGCCAGAGGTTTATGGTCAGAAGCTGACATCACGAGGTCGATTCGTTATTATGCTTTGGGTTAGCTTGGCTGACCGACTGATGCCTTGCAGAGCGCGGCGTATCTATGACGACGATAATTGCGATAATTTTTGAAATTAACGTGCGAGAATGCTGGAACGGATGAACTCTTTGTTTAGATTGTGATTCGCGGTATTTTTTGTTTTCGCGACTACGTCGAGTATTTGGAGATTGTCTTATGCAATGTATTGGGTAACAGTTATTTTGGTTTCATTCCCGGACAAAGTGTGCTCATCGGTTGTTTGAAATAATCATGTATCTGGAGGTAGTGATCTGCAAATAGAAGGTATTTAGATTGATTAGATGGTAATATACGTCGATTAAGCTTATGTTATGTTAAAAGTTGAAGCGGAGATTAGAATTTGGTTTGGGAATGGCTTGCTCTAATAACATTTGGACAAGTCTGTATTGAGTACTTTTAGAATGGTCTAAGCGTCTTTCCTGGTGTCACTCAATCAACGCTGGTGCTTGTGAATTTCATAAAGCCCATCACAGAGCTTTAGACAGACACAGTTCACTTTCACTCTGTTCCTGGATAAGATGGTCGAAAACGACTGAAGGTCAACTCGAATGGGCCACAAAAACTACCCCTGAGTTCGGAAGGACACAGAAACCTAGACTTACACTCAACGAAATTTACGAGGTTGCAAAAGCATAAAGTGTGAATCCATCGGTAAGGACACAGCTGCTGGTTGAGCGAACCAAATAAGGGGCATGCTATCCAGCACCTCTACGAAGTTAGGAGTACAAGATCAAATTCCAAGTTCTTTTCTAAGGCGATGGCAGTTTCCATCTCCAAGTTTACTTTCAATGCCAGCAGTTGGCAAGACAGCCATGACAAGTTGCTCACAAGGGAGATCCAAATCTCGTTCAACTTAATCAAGTGGCCGATTGGTGATATATGGCCCGAAGAAGAGAGACCTTAAGCTAGTGAACAGATGTAACATCAGCCATAGGTTAAAGTTAAAGGTTAAGGTTAAGGTTAAAGGTTAGGTGGCTGTTCCCGCTTAGGAAGGAACACACTTACACGAGAATTTAGATCCATTGTGATACGACATAGAGTACCGAATTATCAGCATCAGGAACCTTGTGTGATGGAATTCCTTTCTTTCTCAAGGAAGATATTGAGGGTTAGCATACCAGTGCAGACCCCTTCCTGCTCCGCACTTCATATGTACGGAACCATATAAACCCACAGACAAAGCAAAGCTAAATTTAAGAGAAGATTTCTATTAGCAAGAGCTCTTTTGGTCCCATGCCATGAAGTTTGGAAAGCTAAAGAAGAAAGATGCAGGCGGCCTACCAAATCAAGTGAAACAATCATCACCAAGGCTAATATAATAAGTCGACAGGAATGGCAATAGAGATCGGACTGCTGTAACAAAGGACGCATAGAGTTATCCCCATTATCGACACATGGATTGACAAAAACATTTGACTGGGAGAGGATTAAACCCCAGACAACTTAACCAGACAGATGACGGAGCAGGAAGCTGGGCAAAGTTGGGATTTATAATTGTTGGCAACATTGTGTTACACTACTGATGAAGAAGCATTGACCAGAGCGACCTTGCAATACGAATGAAAAGTTTGACGGCGGACCCACCAGGAGAAAGAACAGAAAGTGGGAGGAAGTTTAAGTGTTGTTTGGACTAGTTCCTCAGTATCTTTTGAAAATTTCTACCTTCCAATCGAAAAATGTAAGACGGGGAAATGGAGACGATCATACATATTTCCTCTGTCCTTGTCCTTGTTCACCTCAAAAGGACCTCTCTAGAGGAATACTTCTTTCATTAGTAGATATGGTTCGTAGTCCCGTAGTCTAAGTGCATCTCATTATGGTTCTCGATCTATAGCTTAGCCAGGATCACAAAAGAACGGATTGATTGAGAATTTCATGACGCAGGCAACTGAGGTAGGAGAAAGCTGAAGCACATTGCCAATGATCGATCGTATACGAGATATCTCATAGACCTTATGAACGCCTGCCTTAAGCCACATAAGACGAAGTGACTTGCAATATGACAAGAAGATTGTACACATTCATCAATCATTGTCTGTGAGTTCAACTAAGTAGAGACTGGTTGATGTTTCAGCTGTCAACAAGGAATTGGTCAAGTACCGAAGTAGAGGTAAGATCTGAGGCATGACCCCCCACTCGATGGGAAGTCTGATACGACACAGGCGATCAAGAATCAAGGAAGTTGTCCATTTCGAATCCAAACGTGACTCAATAATTTCTATTACAAGCCTACAATCGACCTACAAAAGCCCAGATGCACTCGACTTTTCGTTTGTTCAACCGCAAAGGTTCTATCAAACATGTCATCACTTCTGGAAACCCATTGCATTCAAAAAAGTTCATAATTGCATAAGTTTACAGCCAACGCCACGCCAGGTGCTAGAACCTCACGTAACTTTGAATCCATGTAACGTGACATAGGCTTCCCTCACGTCTATCCACCAGAAAACGCATTAAAACCCCATTCAATCGCGCTTCAGTGCGTACCAACTAACTTTTATGCTTCTGGGAATCATTAAGTCGTCTGCCACTGGTCGTCAAAGTCTCCATTGATTTCCAAATATTCATCGACAGAAAAGCCAATAAAATTGGCCCCTCAAGACGGAAGTAAGTCCCGCGCTTTTTGATTACAATTGACAATTTCCTTAATTGACGATTTTCAGTTCAAACTTTTGCACAATTCCGCCTCCGATGTTCACCGGAATTATGAATTGTTGTGGACAATTGGACAATCAGTCCACAAGCACTGTCTCCGTTCTTGCGTAACACTGTCAATTAATTCGAATTCAATGCGGAATCCGATAAAATTGGGCGCTCGCCCGAAAACAATTACCATGCAGAGGTGGTCATTTACAAGTCTTACCGATACCGACCCAGGTTACAATCGTGTCGGTTGATAGCCCTTATCGGATGGTAAATCAGTAGGTGTGGTCACTGCAAAATGTCATAGATACTCTCTGCGGTAATCATCTGTCAAAGAGGGGATGTCAGCTGTCAACTGTCATCGGAAAACTAGTTTCTGGTTAACACATGAAGAATGACAAGTAGTCCACAGAAAGAAATAGTTCACCCCCACTGTACATGTACATGAACAGCGCACACACTTCTCGAAATAAAATTCCAAGCTTTTCAGGTTTTGAAACTTCTTTCACTTTATTCAGACAACCGTTCAGTGATTGTATTCGCATGCGCGGCACGGTGGCTTGTGCCAATATTGAAGGTAATCGACTTGAAATAGTGCGACAGGTTTTGTTTTCTGCTTCGACTGTGTCTTTAATTGTTGTTTTCATTTTCACAGCTAAGAAAATGCTTTAGTGTCTCGAACAGGAAGAATGCCTATAGCCAGAGGCAGAGTGGTTACATAGTCTTTGAGCTGTGAGTTTAACCACTCTGCACATGGTGCTCTACTTTTGCTTCGATACGAATGAACGGGTGGGGATTATGGTTCTTTAGAAAGGCACAACAGTTAACTTGTTTACGGTTGAAATTAAAACACTTTCCTGAGTTGTTGTACGATAATTATGCTCTAGCATGACGTGTTTAGGTAGCGTCAAGTCAGCTTCAGCCATTGCTTTAGAGATCTAATATCTGCAAATAAAAGTGCTTGGTGTAAGGGGTTTGTGGCGTTTCACAGGAGTGTAGGCGTGGCGGTAAGTGGTTTTACACATTTAAAACTCGGTGGTCTTGTAACTGTTTAGTCTAGCTTAACAGAGAACATCTACATACTTGATAATGAGTATGCTTATGACTGAAAGAAAGTTGAAGGGAACTCACTTAAGCTCAAGGCCTTTTGTGATGCCTATATAACCATTTAAAGTTGTTAATGAAGGATAGGAGTTGATGTATGGACTTTTGGCTTAGGTCAATGAAGTGATAGTGACCTAGACTTCTTTTTCTGCGTTGGACAGTGGCAAAGGAGGTCGGATGTAGTTTCTTCTTCTTCTCCGTTTCTATGGCTTTTGCAAAAATCATTGAGGAGAGCGCATAGTCTCCAAGAGTAGGTCCTTTAGTCGCTAAGGAACTTGATTGTATTGGAATTAGGAAAGTGAGTACAATTTAGTAGCAATTCCAAACGACATTTATGGTTACGATTCAAAGCCTTGAGAAGGGTTTTAGTTAGCTTCACATTGGGCTTTCCTTGTCACATCCTAAAACCAATACAAAGAGGGAAGTTCTTGGCATTTATGTTTGTCAGGTAAGGACAAATCAGAGTTGTTCTTTAAGAAATGGCTGGACACATAGAACCTTTACATATACCACCAGCTTGCGGGGCTACCCACGAGCTAGGATACAAGGATGACACCTAAACTTGTGTTGGTGTACTATTTCCATCAAGATCAGGTTACAAGAGCTGATCTTCCTGATCTATAGAGAAGCATGTCCATATTGAATACCCTACTCAGAGTCTACGTGAAGAAATAACAAATAGATGACAAAGGATCTTACTAGAGGTCTTTGCAGCTCACGACGAGTACCGGAAACAAGCACTAATTTTGTAAGGGAAACACGAGTTCGATCGTCGAAAGAATCAGATGAGCAAGGAACCTACTGGAGGTCTATGCAGTTCTCGACAAGTACCGGAAAATAGCACTTATTTTTTGGGGGAAGCACAAGATCGATTGTCGAATGGACCCAAGTACGAGCCTCAGCGAAACAACAATCAAACGTTTTTTGCAGCACCACCTCTTGGCAGGCAATGGAGGATATAATCCGTGATGAAAAAGCTTCTCCATCCCACGCTCGGAGCTGGCAATTAAACTGTGGGTCCTTTCCCTGTGCGAAAAATATAGCACGCACAACATCAATGGTTGGTAAGCCCTGGATCTTTGTGAGGTGTCAGGCCCACTTCCCTATCAAAGAGATCCAAGACCCTATCAAAGAGACCCTTGACGGAGTCTATTCCGAATATGATGTCAAAATTGTACTCGGGGACTTTAATTCTAAAATTGGTATGGAGAACTTTTTGGCACGTTAGTCCTAGAAGCTAGAACTGTGTATGTTCATCGTTCTCAAGGTGCTGCACAGCTAGCAGAGTCCCAATATACAGGTAAACCAGCAAAATGTACTGTGATGACGTTGATGCGACACTCAAAAACGGTCCTTACGATAAATCCTGGGATACCGAGGATATGATCAATGAAAAAAATGCCGAGATGTTGTGTAAAATTTTCAGTCAATCTGATCCGTGACGTGCTCACATTCAACGCCCGCTAAACCACTTGACACGAACCGCCATCTTATAAAAAAATACAAAGTACTACCACTCTTAACCTTTTTACCAAACCACTATTTGATTTTAACTTACGTACCTTGTTGTGAAGCCCTCTTTCTTGCAGAATATAGCCCCGCCTGTAAAAAAAAAAAAAAAAAACGGAACGGTTTACTTTAAGCCGCACTGTTAATTGCAAAATGTTATACCAAATGTGCACACCTGTTCTCTGTTTACTTATATATTAACACCGCACTACAGTTTATACCATCCAGCGTTGACGTTTCACCTACAATTTCGGCACGAATTTCCACACAAAAACGTTTCACTTGAGTTTTCCAGTTAATTTTTAACAAATAACGTTAGCAAATAAGTTTGCCATTAAAATTAATTTATGTTTTTCATTTATTAAGGTTTTTTAACACTCTTACCGCCGGACGACGAGTATAAACAAAACGAGAGCTAGTGCACAAATGATCAAGAAGTTGGCGTAAATGAAAGCTTCAACGAAACCAAGTTTGATCGATTGTGTCACTGAAAAGCTTCAAAACCGTAGACTCAAACCAAAGATCATGGATGGAGTTATTTTTCCCGTAGTCTACTTTTAGGCGTTAAATAATCAATTTTAGACATTTTTTTGCTTTTATTGTTTCAACTTAAATTAAATTATTTCTAAATAAAAAAAAATCAACTAAAACTTAACAATTTACACTAAACTATTATCATACACAAAAATGTACACCCGTCACACTCTCCCCTTTTCCCTTTCCTATTCAATGGCCTCGATTATTTCATATTCATCTTCCAGCGAATGATCATAATCGATGTTGTATCGGTTCTTGATTCTGCTCTTGTAGTCCTTAAGGTTTTCAGCTAGTTTATCCTTGTGGTTGCTTATACTATTTGGTGGCTGTAGTGGCCTATTGTATTTAACTGTACCTCTTAAATTATTTTTGGTTATTGTACGGGTTGTAGTTGAGATTTTGGACCGTGATTGACTGTGAATTTGTTTGTGAGGAGCGGCGGCACCGACGAATTGATGACGATTTCTGGAGCCAGATCGAGTTTTGGTTGCAGTGATGGTGGCGTTTGCAGTATTTGTGGATGAATCTCGATAATCGTTGGCCTTATATCAAATGGTCTCTGTTGTCGTTTCAACAAGATACAATTCCCCATTGTTCTCGTAAAGTTGTTCAGAGGCTTCACAGTTTACATTGGTCCACCAATCGCATACGCGAACGGCTTGATTGAAGACAGTACCATTGGGACAGAGGAAGGAATATTGATGACCCGAATGAAGACACCAGTGCCAAACCTGTCCAAAAGCAATATGAGTTAAGTGATTGATTGATTTGAGAGAGGTTTTACCTGACAGCGAGTCTCTGTATCGGCATAGTATCCGGGCAATCTTCCTTGGCAGTTGAAAGCAAGTCCCTTAGGCACTGTTTCATATGCTGGATAATCTGTGCCCGCTTCATAGCCATCAAGTTGCTGAAAAAATGGAAACAGATGTGTTAATAGATAGTAGACTGCCCAATGCACGACGACTCTATGCCAGCATAGGTATGATCTCAAGACATCTATCGTGCTAATTTGTATTTTAGAGAAACTAATCATACTTAAGCTTTAAGACATTATTTTTGGAATTGCTTTCAAGAGTTTATAAGGTTAGCTTAGGTTAAGTTGAATTGGTTGCCGGCTTGAGCCAGCACACTCGGACCAGTGATAGGTCTATTGTGATACCACATGGATCTGGATAGATCTCCTTACCAACATCTATATTTATCAGATCGCTTAGGTCGTTAAGATAGAATTCTCTCAAGTTGAGCCTTCTTTTGCGGGAGAGAGGTTGGCAGCTACAAAGAACTTGGGGAATTGTTTCCTCCTCTTCGTTCATGCAGCTTCTGCAGAAACCATTTGAATTTTGGTATGCTAAGCCTTGTTGCATGCTTGCCTATTAGACATTGTCCCGTGATGACACCTATAAGGCACGTCGAAAGAAATAAGAGTCTTAGAGCATTTCTGATCCAGTCGTGGCCAACTCTTTCTTTTCGCTAGATACCTTATAGCACTTGTCCACCTATGTAGAGAGAACAAGTTCTCAAATGTAGACTTGAAGACATCTACCACGCTGTCAGAAGGTAGATGTAGAAGCAGTAGTGTCAACTTTTTCGAAGACTAGGCTAGACATTGACGTTCCTGTAAGTTCACCAGATCAAGCATTAATCATGCGGGCGAACACTTGAGCTTGAAAATGCAGGTCCAGTCTTCCTTGTCACGTCGAAACTGAGAAACTCGAAGACACTATTGGCTAGATCGCTGTTATCAACATAGTAGACACCAGAAAGGATGGCTTAAGGCTTAACGTAAATCAGTTTGACCTGAAGATGAAACTGAAGTACTTTCCTAGGATTTTTGGTTTCCTCGGCTCCTATGCGAGGTGGGCGCATGGGAAAGAAGTTACAACCGTGAACTCTATGAGCTGTATCAACATGTGGATGTAGTCCAAGATATGTCAATTTCACTGACTTGGCCAAATCGAACGAATGGATAATAATATTCCAGCGCAGAGCATCATCGAATCCTAGCCACCAAGTTCGAGGCATCGATGAATACCGATAACAAGCTGTCGCAGATGTCAGAGAGCGCTTGGTCTGGAGAGCTGGGAACAGGGTGCATGGGATCAAAGAAGATGGAAGGCTGCTATGTCTCAGGTAGAGACCCTCTACGGACCGGGAGCCCATTAAGTAAGTAAATATAAGTCAAGATAAGTAAACAGAAGTTGAAGGGTAGTTTTTACTACCTTATTGTTTCAACAGCTCTTACTGAAGGTAATGAAGAGTACACCCAGTCATCTTGTATTCGTTCCTGATAATTTCTGCCGCAGGTTATACGAAGAAAACCCCTTATACGTACCAAAAGCTGTACAGACCACTAATACAGTTTCATTGCTTCACATTTGATTTCGGAGTCAATAGGTGTCAACGGGTAGGAAGTGAAGTACCTTCCATGAGATCTGGATTCCTTACAGCAGGATTGATCTTATTTAAATATTTGATTGCATTTCGTATCAATAGCTAGGACTTTCTAGAACGGCCTTGAATGTAATTTTTTCAGCTTTTAAACAACCCATGATCCTTCTAACATTTTTGATCAAATCCTCTTCCAATAGGTGTCAGTGGGACACATCCTTTATGAGCTCTTTGTCGTTGTCTGTTTTTCATTCCAAGTTAAGCTGGCTTTGCTGTGATAAGGATGAAGCAGTAGTAGGAAGGTACCGACCTATTTCTCTCAAAGTCGAGGTTTAATTTAGCGTATGAGGTATGAAATGTGGTCTTCCGCTCCGCAATCACATTCTGACTTTGATGTCAAGCTCCATGATCTACACCGACCACGATTAAGTTTAACGCATAATTGTTTGCATGTTGAAGAACCGATGAATTGCCCCAAACAGTTTTCCAGTCCTAGTCTGGATTTAAGTTTGTAGCTTGATGGGAGGTTGGAAGTTGTATCGGTGAGTGTTGGTGTTGATCTGATGGAACCTGAGTCAATTTTATGACATGCGCACTGTTATTTTGCAATTGGTCAAGATATGGCTTAAATAGATTAACAAGTGCGGGTCATACCGATCAACTATAAAGTCGAGAAGTAATTTTGAAAGCAGTGACCGAAAATGCTTTGTCCATCTTGTGGGGGCAGAGTGCCAAAGACTAGAAGACGTAGCAGTTTACTTCACCATGTTCCCATCCTTCCTATTTAGCAACGTTTGGTATCAACCTCGTGATCCATTGCCATTTGCTTTCCGAGCTCCATCTCGCGTGTCATTGCTGTTTAGCAAGCTCCTCTTCCGATACCTAACACTTTCACTCCAATTTCTACCTTATTGTCATTTACGTACTTCCGCAAGGAGATCAATAAGGGTAACTCTCACGATGAGGATGGCTGGTTCCGACCCTGTTCGATTCGAACTCCGTGCCTCTATATTGCAGCTATTATCCTCCTGCTCTTCTCTTGCTGTACTGTGTTGGCCCATATCTCACAACCATAAAGGAAAATTACTGGCCGTGGGATAACCTACGTTTTCTCGGCGACGTTCTGACCTTCGCAGCTCGTTCCGACGGCGACCTCATCTGATGCCAGAAAATGAGCTAAGAGCTTCGTATTAAGAGCTATTCCCAGGTACATTCATCGCTTCCTTGCTGGTTATCACCTCAGACTCAACTTGAAAATCGACAATAGTCGGGATCCTCTTTCTTGTCAGACGGACTCTATCCATTTTTTTGTGGTCAGACCCAGACCATGTTCTTCCATCTTAAAATGCAACCGTAGTTGAGTTTTCTTTACGCCGTATCGGTGTGTCGTCTCGGTGGAGATATCGTCTGCTTACGCTACCAGAAAAGTGCCTTCTGGCAACTTCATACGAAGGATGTCATCATAGGAGATGTTCCAGAGGACAGGGCTGTTCTTCTATGCTCCCAGTTTTCGCATTACAGCCTAGTTCTTTGTTCCCAACAGTCGCTGTTGACTTATGGACACTGTCGGAGTGATGTATGATAAACGGAACAGTATACCACAAATCGATTCCAAATAAAGATACTTCATCAGATATTCCCTCCATCTACACCCAGTTATTATGTAAATCCACTTGGCAAATTGCTTCCATTAAACTCTCCACTATAGAACCCCGATGGTGTCGAATTAATCCACCAAAGTGGGTGGTCAAATTGCTCCACACGAAGCAACACACGCCACCCATATCTGTCAATCATTTGACGCTTGGTTCAACTCCTAGAATAAATTTATAATCTCTCATGCGTTCATGAAAATTTCACAACAATTTCTTTCCAAGACTAAGCTAGCTGGATGGCCTACTAACCAAACCAGTGCCAGATGCCAGTGCTGGTTGGTGTAAAGGTTGTGGAACACCCTCCTTCCCAGCTTATATTGCAATAGACCCATAGACTCATACCATGGAACATGTATCTAAGAAATATTTTTGCATACAATTTTAATTTCTTCCCCAAGAGTAGCGCAAGCAAGTATCTACCTACATACATGTGTATCTATGCATCTTTATCTGAGTAATTAAAAAAAAAAAAACTCTTTTGCAAAACTGATCAAATATGCAAGGGCTTCCCCGTCTCTTCGACGTATTTTGATGTTCGTGCTATGCAATGTAGCAGCTTCGGCTGCCGCAGTCTTGAGATGAGAAATTATCTCGGTAAACTCAAGAATTGTTTCTTTTTTTCTGCTGTGGATTCACTTTTATGAGTGGCAGCTGTTGGCGATGCAATTGCGGAACACTTTTGGGAAAAAATATGTTCGAATCGTCGTATGGAACCGCCCGAAACGTGGAACAATCGGAGTAAACAAATGTTGCGCAGGTTTGTTTAATGGATGAATTGTAGCGTGCTTGGTGGCGTCTTGCAAGGCTATTGTGATGGGGGGAGTTGTCGATGGGAGGAGGTGAAGGATGTGCGGAATTACACTGACACATATTTCAAGATGCTGAAATTATAATGATAATCATAGTTGGGAAGGAAGGTAAACATTGCACTTAACTGTGGGAAACACCTGGAAGGTTCCTCAACCAGTCGCGCTGAAGGTGTTAACAAAACTATGGTTACAGAATGTATCAATGGACTTATGAAATTAGAGAACTAAGGCAAGTTGTTCTTCATCTGTGTTGTTAAAGTGGGGTAGTTTGAAGTCGCAACGATTTTCTCCAATTAAAGAAGAAAGTTTAGACGGAAGAGAAAAGTAGTCTATGGCACTCTTAAACTTTCAAGGATTATTTTACTTTTCGTTTGATAGAAGTCGATTCAGCTGTTTAAGCTGTAGACGTGTACAAACATACTGACCCATAGGTAGATACAATATCATCCTCATATCCATTTCACTGTAAGTGGACGTGTTTTGAGATGAATGTGATCGAAGTCTGTAGCTTATAGAGAGTACGACCACCCCGAGAGCACGTATACAGAATTGGTAGCTGACACTACAATCTGCAAAGGACGAGGACCTGGACCTGGAACACTGCCTCTGTCAATATTGATCCACTAAAAGACTTCGTCAACGAATACTGGGATCTGTGTGGATACCAGATCTAAAGCAACTAAACAGCAAAGTGATCAGTGGCATCTAGGAGCTTACCAAAAACGCAGGATGATTTTCCCGATACCACAGCAAATGTCACTCCATAGTTTTCCCATCACCAAACCAGTCCTCCTCACCAACACAAATTTTTTTACAGCAGTCTTATGGGAAGAATTAAAATGGGTCCAACCGTGGTCTTAGTGAAGACCTATCTTACCCTCCACAACCGACCAACAACAGCATCTAGCCAGAACATGTATGTTAGTATCCTCGTCTAGTTCCACATTCAAATGGAAATGGATAGGAGGCATCACTCCAATTTTGAGACCTTGAAAACAGCTATGTTTGCATTGCTATCCACTGTTGCTGGAACAGTGTATTGAGAGTGCATCATCGGCGGATGAAGATATCCGTGGTTGCTTTAAGAGAAAAATTCTTCATAAGATTGCTTTGACTGGTTTCGTCGGAGGAAGTACAACGACGAACTACATGAGCTGTATTGGACATTTGAGATGGCTAAAGCATGTTGTCTTCGGATCTAACCCAGAAAAACAACACTGTAAAGGAGGATCACACCTTAAGTTGAGCCCACAATTAAAAGGGGATCCGAACCAGCTTCGAGTGCACAAATATGAGCAGAACTAGAGAAGCTTTTTGGTTGAGGCCTAAGGTCTCTTCCATGACTAGAAGATGAAAATGGTTAAGAAAAAGTGTTGGATTAAGGATAGAACTTTTTAGGACACCAGAAAACTTGTGAGGTTCGATTACGGAATAAAAACCAATCCTAAAATTTGTTTGGGTTTATCTGATGATAAGTGCATTGGATTCATTGAATGGACAGAAGTGACTGGAGTGGTTATATAGTAGCGATGAAGGTCAAAGGATCTTTGAGTTTATCGCTCCGATGTTACAGAAAAGATTGTTCCTTAGGTTGCAGACATAGCTAAGGATTGAGATAGCTTGTTGCCAGAATGAGATAAGTGATGGACATGATAACAAGTTCGAATTTCTTGGGTTCCCTAGCTCAGAAATGAAGAACTAACCTTTCAGATACTGTGTCCAGTGAAAATCCCAAAGATGATACGTGTGTCTTTCGGACTAGAGAACACGATCTGGAGTTTGAATGAAGCAAAGATGATGAGGTGCAGTTTTGACCCATCTCTTGTACGTCCATTTGTTCTTTCGTTACCTGAAACTTAGAACAGCATCCCCTCACTGGCTGCCTTCATTTATTTGGTTTGACTGCAGTCCCTTTCGGGATACACTGCTGATGATATTGTCAATTTTTGAAGGCTGGACAATGGCCGACATTTTAGATTGACAAAGTCTGCACGGAACACTGTTGATTTCTAGGTATTCGCAGTGGATCTTGACTGCCCTCTGCAATTTTATCAAGGCTCCACTTAAAAGTATTTCTTTGATAAATATTTAGCTGCTTCAGGAGTTGATTTGATCTTATGCATGGATCTATTATTTTGTGAAAGTCAATTAACAAGCTTGACCAAAGTACAAAGGGCACCCTGGATTATGTTAAAATAATCTATAAGACCAACGCCCACGGTAGTGAAACAAAAATTATGCCAGAGTCCCAGGAGCTGGAGTCTTTTGCTAGACACTAGACATCAATTGATCACTTAGAAGCGAGGTCACAGCTTTTATCCAAGGGAGATTTAACTGTGTGCAGTAACAGCCAGACGACTGCTAAGGGTCTATACTTTGCAATAATCAATTCGACCCTGGTAAGTCGTTGAAAGGAATATCTCATTGGGTTGGCTGTAGCCCATGTGGTGACACTTTGCATTTCCCTTTCTGGAAGCCCAGCTCGGCTTTGCAAACAGAAAAATCACCAATTAGGCTCTAAGCCAACAGGGCCCATGTATTTTTGCTGAAACTCTTTGGCGCATGTCCATCTGACTAATTTGGGGTGCGTAACTGGAGGCGGTTAGCTTAAGACCCGACTAACTGGAGGGGCTTGTTGGTTGAAGCCTAGGTTCACCCCAAGCTGTAGAGCCACCTAAGTAAGTAAAGTAGATCCCTCTGTCCCCCATGACAACTCAGTTTAAGTGTCATGGAACGGGCCATCACAGGGAGAGACTAGTTGTTCTTCACAACGACTTGGATCAAGTTCATCATCTGCTCTATGAAAGTCTCACTATAATAGGTAACAAAAGATTGCAGACTTTTGACAGTTTTTTCTTTGACGAGTTAAACAACCGTGGTAACATCCATTTAAGGAGCCTCTTCAGGTTCATATGTCTATCTGGGTAGCTCTTGTTCAACTGTCTTTTTTTCTTTTTTACGGTTAATAAAGGTATACGAATTATAGGCATATTGGTACCAACTGGTGCCTTACGTGGCATGTTTTTTGGCTAAAACAGACTTCAAAGTCAAAATCTACAAAACGCGTTAAGGCTTAAAAGTCTAAAAGTCGACTATGGCCCATGACGCTATTTCTGTTGACGGATCCAATGAAAATGTACAGAACTGTGGTTGAAAATGCATGGTTACACTAGTTTTTAAACCTTGTAGGTCGCAAACCTTAAAATTAAACTCTATATGAGGTTTAGGAGTCACCGCAGAAATAATAAAGGCACATCTTTCATATCCGGTAAGGGAAGTGGTAAGTAGTACCGTGAACCAATGAGGCTTGATGCTTTTTCACGAAATTTTCGCTCTCATTTTGGAGAAATTATTCGAAAATTTAGCCGAAAATTTATGGAGGCCTGACTTCCAATCCAATCAATCTCAGCCCAAAATATTGCTCCAACATTGAGGTTCAAGTCTTAGGAAAACAGAGCAGTGAAAGCAATGGAATGTGTCTCAATTAAACTCACATCGCAATAATTCATCATCACTGTCTCAAAGTCATGATTTCCTGACTTGGCACACGTGATTGGAAACCTTTTTTTGTTATCTCACCGAAAGGGATACCTTCACTTTGAAACACAATATCCTTCATTAATCATCCTGTCGCACACAATGCCACACTCAAATTGTGTAACTACCACGAGTTATATATTAGTTTCCTTGAATTCACATCCCACAACTCCCAAACAAAATGCAGATACTTACTCCACTGACACATATATCCATGGCAACTAGTAATCCGATTGCCAGCACCACACAAGCGATCTTCCTTTGCAGCGATCCAGCCGTAGCCACATCAGACATCATGATTACCGAACGAAAAGTGACTTCTATTTTAGAAAGGAAACACGTTAGAGCTTCACACAGTATATCACCCGACCAAAATGGATTCGAGAGAGTCCAAAAGAAAAACAAAACAATCACTACACTAACCAAACCGTTGGCAAGCGATTAGCTTAGCTACACAAGACTAGGGATTCTACAATTTCAACGGCGCGCACGGTTCCCAGAGATGAGCCTTTTACACGAAATTTATTAGATACACCACAATTACAAATCACGATTGAAATTTATTCGAAAAAAAAACAAGAAGATCCTCTACACCGTGGATAATTGTTTCGTTTTGTGTTCGACAAACGCGTCAGACAGTCAGATTTACAGAAAAAAAAAATACCAATTCGAATGCACTTGGGGGAGTTGGTACGAATCTCTAGCCAGTTCGGATACAAAAGTTGAAAAAATCCGCCAACATTTTTATTTATACCAAAGCTGGCGCGAGAGCACCTCAATGTGTATCTCCTACCACCGGCAGATGCGATACGAGCACACCATGGATTACCTTCATCTTCTTGTATTGTGTGTGAGAAATTCCCTTGTGCAGTGTAGGTCCCCCGCCATCACTTGATGTCCGAAAATGTATCTACAAAGTGTAATCCGAAAAATTTGATGCCGAAAAAAAAAAAATACCCATGAAGGTCTTTTGAAAAACGGATCTGACCATCAAGCAATCTAGTCTGCGATAGATATCTCAGACCGAATGTGAGCCTAAAAACGAAGCGATGTATCTTGTATCTAATGTAGTGCATTTGGTAATCTTCGAATGATAATGCTCGTGGCTCGTGTGTATCGTTTAGAAGTTTTCCACCGTTCAAAGCTCGAGAGGATTTACGCTGCTTACGTGTACACTACACACGCAAACAGTTGATTGCCATTGGATGGGGTATTAATCTGATGGGTAATGTAACCGACTGGCGATTCATTTAGGGATTACCGTGATGTATGGTGGATTGATTTCGAGTATTATTTTCGTTACCATCAAACGGTGATTGGGGAATTACGCCATTTTTTTCTTTCGTTCATGTAAGTGAAAGATACGCGTTGTGAAATTGTCGTGGACAATTTCGAATGACAATTAATTAGTGAAGAGCTGCTTGAATGGTGTCAATGGGAAGAGATCAAATGTCCTTTCTATTGGAGTTAAGGGCAACCAAGCATTTGTTTCGTTTAAGCTCACATTAGTGTCGATGAGAGTGTTACGCAAGGTTATGGTTGAAGATGATGTTTTGTTTGCATGTTTTTGGTTGTGGGCTTGAAGAGGTTTTTTTTTTTTTAAGAAATCAATGTGGACATACATTTTGGTGAAGTGATTCACAGATTGACAAAATTTTGATTTTAACTAAGGTGGAGTGGCTAAGAGATAAGTTCCAAACTTTGAGGCTTTCAATGACCCAAAAGTTTTATCAGTGTTTCTTTTATAAGCTGGTATCTGTGCGACGTTAGCTGATATGATCATTAATGGAAACACGCTGATGGGTTTAAAACAGCCGAAGGAGTGGGTGACGGTGTCTTTCCAGAATACCACACCTTCAGTGGTGTCTTTTAAGTCGAAGTCATCGCTACCAGTCAGGCCGCTACTTGGCTTAAGTTTACAACAGTATCACGCATCGACAACCAAGCTGCGATCAAATCCCTTTTATCCAGCACCACAAAATCAAGGGCAGTGAAGGACTGTCGTATGTCTCTCAACGAGATTGCATAACCAGAATAACGTCACTCTTCGTTGGACTCCGGGTCACATTCCAGGGAACTGTACGACTGACGAATTAGCCAGACAACACCTATTGAGGTCCAGACAATAGGAATCTCGACCATGTCAAAGCGCCTATATCGTTAGTCAATCTCTTGGTTTGTATCGATGTTCTGTCGTAAGAATGCTTGGCTAATCTGGCTTGTTGTCGATCCTTAAACATCAAATGGGACCAGGTCATGAAACTAACAAACGTCCTAACAGGGGACTGCATCTTAGGCACGCATGCTCAGAGTTTGGGCATTGTATGTTACGATTTCTGTGCACTTCCTGCGTAACTAACCCGCATTTGCAGGAAAAACACTTTAGACAAATAATTTAACGATCTAAAGCGCCAGCACGGTCGACCTTAACTGCTGCGCTAGGAAATCCGAATGGTTCTCTCGATATGACATACAAAGTTGAATGTTCTTGGAGGATAGCAGGTTCTGCTTTATATGAAGCAGAGGAGTTCAACCCTTCGAGCAGCTAATCACATAAAAAACCGACATGCTTGAGGATACTACAGTGGGTCAATAGTTTAGGGACCCTGTAGTCAAACAATAAACAGCTTCTTGCTAGCAAGCATAGAAATGCCCTTTGACGGTGTTTCCAGAGCTTTAGCACATCGTTGTGTTCAGACACCTGGTGGCATATCGAAAAGTGCATGCAAATGTTAGGAAAGCTGGAGGCTACTTGGTGTTGCCAATGCGAAATCTGCAGCTTCCTTTCTTATCTACTCTCAGGCTTACACTGACTTTTTAAATTGTAGGTCCGACTTTTGTTAACGCCCAATCAGGGGTTGTAACCCTTTATGAAGATAAGTTCTTTTGCCATTTGGAAAGTCCCAGCCTGGAGAACGTTTTTGGTCCAACGAATATGGTTCTTGACTCTCCAGTTTGTCGACCATTTCATTTCTATCTCCGTCTGGCTTTGGCTCAACCCTTGTTATACAAATTCCTAATATGGTCTCTTTATAACGTGGCGACCTCTATTGCAACTGTGAAACAGGTTTTCATGATGCGTGTCGTTCTTCCTGTTCAAGCCACTGACCCATTTATAATGAGGCATTTTGTATTCCCATGTCTTCCTGTTGAGCGCTTAAGTGGCTCTATCAACCTTGTTTCAAACTCCTTCGTCTCATCAACTGCTTGCAACTGGAAACCTGGTCGAAAGTCAGAACTGATTGATTCTTTTCAGTTTAATTCTAGATCCAAGTGTTCTCTAGCTGGTCCTCGTTCACAATCTGTAGAGAATCATTCAAACCGGTATTGGCTTAAATGGCTATCGGGTCGTTTGTGTATCTGAAAATCCTTTGGTTCTTCATCTACTAACGCCTTCTTTGGTTTGTTCAGCCAAAAGGCACACTACGTTGGACTTCTCTCATCTTTATGCGGTACTGGGTTTGGATCCCATTGATCTTTGCTCCTTGTGAAGAGACTTTCTTAAGGTGGTGCTGCAATCCGGGTGGACCTGGGTCTAAACCAACGAGCGTCCCCAGCCAGCTCGATCTTTAGCTAACTGCCTTCACTTTCGCACGCCAAGTTGGTTGAGGTTCCCTTCCACTTGCGTGCGCCACCTGAGTCGGACTTGTGAAGAGACACATATGTACATACATATGTCAACTTGCAGTTATGCACACACTTAGGCCACTATAGAGGTCTTTTGTGATGCCACAGTCTTTAGGGCGTGTTTCCCAAGCATATAGGCTTGCAAAATCATTTGGGCCTTTGATGGAAGGGAACGAGAAGTCGTCGAATTTGTTAAAACAGAAAGCAGACAGCCCATGGGGTTAATCTCGTTCCATTTCGAGATCAACTCCTCTCCTCTTTTGGATATAGTCGATGTGGCTGGAAATTCTTCCTTTCTTTCTCAGTCGAGAGCTTTCTCAGACGATGGCTTCCTCAGTCGGTGGCTCAGTTCGTTCTTACAACTGAATGACGTGTTCTCCTTACTCTTTTCCTCAATCCAGTCATTAATATCTATTTATTAAAGGGCTTTTGAGATACAATACTCGAGGTGTACCTTGCAGATCTTATCTCAATTAATCTCATCACTGGTGGTGGAAGCAGTTTCGGCTTGAATGTATGATATGACAAGAGTGAGGTTGTTTCAGTCGCAAATATCAAGTCAACCTGTAGCAAGTATCCCTTCACTGCATCATTGCTTAATCTGGATGAAGACAATTGTCCACTAACTTCGAAAGATATGCTTGCTTCACTTATTGCAACGAACCAAAGTATTAAGACTAAGTATCATATAATGCGATCAAGTTCACCTTATAAGTACTTGTACTTCCCACGAGCATCTACCGCCATCTATCGACACGGATTTTTGTTGCAATATATTCTTCTTCACTGATGCGGTCTCCATAATGAGACAACAAGTACCCCAACTGCAACACTTACCAAGACCCAGCCTAAGTCCACAAAAATTAAAAAAAAAAAACCATCTTCACTCGTTTTGAAACCATTTAAAGCGTAAAAAAATATTAAGACCACATCATTTCTCGGTGGGTGAACCATTTGAAAGGCTGTTTGAACAATGCATCGATATCTCACAGTATTGCAAAAAAACAACAAGGCGAACAGCAACGCTTAAACTCTTCATTTGGCAACTTGCCACACAATTTCTTCTTTAAAATTTCCATCTTCTCATGACGATCGTAAAAAGTTTTGAATTTTTATTTTTAATTTTCGCTTAAGTGAGTCCATCTTATCCGGGGTTTATGTCGAAACGTTTACACCACCCATACACACACGTACAGACCTGTCATTATGTATCTAAAGCATCGGTCCACTATTACACTGAGTAAATATTTTTTAATTGAATTTTGATATGTTTGGCTTTGAAATGGGATTCCAACCAAAAGATGGCCAGACCCACGATGGAATGCTCTCTTGTTGTTTGGATTTATGATGGATCGCATCAAGACCGGTCTAAGGTCATCATTCGTTGGAGTGCCAGCATCAAATTACTGATCTGTAACATGGAGTTCTTCTTTTTTGTTTATCTTTTGAGCGATGAGAATTCATCGAGTTGTTACACAATTTATAGAAGATGTCGGGAACGAATTTTAACTTTTTTTGTCGACCTAATGTGGGTCAAGGTGAAGAGAGTACACCGGGAATGGGTACAAGAGTGATGATTTGATTTTACTTTCATGTCTCTCTTTGGAATTGAAACCGATTCAAGGTCAGTTGGAGAGGTGGGCCAAACTAACAATGAGACGAACGTTTCGTTTATTTGTGTTGATAATTAAAATTAAAACTTTTTTTATTAATTAAACAGAAAAAGAAAAGTAGAAAAATATTCCCACACGGTGTATCATGAATCATGTCTGTCGGTGGGGGAGAAGATGTTCAGATAAGTGGGTGATGTTAGGATCTGTTTTAAAATTGAAAACAATGGGCCGATGGGCCTCGGTGGAAACACGTGTCAAGAAAGATAGTTTAAATGTGATTTATGTCGGTAGTTTGGCAATATACGGCACTTTGAGTTTGAGAGCAATGTTCAGGCCAAGGGTGTGCCGAATGGAAGACTGCTTCTAACTGTGACCTTGGAAATGCACAAGACTTTGACTGTTAGCTTTGTCATTAGGTAGTCTGGTTGACAGGTTGACAATGAAATCCTTCCCCCGTCACACTTAGATCTTTGAAGTTACAACTCCCATACTGTGGAACCTATATCTAAGCCTAGGGATTATCAAACTCGCAAGAGGCGCATGTGTAACATTCACAGATTTGTTCGACAGTTCTTCTAGATCCTGAAAAAAGTGTCCTTCTAGGATTTTAAATCGACTTTAGCAGAGTGCTAAATAGTGACAAAGAATGTGTGGAGTGTATTCATCTACTTCTTCGTCACCACATCTCCTTTACAGGATATCCGTGTCCAGTCTCAGTCTTTCTGCATATTATGACCGGTGATAGTACCTATTAAAGAATTTGGAGTTACAACATAACTGATCCTTAACTTGGCAGCTCATCAGCTGTTTCGTTACCAGGCATTTGCGGCCGGGGACCCAAATGTGCTATCTACTAAGAACCCGTAACTCTTTGCTTTGCGTCAAGCTTCCATTTGATCGCTCCTATTGCCATCTGGCTGTCAAAAGAAAAAAGCAATATCATCACACTTTGTCACTAGCATTGATCTTGTTTCTGGAACCTAGACAGGAATACAAATTGCTTCAAGAAACTATTCTACTTGATGTGTATCAGGCCATGTGGGACCTCTTTCTATAGACATCTGTCACATGTTTATCGTGCACCATTTGGTCAATGGCTCACAGAGACTCTTCCAGTGTCTTTCAGGAAAATATTGAATTACAGTCAGATGGCTAGCAAAGTCTTAGATTCGGTTACAATTTCCTGTTAATTCAGTGCCAAAGTCAGTGGAATAGAAGTTAGCGACAGCCTTACCCTTCGTTTGAAAAATCTAACGTTAGTATGCACCTGGGCCATAACCAATAATCCCTCCAGATGGCTTATGTTGTGTATTTTGTGTTCGGGAGGGTTGTTTACAAACATTGATAATGCGTTTCCTCTTCTGAATTCGATTTTCTTGTGACGGTATCGGAAATAGCATGGTTGGCTTGATGTGTGAAGCCAGGCTTCTCTGGATTCTTGCATTCAAAGACCTTTTGTTTGTTTTATCAAAAGTGATTTGCTAGTAAGTTATGGGCAGGATTCCAGTGAAGAATGACCATTTTGTTCCAAGCTAGGTCCAAGATCACATTGTGGGTTTCTAGATTTTACTTGGCTTTGATGACAGGCACGACAAGCAATTTCAGGGCAGCTTGACTCTCTGAGAAGATACAAATGGTTTTCCCCAGGCTGTCCCTCTAAGGTCCCGTCTTTCCGAGATCGAATAAAATTCTTTCCGCGATAGGACGTCGTATACTATGGATTCTAATTAAGATCTTGTAGCCTTGCATAGAAAGGCCATCTTCTCTAGCACCCTTGTTGGATTCCCTTTTCATATTTCTGTCCTCACTTCATGTTGGACGTCTAGGGCCATCCGCAATCGCTCTCTGTTTAGGATTTCCTTAGCTGGAGCTGGGTTGTCCCTTCGCTCGTTGTAGTCGAGCCCATAAGGTCGTTATAACTCAGATTTTTGGACCACATTCCTATGTTGGTAGCGATCGTAGAGTTCACAGAATTCGCCCTCTTCGCATACAGGACCATCATCATTTGACAAAAAAATTTGAAAAGGTTCCAAAGAACTGCTTCCAAACTATACTTTGCATCTTTTGAACTCCAGCATAACGTAATGCAGTTGGACGAGTTTTGCAGATAATGAACGCTATCGTATGCAGCTTTGAAGGCACTGAAGGGCTTCAGACGAATTGTAGTAGAACATAGGATCACCTTTCAGTCATCGATACTTGGTTGATGACTACCAAAACCTTGGTATTTGAAAAGTTCTGCTGGAAAGCCATCAAACCAGGAGCCCCTATGTTTTTTTAAAGCTTTTTGATAGCTGCACCAACCTATTGAATACTGCGAAGGGAGATTGCTTCTCAATTTCCTGGAGGCTACTTCTTGCCCTATCAACATTATGTGCATCGATGTATCAGTCCCCTTCACAGTTTCGAAGATTCTGTGTTCCAGCCCTTAAGCCAGCTTCCTACTGCAGAAAGCTGTTCATTCGATTGCTTTAACCAGAAAGACTGTGCGTAACCTCTTTTCTTCTTCTGGCTCTTTCCGCATTGCAATTAAGCGGGCATTTGCTACAACTTCTTTAGCCTTCTCTAATCTATTTTCGATTTATCTTCCCCTCCATAGATCAGCCTCCTTCTATTGATTTAAACAAATTACACTTATTGTTCCAAATTGGACCATTCGACGATGACCTTCCCGAAACAAATCGTTTACTTAGTTTCGGTTTCTTTGATTTTTACTTTCCATATGATGAAATTCCATCCCACAAGCTCTCTCAATGGATTAACCTCTAAACTATGAACACAATCCGAAATCTGCACAACACCATCTGAACACCTGAATTCAAAGTCATCCCAACAAGTTTTGCAGTTGATTTGCAAATAAATAACGAAGTCATGGCAGGATGGTCATTGGTTTTCGACTCACCATCTGTATGTGGACAAACACACTAATGAATCTTAGTCTCAATAGTTAGTCTATAAAACAGAGCTCCCAACAGAGTCTCACATCCGTGAAACTAGAGCAGAGTCATTCTCAGTCACTGGACTAGAACCATCCGTGTTGAGAGATTTGAACTGGTGGCATTTTAATGACATCACCGTCATCAACTGGTGTACCGGTGTCATGTCGTTGCAAATGCAACTGAATTGCGGTGTGATATCGTGAATCGTTAATTCTTGAATCTCCATCGAAGAGCAATTATTTGGTTCGGTTATTTCATTGTCCCATCGTCGAGGCTAATTGATGCGGCATTACACTGTTATGCAAATGGAATTGGCTGTGGTTAACCTTGGGGTCAATATCCTATTCCGGAGCTAACTATAGTGATTTCCTGCATTAATCCCAATGATTTAGGTGAATTTTTATACAAGTTCTGAATGCTCCAAGAACCTGATAGCTCCATGAGCGACGATGGCAGACCTATAAATGATGATTTTTAGTCACCAGGTATACTAGAAGCTTATGGAAGGCTTTCCCACGTAGAATCAATCTGTGCAGAGCCAACTCTGGTGCTATACTAGGAGACAACTTCCAAGAGAAGAAGAAAGCTGAGCTAGGAGGAGAATGAAAATCAAACAAAAGAGCTCACGAAGGGCGATAGGTCTGAAGACGAAGTAACTTCTATTTCCAGGAAGTGAAATTTGCCATCCACTAGCAAAGCTTAAGTAAGGCGGTCAAGTCACATTGGCGGATGAGCTGATGATCAAACTAAAAGTAGGTTCTGTGAGTGTATAGGACTAATGAAGCTACGCAACTTGAATAGAGTTGCTGTGCAAGGTTTTGATTCTTCCGAAGTTATAAGAGGATCAAGTATGATGACCAACTGTCTAAGGATCTCTTTACCACCTTCATCGCTCAAATGAGCAACGAGATATCTTGAGGCTTAAACTGATCCCAACAAGAACTGGTACTAAAATTTCTGCAGACATTCAAACAATGATCGACCGATCCAGATTAGGTTAGGTCCGCACCTGAATGCGGACAGACTTAGACTAGAAGAGGTACATTGGACGATCTACACTTACTTCACTTATCAGGCCAGCGACCCTTGGAGAGTCAGAGCCTGAACTAATGCCGCTTTCCATCCTTTAAGGTCTCGGGTCCGCTGCTTCCAGTGTTCTAGACCGAGGTGTCAGGCGTCCGCGATTGCTTGATCTTTAAGCCGGGGGTCCGGTCTTTCTCTTCTTCGTGAACCAGTTGACTCGGTTTCAAAGATCCTCTTAGCTGGAGCATTCTCGTCCATTCGCTCGATGTGGCCGAGCCATTGCAGTCGACGGATTTTTGCCTTCCGGACGACATCCACATCTTTGTACAGCTCGTAGAGTTCGCGGTTATATCTTCTCTTCCATTCGCCCTCCTCGCAGACTGGACCAAATATTCGACGTAGAATTTTTCTTTCGAAGGATCCCAAGATTTGCTTCGCTGTCTTACTCATCGTCCAGCATTCAGCTCCATAAAGCAGGACTGGCAAGATCAGGGTTTAGTAGAGAGTAATTTTGGACATTCGAGTAAGGACTTTGGACCCTTGTTGTTTGGACAAACTGAAGTAGCAGCGGTTGCCTACGGTTATCCTTCGTCGAATCTCCACTATGGTGTCATTTGTGGAATTTATGTTTGCCCCGAGGTAGATCACCATCTGGACCATCTAGAGCTATTTAAAAGGCGAAGGGAGTACTTACACTACAGTGATCTGGGAGGAGGAAGGAGAGCCGACCGATCTAACATTTGTTAGGCTGGAACTGTAGCAGAAGAAACTTCTTCTCACATGCTGCAAGTTACATTGTTTACGAACGTTGAGGGCCAGAAGAAGAGCTTATGAAATATTCTACGTCGAAGAAGACAAATCTAACTTCAATGTGAGCCTAGAGGGCAGAGCAAAATATATTGAACGAAGTTCGGCATAAAGGAAACAATTGGAAGATCTACAATACTACTGCTTCAACCTGTGGTCACAAGAGTTCGCCTTTAGCACACGTATGGCGCTCTTCCTTGAAAGTGGTGACATATCTGAGAAGGTGGGCTTATTTAGAGCCTTTCAACTTCCGGCATGCAACTAGAAAGGATGAACCGGATGACCTATTCCACACTAATAACCGGATCGTATATGAGGCGTCTGGGCTTCGCTGACTACAGTAGAGTGGAGGGACTGTAATCAGACCTTGAAGGCTTGTTAATGCTCTGTCATATGGACCCCGATAGACGTCATCAATGCTCAAGAACCTTTGGATAATGTGTGGTCTCAGGAAAGCTGCCTTATCCACTAAGATCATGTCCAGTCTACACAAGTGTAGCCTACTGTCTGTGAAGTAAAACCTTTAATACGAATAAGGTTCTTCAACCTAAGATAGTCTTGTGGATATACATCTATTTAAAGCCTATTTCCACTTATTGCTAGATAGTCGAGTTATTCTTCAAACCAGAGGTTGGTTAGGAACCTAAAGACTGTGATTCATTCACTCTCTTGGTTGAGTCACGCTAAGCTCTTTGAACTGCCCATCTTGATACAGATCATAGAGTTCGGTTGAGGCAATGAAAGCCTTTCGTAAGCTGTAGCCCAAGTAATAATGACAAGATTGTGGTAGTAAACCAATATTTAGGATTACCTAGCTAGGGAAGCGTGCGTAAGGGTACTTTGTGAAGTACAGAATCCTGAAAAAATACATTTGTCCTCACTTATTGCAAAATAATCCCCAGATGGCAGAATGGCGGGATGAGGTGAGACTGACTAAATTAAGTTAAAGTCAGGTGCCCGCTTAGATACACAGTAGAGCATACTAACGATTCAACTGAACTACAGATTTTGGGCGACCAGACTAAGGAAGGAGTTACTGTCTGTTGAAATGCCTACTTACACAGCAGTGACCTGTTTTCGGCATGTTAGGGGCCAAGTTGGAGATGCTACATTCACTTGTAGATCAGGACTTACATAGATACAGATTGCTTTTGAAGCTGTTGCTGTGCTTCTTATTTGGCTACCGAGTAGTACCACTACAGTGATTCTCTACAGTCGTTTCCCAACTTGGATCTTAAAGGAGAAGCCTCTACCTCTTAGATAGCAGCCAGTGCGGATTAAATTGTTTCAGGGTAATCTTCAATTCATCAATAGCCTTCTTAATGACCAAGATTTTGGCCCCAATTTTCGGGCGAGATTGAAAAGAGGTTCGCATCTATGCCTATCACAGTGTAGAGTACCTTTGCGGATTTTTCAAAGGCCTGGTTGTCCGTTCCAGTCTTGCCTGCTGGGGATCCTTGTAAACTGTTTTCGGAGTGAAATGAGAGTACATTTTCAAGACTTCAGGACAGTTTCAAGTGTCTTTGAGTGGTCATCGTTTTGGACTGCTGAACAAGCAGGCTTAGGATCGCAGGCAGGGAGCTGAGAAGAACCCATCAATTCTGATTTATTTCAATATATCTCTTGACCCAGACAAGCCTCCAATTTGCTTGTTTCCAATCAGGTTACTACCAGCAGGCCCCCAAGCCATAGCAAACGAAAGGCATCCAATGATCTCTCGAGAGGTATCAACGCGAAAGCTCTTTGCTGAGCCATGTCATTGCTTCCTTATGCAACCTCTTTCAAAGATTGATCCAAATGAAAACTACCATACTTCAGGGTGAACATCAAAATCAAAGACAAACCTGCCAATGAAAACAGCCTGCGCGTTAAATTATCGCCAATTCTCTTTCCATCCCTTAGGCACTCCTCATTGAACAACTTGACCATTACTTGCGAAAACCGATTCATCTTCACAAGCAAACTAATTGACTAGTCCCGTCATCAGTGTCGGATGCATTTCCTAACTGCACTTAGAAACATTCCCGGTAATTGCGCGCACTCGAAACGAGGAAGGTCAAACGAAGTCAGTCGAAACCGATTCAAACCGATAAACTATGTTGTAACTGAGACATTGGCTAGATGACGGCCCTCTGCTTCTAAACTAAAGAACAAACCCATCACCATGGAGTGCGGTTATGAATTGGTTGCACTATTCCTATAAAGGAACGCGCACCATAAATATTCTTCACTTCGTTCCGTCTAAACATCCGCTCCGAGTGCGCACATTCAAAATTAATGAATGAAGTTTCTTGGAAGCGTAACCAAAGATTTCAGCAACCAAATTTCATGTGGAAACGTGGGAATCCTCCAGCGATGTTGATGTTCTCATCCCATGCACAATTAGCGATAAAAATCAGTTCACCGCTAGTGAAAATAACACACGGCAAGTTGCGAGTGAACTACAGCGAAATTAACCCGCGCAATAGCCGACAAATTGTTTGCCTAATGCGGCTAACAAGACACGAAAATTGGCCTTTTGTGTGTATGTATGTGTTTGTGGGCTCCATTCTCCACTTTCCAGTCATCTCGAGACCTTTAGTGTGGAGCTCACCTACATTTCGGACGAAAGTGTGCTCGTCTTGACTTAGTTTCGTAGGGATGTTGCAACGGCGATTATCTTTAAATGTTACATGTGTTTACTGTCTTGCTTCCTGGATCACTGTGACAGCAACGGTTGATTAAGTTGATTAACGGATAGATTTGGATAAAGTTTACCATGTCAAGAGGTGGTACTTGGTACAAAAAAAAAGGGCACGAGATGTGCGGCAATGGTGTCTAGTACTACCGGATACTGAGATACTGTGAGGTTCCCACAGTCGAGGTAACCTTAATCCGTCGATAGCATAATTGAGATGGTGAACTGGTTAGATAGTGTAGATGTAATGGGTAGCAAGGGTAAGGGACAGGTGGAGTGGCCGACGTGTTGGGATTTGAAATAGTCGAGGTCTGAATGTCTGAAGGTCCCATAAATCGCTTCTTAGTGAAGCTCTCTGGTATTGACAATGAAACAGTCCTATCTGCCGAGACGGTCCTCAACAATTATCAAACTTACCAAGGAATCTCACACGATCAAGAAGCATTCCTTGACGTTGAAGAATCCTTCAACAATAACCAGCTTCAGAAGCAGATTTAAAAAGAAAGAAACTTCGCCGACGCCCACCACAACAAGATTAAGGATGATTCGACAGAAAGTCTGCCACACATCTTGAGCGTAGATGTAAGACAGCTTTTGAAGTGGAGTCTAGAAATAGAATGCATTCGTAGAACATCTCGATGAATCTCTCTAAGAAGATCAGACAAAACGTCACAGTGGACAGCTATAACCACGAGGTAGTAAGGAACTTTGTCTATCCTTGCTCTGCTATCACTTTTGACTCTTGTCAATCCCTGTTTCTTTGAACTGAAAAGGTATTCTCAACAACTGGGGAGACGCTATATAAGACCCTTATCATCCCAGTTCTACCCTATGATGCTCTAAGTATCGCTGGTCTTTTCGAGCAAAAAGGTATTCCTTTGCTTTTGCACTGAAGAGCACTGGAGGAGAAGACTCAACAACGAAGTGTAAGAGCTGAATTGAACGTTTGGGGTGGCTGGTACCTGTAGAGTGAATAGACTCCAACACTCCGGTCCGCAGAGTTCTCGAATCTAATCCGGAGGGACGATATGTGCTTAAGGTGGTACGCACAATTAAAAAATCTAGGCTTAGTGGAGAAACTTGTTGGCTATGGCACAGGATCACTTTGTCTCCTACCTTATCCAAGCTCATGCATGAATACTTGGCCTTCTACCAAGCTAGCGCAGGGCGAGCGAGAAACCGCTTTTACCTTTTCTGGTCCTTTTCGAGTCATACGACGAAAGTTTGACTGTGGTTTCGGGAAGCTGGCAGGTTTCGGTTACACATACCTCCCTCGAAAGACCTTCTTCTTCCGCCGTTATCATATAAGAAAAGCTTCTATCTCTTGTTGTTGGTATAGCCTATAGTGTCTCTCTTCCTTTCCTTCTTCTTTTGGCTGAAAACGCACTAATTTCAGTGAACGGCTTACCTCCAAAGTGACTTCCCAAGTCCCGTCATCAGCACAGTTTCGAACATCTGCCCATTAATCTTGTTGAGGGTAAGGTATACTAGCATCCAAAAGCTGGAAGAAGGAAGATGCATCTGGAGTCTTTGGGGTTTTTGAGGAAAAATGTACGAACTGTTGTACTTTCCAGAAGATGACTGCCTCTTGTGTAAAGTAGAATGCGAAGTGAACATATGTATAAGAATCTATATAGGTGTACAGTAAATTTACGCAAGTCATTGGTTTCTGACTGAGACCGAGTGTGATCTTGTTTTTAGCAAACCGTTGGTGGAAGGTTCCCGCGGCTCCTTTGGCTTGGTGCAGCACCAGCTTATATTTCTAGAAGTTAAGTTAGAGCTTTCTTGAAATTTTACTGCCTTCACTTATAGTTTTTTCGATCCTGCGAAGGTTTTTCAGTGGCTTCTCTTTTTGAGAATCTAAGTACTTTTTTCTTGTCTCTTCGTCTAAGGGTGGACACTTGTCTTACAATTTAGTCTTCCTCTCAATAGTGTGGTCAACATCTTCTATCGTTGGCGTTTTGTCCCAACTCTTCATAATGAGCTTCAACTCTTCGACTAACTGACGACTTTGTCTTTCAACTGTCAGTCTGGCATATGTGGTCATATATGGTAATCACCCCTTATGTATTTGCGGAACTTTGCGCCTCTAAATTTACTCTAAGACCACGTTTCCCTTCAATCTTTGTGAGGTTGCTCCTCACCATACTCACAAATCGTGTTATGTTCTAGCAGAAGTTTTGGAATTGAAACTTCATGAATTCATCCCAGAAGCGTTAACAACATTTGCTCCGGAACGGCACCACTAGAGGCGAATTTTCCTTCAATCGCTCACACTAAGCATTGGAATCGTTCAAAGGCGGCGCGGACCTAGGCTTCCTGATTGAACCTGTGAAAGCCCTTCGTCTTCCCTGTGCATATGGTCTGGAGAGATGTACATATTACCAGCGGCAATCCATTCCGGCTTTTTCAATACGTTGCTCCATTAATTCCATGAAAATCCAGTTAAGACAGTTGCCAATAGTAGAGCCCGTTATACTGTGGGAAGGCTTACTAAAACCGGTAGTCACATGATATCCTGGGTGCGCATACAATCAACTTAGCACTCATTTAGATGTAAAACCTTAGGAATATGCGGCTCTGCCTTAGCACTTTATCCTGGAGAGCCTTCAAATCTAGAGTAAACAAGACCGTACCCACATGATTGTCTTAGACTGAACTGATTTGAATTAAGAGCCTTGTAAGTTGATTACGTAAAAAGATCGAAGCGCCATATAATAGCCAGTGATCCACCTTCCACATGACTTCACTTCTCTAATTGATCGACCTCCATCGAGGTCATCTTTTCATGGATTTTGCTTCATCCAAACAAAAAAAAAGAAACCTTAATTAAACAAGCGATAATCTGAGACGTAATATTATAGCTTAAGCTCACATAACAGCGAGTGCACTTGCGAAACAATCACCTATGCAATGCCTCATCGCAATTATTTAACGCGCAGCTTCCCACATAGTAAAATCCTAATCAACTAAAGTATCATTAGGTTGTCTGCCAATTTTTATCCACGGCACAGTTGAAGATTTAGGCCAACGTTCGATGGATGGATTTGAGCCTTCCACTGTGAAAGGGAAAGGCCTAACAATGAAACAAAATATGACCAAAGTGAGTGCAGTAGGTACGGACCGATATTATGTGTGATTATATCATTTTCGGCAAATATATGGTACAAGTGGGGCTTATTGAATGCTTCCAACTTCTGTTCCATTAGTCGATCCAGATGTTTACAAAGCCGATACTTGATTGAGCGTCTTAAATGGCTACTTTGGTACCGCATTGAATACGTTACGGTTGTGGATACAAAACAAACGAGACTATTGGACTTGAATGGGTGGAAAAGTGTTTGTTTTGGATTTAAGCCCTTCTTAAGTTTGTAGAGGCAGCTACATAACTCTGAGACGGTAATGCAACAGAAATGTGTCAAGATTTAGGTAAATGGGCTTAAGTTGAGTTAAAACAGATATAAGAAGTTGGTGGACTAACAGCAGTTAACCAAAAGCCCTCTCTGGGAGTGGGATCAGATAAAATTAGACACATACTAGGTTTAAGACGCATCTACAAAGTAATGGTGTCTAGCAACGTGCTTAAGTTTTCTCTAGGACTCCACTAAGTAATTCTAATAATGTTCCTTGCTCTGTCGTCTATGTCATCATCTACTCACCCTGCTCCTTTCATGGGTTAGCTAGTTTGATTGCGGAGTTCTCTAATGACATTGAAAGTCATTTGGCGGAGGACCATGGTTCTATAAGACAGCAAGCAAAAGTTGACAGAAACCTTGATGTACAGAGGCTTCCGTTGCACTGACTCACTCAGACTACGCTTGAGCATTAAAACCTGTAATAAAAAAATATGTACCTCGACGTTTGAGGACTTGAAGCAGCAATCGGACAAAGATGGAATTCTGGAACGTTCAAAGAACCCTACAAAGATCCGATTTGTCCAACTAGAGAATAATTTTATGAAATAAAAGTGTAGGGTCTCATGAAAGGCAGCTGAATCTGGGAGGCATATCCGTAAGAGGAATCGCTCTCGCTCCCAAACCTAAGTGTGAATCAGGTGGGAACCATGTAGCTTGTGGCAAAGAAATTGGTCTTATATTCGACAGGAGATACTCGTATAGAAGACGACCTTTACACCGCAATCTTCCATCCTTCTCAAACTATCAGCACGCATAATTCAGTCTGCAGATTCATGCCTGTTCCTTCAAGGAAGTCTTTAGCAACCGACAGTCTGGGAGAAGCGCAACGTCCTTTGATTCATTGCTTAATACAACGTTTACAAAGTCTTGTGGTGGAATGCAGAACTCCACATCTTTCGATGTAAAAAAGAAAGAATTCAACAAAGCCAAGAAAACTAGATTAGTATTGAACTGGGAAAGTTACAGGACCAGCCTAATGCTTTACAAAAACGATGCAAGTAAAGGCTCTACGAGGGACCTGCTGCAGTTCAGAATGTTCCCGAGCAGATTGCTTAAGAATAACTAACCAATTCCTCATCTCGCATGTTAGTCCTGACCCAAGAATTAAGCTAACCGCTGACCATCGCATTGTAGAGATTCAAGTTGAAGGACTTTAAGGTCTAAGAACAGAACAGTGTGTCTCAGCTCAAGCATTCTTTTGACTTTTTCAGGATTTACGTATGTCAGCGTGAAAATTTGGTATAAAGTTTTGTTGCGTCGGAAGCTACACTGGAATGTGCCGGTTTCACCTGAAGGATTCTTGCTGTGACTTCCTTATTGTATTGTCACCTTTTTTACTGTAGACACAGACATTGTGCAACGCCGTATCAAATTTATTACAAGCACATTTAGTCACTTGAAAGATACGGTATATCTTTGAACCATTCTCGACCTCAAGGTCTGAAGATTTTCGTCAAAAAAACTGGATTCAAACGGGCGACTCTGTATTCGTCAAAAATGTGGGTAGACTGTCAATATATTCGAATGCAAGACCTAAAGCAATTAATTAATGTCGAATTTGTCAACCGTAACATGTGCTCCAAAACATAAATATTTAGCGTAGTAGCCCGATTAAGCCTAGCTTCTCGCAACGATTCATGTCGTGCGTGTTGTATTTTTTGCTCAAATTGAAGATACCTACAGTTTTAGAGCCGACTCCAGGGATTTAAAAAGCTTTTTCATGACAAACAATATTCTTGGAAGTTTGATTAACCTTTTTTCAACTCGCTTAGCAGTCCAACGCACTAGCTAATAAGGAACAGGAGTCAAGGGCTTGAGACCTTTGAAAAAAAAAGAACCAAAATTGTCTTCGATCTCAACTTCGAGGGTTTGGAACTTCAATGAATGTCCAAACAGCGAATGTTAGAAAAATTTGGTTTGACAAACTAAATGGGTTTTCAATTGGGACATAACAGTTTTTTATTTTAATACAAATGCACCCTTAAACTGTTTTTATGATCCGTCAATGTCAAAGCGTCAGTCAAAATTTACATTTTATCACATATCCACTATTGAATATTGAATATTCCTGTGACAGTGAGACAACGTACCGCTCGAAGTACCGAACATATCACAGCCGTAAGTGAGCCAAATTAGTCGATTCCACGTCGTTCACTGAAATTGGGGATCTCCCAGTCCACATTGTGGCGAATTTTGCATAAAGATATTGACCTACACCCTTACAAGATCAAATCAAAGAACTGAATCCTCCTGATCATTTGAAGCGTCGAAACTTCTCCGAGTGGGCTCTCGAAAATCATCTTCAGCGATGAAGCTCATTTTTGGCTTAATGGCGTTGTCAATAAGTAAAATATGCGTTATTGGACAGCAACAAACCCACTCCATTGCATCCACAAAAAGTGACCGTGTGGTGTGGATTTAATGCCGGAGGTGTGAATGGACGGTATTTTTTCGTCGGTGAAAATGATCGCCATGATTCGGGTTAATGGAGTTCGCTATCGTGCCATGTTGGAAGACAATTTTTGGCCAGCATTGGATAGACTTGACATCAGTGAGATGTAGTTCCAACAAGATGGTGTCACATGTCACACAGCCGGTCAAATATTTGATCTGTTGAAGGAGAGGCTCCGTAATCGTGCCTTTTTTACTGTTCCGTCCGGCATCAGAAATGAATTGAATAGGTATGTGTTGTGCAATTGTCAAATTAATTTGCTTTGTGGTCCGTCCTGAAGCCCAACTATTTGGAACGGGCGCTTGGTTACTTTTGGATACATATGCTTGAGTTTAAACTGTTTGATCTGGGAGACTTTTAGGTTCCTCTCAGACTTACCCTAACTGCTCAGACTTTTCTGAAGTTCCGATGATATGTTGTGCAGGCTTCAAGGAATTGTCAGTGTTAAATTTTGAGCATCCAGCTTAGTGGTTAGTGGGTGGACTGATAAGCAACAGGACACAGGTTCAAGCCTCGGCAAAACAATCAATTATTTTTGGCGATATCACCTCTTTGGTGGCAATGATAAACATCCGAGAGTACAATCTGAGATGAAAAAGCTTCTCAAACTGCCATTCGGAGTTCAGCAAGAAAACCGTAGGTAACTTCCTATCAGATTGGTAAGCAATTCCCGGTCGTTCAACCTGTTGAAATCATCCTTAAAATATTGTCTGGACACGAGGGATGGCATCCAGATATGTCGTATGCCGCCCCGTAAGCTGAATTTGAATACTCTGGTCACAGTTTTACTTTTTTTAAGCTTGGATTGGGAATATGTACACAAGAATTGAAAGAAAGCAAATGCTGTTCCCAGCACTTCACTCGTAGTAACATTTCCGAAGCACACGCTGAAGTGTCGGGAGTTTGTGTAGGAAGGAGGAATTTCATCCCTCAAGCCCCGTCTTCAAATCAACACTTCGACTGTGGAACACGAGCATAGCGCCCTTTTGTATGACCGCCTTTGCAGTGAGCCAAAAACAATCCTTTTAAGCCCTTGAAGCTTCCTTCTTAGCATAACAATGTACACATACAAAGTTTGCAAAAGAAGATCTCATCATCTCCTCGGTTACCATCCAGTTGTGTCTGGTAGTCTTCAAAGTAAAAGTTGCAGTCAAGGCATTTCGCTCTGGCGTCACTACTTCTGCATGGAATCGGTACAAGAACTGTCAGACTTTAGAAGTCAATCAAGCTTGATGAATGAGAGAAATGAGCTTGAAAGCGGCTATGGCCTTCAATTTTTGTTTATTGATTGGCATACGGCACGAGTTGAGTCATGTATTCTATCCAAATGAAGCGACACATCCTTTTTGTTAATTTGGCTAATTCAACCAAAGCCAGACGACATCCAGTTAATTGAGTATCGATTGGATTGGTGTACTCAATCGAATGCACAAAACTCGGCTACTAGTGGCAAGATGTCTGCCAAATCGAAAGGTCCTTGTAAACAGTCGGTGTTTTGCAAATTAGTAATTTTATTTTTCTATTACTTCTCTGTGTGCTTCGTTCTACTTGATTTCACTTTCGATAGGAAAAGTCATCGAGTTAAAGGCCTATCCTGGTGGCATTCCTGCTTCAAACACATACTGACCCTTTGCGGGATGATTGCTACACTTGCAGTTGCTGCAGACGAACCTACATTTGCAGTTGTTGTCACGTTATTATCAATGACATATTTCCAGATACATTTGTACCATAAATTCATCACACAAAAAAGTCGGATCGTAGGCTTGTTAAACGGACTCATCAGGTGTCTCGAAAAAACTCAGAGGCTAACGCGAAAAGTTGTCAACTTATCAATTCTAGTTTATGTGTTGGTAATAGTCAAGTTCTTGGGAACAGTCTTCCATTTCATTCTTGTCCTGATGGTAATATTCTCTGGAAATATTCCAATTTTTGAACTTCTGTGCTTTATTGCACTTTACTATCCGATGTTTGCACTATATGTTCAAATGCAGTGCGTTTTTCTTGAAATTCATTGTCTCCTGCGGATGTTTACCACAATGAAAGATTATCTGAGTGAGGTGTTGTGGGAATTTGATCAACTGGTTGTGGTTAACAGCTCCTATCTGAAAGTATCGGAGGAGTTCAGAAAAAAGATGCATAAATTCAACACGACATATTTAAGGATATCAAAGGTCTTGACCGCTTTCAATGCGGTCCAAGCGGACGATCTGAAAAGGATCATTTGGATGACTACTTTCAATTTCATGATGCTTTTCGAAAAGGACTTTCTGGAGCGAAGTGCATTTCTGCAATGGGTGACGTATTCATATTTTTTTTATATTTGGGATATGGTTTTCGCACTCGGGTGGTACTGCAAGATACAATTGGAAATGAAACGATGTCGGATCTTCGTTGAAATGAATCGGTTTAGAGGAGACTATGAGTTGGAAAAGGAGGTGAGTATTGGTTTAAGGAATCGGTGACTGAATTAATTCGTTTGGTTTCAGATTGACATCTTATCTCTGGGTATTGCGATGCGAGATGTGGGTTTAGGTGTACACGTGAAGATCATTAAGTTGACCGTCTATTGTTTTGTTACAACTTTCCTTCTAAGGATCACTTTTTGGTCATAGTGATGTAGTTTTTCATGGAAAACTTTAAAGTGTCCACAAAGAAATGGAATTGTGTTTTGAAAGTCAAATAAATGTTTACTCGAGGCTCCTTTGGAGGAAAATCGAAAGAATCACAATCCCAGTTCTCCATGTACCGGTCAAGCAGATAATTTGACAGTTCTAACCCATTCTAAACCTGAGACGAAACATGTCCTTAAAAACTATGGAAAACAGTTCTCTATGTAGGCAGTAGCTATCCAGGTATGGCAACTCTTCTTGTTCCGGCAGCATGCATGACATACATATATATTTGGATATGTAAAACTTGATCTTGATAAGAGCGGATTTTAAATTCGGTTAAGCCAGCAAAATGCAATCCTTTGGAGTTGGTCCTTTTCGATCTTGAATGTGAACATGTGGAACATATGGAAGCTTGGACAATGGGATTGACTAGAATCCTACTCAAAAGAAGGAAGAAAGACTTGATCCTGCCCCCAGTAATGTAGGAGTGTGTAAGTTTTTCGGAAGAAACTCGACCGAACCAACGAAAACTTGGAACCTAGAGTAGTGTTTGATGAATATAATCCTTACACTCTGGCACGACGATGTATATTACATATGTCGTTGTTCAGACTTCAAATCGCTGACCTGAATACAAGAGAATTATAGGACGACCTAAGACAATCCAAGACAACTCGGTACTAAGCTTAAGATTTTTTTTTCTGGTTCAGCATGAAGTTGCTGTGATCAATGATTTCTGTAAGTTGGAGCTGCTGTACTGAGGAACATAGGGTACTTCACCGCGAAGACATTCTGGGAATGCAGAGAAGTAAACTCAGTGGCAGTGCCTATCGGGTGTGAATTTCTCTATAGTACCACTCAATTTTTATGTGAAGAAAACAACAAACGAGTCCTGCGATTTTAACAGTCAATTTCCTAGAACCTGCATAGTCACTAGGCGGCTGAATATGGACACGTTATTAGAATATTTAACGCCACACCCAGCAGAGAAATGATCACAAACAGTAGCAACATATCTTCCTTAATAGGGGTACTAGGGCGTATACTTCACAAATTTTCCAAATGGACAGTCTGTTACATAAAGTTATTCTCTGACTCAGTGGTGGTTCGATACAACACTACTTATTTCTAAAAACTTCCTTATGGGAGACGAAGTACATTAGTATCGTTTTGCATGAGGCCTCCTTGCGCTGTGTACATAGGTTGCGGCGACGACGTAGCGCGAAATAAAACCGAACCCAGCAATTTAGAGGTTGACCCGTACTTCGTCACGCTATGCGCATTGTTGTTTTCCATGCGTCCATGCGTCTGATCACTGCCTTCCAATGCGATTAGGTGAATCTCAGCCCAGACTCCTTGTATTTGGACAAATATTCACAATTGGTTATCGACGAAAAAGTTAAGCATGAGCGGATACGATACAATGGGTGCCATTGCAGCCCTGAGGATGATGATAGAAAATGTCACAGTTCCTAAAAGTTTCAGCAATACCGACAAGTATAAAGGTGTGGATAAATTGATGACTTTCCTCGTTAGTCTCCGTGTCATTTTGAAACAGCTCAACAGGCCGTTTAGAAAGTTTATCACTGAGAAATTTCAGATACACGCTGAGTGGACAAAATGTTATAAAACTGCAAGCCACTGGGAGAAGGAGTACTGTGTGTCTGCAAATATATTTCCACTCGGGCAATTCCTTAAAGCAAGGGTTCCTCTGATCAAAAGTAAAATTAAGTAAAGCTTGAGCTGTGCAGAACTTGTAGACGAATATCACTAGAAACTTGTCAGAAATTGATGAACGAGTACCTTTCGATTTGAGCACCATGTTTCTACTAGTAGTTGCGGTCAAAAGGGTATTCCAATCGATTGAGTGAAGCTATTACTAAATTAACTTTATGTCAATACTGATTGTTGTCATAAATGAAAAGAGCAGTTTAGAAAGGCAATGTATACACGTTTTAACTCCTTGTCACTGTAACTGGAAATGTGGTGTGATGATGACCGTACTAGGACAAGAACCATCACAATAAGGACAACCACAAATTTCCTGCAAGGAAAAGTTCTAGAACCGCAAATATGGAGTCTGGTTGTAGACTCCAGAGACTAATTAATTTCGGTGGATGGTTTGCTTCGAATCCACATTGAGTGAAGCTAGCATTCAAGGTCTGCAACATGGAAATAGAAACCAGTCATGGCGATATAGATCATCAGACTGAGCATGGCAAAAATAGACAGCCTGTTATCAAGGGTGTGAAGAAGGTACCATTTGATCGAATAGTTTGATTGAAACCAATCTTTCGAGTCAAAGACCCTTCGCAGAACTGACACCACCAATGATTTGAGTTCTCTATTGCTAATGTGTCTGGATTTCATGGACTACAGGGGTAGCAGAACCCAAGTAAGACAATAAGGAGTCTCAAGCTTCCTCTGAGCAGCCTGAGTGACTCTTCAACTTAGCTACTTTGAGTATGACAAACGAGAATTGCAACAGGGTATCCGAAAGCCAGCACCAGGACAGCTTGCAGTGCTAGAGTTGTCGGTGTAAAATACATTACTTAAACCCTCTTGGTGGATTTCCCTTCAAATCTCCCACCAAGCATGACGATGGGGCTCATATTGTCCATCGGTTTCATGACCACAGGACATTGTTCAGACATTGGTTTGTTGTACCAAATTATGAACGTTCGCAAGTAATGCATAGGTATGGACAAAGCATCACAGTAAAGGTGAAAGAACTCAATCTTGGAAATAGCATATCTCTCTGACTAAACCATTCCGCAGTTAGCAGCTTTTGGGACAGCATCTAGTTTTTTTTTTTTTTTTTATAATAAGCGCGCGCTAAAGGGGATATGGCTACCCTTAAACTAGAGCACGGGCATTAGAGAAATTAGAGGAGAGAGAAAGGAGGTACCGGTGCACGTTGGTTTTAAATGCTTGAGGGTTGTAGTGATGAGGAAACACAGAGGCATTCTAGCGAAGTGGCATGTACAATCGAAGTTAGCATTGTTAAAGGTACCCCCTACCAAGACTGTAGTTTTTCTCCTCCAGCCCGTTCTCGATCTTGTATGCAAAAGACAATGAGAGGCAGATTTGCATGCGTTTCAATCTGTTCTTCAACTCTTAGCCAAAGTAAAAGGTGGTTAAATTTTAAGGGCCGATGTTGAATGTGAACCACACCTAAACGTCAAGTTTTTTTCTGCATTTCATTTGACATTTCTCAATTTCAAAGATACACAATCGAGCAACGCGTTAAAGTTATTCAGGCTTATTATGAAAATGGGCGTTCAAATCAGAATGCATATCGTTCACTTCGTGATTTTTTCGGTCAATTTAATCGTCCAAATGTGCGTACAATCGGAAAAATCGTGCAAAAATTTGAGCAAACCGGGTCTGTAGGAGATGTGAAAACACCAGTGCATGCTCGTACAGCTCGTACTGCAGAAAATATTGCTCCTGTTCGCGATAGTGTGGCTGAAGTGCCGTCCACCTCAACTCGTCGTCGTGCCCAACAATTGCAACTCTCACGCTCGTCGTTGATGAACATTATGCATGAAGACTTGCATTTTAGTGCTTACAAGGTGCAATTGACTCAAGAACTAAAGCCTCTTGACCATTTCAAGCGTCGTCAATGATCAGAATGGTGGCAAGAAATGGCAACAGTGGATGATAAATTTTCGAAGAAAATCATCTTCAGTGATGAGGCACATTTTCACCTCAGTGGATTCGTCAATAAGCAGAATTGCCACATTTGGGCGAATGATAATCCAAGAGTGATTGTCGAAAAACCAATGCACCCACAAAGAGTGACTGTTTGGTGCGGTTTATGGGCTGGCGGCATCATCGGGCCGTATTTTTTCCAAAATGAGGCCGTTCAGGCAGTTACTGTGAATGGTGTTCGCTTTCGTGAGATGATAACGAACTTTTTATGGCCCGAATTGGAAGATATGGATGTGGACGCTATCTGTGATGCCACTTGCCACACAGGTAACGAAACAATGGCTCTTTTGCGGGAGAAATTCAATGGCCGTGTTATCTCACGTCGTGGCGATGTTAATTGGCCGCCACGATCATGCGATTTGACACCGTTGGACTTCTTTCTTTGGGGTTATTTGAAAGAAAAGGTGTACGTCGATAAGCCAGCAACAATTCAAGAGCTAAAGGATAAGATAATTCGGCACATTAACGGCATAGAACCTCAATTATGCCTCAGCGTCATTGAAAATTTGGACCATCGGATGGAGGTGTGCCGCCGAGGTCGCGGCGGCCATTTGGCCGATATTTTGTTCCATACATAATTGAACCATACCAATATTATCATAATAAAATGAAATGACAATAATTTCCTTAATAATTTGTGTTTTATTCAAAATCAACATCGGCCCTTAAAACTTAACCACCCTTTATAATCTCTTTTCCAGGCTTTGGAGTAAAATCGTCTTTGCAGTGAGTTAAGCAACTCTTTGAAGCCCTTGAAGCTTCCTTTTTAAAATAACGTCACTATTTCTGCATAGAATCGGTATAAGAACTGTCCGACTTCAGAAGCCAATCTAGCTTGATGAATGAGATAGTTGAGCTTGAAAGCGGCTACGACCTTCGATTTTCGTTTATTGATTGATGACATGACTGACATTATGGCATACGGCACGAGTTGAGTCATGTATTCTATCCAAATGAAGCGACACATCCTTTTTGTTAATTTGGCTAATTCAACCAAAGCAAGACGACATCCAGTTAATTGAGTATCGATTGGGTTGGTGTACTCAATCGAATGCACAAAACTCGGCTACTAGTGGCAAGATGTCTGCCAAATCGAAAGGTCCTTGTAAGCAGTCGGTGTTTTGCAAATTAGTAATTTTATTTTTCTATTACTTCTCTGTGTGCTTCGGTCTACTTGATTTCACTTTCGATAGGAAAAGTCATCGAGTTAAAGGCCTATCCTGGTGGCATTCCTGCTTCAAACACATACTGACTCTTTGCGGGATGATTGCTACACTTGCAGTTGCTGTAGACGAGCCTACATTTGCAGTTGTTGTCACGTTATTATCAATGACATATTTCCAGATACATTTGTACCATAAATTCATCACACAAAAAAGTCGGATCGTAGGCTTGTTAAACGGACTCATCAGGTGTGTCGAAAAAACTCAGAGGCTAACGAGAAAAGTTGTCAACTTATCAATTCTAGTTTATGTGTTGGTAATAGTCAAGTTCTTGGGAACAGTCTTCCATTTCATTCTTGTCCTGATGGTAATATTCTCTGGAAATATTCCAATTTTTGAACTTCTGTGCTTTATTGCACTTTACTATCCGATGTTTGCACTATATGTTCAAATGCAGTGCGTTTTTCTTGAAATTCATTGTCTCCTGCGGATGTTTACCACAATGAAAGATTATCTGTGTGAGGTGTTGTGGGAATTTGATCAACTGGTTGTGGTTAACAGCTCCTATCTGACAGTATCGGAGGAGTTCAGAAAAAAGATGCATAAATTCAACACGACATATTTAAGGATATCAAAGGTCTTGACCGCTTTCAATATGGTCCAAGCGGACGATCTAAAAAGAATCATTTGGATGACTACTTTCAATTTCATGATGCTTTTCGAAAAGGACTTTCTGGAGCGAAGTGCGTTTCTGCAATGGGTGACGTATTCATATTTTTTTTATATTTGGGATATGGTTTTCGCACTCGGGTGGTACTGCAGGATACAATTGGAAATGAAACGATGCCGGATCTTTGTTGAAATGCATCGGTTCAGAGGAGACTATGAGTTGGAAAAGGAGGTGAGTATTGGTTTAAGGTATAGGTGGCTGAATTAATTCGTTTGGTTTCAGATTGACATCTTATCCCTGGGCATTGCGATGCGAGATGTGGGTCTAGGTGTACACGTGAAGAGCATTAAGTTGACCATCTATTGTTTTGTTACAACTTTCCTTCTAAAGATCACTTTTTAGTCAAAGTGATGTAGTTCTTCATGGAAAATTTTGAAGTGTCCACAAAGAAATGAAATTGTGTTTTGAAAGTCAAATAAATGTTTACTCGAGGCTCCTTTGGAGGAAAATCGAAAGAATCACAATCCCAGTTCTCCATGTACCGGTCAAGCAGATAATTTGACAGTTCTAACCCATTCTAAACCTGAGACGAAACATGTCCTTAAAAACTATGGAAAACAGTTCTCTATGTAGGCAGTAGCTATCCAGGTATGGCAACTCTTCTCGTTCCGGCAGCATGCATGACATACATACATATATATTTGGATATGTAAAACTTGATCTTGATAAGAGCGGATTTTAAGTTCGGTTAAGCCAGCAAAATGCAATCCTTTGGAGTTGGTCCTTTTTGATCTTGAATGTGAATATGTGGTACATATGGAAGCCTCGACAGTGGGATTGACTAGAACCCTACACAAAAGAAGGAAGAAAGACTTGACCCTGCCCCCAGTAATGAAGGAGTGTGTAGGCTATTGCAGTCCAAAATTCTCTCTTATCTGTCTCCATTAGGCCGACTTTTCGGTCTTTTACCGACATATCTCCGTTCCCCGGTTACAAAAACATTTTCGAGAACGTTTCAGTGGTCATTCACATTTGTCTGCTCTAAATTGATGATTATTTCGATTTCTAGGGTATGATGGTCCATAAATTGTAAGCGCTATGGGATGCTGAGGAGTTAATATGACGTCGATTCCTTCTTGAAACATGTTGGTTCAGAAGGGACTTCCAATGGGACACCACTTTATTTAAGAAAACACACTCTCTGAAGGGTATTTATTAGACTAAAATGCTAAGAACTATCATCAAATTAATGCTTAGTACATTCTGAGCTACCAGCCATAAGTAGTATCTCAAGACGCACATAAACAAGTGTTGCAGCGCAAAGAAAAGGCAGTAAAAGATGAGTATCAAATCAAATAAAAGGAAGAGAACGATCGAATATTGTGGTGACAAGTATAGCATCCAGAATTTTCATAAGCCAAGCATGTGGCAGCTAACGTCAAAGAAACCTAGCAAAAGAAACCTAGTCATCGAGGATAGAGAGAGAGAATGATAGGATAAACAGAACACAAATCAATCAAGGAAGAAGGAAAACCAACTCTCTCCTCTTCTTTGGAACCTAGTGGTCAATGGGCTACTATTAATACTGGAAGAGGAAGGCTGCAGTGTAATTGCCTATGCGGACGACGTTGCTATAGCTGTCTCAGGTAAGCACGTCAACACGCTCAGAGACCTTCTGCAGATTGCTCTCTCTAAGCTAACGAAATGGACTGAAGAATGTGGCCTCGGGGTCAACCCCATAAAACGGAACTAGTCCTCTTCACTAGGAAATACAAAATTCCTCCTTTCGACCCTCCTAAACTGTACGGTACAAGTCTGGTACTTACAAACAAAGCCAAATATCTGGGTCTCATTCTCGACAAAAAGTTCAGCTGGAAGCCTTACATTCTCGAACGAGTAAAGAAAGTCACCACAGCTCTGTACTGCTGCAAAAAAGCAATAGCAAGCAGATAGCGCCTACAACTACGCATAACTCATTGGCTTTAGGTATCTTATATCAGGCCAATTCTAACGTATTGCGTAATTGTCTGCTGGATAGCCTTGGACAAAGCCATGTATCGTAGCCATCTCTTCAAAGTGCAAAGATCGGCCTGTATAGGTGGTATCAGTGGAGCACCCCCACGACGGCTTTTAACACTCTGTTCCATCTGCTTCCTCTAGATATCTAGAGTTAACAACTGGCAGCCAGCGCAGCCATACGTATCAAAGAACTTCACCATTGGTCCAGCCTGCCACCAATTTTTACTTATAGCCAGGCCGCGATAAAAATTCCTGGAATCTGTCGCCTTTAACTCAAAAACAGCCCAAAATTGTCGCTTGTCCCTTAACGATATGGCTGAGCAACTCAAAATTCACCTTATATGAGTGCCGGGGCACAGAGACATTCCAGGCAACTGCATGGCGGATGAACTCGCCAGAGAGGGCATAACTGTACCAATTCTTCCGGATAAGGGTAATTTAAGTATGCCTCTCGCCACCTGCAAATTGCTACTCAATAGAAACGCGATCAATACCACTAACCAATGATGGACAGAAGGTAGCACCCACGTCATCACCAAGCAGATTTGGCCAAAACTGGATCTCAACAGACGGAATCAGCACCTTAGTGGGTGTCATTACGGGACACTGCACCATCGGCAAGCATGCCTATAGGCTAGGCCTCCTTAACTACGACTTCTGCAGAAGCTACATGGATGAGGAGGAGGAGGAGACGATTCTCCACCTTCTCTTTATGTACATGCCCGACCCTTTTAGCTCGAAGAAAAGTATACTTAGGAGCCAGCTACTTCAACAACCTAAGTGAACTAGCTGACATCAACTTAGGCAGTCTCCAGTGCGTCATAGTAAGCTCCGGCTGATTCCGCGGGTAGTATTTCTGGTGAAATACAGATCCTGGTGGTAACACAAAGGACCTTATCTGGTCTAAGTGTGGTCGCATCTGCAACCTGCCACTCCTATCTAACCTAACCCCTCCCCAACGATGAAATTGCTACGACGATGGAACCGACCGTGTGGAAAAAGGGCAGAGAATGGGAGGTGGGTTTAGAGGATTGAAATTTTACACTGGTACTGGGCACGAGTGCAATTTCATCTTTAAAAGATTTCCATCTCGTACTTTAATGGCGATAAATGTTTTAAGCCCACCCTATCGGTGTAGATGTCGACGAACCTCTAAATGTCTCAAAAACATTTTTTCTTCAATAAAAATATACTTTTGCCTGATATCATCTCAGCTAAGATAACTTAGCTTTACCAGCAAACGAAAACAACAAAAAGTATCGATAAGATAAAAGAAAAGGCACCCCTTTATCTACAAGTACCTATACTATCGGCTTTCAGTTCTTGACAAAAAAAAAGCTCTACTCTGTCGCTAGTACAGTACTCTGTCGTTAGTACAGTCCGCGATTGAAACTCACCTAGTCGACTTCATAGTTCCAGACGTTCTATTGTTAACCAAAAATAAAAATAAAAAATTATTAATTATTCGAAAGAAAAAACACAAAATTCACGCCCCGACTTCCCGAGAGGAAATGCAAAACGTGAAATTCAAATTACACCCAGGTACATACTCGTAATTCGTCCAGAGGCTGATGATTACATGGCCACTTCCCAACCACCACCTCTCAGTGCAAACAATGAGTACTGTAGTCAGCTCCAAAAAGCCATTTACATACCACGTATGTACGTACATATGTGAGCGCGATAGGCCCGGGTGATATATGTATATATATACACATGCATGTATCTATGACGGTGTCGGTGGTTAAATGTTTGCCTGCATGTTCGGTTTTTCATTTTTCATGAGGAAAACGTTTTTTTTTTTGTTGGATACGGTTGAATGTACACACGAGTTGTACAAATGAATGGAATTGCTTGTACCCATCTCCAATATGAATCGCGAGACTATTGGTCTGTTGTTGTAGATACATATGTACTCGTACTTCTATTACCGGCAGCGGTCGGTCGGTCGAACGGTCGGTATAACTTCCAACATTTTCCGTTTTTTTTTTCTTTTGAAATTCAATTTATTTTCCTTCTTCCCCACTCTCCGCGACTAGTAGCTCTTTCCATTTTGAGAGGCAATAGCCATCGCGACCATTAACACTCCAAGTAGCGGTGTTATCCTCATCCAAATTGGTCATCATCCGACTCCAGTTGTATTCCGGGCACACACCACACTACCAATAGAACACACACGCATCGATAGATACGCATAACACAGGAAAATTCATTCTCATTCTCATTCACGTGTTGCTATTGCTGTTGCTGTTACTGGTCGTCTTCCGTCGTCGTCGTGTGGATCATTAACGTAGATTCTCGGTGAAAATTTCCCAAAAAAAAAAAAAAACGGGGAAATGCACCGCACACTATAGGCTGGTACTATCTATACCCGACCAGAACTGGACATACAAGAAAACGACTCAGTTGCACACAGTTGATTCACGACTTTTAAACCATCCACAAGGCAGCCTGTGAAAGAACAAGTATCTAACGAGTATCTATGACTATCTACGAGTATCTACAAAGTGATCTTGCATAGTTATTTTCAAGTTCTAATTGTTTTGTGTGAAAAGAAAAAAAGATGGCATTCCACCAGATGTGTGATAACCAGGAGAACACTTACTCGTACTCGTACTAGTACTAGTACAAGTGGTGAGTCAGTTCAGCTGGTTGAATCAAATAAAGATTGCTTTTGCTCTTTTTTGGCGTATAAACGATCGTGTGTGACGTCAGTGTGTTTTGTGCTGCTCCCAGACAAATAACGAACCGAAAGAAAGTGCAGTATACGGTATACCTACCCGAAACGAATTGAATTTATATTCGAAATTGAAATTGAAATCTAGATCAGAAGCTCGATGTGTCGTGTGGCAATAGACGAACGATCCAGATTATTTCCATGTCGTACGTGATTCATTTTCGAATTGAAAGAGTGTAATCTTTAGCTAAAAAGCTGTGTCAGGGTCATAATATATACGAATACACTCACTAAGCTAATAAGGCGTTTGGTCTTTTAGAGATTTATCAATAAATGCACTTCATAGCAACGGATTTTGGTTTGGTTAGGTAATCAAAGTTTTGAACTATCTTATCGCAATTATGTGCACGAAACAGTTGAAAGTGATTGGAAATTTGAAAAAAAAAACAAGAAATTACCCTCATAAGTGGAAAAACAAAATAGAACTTGAGTGATACTTCACATTAACATAGTGGAGGCGATAATTTGTGTTACACAACAATTGATGTGATCATCGAGTGTTTCAGTGAAGTTGCAACCAAACAGATTTACTAACCATAAATCTCCCACGCGGGGTATACCCTCAAAGTTTGACATAAGTCATAGACACTCATCAAGTGGTTTTAATTCGTTTCATTGGAACAGATATAAATTTGTGTGCACAATTTTCACCCACTACTGTATATATTTTTTTTTTTAATTTTTTAACTTTAAAGTGATACAACACTTGGTAAATTAATTGTTTATTTTCCAGATACAGATACAATTGTTTGATTAAACACACTTGTACAAATGAATACTTTGGAATACGTCTAAGGAAAGGAATTTGATAGAAAAATGTCGACAGCAAGTGGAGCGGACATGGAAGCCCAAGTCAATGTAGAGGATCTGCCAATGGAATTTAAGGTAAGCGAATGTATATTTAAACTAGAAGTTGATAAGTTTGACTGTACAGACCATAGATAAGGTAAAACCATTTCTCCTGTCTAATCGGCTGACTAAATATTTGCCTCTGTGAGTAATGTTATACTACGTTGCGACTGCTGTGTCACAATAAGCATTGCCCTCTTTATTCTGATAAGATGGACCCAAAAATCTAGGCTTAAGGTACTCCCACACAAAACAGAGCCAGAAAATATGGAATCCCTGCAAATTTACAACACAAGACTAACTCTCTCCAATGAGGCCTTATTCCTTGGTGTCATTTTTGACAGAAAGTTATGCTGGAAGCCTTACATTCCAGATGGTAGCCCTCTACACCTACTAGAGGACTATTGTTATCTACTGGCTTTCCATGTCCCTCCATAGTCAGATCCATTCCTAATAATGTGGCAACAGTACAGTGGACTTCACACAAGAAAAGCTCATACCTCAACATTTGGATCAAGATTCAAAGCATAGCCTGTCTCTACATAACTGGGGCTTTGTGATCGACCCCCTCTGCTGCGCTAGAGAGCATTTTGCACCTCACACCTCTGAATTTTCTAGCCAAATAAGTTTCGGCCAAGGCATCTTTATGTTATGTGTTCGGGAGGGTTGTATGCAGCCGTTGGCTCCGAGGAATCTTTACTCTGGATCCAATAAACATATGGTGACTTCCATATCTTATGCAGATTCCAAGACCTTCCAAACAAATTTGATCGAACCATCCCGTTCAACTCTTTCAAAATGCATTTCAAAGTCAAAATCCTCACACTGGAGAACTAATTCACATGTATCCCGACGGCTCTAAAACCAAGGGTGGTGGCATTCAAACTCAGTATAAACAAGGTAATCCGCCTCCCTAAACACTAAAGTGTTTTCCAAGCGGAAATAATGACAATAAATTCATCATGGCTTCAGTGGAACAAAATATCTTCAAAGGACATCAGTATCTTATCAAACCTCACTGACAATTCCCTAACAGTCCTCCATTGCCAATCTTGTCTTAACGAAATGACTGAGCAATCTAAATGCACCTTCGTTGGGCGCCTGGACACAATGACATCCTTGGTAGCTGCAAAAGCCAACGGAATTGCCAAATCTGGGGTCAGCCTAGTCTCTTTTATCCCAAGGGCAATGGGAGTACCTAAGAGTGGAGTGAAACTGATAAGAAAAACTAGACAAATTAAGTCCATGTGGAAAGGAAGTCTTACGAGTTCTTCCACCAGACTTATCTGGGCTGAAATAGATGACCAAAATGCAAGGGAGCTTGTTACTCTTAACAAAACATCATGACTGGCGTCATTACAGGTTCCATCACTGTCCTATAGGACACCACCCTAAAAGACTAAGCGTTCTCTTCCACGATTTTTGCAGAAGCTGTACCGACAAAAAGGGAAAAAGAAACCACGGTCCAGCGCTATCTCACAGCAGAAGAAGACAAGATTACTACCACTTCAATGACAGTAGTGCCCTTAGCCAAACCTTTTCGGTATCTCACAAGCCAGTCTATGTCACACTTGTAGACAAAAGCCTTCCAAAGTACATATCGTCCGTCGAAAAATCTTTTTTTTCATAGACTTCATCAGCTTATCATGACAAAGCTTGGTCCTAGTTGGTTGGAGCACGTCCTCAATTAGGGCTTTACCTTCATTTTGGTACCACAACCTTGAGTAGCCAAATGAAAAGTTACAGTAGCTCAGTTTCTTCGGGGCACCACCTCTCTGTGTTTCTTAATCCTCTATTTGGAGTCAGAAATAAAAACAGAGGTCCCTTCCATTTCTGATAAATATGAAACAGGCACAACAAGTAAGGTCTTGGCTCTCTACGGACTGAAGTACCAAATAATTGTATTTGTATTTGCTAAAGTTCACCAAGGATGGGCCTTCGCTTTAAGATGTATCCAACAAGAGCTGAGCAGTTCTTCTTATTTCTTAAAGCATCGTTTGTCTTTCTTGTGTTATCTGGTTTTAGCCTGAGCTGGGCTAAGTCCTGGTAGCTACGGCAGTGTTGAATCACAAGTTCCCTTGCGTATTTGCCTAACGTTCATAGTTTCTGAGAAATAGTTCAATACAATAAGACAAATTTTGGACTTTTTGGACCAGTCGCCATAAAATACCGTAACCCAAGACCACAGACCGACTTTTTCCACATCCATAAGAGAAGTAACAGGCTTAAACTGTCGAATATAATACACAGACTTAATGACCTCGACAGAACCCTTGTGCTGATTCTTACTCTCCACGTGAAAATAGACGGTCCACTTATTTGCTTGGACTCCAGGTTTCTGCAGCACATCTTCCGTTTTCCATAGTTTAACAGAATCCATCTGACGATATGGGTCAGTTTTACTGTCCTGAAGACTTAAAAGGTAGCCGTCACTAGGGAAGAAACCTTTGATACCGAAATTATAATCCACTTTGAAATTTTCTGCAAGGAGCTAAGGTAACAGATGATCGTCCATATTGACCATGCGGTTGTCGTTGACGACCTTGTCAATTTGTGCTGTCAAGGTGGTGATAGCTACTGCCTTGTAGGATGTACGATTTGCTCGTCCCTTATCCACCGAAACTTTCCGTTCACTTGAACTCTACTAGTAGTTCTATGATACTTGTTCTATAGCAACTTTGTGTGTGAGCCTGAGCAACGCCACCGATTGAAAGGGTTGTTGTGGAGATTTCTTTGAAATACTGTCAACTTAATGCTTAAGTTATATCTACATATGCATTAGAAGTGGACTTCCTGGTCTTTAGACTGCAGTTGTTGTGTCATCTGGATTTCATACGAAAACATCTTCAAGTCTTTCACCAAAGTATGTTGCAGAAACTGTCTAAAAATAACTTATTAGGAGTCCTGATAGCCCGTCATAAAACAGACCACCAAGCGGCTAGCAATCTTCACATTTTTGTTCTATGGCACTTCTTTCACGGCAGTGATGCCTATTTGAGGGCATTTCAAGTCTTTTCACACTAAAATTGCACACATCCATGTATTCTAGATAGTATTCACGTCCAAAGTTGGTTTCACAACGTTCACTGTAAGTTTTCCCCCATTAAAAAGGTGCTCACTGGCTGACAGATTAAATTTAATAACACTCTTCGACCACTCAATTAACCATAATAATGGCTGAGAGACAAATGTATCTTTTACCCGTGTAGTGTCGGTTTTGCATTATAAATTGATGTGTCACATATGGATCGTCACGCGTCGTTTGTCAAAATCATTACCGTCGAGTGTGTGCTTGACTATGCAACGACGATCTAGGCATATGCGGGGCCGTTACATCCGGTTTGGATGTTCCATTCTTATGTTAGGTTGTTTCCTTCTTTTTGCTCATGTTGCATGTGTTCGTATGGGTGTAGTTCCCTTCAGTGCTCTGTGATGAACTTTGTGTGTGCTATCCATTTGCTCAGTGAAATGTATTTGTAGCGGACAGAGACAGAATTATATGAGTTTCATGGTCATTACCTGGGCGATAACAAGAAAAAATGGTCATCAACTACAGCCGGAAGTGAACAAATTAAGTTGGCTAGACAATTTCATGTCTAAATAGTTAGTATTGCTTTGGTGCTTATGTGTTGATTGTTGAACGTAGGTAGGTTGATTGCTTCTAATTGCAGACCGATCGATCCCTGGCTATAGTTAATGTTTTTCTCAGCTGAGGCCCGTTTGATACATACTTTTAAAACTTGAGTGTCTAAAGTGAGTTTAGAGGGACTCCCTTTCAGTTTGCTTCTAACGCTTCAGAGTTCAACGTTTTGTGAGAGATTGAGGCTCACTTGGAATAACTCTGAGACTGGTATTGCAATCCTTATCAAAAGCTCCTCAAATTTTCTGATAAATCAATAAAGATACTTGAACTTGAGATATACCTAATGTCGTCTCCAAATAGAATTCCTTCGCTACAAAAAGTGACGCAACAATTGTCGTTTATTTCAATGTTCCCGTCTAAATCTGCAGTTCTTACAGAAACTTTTGGGGAAACCTGTCTTACAGGATACTTAGCAGCATTGGCCGAGCAGTTTCAAAAGGTTTTGCTAGTAAGAGGACTTAAGTTCCTTTTACGATGACAAAAGGTCGGTTTCAATTATTAAAAATGCAGGAACAGTGTTCTAGGAACTTTGAGAGAATTGGCGTAGCTGACGAAGGGTAGATCAAGATTGTAAACCTTTTTTTTTATCTCCGAGAGTGAAACTTGGTCAACCAGTCTAGACCCGTTTTTGTCTTGGATCATTATGTCCGTCTTGGTAAAATCGATTGGTAAAATCGTTCCAATCTTAAGCTCATTCTTTAGGGACTTAAACATTGCGTTAATGATTTTTTATTTTTTTTATAATACACTATCACTAAAGGAGTTATGAATACCCTTATGATGCTATTGACACAGCGCTAGTGTTGGTGTAGTGATTTTGGAGCTCAGATGATCTGAGTCTTTTTGCTCCGAGGTTGGTGTCCAGAATGACTGGGGAGAATTATTGGTACTGTTCCCATTCCTTATAATTCACAGTATTTCCTTCGAAACTTTCTTACCCTCTTTCATCTTTGATCATTCAAGGTGATCTTTATAGGTCCTAAATTTTATCACCACTTGTTCCTGTCAGTTGGTTGAGAATAAATTCAATCCCTGTGTAGTAGTAGATGGCATAGATGTTAAGATTGAACACGACTGCCATTTTGTTCACAATTACTTCCTTTGAAGAGGACTGCAGCGCCATTTTGACGTTTTTCGACGCTCCAATTTGGTCTGGTTGCATCTATAAGCGGCGGTAGAAACTTCCATCTTTGTCGATCTGATTACTCTGCGGTTGCAAGGCTGTCCAGCTTGGACATATTCTGTCGGAATCCTCCGACTAATGGCGCAAGTATTTTGTTCCCAAATTTGTAGAAGCAGATATTCTCAAGGCTCTGGCATTCCTGTTTCTTTGAAAGCCTACGTCTTGGATTTCTATTAATTTTTGATTGGGATGCTCCAATCATTGTGTCAAGAGATGGGACAGAAGGCTTCTTCAAATCCGCATAAACTAAGCTTCACACCTTTCAACTTGAACTTACAGACCGGTTGGTAGGTAGGTAGGAGCGGCAGTTCGTACTCACATAGAACTCAATTAGAACTGGAATGCGCCGTATTGAAACTTTAACTCATGTATCATCATGGGTGCTTGCGGGTGCTAAAAGGTTGGTAGATGGAGCTATTTAAACCCAACCTGTAGAGCTGAAAAATAGAATTAGTTCTCTAATCCATTCCTTGGATATCTCCTGAAGGTTGTCGCCTAGAGTGTGATGTCTGACTCTCGTTAGGGCTGGCAATTTACACAGCAAGTGAAACAGAGATTCCTTTTCGCTGTTATCCTTGCAACTATGGCAGAAGGTGTTGTGAGAGGTGCTTGGCTTGGCTCCTATTGGCCAGTGGCCTGTCCTACGATTCTTGCAGTATCTGGCCTTGATCTGTTTTGTAGCTCGTTTGTTGTTGATTTGTTGTAACCGGGCCAAGTCTTTCTTGATACAACGCAGTTCTTAAGCTTATTCCCCCCTTGGTTGGTCAACTTTAAAATGTTAGTCAATCCTGCCCTTAACGGCTTTAAGCCGGATATTGAGGTAAGGACGTGCCTGCGCCAACACTGCAGTTTATTTTCGAGCCCCCTTTTATCGCTTTCCGGTTCGTCCAGTCTGCCCTGGTTGGGAGCCTTACTGAAAAAACATTTCCTAAAGTTAAGCTTGGAGGTAAGTTTGGTATCGCCTCCATGACTGTTCTATGACCATAGAGCTTTGCGGTCCAGCAATTAGATTCCCTGACTCAGACTGCACTGTTTAGCATCAATAGTAGCACAAGTGGTAGTAGACGCAGGTTCATAGTTAAAGCGTCTGTAGGGCAGGATTTTTCGATGTATTTCTCACCTAGGGCGGACCACCAAACTAAGGCGCTGTAGAAGAGGGTCATATTCGGCTAAGGTCCCCTTTTTTTGACAGAAAGTCTTGTTGCAGACTGTGCTCGCCTTCTTGATGCGTTGTTCAATGTTTAGTTTTCAGCTAAGTTTTAGGTCAAGACCCGAACCTGAGTACTTAGCACTGGAAGATAATAAGAGTGGCTGACCATTCAGTTTGAGAAGAGGGAAATCTTGTAAACAACGACTTTGTGTCTCATGCAAAAAGTTTCAACGAGGTATCTTGCTAATGACATTATAAGCTTCCTCATCGCCTCCAGTTAAGCCTTGACTGTTAAGCTACATTCCTTTAACTGTATTTTTTAAATATCAAATGATCTCTTACAATTTTATCCATCAACAGGTGAAATACGTTGGCTGTGAGGTATCACGCGGCCTCTGGGGCATCAAATATACCCGCCGACCAGTTGATATCATGGTTGGAGTTGCCAAAAACTTACCACCAAACAAAATACTACCTCATTGCAATTTGAAAGTGTCCACAGCCGGTGTAAATGTTGACATCATCTCACCAAAGGCGAGCATCAACAATTGGAACTACCCAATCGATACGATCTCTTATGGTGTCCAAGATCTTGTTTACACAAGAATATTCGCAATGATTGTTGTTAAAGACAACAAAAGTCCCCATCCATTTGAGGTGCATGCTTTCGTTTGTGACAACCGAGCTACAGCCAGAAGACTTACATTCGCCCTAGCAGCAGCCTTTCAAGACTACTCAAGACGTGTCAAAGAATCTGGCGAAGGACACACCGATAACATAACACCAACTCGACAAAAATTCGCTATCGATTTGCGAACACCTGAGGAACTTCAAGAGGGTTTGGAGGAGGAAACTGAAGCTTGAAAAGATTAGTATTGAAATATAATTGTAAATATTTATTTGTAAATATTTTATAAGAATTACAAGAGAAATGTACATTTCAATTCGACATACAGCAGATGATTCCAAAAAGAAAAAAATTAAAAAATTGTTAACTACGCAACTTTTGTTTGTTTGTTATAGTCAACAGTGTTTTTATATTTGTTTTACAATTTTATATTATTATTACAAGTGTGTTGTATAAACTAGTCGTTAATTATTTTCATTCTAACTGTACTAGGTTTTTGTAAAAAAGATACCAAAATTTATTTTAATAAATAATTTATATACAATTGGTGGACGTACTTACTTTTGAAGCGAAACGCATCCAAAAGATTGCCGACCTATCGGTCTATCCTTCTACAGATATTTGAGAGGATCATTTGAACCGACCTCAGATAAACTGAAACTCAAGGCACGCTTGCAATAAAGGCAAGTCGACTGAAATAACTCTTTATAAGCTTAGACAAACCATCGAGAGGTCAATTGAAAAGGAGCACGACTGAAGGAGCTTTCAAAAACCCCAAACCGTATGCAATCGCTGGGGCACTGCTAGTCATTAATCGCAACTTCTCTGCAAAAGGGTCGTCAACGCCAAAATGGGTGATACTACAGCTCGCAGATCCTCTCACCTCTCAGCCAAGGTCTTGAATGATGTGCTTGTGGATCTGAAAAGGAATGTCTATATTGTGGTTTTATACGCGGATAAAGCTGTGTTGCACCCTCAAGTTTTCAATCAACTTCCCTCTCTATTCAAGCTAGATGGACCGATAAAAATAGGCTTAACTCCAGAACTGTACTGAATTAGTAGTGGTTGCCTAAGGTTATCCATCGTCGAATCTCCACCAGGATGTCATTTGTGGAGCTTACATTTGACCCGAGATAAATGAACTCCTTCACTGCTTCAAAGCTATAGCTGTCGATTGACAAGTTCTGTCCTAGACGGTGTTCGACAGATAGAGCTTTATTCACTACTTCGAGCTTCAATGAGCAATACGAGAAGTTCACCGAGGGGTGGCACTCAGTGCCGAACTTCTTCTTGCCAATTCGTCAGCATTCTGCATCCCTGGTATAGGTTAGGTTAGGTTGGGCGGCGGTCCCCTATAAGCAGGGACCCACTTAGGCCAGAATGAAGGTCCATTGTGATACCGCGTGTAAAAACCGGAGACCAGCTTCAGTAACCTTACATGAGGGAATTCCCTATAGAATGAAGGGAGTAAAAGCTCTGGGCAACCGTATCGGCGTAAACCCTATCCTGTGCCGCACTAAGTGCAGAACCAATTAGACCCACATACGAAACTTTTAATTCTAAAGATGTCGAGCCTGGCTAGGTCGCTGAGGTCATTGAAGAAGTACTCTCCTAATGTTTTCCTCCTCAACCTTGATAGAGCAGGGCATGTGCAAAAGAGGTGGGTTATCGTTTCCTCTTCCTCCTCATCTCTGCAGCTTCTACAGAAATCGTTAGAAGGAACACCCATTCTGATAGCATGCCTGCCAATAAGACAATACCCCGTAAGGGCTGCTATTATAATTCTTATAAGTTTCCTGTTCACGGACAGAAGTCTTCCTGTTCTCTTCAGATCCAGGTTAGGCCAGATCTGCTTCGACAGAAGACAAGTATTGATATCATTCCACCTGCTGTTAGCTATTCTTCTAGCTTCGCTATCAAGGCGGGATTTTATCAGTTCTAAAGAGACAAGCGGTTCCCCACCATTTTCAGAGGGGATCCGACCCGCACCTTCCTTCACTAGTTCGTCCGCACTGCAGTTGCCCGGAACGTCCCTGTGTCCTGGAACCCAGCACAGGGAAATGTCGCATCTGTCAGCGATCTCATTCAGAGATCTGCGGCATTGCTTTACCAATTTGGATCGTACTGTCGGTGATTCCAAGGCTTTAATCGCTGCTTGACTATCTATATATAGTACAATAGCGGTACCATCTACCGCGTTAATCGAAAGCCAAGCCGCAGTTTCTCGGACTGCCGTAATTTCCGCTTGAAATACACTACAGTGATCCGGCCGTCGCTTGGCAATACTTAAGGCAGGTGCATTGGAGAAAACCCCAACCCCCGTGCCGTGCGCTGTTTTAGATCCATCTGTGTATGTATATCTCTATCGCAGATTCATCTAAGACCCCCCCAGATTCCCAAGCACTTCTGCTAGGAATTCTTGTCTTGAATTTGACGTTAAAGTCTATGAAAGGGACAATATAGTCCGAACAGCTAGGGATGATTATGTTGCTGCGAAGGATCCCCCCGTGTCCCGTATTATCACTGGCCAACTGGGAGGATTCCCTCAGCCTTAAGGCTGATTTAGCTGCCATTTGCTTCCCATAGATAGCATCCCTGGTATGCTTTCATACTCAGACCTTAACCTTGCTCTGTGTTCCAAGAATCTTGAGCTTTTCTCGACAGCACTTCGATTTTATTTCTATAACAGGAATTGACCTTTTTGCTTCTTGAATATCAATGAAAAAGGTGATATCACTACGCAGTATTGCCTTCATCGCAGTCTGTCAGAGGTGGTCCTGAGAGGGATACCCCTGCGAAAGGTGTAAGAAATTGTGGTATTTTCCTCGTAAAAATTACCAGTTCGGTTATTTGGGGATTGATCAAAAGTCCACATTTGTGCAGGTGTCCAGGTGTCTAGGACCTACAAATTGCTCGCCAAAGGTAGTTGCAATTTGTCTGTTGGGACTTTGCGAGCAGCACTACGTTATCCGCATAATCTCTAACTTTGACACCATCGTTCCAGAAGTGTTAAAGTATCTCGTGTAGAACGATAGCCCAGAGCAGTGGGGATCTGACTCCGCCCTGAGGTGTACTTCTAAAAGAGTATGCTTGTAACTTAATTCCTCCAAGTCCAGTTTATGAGGATGTTGTCGATACTCAGTTCTACGTACCGTTCTGAAATTTGTTAGGGGCTTCAACAATATCCAAGAAGGACAGGGTTTCAGTACAGCGCTGTCTCTTCATTTTTACCATTTGTAAAGGCATGCAGGGCTGGAGGTATGCATCCAGAGCGTAGCTTGCTACAAACGTATACGTCAACTAGTGTTTCGAAGGTTTTCAGACAAAGAAGGTAAGACTTATTGGCTTAAAGTCTTTTGTGGTCGTGTGACTTGCTTCGCCGGCTTAAAACCACATTAACCCTTTCTCCATGTTATAGGTATACGTCTCCATTTAAAGTTGATGAGATATAGTCCTTTAAGTATTGGAGTAATTGGAGCTACAGGTTTTTCTGTAGCATGATCGGGAGAATCCCGTCGAGTCCTGGGGATTTATAGGGGGAGAATGTTCTAGTCGCCCACTCGTCGGTCGCTCCCCTTTGTTCGAGCCATAGGAGGTGTGGTGGGTTGGTAGATGGAAGAGACAAGGGTTTCGTAGATTACGAGGGTTAGTGTTGTGGGAAATATAGTTTTGTAAGTGACACACATTCAACATGACCCTCAAGGGTGTTTAAGTTAATGAGCTTGAGGCGGTTTTGATAGGGAGACAGAATAAAATTGTCGTTCCAGAGCAGACTTCGAAGAGCAAAATCGAAGAAAACGGCACTAGACGCTTTCGATTTTCGAGATATGCACACGATAATACGGGGACCACACTTGACTAGCGTCCTCTTGGAGGGGACGGAACAAAAGTAATGTAGAAAGAGCTGATCGCTTGGACCATCGTTTTTCAAAACCTACGTAATGCAGAGTTGGCCTTAAAGCTTATATCATCCATATGTAAACGGAAATTGAACTTCCGATCACACAAAATGCCGAGGTCACGAAAAAAATGAACGGAGGAGATAGGTTGGTAATGCAGAAGGTAGAGTCGGGGAATAGATCGGTATCACCTACTTTTTGGCGCTGAAGCATGGAGTTTATTAAAGACGAATGAAGATACCCCTGACGAACTCTACAGCGGCATTGAACTGGTAAAAAAAAACTATGAATTGGAGGTTTAAAATGGCTTGGACATGTAGAGTGGCGCTCCGGCCTGGAGAGTTTTTGAACCCAACCCGGAAGGACAACGCAGTAGAGGAAGACCTCGTTTAAGGTAGCGCGCACAACTCAAACCTTAAACAAGTTGAAGTGCGTAACTGGAGGCGGTTAGCTAAGGACCGGAATAACTGAAGGGGGTTGTTGCTTGAGGCCTAGGTCCTCAACTGGAAGACTTCTGACATCGAGCCTCGAAACGTAAAAACTTAAACATTTTTTTTTCAAAAACAATAATTTATTTATCTCTTTTTTCATTTTCAATCTCTCGACTTACAGTTAACATACGAAAAGAAAATAAAAAATAAAAAAAATATTAGAAAACAAAAAGATACAGAGTTTCGTGATTTTGGATTTTTGATCTCATTTAGGCTGTCCATGGACAAAATTTAGGTTAAGAACTTCATTTTCAAAAAATACAAAAGAATTGAATGAATCTTAGTCAACCTAAATTTTGCATTGCACAAAGGATTCTGCTCGTGTGTGATTGTGTTTTGTGTGTGTGTGTGTGTTGGTTATCTTTTTTTTTTTTGACTTTCTTTTCCTCGTTCTCGTGTTTTGTGGGCAAAGAAAAAATATGAAAATGTGATTTAAATCAATTCTTAAACTTAACTATGAACTTTAATTTAATTTTGTTTTTTTTTTTTGTTTTTTGATTATTATAGGGTTCGCCTGGGGTTGGTCAAGGCGAACTTATGGCTTCGCTGGGTATTGATGCTTCGATGTGGGGGGGTGTGACAGTGTCGTGGTGTTTGAGTGTTCGTTTTCGTCTTGTTTCGTGTCTGTAGTGTTTGGGTTTTTATTCTAGAATCAGTCTAACTGGCATCGGACCTGAAAAGGAATCGTCGCTTTCTGGGATCCATTCGGAAACGAAGCATACTTCGGCTCATGGCGAGGCGATCTGCGGCGGAGGGTTCGGATGCTGGCTCATTTGAAAGTACTTGTGGAAGAGAATTAATAGTGGAATCGGGTTTTGAGGCAAGTTGTTGAGGCTCTGAGAGTGGTTCATTGGCTTTTGGAAGTTCTGGCGGAGATGGCATTTCCAGTGTGTTAGCCGCTGTTGGGACATCGTCCTGAGCCGTTGAGTCATCGTTGGCTGTGGGGATAATTTTGGGCTCTTCCTCATCGGAAGCGGTGAGAGCTTCGGACTTAAGAAGGTTCGAACCCATCTCGAAGTATCTGTGGTAGATTGGCCTGACTTCGACGGAATCTGGCTGAGACACGCCCTCGTTAGCGGATGGTTGTTGGACGAGATTTTCCTTTTCGGCGGGTGTGTCCAGGGATTCCTTTACGAGCTCAACAACATCATCGATGCTAAGAGGAAGTTTTGGTTCTGCCACTACTGGTGCTGGCATTGGGAGTTCTGGTTCCGGAGACTCAATGACTTGCACAGGGATTTGATACATTTGGTCGTTGTCCTGCATCATGGGGATGTACATTGGCTTGGATTGTTCCTCTTCAGTTGGTTTGGGTTCCAAAATTTCTGGTTCTGGCACACTCTCTGCTTGAAGTTCATCCATAGGGACAGCCTGTTGTTCCAAATTTGAGTTTTCTGAGTTCACTAGGCTCGAGATAAAGTCGAGGATCAGCGACTGAGCATCTTCGGCTTCGGGGCCAGACGGGATTGTGTCTTCCTCACCACTTGCCTGAGGCTGGGCTTCCATTTGCTCAGTAGATAGAGGCGCTTCACCTTCGGCTTGTACTTCACTTGACTTTTCCTGCTGGGCTCCTGATTGCACTTTTTCAGATGGTGTTTGTGGTTCAGGACTGATCTCAGCTGGAATCTCAGGTTGCATGGAGAGAACAGTTTTTGTTATTTCCAAATCGGCATTAGGAAGATCAGCTTCTAATGGTTTTTCTGGCTCTGGTTGGACAGGGACTTCGATTTTCGCTGGTGAAGATACAGGTAGCTCCACAACTAATGGAAGTTCTGGTACAGGAGCCTCAACTCTTACGAAGGTCTCAGGCACAACAGCGGGAATGTCACTCTCAAGTGGCTTCTCGGGCTCAGCGATTGGAACTTCCACTTTAAGAACATTTTCAGCCACGGGAGCTTCTAAAGGTTTTTCTGGCTCAACAGCTAAAGCTGCTTTTTCTAAGATTGGCACGGGAGCAGGAACTTCAATTCTTAATGGCATCTCCTCTTCTTTGGGCTTCTCCAACTCTGGCTCAGCTTCAATTCTCAATGGCATTGCTGGCTCAGGCTTGACAACATTAGCCTCAGATGGCATCTCAGGTTCGGCTATAAGTTTTTCTTCATTTAACAGAATCACAGGCTCAACAATTGGGATCTCGGGTTGCACTATAACTTCCAAAACTTTTACTGGCTCTGGAGCTTGAACTTCTGGTTCCGCAGCTGATTTAATGGCTTCTAGCAATTTGTCTGGCTCGTTTGCTTGTGGAATCTTATCAGTTTCGGCTAGTGGTTCGAACAAAACCTTCTCAGCTTCCATAGTTTTCTCTGGCTCAGCTGGAATTTCCAAAGCCGGCTTGTCGACTTCCGCTTCTTGAACTTCTTCCATCGTTTTTGCAAGCTCGGCTTGCATGATTTTTTCACCTAGAAGCTCCTCGCTAAGCAGCTTTTCCTCTTCAGCTTTCATTGGTTCAATGACCTCGACAATAGGCTTTAGTTCCTCTGCAATTGGGGCCAAAACAGCAGGTGTTTCGACTATCAGAGGTTCGTCAACTTTTTGAATTGGAATCTCGACAATTTCGACTCGGCTTGGTACATTCTCTGGCATTGGGGCAATCTCTGACTTAAGGTCAGAAGGCAGAGCTGGTTCCTTCTCGTTAGCAGCTAATGATTCGATCTTTTCAGCTTCGATTGGTTCAGGCTCAGCAATCTTTTCCATCTGTGGTTTGATGCTGACCTCAGCGATTTCGGATGCTTGAGCTTCGGCTTGATCCTGTGAAATAATTTCAGATTGTGGTTGCAAGAGAACAGCGGTCTTTTCAGAGCCTTCAGCTTCAGGTTCAGTTTCGGTTAGGACAGCAGTATCTAGCCTTGTGCCGGAGAATGTCTGTGGGCGTTTTCTCTTTTGGGTGAATAGCTCTTGACGGACAAACTGCTGCTCTGGCTTTGATGCTTCCGGCTTTGGTTGCTCCTTGATAGCGGTACTTGGACGTTTGGTGAATCTCTGATATTTGACTGTGGTTCTTTCTGCTTCTTGTTCGAATATTGGGGCATCTTCCTCGAATGGTTTCGCGGTTGTAACGGGGGCTACAGGTTGTGGGTTCTTTCTCAATGGTTTTACCTTATTGCGCAGGGATTCGGCGGTAATTCTATTCGCTTGAGTCTTCCTTCGATTCGAACTCTGTACTTTGACTGTTTGCTTCCTGACGGGAGCAACAATCACTGTCTGCTTGTGGTCCTCTTCAAGGTCTTGTCGGGATGCATCCTCCATGTCCATCTCATCTTCTGCGCTCAATGCAGAATCTTCGGATTCTACGACACCAAAGTTCCTATTCAGTTCGTAGTACTTGAAGGATTCCTCACAGTCGATGGACATATCCTCAGGACGCATGCAGGTAAACGAATCCTAAAAGAAGAAATTCATGAATTGGAATATAAAATGCGTATCATCGAGCTTACCTGACTGAACACAGTCTCCTCGGGACAGATGAAGCTCCACCGGAATGTGTTCTCCTTACCATCGGCATAGGTTACTGGTAAGCACACGTGGAAGATCTGACACTCGTTCTCCACATCGGCGTAGTAGCCGTAGGTCTTGTTGTCGCAAGAGAAGCCATCGGTGATGTCAGCTCTAATTGAGGTCGCATTGCTTGGCAGATTCAGTCGGGATATCATCACTTCTGGTCTCGTTTCCTCATCAGCCGCCAGCATAAGCATGGGCTCCTCCTCCTGCTGCACTATGGCCATGTTTTTCTGCAGACGAAAAAAAAAACGAAAAACATAAGTTTCCATAAACGAGAACCGCCATCGTGTTGAGGCAGGTGGATGCATGTGCAGCTTAGGATTCTTTAGAGAGGGCTTCCTCTCCACTAACTGCTCGACACCCAGACAAGTACTTCCTCTGCAACCATCCACAGTGCAAGAGGCATGTCCAACGACGGCTCAGAAATTTGCATTATTTTTCATAGAAAATTTCGGAACGTGACCAGGTAGCTCAATGGCTCATCAGCGCGCTCGTCGTCGTTGGTGTGGTATCCAACCAACGGAATCGACATGGGAGCATTACACTCCCAATCGATGACTTACTGTTGTTGGTGTAGCTTAAGCTTAGGCTGTACGCATACCATCTGCGGAAGAAGGTACTTGTGGCGCGTGACAATGTTGCATTTTTTTCGGGCTTTGACTCCGTGCGTCAGATGGCTTGGATTCTTGAACGCAACGAAGAGAGAGTCACACCACAATTTCACTTGGTGTTCTAATTTTCACTCATTACCCCTTCGGCGTGTGCGGTGAAATTGGTTTGGACATTTGCATTGGACGTCGTCGCCAGCACGAAAGACAATTTCGGGGCACAAATTTGGAGTGTGGATTTAGAGAGTTAGTTAGTTTCCCAACACCATATCGGATATGTTTTGGAAACTCTTTTAGCAAACGCCTCGAGGAAGTCTTAGTCATTTTCGCAAACCCTTCCGGCAGGTGGCCATCGTTTCCTTGCAAGAATTTGCAAATGAATGTGGTTAACTTCCTCAAAAGTGGAGTTGAGTAATGAGCGGGGGCTGAGTGTTATACAATTCAAACACAAAACGGAACCATTTCCAATTTTATTTGGTTATGTCAGAATACATTTTATTCTTTGTATGTTGTCACACGTGTTATGCGACATTGCGTCCAATTTGGTGTCTCATCCGTGTTTAGACAGAGAACTTGAGTTCTTAAATAAGAATTTTGATGGAGCCCGGTACCGGAGTGGAAGTGGCGAATTATCCGGAATTGAGATCGTTCACACTTGGCGCCATAAAATAGGAATCAAACGCCATGGCATTGACATAAATTAGCTTCCAAAAAGGAGTCCCATCAGGTAGGTGTAGATGCTTTGGAGACTTGAAGTTCCCATTTACCACCTCTTACTTTATGGATATAAGGTACAAATACCAGTAGTTCTGTAAAAAGAAAGAGCTTCTTTGAGGTTCTGCACATGATGTTTTGAGCGGATGCAAAGATGAGCTTGGGATGAATGTTAAGAGTAAAGAAGTGACCTATTGGACGAAATATAACTGCTCGGTGCGATTATTTTGTCAAAAAGATTCCTTTTTCCTTAAAAACTAGCAAGGACCATACGATAGGTTACCTAAACGCCGATTTGAGCTTAAAATCAAACCTTTGAATCCCAGCCTAACTTTGGAATCATAGGGAATGAAAGAACTGAGGCAGCTTGTAGGTAACCAGTTCTGAGCAAGCTGACAAATCAAAACTTAAACCGAACCCAAAGGCAACGATAAGCCTCCGAGACAATTATTTGTGATGAGACGCCCTTTCATTCGAGCAAACAATTTAGCACAACACGAATGGTTGCAAGAAGCTAGCCTTTGACACTGGACGGACTACTGGGCTGGTCTAAGTTAGGTTTAATTCTGAACAGATAGCAGGAAGTCATATCAAACCTGAGGAAGGAAAGAAGGCATACTTCAGCAAATGATCCTGACTCGGACTATCATGAAATTCCTGCGGTTAAATGTCTCATATCTCTTTTGCCTTGTATAAGGAGTGTTTAAAGGCTCTCGTCACTTTAATAATTACTTTTAGTTTGGGCTTGTCCTTTTCATCTTGTACACAAATCAGTTTCTACCGGTGCTCTATTCAAGAATGCAGATGACATCGCGATTAGCGACATGAACTGAAAGCCTAAAAGCGGCCAATGCGACCTAACAATAGAAAATAAGAAAATATTCTAAAGAATATATTCGAAGCCTTGAATTTAACATCGATAGCAACTTCTGATGAGATAATGTGAGCTTCTAAGTCCAGAATATACCACAGCTAATGAGCCTTAAGCAAAAATGACAGGTAAACTCGGATTTCAAGATATAAAATGCAAATTAGCAGCGATAAGACGACATGCTTGAGCTATCCAAGGCTGTATCACTTCGCTGCTTGCCAAACGAGCTTGTGAGCTTCAAACTGGCACTTCCAAGTTATAAAATCGGAACTCGTTAAATCTTTAAAAAGAGTGATTCTCCTGACAAAATGCAAAAACTTCCTAAACATTGCGAAGGCTGTCATACACGAAAGACTTAATGCGACTTTTACAAGGGAATTGTCACTATTTCGGTCCACCTTCATGCGTCCAACAGTTTTATCCACTTTTGCCGTGTAGCCTGGTTTCGAAACAAATCTTTTGTACCATTTCCTAGTATTCCCTAAGGATCTTAGCCATTTCAAATCAATGTCAGAAAATTTATGAACTTTTCCGTGTACATGACAGCAAAGTTTACATTGTTGAAGTGCCTTGATAGCTCACTCATATAGGTTCAGAATTAGTTAAGATATTGGTAGCACCAGTATTGGTGAGCTTGTCATTCCTTTGTAGATACAAGTCCAATGCAGAATGACTCGATTTTTATTAGCTATTTGGAAGCAGCGTGTTCGGGACCGTGAAAGATGGAAAGCGGCATTAGTTCAGGCTCAGACCTTCCAAGGCTCGCTGACCTGATAAATAAGTAAGTAAGATCCGGAGCTTTGAAAGTGTCCTTACTGTCAAAGAAGATGAATATAAACAAAAGCTTGTATCGATGCTTATGACTTATGAAGATAGGAAAGTGTCATTTGTGCTGGAACACGTTTCTGCACCTCTTTTCAAGAAACTGTCATATATAACTGAATGAGGTTAGGGGCATTTCTTTAAACAAGTATCTAACTTGTTCGTCTGGCTTCCTGTCAAAATTTTACGAAGTTCCAGTCGTTATGTTCCAGTTCGTTTACAAATCTGCATTCATTTACAGCAGTCTATGACGTCTTGATGTTATTCCGCAACAGACAATGTGTCCAGATTCTAGCTTGAGACTGCAGAGCAGGAATGCCATAACTCATCACATTGTTATAGACAAACCTGATCACGGAAAATAATCCTAAGTCTGATGAAGGTGCTACAGTCCTTAGGCAGATCTTTAGGTATGTAGTGTTTCATAATCTGTAGGACATACTGCGTCTTCATACAGTTTCTTGCATTTTAACGTTCAAAATGAGCCTGCTTTGGAGTGGGGCACTCGACGCTGTTCTTTGATCATCAGTTTCGGACTCCTGAAGAGGCGGATCTTTTTTGTTTTAACAAACCAAAGTGAGGGAACTTTTCTAGGACGTAGCCCAACTTACATTCTAAAGGGGAAGTGTACATATTCTATCTCACTCAAGACAGTCATAATATTGGAAGATGTTACCGAGTACACAAACCAATTCGGAATAAGATGGTTTGAATACAGACTTATGCACGCGAGATCAAGGACTGAATTTATAGGAATGTGATGAAACATTTACTATAACATAACGAATGCTGCCATGGACTGAATAGAGGTGTAAATAGGGAAGCCAAGGAAAGGCACGATTAAATAGATTTTAAAGAAGCAACGTATCCAAGGTGCAACCTTATTTTGACCCGTTTCTGAGAATTATGTTCGTCTTACCAGACAAGAATATGATGAATTTAAGGCGTCTCCAATATCTTATGCTTCTATAAAAACACAGATAAGGGCGAAACGATTGAAAGAACCCGTCTGGAAACGTTGGAAGCAGGCAGCCTTAGGGCTCCATAACCCATAAGGAATGCACAGAACGAAAATCAAGATTGGAAAAGTGTTTCAAGCAAACAGTCGGAGAGCTCTGAAATTGAAACAGCAACTTTGTACACAAGATCTGGTGTCTATCCATGGACTTCAAAGTCTCTTAGAGCTTGGTTAAATTCGCAGCAGACGGTTGAAGGATCAGTGTGTTTCAGTGAAGGGAGAAGGGAACTGCACATGTGGACACCTTTAGACGAAAACCGATAGAAAACAAATATTAGGTGGAGTAGGTTTAGGTCTTAAAGGTCAACGTATCGGACAAGAAAAGAATGGCTACTAAAGCAGGGTAAAGGTGACTAAGATGACGTCACAAGAAAGTGCCAAATAAAGGCAAAAGATTGATAGTTTTTAAGGCCTTTAAACAGAAGTGACGATATAGGACACTTGATCGACGAAATAACACTTTAAAGGATTAAAATGAAGCTTTTGTTTACGAAGATAAGAAGGTCCACTAGAAGCTCTATCAGAAGGTGTATGGAGTACGCTTACATAAAGTGGAAGGGGGCTTTGTACAATAAAAAAGGTCTTTCCTTTTCAAATGGATGCTCTACATTTTGAGTAAAGAAATCAGGCCATTATATGGAAGATTCTAAAGCGGTGTTTGACACTTTTTCGACGACAGACACTTAAAAGATATAAGAAGAATATTTGACCTCTGAATGACGAAAAGTATAAACTTCAACAGGAACCCCATCAGATGGCAAAAGGTAGTAGATTTTGAGCAAGATAGCTACCTATTTAGGAAAAAGAGCTGACATCGACCAACGAATTACATTCACATCACTTTTGTGAGATCAGCATCAATACAAAGTCACAAGCGAATTAAAAAAAACCTTTGAGGCATTAAAGGCTTAAATATAAAAGTATAAAAATGACTTTGAATCCCTCCCAACTTAGAGTCACAGAACATGGACTTATTGACCCTTTTCAACTTTTAAAACTTTTTTTTTTATACGAGTTTTTTGAAAAAAATCTTTTTAACCTTCTCATACCATGTTCACCACGAATTTAAGCAAAAGAAAAGGCATAAGTCAGCAAAAAAAAAAAATGTAATCCCTAAATCCCAGCGAACATCCGGCCATGCACCTCAACCATAATTGGATCTGTCCGCTCACTGTCTGTCGTTTCGAATTTTTTGCCGCCCAATCGCACCGCAACTAAGTAGATTTTGCCCAAAAAAATTCCAAGAAGACGATGCCAAAATGTTTACCATCAAGCAAAAGAAGATCCAAAAGCATGGTCCCCAACGAACAAGTGCCAGACGAAGGTTAGGGAACACGACAAACGACAACGAAGACGATGACAAAAATTCTTCTTTTTTTTTCGCCAAAAAAAAAAGAGAAATATCATCACGCTTGTCGGTGTCGGTTCTTTTCATTTCAGACGGTTCCTTTGACTTTTTTTTATTTTTATTTTTTAATTGGGCACTGAAGTGAATATTAAATGAGGTTCCTTAGGGAATTCGGATATGCACCTCATAGGAGGAATAGTCTTTTTTTTAACAAACCTTTAATCCAAGCGGTACAGCATATGTAAAACTGCATAGGCACAGCACTAGTATCACCAATGGGTTCCACATTATAAATCACTTTGAAAACTTTAACAAAAAAAAAACTTGTAGTATATCCTTGCACTTGAAAACTCTCTTCCGACTCAATATTCGTCCTTTTGTGAGTAAAAACACACGTGAATTTCAACAGTTTATCCTTCTAAATTTCACTTAAACGTTGAGCATCCACATAATCCTTTTTCAATTTTTGAGATCCTTTTTTGGTCGAAAGCAATTTCGTTTTGTTTTTTTTTTTTTTTGTTTTATTCGGATATTTGTATCAGTGAAGTATCTTGTAGTTTGTTTATGGGTGTGTGGGTGTATTTTTTATTTTTATTTTCAAAACCAAAGCTCGCACTCTTCAAATAACAAAAACGAAATTTTTACTGAGGCTCCGATGGCTGAAAATCACTAACTGCGATCTGGTAAGGTGTGGAGGTCCCAATTTATATTCTTCACTTTGATTTATTAAGAATTCAAAAGAAGAAACACAGATACACACACACACGCAGACAGAGAGAGAAAGAGAGGGAAATAATTGTGTGCGGTAGAAGATAACGAAGCAAAGAAGTAAAACAGAAGAAGACGTTGAAGATTGCATTGTGGTGGTAGTGTTAGACATATACAGACTTGTGATCTTTTTCTACTTTGAGGACTTAATTCTTGTAGCTTGTGTCTTGTGGCTTATGTCTACTGCTTCAATGTAAAAGAGAGAAAGAAAGAAGAAGTTACACGAAGAAAGAAGAAGAGGTAGAGTAGCACTACAAGTGATTTACCAGACAAAACTTTAATTTTTATTTTTTATTTTTTAAAGAATAAATTATAGTCAAGCGAAATTCTTAATTTTTTTTTGTAAAAAAAAAATGAATTTATAAATTTTGTTGATTCATTGTGGGATATCCGACATTTGTGCAAGTGCAACGTTTGAATTTGCAATTTGAAATGAAGATTTAAAGATGAAGACCTTTTGGAAGGATGCGTCTTGAATATCTCTAGGTGGATTGTGTGTCTATTATCATGGATGGCATGTGCTGCATGCCGGTTTGATTTAAAAGATAGATGTTTGCAATTGTGAGTGGATGTTGTTTTGCCGGCTTTTGAAAAGGACTGTTGGTAACAGGATTAGTTATCGTTGATTTCGAAGAAGCTTGTCAGCGTGATCATAGTGGTAACAGTTCTACGAACTATTATAAGATAGAAATTTGTTATAGTGAACGGGTCGTCTATTTAGGAGAATTTTTGTAATTTCTTGCAACGCAATTTGCCTGAAACGTTTCCTTATGGATGACAATCTTCTTAGATGGCATACAGGCCTTACAGAAAGAAAATGACTTCAGTTGTGGAACGTGGTACTTCTTAATGAAACTTTCCTTTAAATAGGCTTTAAACTACAATTTTGTGAGTCAGGGTAGAGTCACAAAGGCATCGTCAGTGAAGATGGTCGCGTGCTTCCAGTTGCTCGGCTCAACTCGTCGGACGGGGGTGGTTCTTGTCAACCCCATCTTGCTCAGCACACAAAATCTCGTGCCAATTGAGAGCTAGCTAATAGAAGAAAGAAGAATTCCCTTATGCCCTAGACAGAAGGAAAAGAAAGAGAATTCTTTTCAAGGAAGATACAGGCCGGAAAAGAGTATTTCGATACTTACCTTACTAGCCTAAACTTAACCTACACTTAGAGCTGTACTAACCTAAACTAGGCCTAAACTATCTTAAAACTCTCATATGCCATCTCCCGGATAAAGATTCGTCAAGAACACGAAACAATGCCAGATGTTGTCGGCAAAGGTTGCCCAGGGTACTCTCCGTGTCTTGCGACACAACGGGAAAAACGGAACTGTTTGTCCATCTGGGATAACATTCAGGCACTTGGAAGGGTCAAAAGGCACAAATCTAAATATATTTCTAGAAACCGGAATCAGCAGAACAGGAGGTGCTTTTGCCTAACCCCTGAGAACTAAGGACTGGAGACAACCTGAACTTTATTAGGCAAATCGAGGTCACATGAGTAAGTGGTTCTTTTATAACTTGACATTCAGCTTATTCATTTAAAGGCACTCTAGAGGCTGGAAAATGGCTTAAAGTTTGCTACGAACTATGAAATCCACAGTCGCAATCAGCAACAAAGCTGATGAACCTTGTGGTCTTATGGGGACTTAATCCGCAGGAGTTAGAGGGCTCATTTTTAAGCACATTGCAGAACCAGAATCTACAGGTCATGATGTGCATTTGAAATGCGGCTAAGACGGTGTCGACGAAGAAGTCGCTGCAAAAGGATTATATCTATGCTGAAACCATATTGAACACCCAGTCGAAGAGAATATACTAGAAGGATTAAGAAGACGTTTTGATTTCTGAAGATCACAAGCCTCATCTAGATTCTAGACGAACATTCAAGTCGGATGTTGAGTGGGTTAAGAATAAAGGTGACAAAGAGGTAAGAAGAACTCGCGTTCCGCTTCAGCTCAGCACCAAGATTATCTTGGACATTTTGTCTTGATCGATGATCTCCCCAGGGATACCATTCTGCGAGCCTTACTTTTGCAAGTCAGAGTTTTTAGCAATCTTAAAACTGAAAACATTTTTCAGGAGAAGAGCACTAAGACCCGTGTCAGGGTGTCCATATCCCAAATAGCTAGGTTATGAGAGCAAGTTTATATTTGGAAGCCAGAAATATATCCGTCCAACGTTAGAATAGCGCCTTCTGTGTTTACGCCGGCCTTTCGCACTATCTGCTCCAGCACAAGATTAAAGAATTCACACAACAGCGCGTCTCGTTGCCGAAATCCGGTGCATGTTTGAAATAATTCGGAGGTTCTGTTCCAAAACTGCACGGCGCATTGCGAGTTCTCTGGCGTGGCGCAACGCGCGACACAACCGGATCAGTTTTCTCGGGAGCCCGAATTCGGCCATCGCGTTATATAGTTCGGTGCGACGAATGCGATCGTATGCGCCTTTGAAGTCGATGAGAAGATGGTGAGTATCGACTTGGAACTGGTTGGTTTTTTTCCAGGATTTGCCGCAGTATGAAGATTTGGTCTATCGTCGATTTGCCAGGCCGGAAGCCACACTGATAGGTGCCGATACACTAGACAGGATCTTGTAGGCTACGTTAAGTAGGGATAGATACTGCCTACATAGAGAACTGTTTTCCATAGTTTTTAAGGACATGCTTCGTTTCAGGTTAAGAATGGGTTAGAACTGTAAAATTATCTGCATGACCGGTACATGGAGAACAGGAAATGTGATTCTTTCGACTTTCCACCAAAGGAGCCTCGAGTAAACATTTATTAGACTATCAAAACACAATTTCATTTCTTCAAAGTTTTCCATGAAAAACTACATCACTATGATCAAAAAGTGATCCTTAGAAGGAAAGTTGTAACAAAACAATAGACGGTCAACTTAATGATCTTCACGTGTACACCTAAACCCACATCTCGCATCGCAATACCCAGAGATAAGATGTCAATCTGAAACCAAACGAATTAATTCAGTCACCGATTCCTTAAGCCAATACTCACATCCTTTTCCAACTCAAAGTCTCCTCTAAACCGATGCATTTCAACAAAGATCCGGCATCGTTTCATTTCCAATTGTATCTTGCAGTACCACCCGAGTGCGAAAACCATATCCCAAATATAAAAAAAATATGAATACGTCACCCATTGCAGAAACGCACTTCGCTCCAGAAAGTCCTTTTCGAAAAGCATCATGAAATTGAAAGTAGTCATCCAAATGATCCTTTTCAGATCGTCCGCTTGGACCGCATTGAAAGCGGTCAAGACCTTTGATATCCTTAAATATGTCGTGTTGAATTTATGCATCTTTTTTCTGAACTCCTCCGATACTTTCAGATAGGAGCTGTTAACCACAACCAGTTGATCAAATTCCCACAACACCTCACTCAGATAATCTTTCATTGTGGTAAACATCCGCAGGAGACAATGAATTTCAAGAAAAACGCACTGCATTTGAACATATAGTGCAAACATCGGATAGTAAAGTGCAATAAAGCACAGAAGTTCAAAAATTGGAATATTTCCAGAGAATATTACCATCAGGACAAGAATGAAATGGAAGACTGTTCCCAAGAACTTGACTATTACCAACACATAAACTAGAATTGATAAGTTGACAACTTTTCGCGTTAGCCTCTGAGTTTTTTCGAGACACCTGATGAGTCCGTTTAACAAGCCTACGATCCGACTTTTTTGTGTGATGAATTTATGGTACAAATGTATCTGGAAATATGTCATTGATAATAACGTGACAACAACTGCAAATGTAGGCTCGTCTGCAGCAACTGCAAGTGTAGCAATCATCCCGCAAAGGGTCAGTATGTGTTTGAAGCAGGAATGCCACCAGGATAGGCCTTTAACTCGATGACTTTTCCTATCGAAAGTGAAATCAAGTAGAACGAAGCACACAGAGAAGTAATAGAAAAATAAAATTACTAATTTGCAAAACACCGACTGCTTACAAGGACCTTTCGATTTGGCAGACATCTTGCCACTAGTAGCCGAGTTTTGTGCATTCGATTGAGTACACCAACCCATTCGATACTCAATTAACTGGATGTCGTCTTGCTTTGGTTGAATTAGCCAAATTAACAAAAAGGATGTGTCGCTTCATTTGGATAGAATACATGACTCAACTCGTGCCGTATGCCATAATGTCAGTCATGTCACCAATCAATAAACAAAAATCGAAGGCCATAGCCGCTTTCAAGCTCATGTATCTCATTCATCAAGCTAGATTGACTTCTAAAGTCTGACAGTTCTTATACCGATTCCATGCAGAAGTAGTGACGCTAGAGCGAAATGCCTTGAGTGCAACTTTTACTTTGAAGACCACCAGACTCAAATGGAAAGTTACCGAAGAGACGATAAGATCCTTCTTTTCAAACTTTGCATATGTTCATTGTTATTCTAAAAATTAAGCTTTAAGGGCTTCAAATGGTTGCTTAGCTCACTGCAAAGATACTCCTAATCCTGGCAAAGAGACTATACTTTGGATTAGAGTTGAAGAAAAGATTGAAACGCATGCAAATCTGCCTCTCATTGTCTTTTGCATACAAGATCGAGAACGGGCTGGAGGAGAAAAACTACAGTCTTGGTAGGGGGTACCTTTAACAATGCTAACTTCGATTGTACATGCCACTTCGCTAGAATGCCTAAAGTAGATGCTGTCCCAAAAGCTGCTAACTGCGGAATGGTTTAGTCAGAGAGATATGCTATTTCCAAGATTGAGTTCTTTCACCTTTACTGTGATGCTTTGTCCATACCTATGCATTACTTGCGAACGTTCATAATTTGGTATAACAAACCAATGTCTGAACAATGTCCTGTGGTCATGATACCGATGGACAATATGAGCCCCATCGTCATGCTTGGCGAGAGATTTGAAGGAGGATCCACCAAGAGGGTTTTAGTAATGTATTACACCGACAACTCTAGCACTGCAAGCTGTCCTGGCGCTGGCATTCGGATACTCTGTGGAAATACTCTTTTGTCATACTCAAAGTAGCTAAGTTGAAGAGTCACTCAGGCTGCTCAGAGGAAGCTTGAGACTCCTTATTGTCTTACTTGGGTTCTGCTACCCCTGTAGTCCATGAAATCCAGACACATTAGCAATAGAGAACTCAAACCATTGGTGGTGTCAGTTCTGCGAAGGGTCTTTGACTCGAAAGATTGGTTTCAATCAAACTATTCGATCAAATGGTACCTTCTTCACACCCTTGATAACAGGCTGTCTGTTTTTGCCATGCTCAGTCTGATGATCTATATCGCCATGACTGGTTTCTATTTCCATGTTGCAGACCTTGAATGCTAGCTTCACTCAATGTGGATTCGAAGCAAACCATCCACCGAAATTAATTAGTCTCTGGAGTCTACAACCAGACTCCATATTTGTGATTCTAGAACTTTTACTTGCAGGAAATTTGTGGTTGTCCTTATTGTGATGGTTCTTGTCCTAGTACGGTCATCATCACACCACATTTCCAGTTACAGTGACAAGGAGTTAAAACGTGTATACATTGCCTTTCTAAACTGCTCTTTTGATTTATGACAACAATCAGTATTGACATAAAGTTAATTTAGTAATAGCTTCACTCAATCGATTGGAATACCCTTTTGACCGCAACTACTAGTAGAAACATGAAGCTCAAATCGAAAGGTACTCGTTCATCAGTTTCTGACAAGTTTCTAGTGATATTCGTCTACAAGTTCTGCACAGCTCAAGCTTTACTTAATTTTACTTTTGATCAGAGGAACCCTTGCTTTAAGGAATTGCCCGAGTGGAAATATATTTGCAGACACACAGTACTCCTTCTCCCAGTGGCTTGCAGTTTTATAACATTTTGTCCACTCAGCGTGTATCTGAAATTTCTCAGTGATAAACTTTCTAAACGGCCTGTTGAGCTGTTTCAAAATGACACGGAGACTAACGAGGAAAGTCATCAATTTATCCACACCTTTATACTTGTCGGTATTGCTGAAACTTTAAGGAACTGTGACATTTTCTATCATCATCCTCAGGGCTGCAATGGCACCCATTGTATCGTATCCGCTCATGCTTAACTTTTTCGTCGATAACCAATTGTCCGAATATTTGTCCAAATACAAGGAGTCTGGGCTGAGATTCACCTAATCGCATTGGAAGGCAGTGATCAGACGCATGGAAAACATCGGAATCAACACAAACGACAATGCACATAGCGTGAAGGGTCAACCTCTGAGTTGCTGGGTTCTGTTTTATTTCGCGCTTACGTCGCCGCAACCTACACAGAGGAGGCCTTATGCAGAACGATACTAATGTACTTCGTCTCCCATAAGGAAGTTTTTAGAAATAAGTAGTGTTGTATCGAACCACCACTGAGTCACTGAGTCAGAGAATAACTAACAGACTGTCCATTTGGAAAATTTGTGAAGTATACGCCCTAGTACCCCTATTAAGGAAGATATGTTGCTACTGTTTGTGATCATTTCTCTGCTGGGTGTGGCGTTAAATATTCTAATAACGTGTCCATATTCGGCCGCCTAGTGACTGTGCAGGTTCTAGGAAATTGACTGTTGAAATCGCAGGACTCGTTTGTTGTTTTCTTCACATAAAAATTGAGTGGTACTATAGAGAAATTCACACCCGATAGGCACTGCCACTGAGTTTACTTCTCTGCATTCCCAGAACGTCCTCGTGGTGAAGTACCCTATGTGCCTCAGTACAGCAGCTCCAACTTACAGAAATCATCTATCACAGCAACTTCATGCTAGACCAGAAAAAAATCTTAAGCTTAGTACCGAGTTCTCTTGCATTGTTTTAGGTCGTCCTATAATTCTCTTGTATTCAGGTCAGCGATTTGTAGTCTGAACAACGACTTATGTAATATACATCGTCGTGCCAGAGTGTAAGGATTATATTCATCAAACACTACTCTAGGTTCCAAGTTTTCGTTGGTTCGGTCGAGTTTCTTCCGAAAAACTTACACACTCCTACATTACTGGGGGCAGGATCAAGTCTTTCTTCCTTCTTTTGTGTAGGGTTCTAGTCAATCCCACTGTCGAGGCTTCCATATGTTCCACATGTTCACATTCAAGATCGAAAAGGACCAACTCCAAAGGATTGCATTTTGCTGGCTTAACCGAACTTAAAATCCGCTTTTATCAAGATCAAGTTGTACACATCCAAATATGTATGTATGTCATGCATGCAAGCGGAATAGGAAGAGCTGTGCTATACCTGGATAGTTATTGCCTGCATACTTACTTATCGGGCCAGCGACCCTTGGAGGGTCTGAGCCTGAACTAATGCCGCTTTCCATCCTTCACGGTCCCGAGCACGCTGCTTCCAATTTACTAGACCAAGGTTTCTGGCCTGATCTGAGGTTCGGTCTTCCTTTTCTTCGTGAACCAGTTGGCTGGGATTCAAAGATCCTCTCAGCTGGAACATTCTCGTCCATTCGCTCGTTGTGGCGGAGCCAGTGCCGTCGACGGATTTTTGCCTTCCGGACTACATCCACATCTTTGTACAGCTCATAGAGTTCGCGGTTGTATCTTCTCCTCCGTTCGCCCTCCTCGCAGACTGGACCAAATATTCGACGTAGGATTTTTCTTTCGAAGGATCCCAAGATCTGATCCGCTGTCTTACTTATCGTCCAGCATTCAGCTCCATAAAGCAGGTCTGGCAAGATCAAGGATTTGTAGAGCATGATTTTGGTCCTTCGAGTTTGGAGAAGTTTGGACCCTAGTTGTTTGGACAAACCGAAGAAGCAGCGGTTGCCTAAGGTTATCCTTCGTCGAATCTCCACTAGGGTGTCATTTGTGGAGTTTATGTTTGCCCCGAGGTAGATAAACTCCTTCACTACCTCAAAATAACGACGAACATCCATAAGCAGGATTCTAACATCTCAGCTTAAGATCTGACCTCTGTTCAACGACTTTTTTCTGAGACATCCTGAAACTTTAAATCGGTCGTGGATTTGCCTCTTTTAAACTTGCTTCTGTTTCTGCACTTCTGAATCAAATGCTTGATTCATTATGACCACGATCAGATCCACCTCATGCACTCATGACTAAATCCGTACTTAACTCTTGCGCAATGTCAAAAATGTTCTCTCGCCAAAAAAAGGTCGTAAATCACAAACAACTGTCTTTGTCTGTGTAACTACACCAAAGTATCAAACGACAACTGGAAAGTGTTCGTAATGTCTCACGCTGGTGAAAATTCGTTAGACTATATCATTAGGCGCCCGCTTAAGTGTCTCCAAAAAGCTGAAGCCCATCCATTCTATGATATTACGATCATATGTTGGCCATAACCAACCGAAGCTATTCGAAAATTGAAATTTTGGATGTGCCATTGACATTAGCTTTCGCTTTTCGTGCGTACGTGCGTTTAGGTTCATTGTAAACGTTTTCTTTCAAATTTAAAGTTATTAGAGCCTCTGTAAGCACTGTAAGTGCACACACGTCGAGGGCATTGACAACATAAATTATTATTCGATTGGAAAATTGTTGTTATTTAAGCTGGAATTCAGTTTTCTCGAGCATTGTTTCAGTAAAGGTTTCATCAATATGATCGGGCCTATGCTGGTTGTAGGTGCGCTGTAATTTTGTCATAAATCAGAGTCTGAGAATGTTTTAAGGTGTTCCAATGAATACGTAAACCGTTGGGATATTTTAAAAAAAAGTGAAAATCAAATCCATACGAGGGAATGCCTTTCAATAACTTTTTTCTGGATTTCATTTCTTGCCGCTGCTGTTGCTATGGGGTGTTCCAAACCATTAGACTGACATAATCATGGTCGATTTGGTGTAGGTAGCTTCGTTAACTCCGAATTCCAAAGAACTATCGATTTCTGTATGAATGGAGCTTAGGCCAGTTTTAGAAACCCTGTTGTGGCTACCAACATCGAAACTTTGAAAAATCTTTACTTGAGTTGAGACATGGCCTTTCTTCTTCTGTTACGTACTTACTTACTTAATCGGCTTCCGACCCGTAGAGGGTCTCTGCCAGAGACATAGTAGCCTTTCATTCTCTTCAATCCCAGGCACGCTGTTTCCAGTTCTCCAGACCGAGCATTCTGGCATCCGCGATAGATTAGTCCTTAAAACGAAGTTTCGGCCTTCCTCATCGCCTCAATCCTGGGGGCTGTGATTCGAAGATCCTCTTAGCCGGAGTATTATCCATTCGTCCATTCGCTCGATGTGGACATGCCAGTGTAGTCGACATGTTTTTGTCCTTTTAGACTACTCTCCTCCACTCTCCTCGCATACGTCGCCAAATATAAGTGTCTGCTCTGATTCCCTGCACATCGTTCAGCACCTGCCAGGATCAGTGTTTGGAGAGCATGCATTCCTTTTTCCAGCTTCTCACACCGAAGTAAGATAGTCTCCACCTATCCGCAGATCTATAGGAGATTATCTGAAAGTCTCGACCGAGAAATTTGGACATGCCTAAGGAAACGTCTTGTGACTTCTTATGCTTTGAAGTAGAAGTTGTATAGAACGAAAGTTTTTATAAAAATTAGAAAGAGAATCTGAGACAAAGCAGAGCCTTGAAGAACACCAGCATTTATGGGGTGACTAGTAGGCCTGAAAAGATCTAAAACGACTTGAAATAAACGGCACGAAAGGCGGTTTTGAATCCATTTAAGAAGAGATACACCGATGCCATATGCTATGTACCCATTGTACTGAGCCATTTCTGTGAGTCTGGGAAGAGGGGTGAGGACGGTGTTCTTTTCAACCCCACCTTGCACCATCACTTACAATTTCGTCCCATTAAAGCTGGCTAAAGAAGAAAGTTCCCTAATACCCTAAAGAGGCAACAGATGGACAAAGAAGAAAGAAAGAAAGGAGAGGACATTTGTCCAGGGACTTATGGCACTACCCTGGAGAAAGGCCGGAAAAGAGTTTCAGATTGAATAAAAGATGAGAGAAAACTTGTGGGCTCTTCATTGAAGCAAATGCTTTCGCATGCCTTTCTATCTCACAAGTTCTGTTGGAGTATCGTAACTTATTCAAGTTGTGAAGGTTAAAGTCATCGAGAACGATTCCTTCAGCTGTCGAATGAGGAGTCCGTCGTTCTCTCCACCTTATCGGATAAATGTTGAAAAAGTGTAGTCTATTAAGTCATGTTACATAGGGAACATCAAGACCCATCACTATCCCTCTCCGATCAGCTAAGTCTGATCGAGTATTACAGAAATAAAATCAAAGCTTGTAAAGTGCTGTCGAGAAGAGCTTAGGGTTCTTGGAACACAACACAAGGTTACAGTTTGCTGGGTTAGGCACCCATGAAAGCATACCAGGGAACGAGAACGCTGACGAATTAGCAAGAATAGATTCGGCATTAAGTCCGGAACAAGCTCGGTGAACATCCCGCCTTGCTCATTGAAACTCGAAGTCGGGAATAAAACTTTCAGAGAGGCAATCAACAGATTGTCCTCTCTTGACACTTGTGTTGTCACAAGGATGTTATGGCTCATATTTGACAAAGCTAGGACCGACAGAATTATGCAAAAAGATAGAAAATCTCTTTCCACCCTTATAGATGGACACTCATCGGTGCCACATGAAGAAGCTCCGTATTACGAATGAAAGCCTGTGTAAGCACCACTTTCTTTATCACTGTCCTGGCCTGTACCACCTAAGACATACAGTTCTCGGACGCCACTTCCTCCAGGATCTTGAGGAACTATCCGACAAAACAGTGAATGACCTGATCAACTTCATCAAATCCACAGGATGGTTGTTGTAAACTCCCGGGTAGGGTGAGATTTTCCTCTGTGGGTATCACAATGAGTCTACAGAGACCAGAGGTAGCTCTTCTTCGCCAGCCCACGTACCTAACCTAACCTAGTCTGATCAAATAAATAGGCAGCGTTCAGTGTTCATCGATTTAAAAGGTCACAACAAGCCCTGACCTCTTCATCGAGGCTACCCTTATGAAAGGATTATCTCATCTTAGGTGGCCGTGGCACCTACAAGTGGAACTCAATTGGATTGCGAAACTTGAAACAACTAAAACACGGAGATTTCTTGGTCAAGGTGTAGACTCGAAGCAAAAGAAGTACTCAGTCCTAAGGATGACTTGTATAACGCATGAAGCAACCTTAAAAAAACATCGTCTCCCACACTACAGTCTACAGCTGGTTTAACACAACCTCTGGATCGTACAATACACACACAAATCAAATTGAAGTCATATTTCTCCACGTTCTTATGCCACTCTCTGCACGAGCTTGTTTAGTTTCATAATCCGCCATAAAAATACTGTTTACTGTTCCGCACTTGCTTCGATCGTAAAAGGCCAATGACTTACCAATAGACAAGCGTCAGAAACGCTTTCAACATGTGTCATCAGTGGCTCAAGTATCCAGGGAATTAGCTTAATTTTAAGCTTCTTCTTCTCCACCTAAGCCTCGTTGAGAAAAATCACCCAAAAGATGAGGGATTCTCAAGGAACAATAGCCTGGTTATTGTTTCTGGACTGAGAATTCTCACATCGATGACCACAACTCATTCTGATTGAATGAATGGCCAATTAAGTTTGTTGTTTCAACTAGAATAAGCGCCACACCGGCACCAGATGCAGCCATTGCAGGAACTATGAATGGAATATTAACACACGAACAGTTGGAGCCAGTGGATCAGAACTGGCGTCAAATTGATTTATTTATTATTTTGCAGCGCAAAGAACTGCTTCTGCCAAATCGTTCGCCTTCCGATATAGGAATGTACGGACACATTTGCATAAATCGACTCCAATTTGGTGTGGCCAAACTCAGAATACATCGACACACAGAGAAAAAGGAGAGCACTTCGACTGACCATTTATTTATAGGTGGTACCATAATTGGGCATTCCATCTGAATGCTAATGAACTTGCGTCGAGCTACCGCAACTCGTTGGGCTATTTACTCTGTTTGGCCCCTTGGAGTGAGCTGCTTCTTTTTTTATTTTTTGCATAGACCTAGATTAGGCACTCACCATTCCAAGCAAAGTCCTACAAATCGACCAAGTCAAGTCGAAAAGAAACACGAAAAAGAAACGACACGAAAGAAATTCTCCAAATGACCAACTTTGAATATCAACTAAGAGAAGAGCGATACACCATCGAACAGATACAGATACTCGTACGTCAAATGCATCGATTTCATGGAGAAGGAGAACTTTCAAAAAAAATTTCTACCCAACACAACTGGTGGCATTTGGGATTCCCTTCGAGTTTGGGTTGCAAATGTTAACTATTTCAGGGCACGATGCGTAGCCGGTATCGGTTTTCGGTCTTCGACGCTGTTGTAGCTGTCTCTTGTCGTTTTGTGGCGTTAAAAGGGCCTCAATTAAACGGTAGGCACGGAGAATAATTCACTTTTTTTGTACTCTTGGAGCACAAGCACGTTCCTACGTCCACCTTCAAATGTGTTCCAATGGGTTTTTTGTTCGTTTATTCCCATGATGAGAGTCAGGCGCGCGCGCAGTCGCATTCTGACACGTTGGGCCCAACTTTGATATTGACCTTGTTTAAATAGACTTTTAATATTGGGGATTTATAGCCCGATGAATAGCTGGAATTGTCAAATAATTAAATGGCCCGCTTGGCCTATGGGAATTTAACGAGAAAAAGTGAATTTTAAATGATGATGATGTACTTTCCTTTGCAGACCCACATGGGTCCGTTGAAGTCTAGATTTCGTCAATAAAATAAGAGGTTTTACGTTTCCAGACTGTCTGAGCCGAAAGTGCATTTTAATTTGTGACAGCGATGAGCTTTCGATTTCTTTTCTAGTGCGACAGGTTGTATCAACTTATTTTCTAAACAGATCCCTTAAACAACTGACAAATCTTCCATCCTTCCATCCACGTAGTTAACCAAACCTCCTAACGCTTCAGTCTTCATTGTCGTTTCGTTTCGAACTTTAGAGGTCGAAAAATTCGCAGCCTTCACTCACATTTCTCGCACAAGCAATCCTTCATTCGACGAAGGATTTTTGTCTTCAAGAACTCTTCGACTTACTGTCAAGCTCTCGGTGGCATCATTATTAGTTTTGAGCCCAATTATTTCGCCAAACCGAAAAAGTGAGACTTTCACTGGAGAAGTCTCTAACGGACCTCCATAAAGTTATCATTAACTCCGACCTAGATGCACTCCTTCTACGTCGAAGGTGTAGCTGTCTATAGTGACGTTTTGACTAAAACGTTGGAAATGTGCTTCTCCATCCGATGACAGTATGCATATAGTTTTGTCTTCGTTAGGCTTCTTTCCAAAGGCCTAGAATTTCCATGAAAACCCCTAAGATGACTCGCTAGGACCGGAGGTCTAAGTCGTTAGTTCACTGAGTACCAACACTAAACCCAATCGTTGTCTTAGTGGATTTTAGACCATGAATACTGTCGTATGGAACTTTATAGTCAATCTGAAAGCCCAGAAGCCAAACTAGTAGGTACGTGTCAGTTAGGATGATGCAAAACAACTTGGGCATTATGCAATATTTAGCAGGGGTTTGCCTTGGTCATAGAAGATTTATCTCACTCAACTTTTTTTGTAGATGATTCTTAAGCCTGCCCTATACCATCGTCCTAATTTAGGCGAATGAACACATCCGTAGAATTTTTTAAAATTTTAAAAGTTCCACAGGACGTCAACAGGACAGGACAGGACCAGGACTTCCTGAGCCTTGCTTAATTTCCAATGACGCGGCTTACATTAGAATAGGTCGAAACGAAGTTGATTAACGAGGACTGTGTAGGGCTGAGGTTCTGGGTTGAAGTCACGGATAATGTTGATGGAGCTCTTAAACTGTGGAAATGCCCAAGTCGTTTTGCCTGTTAGGTAGGTAGGTAGAAGTGGTTGAATCTGGTGAAACCTGCCAGAGGCCCAAATAGCGCGGGTGCGCCGTTTTGATACCACAACTCACGTGACCTGGATGTTGATGGGCGTAGCTAAAAGTATGGTTTTCAAATCTATCGCTTGGAGTTAAGAAAATTGATGATGTTAATCCTTTCCACCTAGAGTTGGCAATAACGAGAACACCTGTTAAAGTGAGATGCAGTTTGTGTACACCCCAACGAAGAGATGCGATATGAAATGGCTTCTCATACGTGAGTGTGAATGTACCTTGCCGCTGAATTTTCCCAATCAATAATCAGCCTCATCTCTTCTTTCTGATTGAAGATACTACATCCTTGCAGTCAACCTAGGAGATCAGAATGAAAATAGCTCAATTTTGACATTCTAATCTAGGCTACTCGTCGGAACCGAAACTTAAGGAAACATGAAATTGAAGTCACAGTATTTCCGGACCGAAAGAAGCGGTCCAAGTCAAACCCACTTTTTATAGACAAAAAGATAACGCCTTAAAACACTGAGTCTCCACTAGATTCGGTACGAAATAGAAGCTGGCTTGCTGACCAACTCGTCTTTGCAAACTACAAGAACTACTTCATCCTACTACCAGAGCTAAACTCCCAAGCCCAAGCCAAGCGCGCTCTGATGAGAAGTGAATAGAAAACAGATCAGTTGAAGTCAGCTTTAACTACCCAACAGAGTCACAGATAACGATCATGGACCAAACAAACTTTGAAGGTCTTCCCTTCTTTCTTTCACTCTGAGGCCTCGGCTTAAGGTGTGAGGAAGTGAAATTCGATGAAGCTGATGGAGATCCAAATTATTGGAGCGCTTGAAAGTCCGTGGGATTACAGTAGTCTAGATGTTGACAGATGACAATCATTTTGCCTTCACGGCTAAAAGATTGTCCCAAGAGCAATGAGCAGAAATAAAGTCGTCAAGGATTACAAAAACCGCTATCGAAATAACACAGTCACCGGAGCTGGGATCCCTCAAAGAAATTCTTCTTAACGACAATGAAAGCGACCATCAAAGGGAAGCTGCTAGCGATGCAAAGCAGTCGCCAATTACCCGATCCTCTTACTTGAGGATAAGCTTTCTCACTTTTTCCAGTGATCCATACATGACCTCACTTATCACGGAAACACACGGATCATCACACCTTAACCCTGTCCCTGTCAAGTGTTCCACTGTGGGAGGATTCTTTTCTAAATAACAAATATACAAAATAACAAAAATAACGGACCTTAAATCAATAAGCAACCAAAGTATTCCTTAATATGTACTCCCTCGTCCTCATTTGAATATAGTTGCAGTCCCGCGTTCTTATCTCGAAAAATATATGCCAGTGGAGCAATAAATCAGGTGCTATCCCTCGAGCCTAACGCTCTGCATCAGAGATACAATGCATTCCAATGTCAATTTTTGGCGACACACAGACGATGTCATCTACTTGCCATATCCCAGTCAGAAGGTGTACACGCCAATACCTTACACATGTTCCACATATGCGATATGCATCTCTCCTATTACATATTCCATTGGCCACTGCAGCGATGCACCATGCACCGCCATTTAAGCGAAATATGCACACACACACTCACACACTGAGTCCATGTCAGTCGCCCTTAAACTTGTCCAACTTGTCGACGATTCCAAATGCACGACACGGGTGGACAAGGTGGAAAAGCTTTCCTCCTTCTTTCGGTGGCAAGAATTTTCACAGAGAGTGGCACCATCGGTATCGGTATGAGAATCTGAGGTATCACACGCCACTGTCGTCAGACTGACGTCTCACTTGGTGTGTACGTACGAAGCCCACCAATTCGAATCGAAGTGGCGGCGGCGACACCGCATGAGATACTTTATAACGCTATGCAGAGACGCATCTTGGTTGTCCCGTTATTTCACCGATTTTTCTCTCCTCTTTCAGTGGTTCTTTGCCAATTTTGTGCTGAATTCTGAATTTTAAACCAAGTGACACCATGGTGGTGGCGGGATAGAGATTTTTGTACTCGAAATGGACTTTGAAACTTGGATTTCGGATTTGAATTCGACTAGCTATAGCTCTAGATGCAATTAATTTAGTAAGCTGAGCATGTGCGTTCAGCTAAGTTCAATCGTTTGCTTTGTGCTCTTGGACTTGCTTTGGAAGAATTGAAAACGATTGTCCAGCGAACTAGGGTATTGATGGAGATAGTTTCTAATTTCAAACGATTTATTGGTTAGATCAGATATTTAGGCGTTGTCTGGTGAATTGGGATTAAAATGCATCCTCTGCTGGATGGTGAGACACCACCAATGCCAAGTATTAGTATGATCACTACGTTAAAGTTAGAAGTCCAAAAGACCACCCATACCTTGTGTACAGAAACCGAAGAGTATAGTATTTGAATTCACTTATTCACAGGGACAGTTATAAGGCGACAGAAGCAGTCAAAGCCCGGCCAGATCCTGGAAAAACCTAGGAGATAACCTATGAAAAACTCACTCACTTATGTAGGATCACGATGAAAAGCGTGCGCTGCTCCATCAGGATTAGAAAAAAAGAATTAACCATGAACGAAAGATCATAAGGACAACGCTCCAACCTGAGAGAAGTGGACCACCTCATCTTCAATGGCGTACATAAGTGGGAGAGTGAATCCAGTCAACTCGTCAGCCACAAGTAGAGACAAGTAGTTAAAAATGTTGCTAGCTTGAAAGGCCAGTTGCACGAGGCCTTGGTTTATCTCGAACTGAAGGGCTGTCAAAGGTAAAGCAATGTAAATTTGCACTCATACTCTATGCTGTAAGCTCGTCCTTGATCAAAGACTGGGAACTACGGCATGCCCACAAGTTAAATTAGCTCAATATTTAGAGAAACTGGGGCGGGCTGTCTTCAATTGAGCTTAAAAGCACCTGTCCAGTGCCATGTCATTGGTTCATTGACTTTCTTACGTTCTGAACGGTACCAATGAAAGAAGTCAAGGAATGCATAGTTCTTACATCTTAATCAGCCTAAGTTTGAGTCTCACGAGTCAGGAAGTGCTAAAGCCTTTTTGCAGAACCTCATATATATATTTTCGAAGTAAAATCATCGCTGTCTATCAGACTGGCACCTGGTTGGCTGTATCGGAATGAAAGAAGAAGTTCTGATCCAGGGCGAGACATATTTTTGCGAACATCTGACCTATTGCTTACTGCTCACACAGACCAACACCAGAGTAGGGATGTTGTAAATAGATGCTTTCATCTTGGTAAAATTGGATTGATTGACATGCCTTCAGGAACCTTTTCAAATATTGTATGCAGTGAACTTTACCTACCCTACGCAAAACTATGGAAAAAGATGGACGATGCTTGCAAATAAGCTGAGGAAGGGCCTTTGTAGGGCTGAACAATAAACAGGATGAAGAAATTCGAGATCATCAAAAGGTTACCAGATCTAACTTTACATTCATATCTTCACGGATGGAACTATGATGGATGGGGCAAGGTCTTATCAGCTGTATTCTTGGAAGATCAACATCTAGCGTATCTCAACCTAGCCTGATAGTAGGGAGAAGGAGTTTATTGTTGGAATAAACATATCAAAGTGAAGGATTTCATAAGGACGATCCCATACATGCTTCTACGTCATGTTGCCAGGAGTGGAATGATAAAGGTCTTGCAACTGATTTACTGTGTCGTCTTAGCTAAAAGAAACAAAAAACAGATCACACGAGTCGTGGTAACGAAAAGGCATATCTAGATCTACTTGGGTTAATGCTGAACCGCCACCTCTACCTACCCACCTAGGGTGACGTACTGTCTGAGATGTCGGTATTGGGCGTCCTATCCTCGCTGACCGTTGAACCGTCTCTTACTTACGAATACTCTACCGACATTAAACTACGTTCTCCCGGCGTAATTGCATTGTTTATAGACTCCTCATTCTCGTTTCTTCAAGCGCAATTGCTGCATCATGCTTGTGATAGCTTCATTTACTGGTGCTGTCGGTGTAACTTAGCCGCCCATTTCTCTTTCTAAAAAATTTCTAGCCGTCGTGTACATCCTGCATTCCATCAAAACGGCCAGTTGGTGTCATCTACGTGCTTGTATTAGTCGAGGTACTTCTGGAAACATCCATGCCCGGATAGGGACCGTGACAGGTAGAAATTTACTTCCCCACTGGTCCACTCGTCTACGTTGGAGATCAGCGTATATGTGTCTACCTTCCGTCGGGTGAAATGTTCCACCTTTGTTGCCATTCTAGTTCTAGTTCCTTCCGGCTGGTTCTCGCTTAGAACCACAGACTTATTAATCCGTACATGCACGCTCACTCTCTGAAGGTTCCGCAGCTCAATATTAAGAAAACCTTCCAGGTCGTCGAGGAAGTGATTGCCAGTCTTCATTGTTTTATTAGTCAGGGAAGGATACCCGCAAAGCAGATACCAGAGTTCAACAGAGTTACCCCCAGTCATATATCAATACCTTATGGTGGTCCTCATGCATCTCTTCGATTGAGTTTCGTTGTTCTTATCAAAAAGAGACCAAAGGGTTCCTACTGCTGAGCACGTTTCCAAATTTATCCAGCGTTAACTCTGTCTAGAGTTTCTGTTTCCAATTTTCGATAAAGCACTGCTGAAGGACAGATCAAGTTTTGATCCCTTCCTCTCAAGTTAGCCAAGTTTTGCATTGCTCAAGACCCGGTTCTCAACATAGGGTCATTTAATGCCGGTGCAGGGTTTGACCAGTTTATTTAACTATTCCCGCCTCAAGAGCCTTGATGTCCGTTTGGCTTAATCGCCCTTCTGCTCATAAGACTTGAACGCTGTATTTAAAATTGGAAAGAAGAACAAGTAACTTCATGCCTAGCGTACGTGTCCAACGCCTAGCCGAAACCTACATGTCCGGATACCCTCGCACAACTCCAACTGTTGCATTCAATGTCATCTTGGGTTTCATTCGAATGGAAGTCAAATTAGGCATCCGCCGACTTTTCACTCAAGCAACTTCGACTCAAAGTCCTATAGAGGAGGATACTAATCCCAGCTTAAAACACTGGAGTAAGAAACGATCTTCAGCACACCTCCAGACGGCATGCTACCCGAATATTGCTTCAACAAAAACTTCTCAATAGTTAATGTGTCAAGGGAGGACTAGGAGAACCACAAACCCCAACTATCACCTTCTGACACCTTTAAGTATACGGATGGATCTAAAATAGAAACAAGTACTGGTTCCAAAATCTTTGGAGAATCATCATGTGCTCAGTCAGCCTTGGTGAACTCACGTCCATATTCCAAGCCAAAGTCTTTGCCATCAATCAATGTGTGGGACTCAATCAGTCCTCTCATATCATGGGGAAAATCATATTTATCTTCTCAGACAGTCAGGCTGCCCTAAAAGCGCTCGACTCGTCTGTCATAAAATCCAAGCGTGTCCTAGAAAAAGCCGACTCACTGGCAAAAGACGGCTGGTGAACAGAATTCATTGGACTCGAAACCTTCTGCGGGGTAAGTAAATCACTCTTCGCAAGACACACAAAGGGTCTTTGCATACAAGAATCTAGAGAAGTCTAGCTCAACACACCAGGGCAAGCATGTTCAAAACTGCTATTCCCTGCACCGTCAGAAAGAAAATCGAATTTCATTGTAAACCTTGATAGGAACAACCTTAGAGCACTAACAAACACCTAAATCGCATGAACCTTGTAACAGATTCAAGCTGTAGACTCTGCCTTGAGAGTGAAGAGACCTCTCTCTACACGTCTTAATGGAACGCCCAGTTCTCATCCAACTTATAAAGATAATTCTCGGCGAGGAAGTCATCCCTAAGGAACAACTCGCTACACATCCACCCAAAGAAGTTCCGTAACTTCCTGATATCCTGAAACAATTCATCTAAGAAACACTAAGGAAGGCACAATAGGATTCGTTAGAAACCGCAGTGCCAAGGGCTGTGAACAACCCTTCTGCCACCATAATACTACGCTATGAGTGTCGCAGGTTAGGCCATCGATAAATATTTTTCAAATAAAACTCCTTAAACTTCAAAATAACTTTTCAAAGTCGGAAAGGAAGACCGAATCAAATTTAACTAACGTCAACTTCCACTGCATCACTTTATATTCCAAATAAAACGTATCCACGGCTTACTCGTTGTGGAAAAGAGGAAATTTTCCAATTCACCCATCGGCCGTCGTCTTCTATAAGAATCTTCGAGTTACTATTCTGCATAAATTCCTTAAAAGTGTGAGAACAGGTCCGTCGCAAACCGGGGTAACCCATAACCGGTGCCGCATACAAAGTTTACCCCACAATGCCAAACGAAAAGGCGTATGTAACAGACACACAAGCAAACGAAGCTAACTTTGAGTGACAGATGGAAAATACAATTTCCAGTTAAAAAATTCCGCAAATAAAAGTTCTGGTGAAAAACTGGGCTAGTTTTTTGTGTGTGCATTTCCTGACGCACAGATTGTCATTTTTTGACAGTTCCCCCTATACGCCTCTCTATGGGAATGGAAATTGGCGGGATAGATACAACGTTTACATACTCCACATAGATAGCGATGGAAGACAGATAAGTTAGATACCACACCTTGCCGCCATGTGTGTTGTGTACATCTCTACCTACTCTATATCTACGCCATGACCCAATATAGATACAAGTAGTCGGTCTATCGTCGAATAGTTCCAAATATCATTTTCGTTTGTGCAAAAACGAATTGGTGGACGAGGTGAGGACGTGCCGAGTTTACTAAGGAGGGCACAGCACACAGGCAAACTCTGTCGTCGACTTAATGGCAAACAATTCGAACGGGACCCGAGCAATTGATGGCAATGAATGAATGAATGATCAGGCGAATTATTTTGGCAATTTCATTCAACAAATTGCCTGTTCGCTGTGATATGTGGTCGTGAGATCTGACAGTAAATGGCTGGAAGCAGTTATGACAAAATTTGACTTTAAGCATGGGAATGGTAGTTTGTCAGAGAAAAAGACGAGATGCATTGGCAGCATTATTCGTTGGAATTTATGATTATTTGTATGTAGTTTGACAGTTGTATGAGTTCCTTATGGAATCTGGAATGGTTATGATGCCATATGATGACGGATAGATGTCAACATTTGACTGAATACGTATATAAGTGATGATTGAGAGTAGACCGCTGTGGGAGGTATGTAAACCCTTAACATGAAAACCTCGGTAAATTCAAAAAATTGCTTCAAGTTTAGAGTTTTATACTTGTGAGTTCGAAGCATTCCCAATGAATGTGGTGGCGCCATCTGGTAAAAACGAACTCTTACTCACTTATCTGGGTCTCAACCAACAAGCATTTCCAGTTAGCTCAGTCCTTCTCCAATTTGGTTGAGGATCCCTTCTACTTCTGCACGCCACTTTAAGCGAGGTCTTCCTCTACTGCGTTTTGTCTCTGGGTTAGATTTGAAGATTTTCCGGGCCAGAGTATTGGTGTCCATTCGCTCTACATGTCCTAGCCATTTGAAAATATTAATGCGTTCAGTTTTTTGACTAGGTCGGCGTCGCTGTTCAGCTCATATAATTCGTCGTTGAATATTGGCCGGAAGGTGACCAAAGGTATCTTCATCCGACTTCGAAAGAATGATGGCATTACTGCTTAGCCCAAAGACGGTCCGGTCCGTCCGATTCGTCGATATTGATCGTTTCTTCTCGTTAACCGCTCAACCCATTTTGGCCGCTTCTGCCTCAGAAGTCGCGAATGCATCGATCGATCTATCGTAAGTTGCACAGACTTTTGAAGGATTGTGCCTCTGATGTTAGCTTGAGAGTTTCGCACAAAAGATGCCAATCAGGTTACTGACAAGGGATTTCACTCGTTCACACAATACGTCCTCTAAGATCTTGTACGCTATGTTCTATGTTCTAATGACGAACTCACTTCACCAAAAAGAGACATCAAAACGAAAAATCGTAGCTTCATTTCTCCCCCCAAAGACTGGACTAGTTGGTGAATGGAAAAGGAGATAGAAGGAGGAACTGTACGTGCTTCCACACACCAGCTTTGCATATCAAGACTGAAAAGGAAAAACTCTGAAAATACTTCTATGAAGACCTCAGCGACTTGGCCAAGCTCGATATTTATAAAATAAAGAGCTTTGTCGTGGGTCTAAATGTGTGGAGCAGGAAGGGGTTCACACCAATACGACTACCCAAAGGGAATTCATCATGCAAAGTTCGTAGTGCTAGTAATCCACCTTCTTTTTGGTCTATCCTGCCTTAACGCGGACAGCCTCTTAACCAAACTTAACCTAGGTATATGCTGGTTAGTGACATCAAATCAAGTCAGGCCAAACGCAGTGACTAAGATGACGGGGAAACTTGAAGTAGATGCACGCCAACGCTCCAATGTTGAAAGTTTGCAAATACATGCCTGTGGTACGGCGAAGTAGAGGAATATCTCCCATCAAATTGTTATGGAAAACTGAAGGCAGTCAGCTACCGATCGATTTAGCTAGAGAGGCTTGTTGTCTGAGGCCTAAGTCTACCACTGTCTGTTTCACCATCACAAGTATCTACATTAGTAAACTCGATTTGAACAAAGCTGGCTACGGCTCAAGCCTAGCAATGGAAAATATATCTGCTGATCAGGATGCAGATTTCCACTCACCTTGAGGTTCACCCAAGCTCGGAAGCTTTAATCACAAAAGAGGCAGTGAAGTAGAACTTGGGAGTGAGGCTGGACATAAATCAGAAATCGTTGCAGCGAATCAAGGCCGCATCAAAAAGGTTACTCGTTACAAACAGGCGAAGACGTTTTCTAACGATCAACCTCTACAACTGTAAGATTTGGGTTTATCCAATCAGGCTGATGCACCAAACATTGTCGGAGGCAGTCGTGTTCATAGTTGGCAAAGAGGACAGGAGGAGTAGGAATAAAGAGGAGAAGAAGACAAGAGGGAGGTTATAGCCAATCCCCCGAAAAAGTCTCAAGTGGTCCAAGAGCTAAAGCTAAATCTTTGAGATGCTGTCTTATAGGCTGTACGCATCTGATCATCTGTAGATCATAGTAGGAGGAAGGCTTACCCGAAGATTGGAAGCTAGACTGCAGAATTAACCGTAAAAGAATTTATCTAGTACTACGTCTTAAACTTTATCTCAAGCGCTCGAGCAAGATCACGTTGTTAAAGGCCATCACAAAAAGTTCGATATTGTCCTGCAAACTTGATGGAATTGTTGGACAAGCTTATTGATTAAGGCTCATGATTCACTCGGTCTTCGAAAAACAATGAAAGCAACACCATCCACAGATCACGACACTTGGTTTACAGCCTTACTGTCAACGAACTTACATCAAGGATACGTGTCCCGGTATTTCCTATCGATAGCAACCACAACCGGGATCTATTTTAAGAAAAAAACCTTTCCAACAATACCCACACGTGCACTTGTTGGAACAACAATTCCTACAAAACGGAACCAAGCGTTTAAAATAATAATTACTACTCCTTGCGTGTTATTATGCAGCGCGTGCACCCGTTTGTCGTTTCACTCACAACATGCATCTTCCATGTCCAGGTGGACAGCGTGCAAGGCTGTCATTCCTAGAAAACACATTCGCTTTTCCTGCAAAAATACCACAATGACCACGATTGGCAATTAGAATTAGCATTCCAGCTAATTTGTTTCCTCTGCGAATGAGTGTACCCTACACCTAGCTTGGAAGGTCTATCGGTGTGGTCGAACATGTGTCGTCTGCCCGGAACAAAATTAAACGTGTGTCACATACCCTTTGGTCAGAGATAAGCCCTTCATTTCATATTCACGAGGCTCTGGTGCTTTTCAATTTCTCTTTCGAGCGATGCACGATTGTGGATAAGGTTCACGTCCCGCAAAAGAATGCGTTTAAGGGAAATCACTTGGTCTCTGGCACCCTGCTCTAGTTAAAACCAATCATGTCTTGCTCCGAAATGACCAATTGACTAAATCCAAATTAGAAAGTGGGTCAACCTATTCCACTCACGTGTCTGCAATGAGATATACTTCGATGAAAGATTCAATAGAACTTCCAGAAAAGTCCCACGTACGTCATCGGTTCATGCATTTTTTGAAGGTCCGCCAAAGGGTCTACCAAACACTCTCTGATTAGGACTTAGAAGCTTACGCACGCGCGACATATCACCGCGTTCCACAGTGTCGTGGTGTCAAATCTAACACGAATCCCTCGTAAAACCCGTAAATTTGTGGGCTCATCGGGTATATCTCTTTGGTTCTCCATGACATAATTTATTCTCGAGCACCCGTCCAGAATACCTAAGCACTTTTCACACTTTAACTGGAGCGAAGAGAACGTAAAAGAGGCAAAGGTAGGAAATAAAAATGCATTTTGGCTGGTGACCAACACCCGGCAACAATGGAGTGGACAGCGCCGTGGAATTAGAAAGCAATGTGGAGCAGTGCCCGATTGAACAGATAGATAAGGGAATTAAGCTATTTTTAGGAACAAGAACTTCATTGAGATTGAGGAGGTTTGCAGTTAGAATAGGAGATCATGAGACTTTTTGCAAATTAGGTAAATTTAGAGTTCCGATGGTATCCTGATCTGTTCGAACTTTTGTAGATGTCCGTGGATTTCTGGATGTCACAGAGCTTCTGTTAGTGCCCATCGCCTAACAATTTTATCAAAAAGGGTACAGACAACAATTCCAATCCAAGTTCCGTAGCTCTATGATGTTTGAAGCTGCATGGCTGTCTAAGAAGATGACGAAGCTCTGTGCTGAGTGTTTTGACAAGTGTCCTTACATGACAAAGACAACATTGCTTGAACTGAATAGAACTGGGTACGTCGATCACGTAATCATAAGCCACATGCTCTTGTTGACTTTTTGGACATTGGGGGAAGTTTGACAATGCTATCTCTAACTGAGCTACTGACGTCTATTCCCTTCAGCTAAAATGAAGCTCTCGACATCATAGGTATGTCAACGTTGCCCTTATATATCTCTGCTGCTCATCTTTGGAACTGAATGGACTAAAGGGTTACAAGTTGCCTCGAAAGACTGAGCTCCTACGAGAAGTTCCCACAATCAAAAGGCATTGTTTCCTCTAAGAAGAAAACGAAGAGTTAGGTCGAGATTTCCATGAGGATGATCTGGCCCTAGGAACCCATTTTTCTGCGAGGGGATAACAATTGAAAAACTAGCCTCTTACCTACCTAACAGAAGCCAGCAACGCAGGATCTTTTGTAGCAAGGTTTCATGCAACTTGAAAATGTTGTAATCTTAAGCAAGATCGAGGTCGGTAGGATCGTCAGTATTTAGCTTGTAGCAGACGAACCTGCTTCCGAATCCCTGCTACCACCAAAGTCTGGTAAGGAAGTCCGTTGAAAGCTAAGCATTGAGGCGTTAATGAGTGGTTAGTTCAGCTCTTCTTTTATGACTTTGAATCCAGAATACAGCGATCAAAACTTTATCAGTTTCGAGGATATGGGTTGGGATTGATAATACGTTGGTTTTGGCTCTGTACTTGCTATAGGACCTACTCCAGAGTCTTTCATTACCTCTTTCCATGTTTCCGATCAGACTTGCAGTCCATCTTGCCCTGGTTTCTCTGCTCCAGCGTTCTTGCCAGCGTTGTATGGTGATTTCTTTGGATCGTCCTATTGCTGTTTCTTTCCCAACTTGTCTTTGCAGTCCTTTCGAACGTAGACTTGATCTGCTACCAATGTATGAGGTCTGGGTCTAGTCTCACTCTTCAGCACTTTGCTGTATCTTGGCCTGTGGAGATAGGGGAAATTTGCTTCTTAGTCAGCAGAACTATCTCTGCCTTCTCAGTTGCTAGGCTAAGCCCATGGTCTTACATCCAGAATTGGATGCATCTGATGGCTTAATCAAGCCATCTTTGGAATCTTCGGTGTCTCATACGGTGACCACTGCTGCCATGTCATCTGCCTAACCGATCAGATGGGCCTCTTCATTCTTAGGATTTCATAGTAGGAACTATTTTCCACTATTTGGGTGCTGGAATTGAGCCCAGTTTTGCCTCTTTGGTATCATAGATCTCATAGCTCTCTGTTTCTACTTCGAAAGTGTTCCCTTAGGCGTTCAGCATATCCCTCCCTCTGACGGAGTTAAAAGCGTTTCTTACGTCTAGAGTTGCCAGCATCATAATTTTTCTTGAATGGCATCCACTGCACTGGACCTCGTGGAAGGTCCTAACCTAACCACCTGCTCCACTGCTACTATTGTTGAGTGTCCTTTTCTGAACCCGTGTTGCTTAGCGAACAAGTCGCCTGCTCTTAGAACTGCTGCTGAGATTTGTGGCTTGAGTTTTGCTCATAAGCAATCCTTGTGTAAAACCCCTTCCTGTAGACAGGACATGTTGAGCCGGATTCGAGGGGAGGGTTTGGCGATCACTTTCAAGACTTCTGCTGGTATCCCATCTGATCTGGGAGCCTTTTTGTTTTTCATGGAGTTTGCAACCAGTTTTAGCTCTTCTTGTTCTTGTTCCTCGGGGTAGCATCTGCTCTCTGACTGGATGCTTCTGGAAGAGTATGTCCACGATGTTCTTCACAGAATAGAACGTTGCTCTTTGATCGCCTGAATCTCGGAGCTCACTTTCGTGCAGCTTTTCGTTGGGTTATATGGAATGAAGCAGTTTAGAGTCCAGAAAGACTGTTTTTCGGCAATGGTTGCTTTAACAATTCTTCAAGACGTGACATGCACGTTCTTTGAAAATTGGATATATCCTTGCTCTTAAGTATGTTGGTATCCTATCTTGTCTTACGTACCTAGCTCGTGTAAGCTGCAATGGCAATATAGAAGAAGTTCTTGTGTAAAAATTCATCGACCAAGTCAAATGTCGTGTGCAAAGTCAGTAACTAGTTTCTCTCAAGATGCTGATTAGAGACTCTTTAAACTCGTCTTTTTCATCCGTCCAAAGCCAGCTGCAATCAATTCCAAATCAACGCATAGCGCCCACCATCATCGTACTAATAAAACGTTTAATGGTCAACATAAAGTTAGCGCCAGTTCCCTTTTTTTCTCAGCCTTTTATGAAGCTCTCTTCCCACAGTCTTTCATTCCCTCGATATGCGGCTTATGCATGCCTCATGCAAATGACCAAAACGGTGATAAATTGCATTCTAAGTATCTAAATCTTCGCTCATTCATATTCGTCGGATTGGATATTTGCCGTGTAAGTGAAATTGAATTGTGTTTTGTATATTTTGGCCTGCGGTTCGGGTCGTGCCTGAATGAATTTTTATTGCGAAATTTCTAACTAAAAGGAGTGGAGCTCTGTCCGGAGACGTCAAGGGAGCCTCTGTACACACATTTTCGCGACATGGAGGAACAACGTAATTTTTAAGCTGTCAGTCGCTGTGCGGTGGTGCGGAGTCACCAAACCAACCATCTCCTCACTTCATTGCACTTATGATAGTCGATCATGCGGCTTGACTTGTTCGTTTTTATTTTAAGAAATATTTATGGAAAGTACGTGTAAGTAGACTTAGCACATGACTAGAATTCAATTTTGAAGTTTCATATTCGAAACGCCTAGTCTGCGGATGTGATGTATGAATGCGCCGGCTTATAGAGAATTTAACCAGCAGACTTTAATGAATTTTTGCGCAAAAAAAAAAGAAAAAGAATACTGGTGGCGCGGACAAATGTATTTTTAAAAGGTTTCAGTCGAATGAAGGTTTGTCCTCTCAGGACAATCAGACTTACAGAATATCGGTGCTGAGCTGATGAACTTTACGATTACAGTTCGGTTGCATTCCTAACTGACTACATTATCCCTCAGATGAACTTCAGACAAGATTTTGCTGTATCTTTTCTAACCAGAGCTCAAGGAAAGACTGGTAAAGTGGAGAAAGATTCTGTACTGAAGGTCCAAAAAGGGGCTGTAAAGCCAGTGCATGTGTTTTCTTGGAAATGCGCCGGTTTACTTGGATCTTCATGGGTCTATTGTGTTCCCCGATGTACTTATGTGGAAGTGAAGGAAAATAATTGAATCCAATATGAATTTTAGAATAGCCTTGGGTGGCCATGCGCCTAGGGGTTGTTTTCCTGGTTTTGCTGAGGCTTGGACAGCCGCAAAGGAAATGCATCGTGTCCTCTTTCGCGTCAATGTCGCCACAGCTACTGCAGAAGTCAATCGTACTTTCTTTCTTGTTCTGTCGAGTTGTTGGAACACCACGCTGGAGCACCCAGACACCAAAACCGGAGCATTGTACTACCAGCAAGTAACAACGCTTTTACTGTGCTTTCATAATCTTTCTTAGAAAGTTGAGTAAGAGCTTCAGTGATAAAGAGCTTAGCTTACCAACACACATCACATCAGCCCCAAAAGTTTGTCACCTGATACAAGCAGAGGCAGGACAATCACATAGGAAATGTTCCACTGTGTCGTCGTCCTCTCTACAAGCGTCACAGATAGTGGTGTCACTTGAGCCCAACACGTTGATATGTTTGTTAGTGTCCCATAACACCGCAAATAAGTTGTCTGCAGTCTTTTCTGCTGAGGGACATCAAGAATGCCGCGGACTTCTTACAGACGTCGGGAAGTATCCAATTGATCTGCTTGCATCCTGGCCGTTCTTTGCCATTGATAGAAGCCCTAACCGAACATACGGGCAAACCCGTTATGAGTTCAGAGCCGATGAAGTTCTCTTCTAAACCTTGCATAGCAAGCTCATCGGAGAACTTATTTCCAGTGGTCAATCGTACTAATATGCAACTATTACTTTTAGATGGACCGCCAATAGGGTGTGATCTGTGAGGACGCTGATCATATGTAAGTGCTACGTACAATCTGTAGGTATTCCAGTTGTTCTCCTTTTACTGTGTTATGTCCACATTTCCTTTGGTGTGTGACATGACGAAAGTGTGCTCTATCTCTCTTTGGGAAGTTTGCAGAAGTCTACCTCTGTTTTATTACCTCTATAGGGATCAGAACGTAGTAATTGATTACTGTGTTGTTTAGTTTTGACCCTATTCTTGGCAGTTTATCGGCCTTTTCATTGCCATAGATGCCTCGATGTCCCTTTGTCGATCGCTTGTAGTGTTGTAATACCTAAGTGTATTTTCAGTTCTGAAACTACCAAGAAGATTTTACAGATTTTACTTAAAGTTCTCAGGCCCCATGAGAACGCTGAAAGTCGTAGTAATTCTCTCTTGGAAGAACTTTTGGACAATTTTATTTCTTCAAGTTCGACAACGGTTTAAGATGATCACTTCGGGATTATTCCTTTAGCAAATCGATCAAATCACAGACACTCCGACGTTGACTCTTGTTTTGTTATGACACCCACCTTCTCTATATTTCCCAAGCCAACATAAAAATCCAGTGCCTACTTTTTCCCTCGCCTTCTTACCCTTTATCCAGCACTGAACGTTTTTCATAAGTTGAGTTGAGAACCCTGTTTTATTTATTTCAAAACCGTCGCAACAATTAGGCATCTTAAGACCAGCCAGCCTATATCATTGCCTTGCATACTTACGTCAATGTCGACATTGAGAATCTTATACCAAAAGAAGTCCACTATGAAACCGTATTACTTACTTGATTACGTCCTTTTTGCCCTTTTGGGTTTTAAGGTCTCCTCGAGGCAACACCGCGTTCGGTTTCTGGAAATATGCCATAGCTCTGCCCAACTTCACCCTAGCTGCTGTGACTCCTCTTCGATTCCGTGTCCGATCCACTGCAACCTTCTTCTTTGAATTTGGACGTCTGTGGGACCCATTCCCAGACGGAGCTGCGCATTGGAAATTTGCAAGATGCTTCATTTACATCAATTCATAAACATTTCCAGTTTTCTTGTGATAGTGGCAGACATTTGCCACATTTCCCCTTGTAGTAGCACGGGTTCAACATTAGATTAGAACAGCCTTGGCTTTGCCTGTAAACTACCAAATTCAGCCTTATTTACGCTATTGGCTATGCCTTGCTTGGTCCCGCTCCCAAGGTATTGGAAACAATCTACCCTCTCTGTCGCTTGTCCTGTATTGCTGCTAGTTTGTGAGGATGAAGAAGTTCCAAGGCTATGACGGTGTTGATCTTCAGCTCGAATACGACTTTTGCTTCCCTCTCCACACGAGCTGTTCATTTGGTAAAGGTCTATAATTTTATGCGATTGTAGACTTATATCGTCACCATAGTCGAGATGTTTGAGTTAAGATGTAAGAGTCCATCGAATTGCTCCAGTTTTCATTGATAGAGCAACATAAAGCACATCACCTATAACCGATGAAAGAATGCATCCTTGTCGCAAGTAACTTTCACTTTCAAATTCTTCTGACAGCCTTCCTCTATACGGAAGGTAATATTTTGATTTGTCATACGTTGCTTTAAAAGATGAAGCAGTCATCCTTCGATAGGACAAGACATGTGCAAAGGAAACGAAGTAAAGTTTCCTCCATCTCTTCATCCCTGTAGCTTCTGCAAAAAAATTTTGAAAAAGAGCCCTAAGCATAGGCGTGTAGGCTTATTGGACAGTGCACTTTCTGATTGCGTTTAGTTTGAGTATACGTATAAATCTACAGGTCCCATCATTCCAGTGGGAGCTCATAAGTCTTGCAGCTCATTAAAATATGTCTGACCTGGCACCAGGTATAGTTGTGATAAGTGCTCTGCCATGTTTTTGAAAGACAAGCTGCAATCTAGAGTTACTATTGAAATGAGGGACTATCATTCCAGGACAAGCCTATCCAGCTTGTCTTGTCTCTGCTTCCAGTGTAGTCTTCCTTTCTTAAAAATGGGAGTTACCAAGTTCTTGTACTGCTCACATATAATAATCACAACTACTTTAAAGTCCATAAGGTTTGTATGCTACCTTACAGCTTTATCAGGCTTCCTTATATGCTAGACATAAAGTTATTCCTATTGCGATAGCGGAAGTCCCAGCCATCGACGGGAACAGAAAGGCGAATGAGTTAGCATAGCACTTGCCTTTTAAGGACAATCTGACGAGAGATTGAGCGCACTCTCATCATGTAGCATCTCCAGAAAGCTCTGAACAAGGATTAACAAAAGACTCTTGCACTAAACAGGTTAAACTTAACGCTCTTCATAGGGGTTATCAAAGGCCACAACCTACTTAGAAAAATGCGTTTAAGTACAGACGATGTATGTATCGATTCAGGACATTCTAGAGTGAAACAGAAGACAAAGGGGACTACAATGGATTCATAGAGATCATAAACGAGACAGGCACCTCTTGAACCTACCTACGTTCGTAACAACACAAAAGTGGGATACTTTGTCATAACAAACATTCAAAACCAATGTACACCGGAACCTCCTGCGCACCATATCCAAATTCAACCACGTGCACCAAGAAAGAACTTCGCTGTCTTCTTGACCTGAATTCCTCCTTTGTTTGGGTTTGTCTTTCAGTTCAATTCCAAACAAACCAAGCTAAAGCAAGGAAGCAACCCACCAACTAGATGGCGTAGCCCAATTTCAATCGAGATTCGCATAAAAATACCATCTACACGCGTCTAAAGGTGAATACACTCCGGTTTCGAATTTTTTTTTATGCTAATAACTCGTGGTTCTATGTGTCTCTGTCCAATCGACTCATCTTTCTAGGTGCAAATTTTCAGGTATTAGATACAATCGTACTTCGAGTACTTGTTCGGGGGCCAATCGCCAAAATGGCTAACAAACTCTTGTTTAACAAATTTGGGTGGCACTTGGATAATTTATAAATTCACCCATCGTTCGTGGCATTTCATTACAAACCGTCCACGGATTTTTTTTATTTTTATTTTTATTTTTATGATTATGCTTTAGTTTTAAGTGGAAATTATTTATTGTTCGAACGTGTTATAGTCTGGGTTTTTTGGGAAATTCCCCCTTTTGCCGTTATAATCTATATATATCTAATTCAATGTATCTATGTTTGTATCTATGCTATGGACTCTGAAACCACGGAACCGATTGAGCTCAAACTTTCAGGCAATCTTCGGTATTTGCTCGAGAGTGTGTGAAGTTTGGTAAAAATCGGTTCACAGTGAGTCTGGTGGATGGGAACAAAATGGTATGGAACGGGTTGAAAGAAACGAACGGAACAAAATAGAATAGACAAAATGGAATGGAGGGGAACAAAATTGAATGGAATGGAATAAAATGTAACGGTTCACGTTGGTTGAACTGGGGGGTTAGATTTTGAGGGAAGGTCGGGTGGATGGGAATTAAAAGGCCGCAACAACGCGAAGATCATTTAGCATCAAACTGTGCGTGTAATCAAGAAACAAGAGCGGCGGAAAGGCCTGATCAACACGAATCACGCATTGGCCAAGTTCGAGTCAGAGCTTCTACTTCCAAAGAAGCTGAAGAACCCGGCTAGTGTTGATCGCGCCTGGAACAACTACGACGCAATGAAAACGCATCCAGAGAGACTAAAACGCCCGGCCAGCGTTATTCACGTCTTGATGACATGCGCACGAGACAAGCACATTTAAAAGAAAGAATATATTTTTATTTGGAAGCATTTCATGGCGATAAGGACAAAGATTACAGCAGTCATCAAGTTATTGCTATAGGGCCAATGCACAAAGTTTGCTTGCATTGTCGTACATTGAAGTTTGTCAAGGAGCCATCCGGAATGTGTGTTTCGAATGGAAAAGTCCAATTGCCACCGCTGGAACCGCCACTAGAACCACTTCGTATCTACGTTTCTAGCATCACTTCAGAATGATTTGCACAAAATATTCGGAAGTACAACTCAATCTTTTCAAATAACTTCATTTGGAGCAACGAAAAGTGATAGCCACAATGCAGATGGAAAAGTCTAAAAGTCAACATTGGTTCCCTGCTTCCCCTATCCGTTGAAGACGCTCAATTTTTGCAAATTTATTTCACTGACAACGAAGAAACGGAGGCTGATCGACGTTGTGTTGTTAGTAGTAGAACAAGGCGTGAACTCATGGCGAATCTACAAGCAATGTTTCAAAAACGAATCGGTTCGTCTTTTCAAAGCAGTCGTAGTCAGAATGCTATGGAACGATAACAATGTTTAAATTAGAGCTGACAAAACACCGCCTGGTGAACACGGAAGATGCTTCAATGCCTCAAAGATCGATGAAGCGACAATCGTTATGGTCGGCACGGAATTCCATCAGCGTGATATTTTTATTCAGAGGCGAAACATATCTCTGAAACGCACCAGTCGTTGATGCCTTGCAATGTCCAATTCTGTCCTGCAAGGGGATGATGGCTACTATTTTTACGTGATGAAAACCAACCCAAACACAAGCGTACCGCAAGGGAAAAAGACGCAGCAACGCACTCCGGGTACCCGCTAAATTTATAAATAAAACAGTGTACAGTCTTTTTTTTAAATAAATATAAATATAATAAATTACTTAATTTGAAATTAACATAAATAAATAAATTTTACAATTTATATAACTAAAATGGACAAATTTTATATTTTTATTGCAATTTGTTGTCCCAAAATAAATGAGAGGGACAGGCGGTAGGGTTCCTTTTTTTTTTCTACAGCAACTGTGATCGATATGCCATGTAGTGTGGATCATATGTTGGCACTTGATAGGAGGAGGCGATATTTTCAGATGTGTCTTCCGGTTGTATGGAACGTTTCCAGTAGCCACCAGTTCCCCCGTGATCACTCCAATCTTCACCGTGATCCTCATAATGATGCTGATGGTGTGCATGTTCAACATAGACAACCTGCCGTTAAAGAAATTTATTCTTTGAAGTGAACATTTTTATTTACACCAAAGATACCAGGGATACAATACAATACATTACAATACAATAACTGTGGATAGTTGTTAAAGAAAAAAATAAAAAATACAAGGACGAGGAGTTGATATTATGTAAGAATTTGTGGGATTGTAAGCTTTAAAAAAAAATTGGAATTCATTTCATGCACATCATTCATACGAGCAAGGGAGGGGTATAGTACAAGGATAAAAGTGAATGAGTGGTTCTATCCCTGAGATAATGACGAAATAGCTTAAAAAACTCATGTAATGGCAACAAGATACCATCTTGAGGGGAAAGAATGTGGATGAATATACAAACTATGATGAACTTTTTCTTAGGTAAGGTTAGAGTGGCAGGCTGCGAGTGGAGAGGATTGATGAATGATGAAGAATTGAAACCAATGGAAGTCGAGGATAAAAGGACAAACTTCCATGTTGACAAAATCTGTAAACCCTCTAACGACACAAATTTATGAATCTCCGCACGAGGAAAGATGGACTAACTGCATCTGCTTACAGAATAGAGACACATTCCTATGCCTAAGGCTTGCCATAAAAATAAACCAGGTTCGAGGAAGTCTACTCTGGACGTTGCTACTGGATGGCGACTCTGTGCCCATTTCTAGTGAGACATGACATAAGCCTGCGATTCAACGATTGCTTAAAGAGACCTCAAATCCAACACTGAGATGCAGAGCAGTGGAAAAAAAAACCTTGTCTGAGGAACCCACTAATCTTAATCGTTCTGAACCAATTAAGGATGCGAAACAGCAGACGTATACCTAAATTTAGCGACCAGATCCACTCTAGTTAATTAGGTTTGGTAAGGTTGGAGTGGCAGGCTGCGAGTGGCAACCTCACCTAGATCAGATAGGGTCCTTTGTTACCACATGGATCTGTACTTCAACCAGCAGTATTACCCGCAGAATCAGCCGGAGCTTGCTATGATGCGCTGGAGGGTGTCTATGTTTTTTTTTTTTCTCTGTCGGGGTGTTGGAACACCACGCTGGAGAACTCACACGCAAAAACAGGTCCATTGTACTGCCAGCAGGTACAACCCTTCTACTGTGTTTTCTTCGTCTATCTAAGAAAGTCGAGTAAGAGCTTCAGTAATAAGGAGCTTAAGTTACCAGCATTCATCACATCAGCCCCAAACATCTGCCACATGATACGAGCAAAGGCAGGACAACCACATAGGAAATGTGTCCACACTATGGACTCCACAGTGTCCACGCCCTCTCCACAAGCGTCACAGACAGTGGTGTCACTTAAACCTAACACGTTGAGATGTTTGGCAAAGGAGAAATGTCCCGTAATAACGCCAATAAGTTGTCTGCAGTCTTTTCTACTGAGAGACAGCAAGAATGCCGCGGATTTCTTACAGACGTCGGGAAGGATCTGTTTTGTCTGCCTGCATCCTGGAGAGTCATGCCATCTACAGTTGTGTTTGCTAGAAACCCAACCATCGATAGAAGCCCTAACCGAAGATACGGGCAAACCTAACGTGGGTTCAGGGCCGGAGAAGTTTTCCTGGCAAGCTCATCGGAGACCTCATTTCCGGTAATCCCGCTGTGTCTAGGGACCCAGACAAGTCTTAGAAAATTCAGTCTTCTAACCGAATTCAAACTAGATCTGCATTCCCGAACTATTTTGGATCTAGTAAGAGGATTGAGCAAGGCCTCAAGCGAAGCCTGACTGTCGCTACAGACGCAGATACTCCGTCCCCTCCACTGGTTTTTCACAACATAGTTCGCAGCAAAGTATTGCAAAAATCTCCGCTTGGAAGACAGATGCATAAATACCTAGGGGAAAGTGCTGTCTAATGTGGTCGCTTTCAACAAAGACTACAGCACCTGAGCCTTCACAGGTCTTGGAGTCATCTGTGAAAATTCGATAACATTCCTTACCCGGCTCAGAAAGTGGTGAAAACCACTCCTGTGCACATGAAAAGTCGACCATAAATCTACACAGTAGTCTTGCCTATGTCTATGTTGATGTCAGCCAGTTCCTTTGGGTTGTGAAAAAAACTGGCTCCTGAGTATGCTCTTCTACGAGCTGAGAGGGCCGGACAAGTTCAAAGGAGGTGGAGATTTGTCTCCTCCTCCTCCTCCTCCTCCGGATTAGATCAAGACATAAACATCTAATATTCATTTTCGACAAAGCGTCGATATGAATCGGGTGTGAGACAAACGACATACGACATCGGCGGGGCTTTGACATAGTCGAGCTTCATACTGTCTGTTGAGGAAAGATGGAACACAATGGATCCATTGATATCCCAGTAAGGATGTGTATAAATGCAACCACCCCTACAACCTACTGTCTGTACCTTTACAGCCTTGTCCGGCTAATTCGTCGGCCGCACAGTTTCTTGGAATTTCGCCGTGACATGGAATCCAACAGAGTGTAACATTATGCTGGTTGGTGATCTCATTTAGAGACACAGTCCTTCATTGTCCCTGTTGTGTTGGTTACAAGAGATCTGATCGGAGCTTGGTTAAGCATAATATCTGTGCGTGATACTGCATGAATCTTAAGCCAAGTGACGGCCTGACTGATAGCCCTAATGTGACTTGAAAGACACTACAGTGAATAGGGAGACTTAAGGAGTGCTGATTGTTAAGGCCCTCTGAAAAGTTACCGGCACCCTATCCTTCGACTGTTTTAGACTTTGCGCTGACTCCTGGCGCTTTTGTCTGGCATTGTATGCTTGTAGCCCATGTTGAAGGAAAACTGCGGTTTTGGCATGTCCCACGTATTTAAATTCGTCTCAGTCTTAGAGTAAGTGACTTGCTAAATACCAAAAGTGTCTATTGGCAGCAAGAGTAGCAAGGTTTGAAGCGCAGCTGTTGGAGAAGTTCTCAACGAACCTGTATTGCTGAGGTAAGCCACACGTTGGGCTTTTGAGAAAAACAAATTCTCAAATCACTATGCCATAAGTAAGGATCGGTCTTACGACATAAGACCTAATGTAAGTTGTAGTTGTTTAATAAAAGAATGGAGAAGATCTAAACTCGATAAACATGCCCTAAGTTGCTACATGAAACGACTTGAAGAGTCCTCTGATCTAATCTGAATGAATTGCTACAAGAAGTCCTGGATTAGTGTAAGAGGACCTGATGTGGAAAAACTTTCTATTTGATGACCAGGGCCATACTGAAAATGATATTAATGTTTCAAGCCTCTGATTAGCAAAGACTTTTCATCGGAATTCCCAGGCATTCTACAGCAGTCATCTGAAAAGGGGATAGCTTCTCTTAAAGATCATGCAACGGTCCCTTAAATACATGCGAGTTCTGAAAATGTAAATCCTTTTCAAAGACAGAATAGGAAGCAACGACCATATAATTGAACGAAACTTTCATGAAACATGCACAAGTAAACATACTACAAAATTATACCTATGTTTGCATATTATATAGTGTTAGCAATGTAAGCTCTCGATATTTTGTTATAGCGCTCTTGTATCATTTTTTATGATATTTTCGATTTTTTTTTATTAATGCCAGTGATAATAATGCTGAAAAGTGCGTAAGACATTTAAAAGAACATGTTTTAGGGTTAAGTAAACAGGTTACATGTTGTATCTTATAATCACAAATACAGACCTTTTGTGGTGCACCTCCTCGCTTTAGGTCAATCCAGAACCGGACAATGTTAATTAGAAGGCCCACCAGAGCTATGGCAAAGAATTTCACTTGTAAATGAGCGCCTAGAATTTTGAGCAAAAGTTCAATTTTTGCTTTTAGGAAAGTTCCCAACAGCACCAATTTCATGAGAGCCTTCTTCTTCTTTTTCTTCTTGCCACGGGTGACTGTAAAATGGTTAAGAAAATGAGAAAGGATGTGTATGAGTATAGTTGATGTGGTAGTAGATTGTTTTGATGGTGGTTAGTAACAAGTACATAGAGGCACATCTTAAAGATTAAAATTTCACAAAACATGCCATGCAGAGTCTCACTAATTCATCTGAAATAACTATAGATACCTATTTTGTCACAGCTAGAGACTACCAGAGACAATGAAGAGCTGTGTACTCGTCTTTCACTAACGCCAACACACCTTGATACATGCCACCCCCGAAAAGTTGATGACGTTTGTAAATATCAGAAAGAGGTGACAGAAGATCCATATTTTACAGAGCTGCAGAGCGAAACAAGGCCAGCAGAGGAAGAGTATTGAGCCAGAAGAAGAGAGATGAAGAAAATCCTGGAAGAAGAGGAAATCGAAGAGTCGTGCGACAGGAATACCGTCCGGCAGTTCTATAGAAATGCCAAGAAACTGGAAGCTGGCTTCAAGACCTAGTCACTGATGTAGCACTACCAGAAGTTGCCGAAAAGGCATAATGTTGAGAGTGTGATAGAGACCCTCAGTCAACCCAGTTTAGAAAAGGTCGGCGAAGGTATCAAAAAGCTGAAGTCGGCTGGTTCTGATAGCTTACGGAGATGATGTTTTGGTAGTCATCAACCAAGTACCTATGGATGGATAGAAGTATGCCTAATGACTGCAATATCAGCTCCATAATGTCCCATTTGCAAGATCATATGTCTTGCATCAGCTATTGAGGTGTATTCCTGCTATACTGCGTATAGGATCCTACCTTAGCTCGTACCAGTGCAACAGAGCGACCATAGATCAGGCAAATCCTGGAAAAGTACAACGAATTTCAAGCCGAGACTCATACCTTTTCATCGACCTTAAAGCCGTATATGATAGCATTCATCGTCTTGAGCTTTACAGGGAGATGACTCAATTCGGAATCCCGACAAAAGTGATCCGTTTGAACTCTTGCAAACATTCACCGAATTTCGCAAAGGAGATGCACTATGATGTGATTTCTTCCATCTCGTGCTGGAACAGATTAAAGCGATATCTTCAACAAATCTGTCCAGCTGCTGAGATACGTTGACCACATCGGAATTAACAGTAAAGTCTTAGAGGCTTTTACGGCAATCGAAAGCAGGCGGAAGCAATTGGTCTTGAAGTAAATGACGACAAAACAGAATCATTTTGTCCACCACTTCAAAGTTTTTAAGAAGTTTACCTCGGAGTAAACTTCAACTCTACGAATGAGACCCCAGTGGAGATTCGACGAAGGCTTATTCTAGGAAACCGCTGCTAGTTCCGCATCCAGAAGTCAAAATCCACGCTCTAAAAAAATACTGATCTTGTCAGAAAGCAGACAAAATCTTCTTCTAATATTTGTCCCATATGAGAGGAAAGCGAATGGAAGAGGAAATGCAAACGTGAACCCTATGAGATGTATCAAGATTTGGATGTAGTTCAAAAATCCGAAATACATCGACAGCCAAGAGGGATCTTCGAATCACAACCCCCAAGTTCGACGCAACGAGGAAGACCAAAACGTTTGATCTGTAGAACTCGAAACAATGGAACTCGAATGGAAGGCTAGAGTGCCTCAGGGGAAACTCTCTACTATTCGGGAGCCCGTTAAAAAAGTAAGTGCCTATAACTAAAGTCCAAACCGCTTCGCTGTAACGACCAAAATTCATCGGTCCCTTGAAGATCGTTATAACCGTTTTTGACTGAACCTATGAATCCAAGTTATAGTTGTCGACTGGTAGTCATCGCAGCTTATCTTTGAGTCCAGATTGGAACACGGGAGTTTCAGCAGTGAAATCTGGGTTTCCTGCCAAATTGATGACTAAAATTGATAATTGCTTACAACAGACATGCAACTCTACAATACAGTTGGATAGTTTGGTGCTGAGAAATACTATATCCGTATGTATACATAAAAATATTAATTCTTTACACAGAAAAGAAGAAGGAAGAGAAAATCGAAAATTAATAAAAATAACTGCAAAACAAGAGTATTATTTATAATTTATAAGAATTAATAACTCCGCTGTATATTCCTCTTGCATTAATTTCCTAAAGAAAAAATTAAATTCTAAAACAGTTTGACAAACTGTGTGCAAGTACAGAAAGAACTACATTATCACCGCGTCGGCGATACAGTTTCATGCGTGACACAAACCAAAGGAAAAAACTTTTCATCAAATACATGAACCATAATAGAGAAACGTAGAATTTTGTATTCTATGAGAGTGTACTGCAATGCAAACCGCCCCAAAGAAGAGAATCCGTTCCCTCTTTTCATTTTCAGGCACAGAAACAACGAAGAGGGGTGTTAATCCAGGCCACAGGCATCACCGCAAACACACCTCCAAGATCTCTACCATATTTTATCGGCTGTTTGTGTTTTTTTTTCTTCCGTTTCCTCTTTTTCTTGCGCTTCTCTTTGATCACCACATATCCGTGAGCGTCGTCATCACCATCGCCGTCGTCTTCGAGGTAGTCTCCGACAAGTGAACCCAGTATGCTCAAGGCAGAGGGTTCGTATTCGTGATCATCATCATGATCGTCTGGCTCGTGCAGTAAAAGTGAACTGATAGTTGGTTTGGCACTCAGTAACGCTGGGATGGCGCTGAACGTGGATTGTGGCTTTTTCTTCTTTTTGAATCGTTTCTTTCGTTTCTTTTTCTTTTTGCCACCATGTCCACCGCCATGCCCACCGCCACCGTGGCCTCCACCATGTCCTCCGTCATCATCGTTCCCTTGGAGTAGAAATACCTGCTGTGGCTTTGGTTCTTCATGCCACTGCTGTTGTTGCTGAAAGCCACTTGTGTGTCCACTTATACCTGGATTTTGTAACAGTAAAATTGTAGGTGGTGCAGCATGCTGATCTTGCTGTTGACCCTTGTGCCCTTTTTTTCGACGAGGACCCTTATTATCCTGGTACTCTTCATAGTAACTCTCATAACCCTCATCCTCATGATGACCCTTCTTCTTCTTCTTTTTCCTCTTCTTTCTCTTCTTCTTTTTCTTCTTTTTCTTTTTCTTCTTCTTTTTATTTTTACTCCCTTTCTTAACCTCACCTTCAACATCGACGAACTCATGACTAGCTGGTTCTTCATCCTCTTGAACAGCTCCATAGCTATACTCTCGTCCTAGGAATCTAACGTGTAAGAAACAAAAGTCTTGCAACTGTTGGATACCTATAGGTTTCAGATACTTACCCATCAAACGTCTCTGACAGATAGTCCTTCAAGTAGTTTGTTCCAATTTCAATTTTCTTCAAAATTGTCGATGGTTTCTCTTTTGTTATTGGTTCCGATGAGCTGTAGCCTCTTCGCTCTAACGTCGCATTCAATTGTTGATCAGCTTCAACTGGAAGTGGAAGAGAAAGATCATTTTGGTAGTAAGTATAGCCCTCTTCTAATTTTAAAGCGTTAATCCTCGAGGGTCCTTTTGAGACTTGAGACACATCACTAGCTTTGAGGGCAGCCAAGAACTTAAGGAAGGCGAAACAGTCGAACACTTTTTAATGAAGTAGCCCGCTTTAAGCGGAAAAGGATTCTATTTCACACTGACATCGTCTCCGGAATTGGATCGTCTGTACAAAACGACGTCGGAGAATTCTCGACGCTCCTCCTTTTAAGACCAGATATCTACGACAAGGTGACCAACGCTTATCCCCGGAAAATCTTCGAATTTTCTCTCAAGAAAACATTCCGAATTTAGTTGCCAGCTTGCAGAGATCTAAGCCATGATTGCTTTCGTATGCAGCAAACTCTCTTCCAAAACATTATCTCTATCTACAGTCTAGAGAGAAGCATATCGAGATCCCTGATCCTAAACCCTGAGTAGGATCTCCTACCAGAATTCAAGGATCTCGCAACTCAAAGAATATCGCAATCGCAACAAGATCCAGCAAATTGATACGAAGGCGAAGCAATTCAAGCTCGGTAGCCCCAAGAAGAACAACCTTTATCTAGTAGATGAACAGACCCACCTTGCCAACCTGGAAGAAGTAGGAATATCTATCAGAAAGCTGAAGAACAACGAAGCCACTCGAAAGATGTTTTATTTTCACTACAGATTCTGGAATTTGGATTTGTAAATCGTTCAACGAGGTTCATTCTTAGAGGTTATGAAAATCAGTTTGGGGAAAACCGCAACCGCTGTTGTCTTAATGCGAATCGCAGCTGGATGAACGTTTTGCCAACAGCAGTTAGGCTTTAAAAACTAATATAACGTCCTCACAGGGCACTGCATCCTAAGCATTTGGTATTTTTTGTAACGATTTCTGCAGGAGCTGGAGGAAGGGTTAGAATCTCTTTTACACTTTCTCTGCACGGGGTCCAACTCTAGCAGCCAGTGGCATCACAATGGACTCCTTCTCTGAAGACCACTTCTAAGTAACTAACGAACAAGCTCCCTTCGGCATTCCCGATTCTGCCCCTTATTGCCATAGTGTTAAGATAGGCTCCAATTTTCTTTCCAGGAGTTGACCCTAAAACCATAATTCATTGTCATTCCAGGTTGTCTTCAGCCTTCAAGCATCTCGTTCATAGCAAGCGTATGGAATAGAATAGTAGACGAAGTCCTTTAAACGTGAGTTGACCAAAACCTAGCTTTCATAATCTCTATGAAGTCCTAAAGCAATCGTTTTTCAAAAGAATTTCGAACATAAAAGCCTAAAATATGTCTTGACACTCCCGCACAATGTTAGGGAGCTAGATCAAGAGCATCTAGATCTCGGCAAAAAACCAAAAGTCGTGATCGATGCCAATTGACTCATACCTCTGAAAACCTCATTCGCCAATTGAACCATAGCTGACCCTGTTGTGGTGGTGGTTTTATCAAAAGTTGTTCCTAAAAGCCTACCAAAAGCACAAAAGGAAAAAAATCTTCGTGGTAACCATCAAACAAGGAATATCCGAGGGTTCTAAGGTCGGTGGGACTGATACGTGGTGATAAGAAAGACACCAAGAAGGATTAATCCGAAAGGATGACAGAACAGGATAGGGTGAAACTTGTCAAAGTGTCTAGCTTAGGTTAGGTTAGGTAGGAGGGTTGACGGGGAAGGACTTCATTCTCCATCACACTTAGGTTAATATAGAACCATTGTGATGCCCTAGGGGTTGCAGCCCCCTTGCTAAGAACCATAAGCCTAAGCTAGATCAAGCTAGTCCGCAGCGCTGATGAATCTGTGTATGTTGAGCACCGACTTACTGGACAGCTCTTCTAGATCCTTGAAAAGGTACCTTCCTATGATTTTAAATCCGGCAGAGTGCCGGACAGTAGCAGAAAAACTGTTGAGTGTCCTCATCTACTTCCTCGTCACCGCGCCCCCTGCATAGGTCATCCTTTGTGCTGTCTGCCAAACACCAAGAACAGCGACTTACAAGCTTTGACTTTATTTCTATGGCAGAAATCGCTCTTATTGCCGCTTGGCTGTCGATGAAAAAGGTAATATCATGTCCATTTTGGATCCATCTTTATAGACGGAGGTTGTTGTGTCGTTATTCAATATCGGATTAGCCTGCCATTCATCTCTGCTGGGAAAGCAGGTTGAGAAAGATCTATCGAAGTCTAAGTTAGGCAACATGTAGTCTGTGCATACAGTGCTGCCCATAAATTTGCGTAGGATCTGTGCATGCCCTGTCTGACTGGGTTCCCAGTTTCTAGTTTGGCTTATGGGAAGTCTAAGACCTTCTTTGGGTACAAGGCTTATTTTGGCTTAAGAAAACCCTGATATCTGGAACAGATATTCGCATCTTTTCGGACAGTCAAGCAGCAATCAGGTTCTCCAAATTCGTTAGCAGCTCTAGATTGCCGAGCAGTTCAATTTTCACCTTTGTTTGGTACCGGAGCATAGAAAAATTCCAGGGAACTGTAAGGCAGACTAAGGGTTTATACCCATGCTTCGTTAACTTAAATTCAAGCTGAATGCTATCGAAGGAACATATTCTGGTGAAGAAGTGGTATAACTTGGATCTGAAAGGCACTAAAAAGCGCATATCAGAACCGTAATAGGTGTCGTACATTCAAATGATTTTTGTAGAAGTTGTATGGACGAAGAAGAGGAAGAAACCATTCCCCGCCTTCTTTGTACCTGCCCAGCTCTCTCCCGCAAAATAAGGCTTCACTTAGGAGAATTCTACTTTAATGACCTAAACGATCTGATAAGCACCAGATGTCAGAAACCTCCTTCGCTTTATCACAAGCTCCAATTGATTCAACGAGTAGGTAAGGAGATCTCTCCAGATCCATGTTGTATCACAATGGACCTATCACGGGTCTATGTGTGCTGGCTTTACCTGACAGCCACTTCAAGCTAACTTAATCTAAACTTGCCTTGGGTACATTTGTATGCGACTTTCATCAAAAAGAAGAGTTCTTTCTGCATTTCAACTCACGAACGTAGGTCAGGTACTCCGAAAGCCTTGCATGCTAAATTTCTAGATTTAATCCTTCTTATGGTTCATATCTGCATATTCCTCGATACGTAGTGACCTCCAATCATTCCAGACTGTGATTGTAAAGGAAACTCTGAAGAAAGAATCGTTTGAAGCTGACTTACTAAAATGTACACAGCAGTGGTCTCTTAAACTAGTTTCAAAAAAAATCACTATCACATCATAAGGGTATTTATAACCCATTTAACGTTAGTGAATTATAAAAAAAAAATAATAATAACTTAAGCAATCATCATTGATGGGTGTTTGGCAACTTTAACTGCGAAGGGAGCAGTAGGTACTCTTCTGCCAAATTGAACCAAATTACAAGTGGAGGTATGACCCAAAATCAAGCTTCTCTAACAAAGTAGCCAGCCACGAAATGCCATCGTGAGACTCATATCGGTCCAACAAGGCTGTATACTATTGTCTCTATTATTTCTGATTGAGACCAGTGACAGTCTGTTTATGAATAAGCGCATAAGCGTGACAATTTAATCAAGGAAGTTTAACGTTCATAGCGTTGAAAGCATGTCCAATAAGCACTGCAAAAGAAATTGCCACTTTCAATCCTAACAAATGGCTTACGCGTTAAGGGACATCATTTTTTTTAATTAGTAACCACTCATAAACGCTAATAAAACAAACCTTCAGTTGTCTGGTGAAACGATAATTTACAACAAAGCTCAACAAGATGAGAGGCTCCACATCGTTTGGATGATGAATAGGACTCTTAACAAGATCTGTTATGGCGAGAAAACAATTAAATTTAAGGCAATAAAAATGGAAATTTAAAGAGCTAGTAAGAATAAGCAAGTACCGTTTAATGTTGAGTACAATTGCCTGCACTGGACTTAAAGAAGTAATGGATAGCAATTTTAAAAAAAAAAATGGCCATTCTTGAGACTCAGACCTGTAAATCATTGAGAGAAACGGTGACATTGGTCAACCAGTCATGCAGTGGATGCTTAATAGCTTCACTTTTCTTAACTGTTTCACGCTACTCTAGTAGCCTAGTGGTAATCATGAAAGAGGACTTACAATAAGTCTTTGTTTTATTGTCTGAAATGCAGTTTAGGGCGTTTGACAAAGTCCACTTAAAAGAATAGATGCTTTCGAAACTGAAAAATACCAGCAAGTCGCATATGTGTTGCAGACGAGGTAAGGGAAACTATTTTCTAACTGACCTGTACCTGGAATGTACGAAATTATATGGATTTTGGGGGCATCCAGCGGGTTGAGGTCGATGGAAGGAACGGAACGGCGGTGAAGTAAACTGGTATGTCACCCAGTTTATAACCGGGCATAGTGTACTTCCAAATAATGGGCAAAACAAGAAGCTCAACTTGCCAATTTGTCAAGCAGACGACGCAATCGGCTGCAGCTGATGTGAAACTGAAAGAAGTGCAACTTTAAGCACTTTCATGACCTTGATAGCCACCCAACTTTTCCGAGATGTCTCACTTCCGACTAAAACAGTTTTGATATCACTTGAACAAACAAACAATGTTGATGACCTTCTCAAAGCTGCTTGACCAAACGTAAGATCAGATATGCCAAAATATCCTGAAATTCTCAAGATTCTCAGGTGAATCCTACCGATATTTGAAAGCATGAAAGCGCAGGTTTTAGAAGGTTTGGGTATAAGTGCAGACCTAGACAGATCAAAAGTAAGATAATTATAATGCACTTATTCCAGTCATGTACATTGAAGACGTTAGGAGCCTCGAGCTTCTAATGATTCCCCAAAGTTTCATGACATCTACCTGCTAACATGGTTGCCTCTAATTGAAACTCATTTCTTCGTGAGGCCTGGGTGGAGAGAGTGAAGAGTCTGATCTTCACAGCTTTTGCTGATATCATTTGAATAAAGGTAAATGGTCTGATGAGTTCATGTACACAGATTGACAACAAAGAACTCTGTCTGAGCTGTAAACGAGTCTTGAAAGTTTGCTTCGTCTTCAGATAAACTCACATAGTCTCTAAGGATTTCCCCAACATGTACTTTAAGAACATACTGAGACTCCATCACTTTCATCGAACAGACGCAACTTGGGCGTGACACAACTATCAAACTATTGACTTGGCTACCATAGCCTCCAAACTGGTGCAGGAGTGCCGGAACTGCTCTGGGCTCCAGGGCACAGTGACATAAAAGGAAACGAGCGTGCAGATGAACTGGCCATGCTGGGCTCACTCGCGGCAAGGATCCAAATCCCGCTAGGAGCGGTTAAAGGACAAATCCACTCACATTTCCCTCCAATGGAGGGAATTAACCAACTGCGCCATATCAAGAAAGATATGATCGACCTACAATAAGACTTGAACAAAAGACTTACTAAACAGAACCCGCCCACATATCGCCAGAACCACAGCACTGGCCAATTGGAGACCATGCGGTCAAACCCCCCACTGTCGCGGTTGCGGAAACGAAAATAAGAAGAGAACTCTCTCCCGTTTCCTCTGCAAATTTCCGCCACTAGCAAGAGCCATACTAAGTGCACTAAACCAACCATTCTTCGACGACGCCAACGACAACTCGGGTAAAGGGATACGAGATCGAATCCGTTTTCTAAACTCCACAGGCATCTCCATCTTCAACGGCACGCATCATCAACCAGATGCACGGGGCCACCATGCCACCCAAGAATCCATCTCTTCGTCGTTCATTTGCATTGCGAAACGAAAGATCCATAAACTTTCTTGTCAACTTCCGTTGCGTGATCCATGTTGACCTCTTCCAAGCACCACTTTGGCTACGCTTTTTTCTTTATGGAACTAGGTACAATAACAGCAGACTATGCCTAAAGTCAAAGGCAGTAATCTTATTTGTCGAATACAGGTTTCAATGCCAGACCCATAAACAACACATCACCCATGAAAACAACGCAGACTGTGATTATAAAACTTGAATTGAGTGTTCTCCAGGTCGTTCCTCTGTTTGAACACAGTTTAACTGCGGAGAACTGCATGTTCCACTTCTTGAAAGTTCCGTTGTTGTCTGTTTGTTTGTTATACATATGTTTGTACGTTCACTCGGTTCTATTACACGCAACAAGTATCAAGTGACACAGATAAACGTGTGGTATCATTTTGCATCTTTTATTGTGATGGATTTCGTAACGCCCGTTAAGGGGTGATGAAGCACACCCTATTAAAGCTAACACGTTACGCGTACATGCGTTCAATTACCGTCATTTAACTCACCTTTCAATTTCTGCCATTCAACGTCTAAATTGTCGTTCCATTGGTCCAAGATGCGTCCAGACTGTTGCCTCGCACAATTCCATGGCAATTCCCTGGCGGGACAAAACACTAGATCTATGTATGGCGAAATTTCTAGAAGAAAGAAGAGAAAGATAAACAAAACAGATAAACACAAAATTTTAATTAGAAAATCATTGTAATTGTAATTGTTAAGCAGACTCAACGAGAGAAAGTGTCGAAAAGCAATTCGTAATGAGCCGGTCATGGGACCGAATTATGCGAAACAAATTTATGTTATGAGCGCCCCGGATTCGGGGCCACCGACAATAATTGGAGCACGCTTATGACAACATGAACTTTTTGTAGAATTTCACTTGACAACAGTTAGAATGACGGACAATTAGGTAGCTCCGTTGGTGTTAATCATCGCCGACGACGCGACAGAAGCCAAACAATCAATGGTTGAGTAATTTCATAATGCGATTTGGGATGCATCGTTGCGACAAGTACCACAGAGGATGAGTCTATCTGTCATGTGTTATGATTATGACAAGTTTTTTTTTTATTTGATGACGGAAGCGTGCTCTTGATTACATAGTTTTCGTCATAAGCCGTCGAAGACTGGTTTTTGAATCGGAGATTGCAAATGGATTGGACAGAGATGAGAAGAGTTCTCATGATGACAGTAGGTCAACCTTTTGCGAAATTTTAGGATAATTTTTGGAATAAATTGGTGATTAGACTGAATTCCGGTTTCAAGAAGATGATGCTTTAATTTTTTGTTTCAAAAATGAAATGGGTTTCGCTAACGCAACAGCAGGTACCGTCTTACCTGTGCGAAGCTATAAAATCTTATATTAAATCTAGAATCACTTTCTTCATCTGGAATCACTTCCTAGAAGTGGGATTCTGGGAAGTTCTACACGTAACCTACTTAGGATCTCGTTTATTATACTTCAACCATTGTTGGCTATTGACAGAAAGTATGAACGAGTTCTTGAGCGCTGAAGCGCTGAACTTGGCTTAACAAATTCGCCAGTTTGCTTGACTAAACCTGAAAGATACCCTAAACTGACCATTGAACTAGTTCTCATACTACCAATCACTTATCATTTAGCTAGACTGTCTCTCTCAGGCAGCTCCTAACATTCTAACCCCCCATTCGTAGGAAGGACCTAGCTCGAACTTGCTCTTATACTACACATCACCTAGATTGTCTTTCTCAGGGTGCTCCAAACATTCTCACCCACCGTCCGTAGGGAGGTTCCTAGCTCGAACTAATTCTTATGCAACACATCACCTATCATCTATCCAGCTAGACTGTCTAACTCAGGGAGCTCAAAACATTCTCACCCACTGTCCGTAGGGAGGTCCTAGCTCGAACTATTTCTAATACTAAAGATCTCCTATCCTCCATCAAGATAGACTGCCTTACTAAGAGCTCAATACGACATAGTCTAACAAATTTGAAACATATCGTGGCACAAGCTATATAACTTTAAAAGCTGCTTATGTATCCACTTGGTCCCATATAATTCAAGCTTCACTCGAATCTCCAAGGATCTGTTGTGTTTGAATATTTTATTTAGACATTGGTTTGTGTTGATGTGGCTTTCAAGCCTCTCGAGTTCACAGTCATAGATTGTAAAACACTGCGAAAGTCTGGAACACGATTTCAGAAAGTAACAATCGCACCCACTAACTTCGCAATCCATTTTGAAGTTGTCTGTATACATTATTGCGTTTCAATCTTTCGTTTACGCCAAAGGACATTTGACTCATAAATTTCTGCAAAGATGCATGGGCATCTCTAATATTAACAACCCGACCTACTTCGTCACTCGATATTTGATCCTTGGGCTTAAAAGTGAATCGACTGATCTTCTAGAAATGCATCTTTCTCCGCAGGACTCTTTGATTTAAATGTAACTAGGGTGTGGGGTATGTAGTCTCTCCGTGCTAAAAAGCTTTAAAGCAAACTGCTGAACCAGCAACCTACACTACACAGAACAGATACAGTCAGCGGACCACAAAAACAAAGCCATTCCCATAAGCAGTCGTAAGAAAGTAGAACACTTTACCAATAAGGTCGGTGAGTGTGGCTGGACCACAGACTCAGCGCAGGCGAGAAGACCATTCGAACAGTAGTGGCACTTTGTAGCTTTTTATTAAAGGACCATGGCAACCAGTTAGCAGCCTTTTAGGGACCATGTATGCAACTCCAATAAGGGCATCAATCAGTGACATACTATAAATCGTACATTATAAAGATGAACTCGGCGTACAAAATTGCATCCTTAAGGCTCTGCCGCGCCTTCGGAACTGTGTCAGGGGATAAGTGCAATTTCAGGCTGTATGCAATCGATCTAGAAGCGAAGAAGACTGCGGCACTACGCGAAAACTAAAGAACAACCATGGAAGCAAAAAGCAAAATGGCAACATTGGTGAAAGATCATAACCAAAGGACGATTGACATAATAAATTGATTCCCAAATTTGATGAATGGATTAGCAGAAAGCATGGGGAGGTAAACTATTACCGAACACAAGCTCTTTGGGGACGTGGATGCTTCCGGGAGTACCTCTACAAATACAAACACGTAGATGATCCATTCTGCCAGCGATGTGATGCGAAAACCTAGAACGCAGAGCATGATGAAGAAACAAAGAATCTGCTAGCTCTGGCAGCTGAGAAAGAAGTGACGAAATTTCAAGCCTACCCCAGCGAAGGAATACCTTGATTGGAGGTATCACAGGGCACAAACAGGACAGAGCAACAGGAGGAGTTGCGTTTTTAGCACGTTGATATACAACAGCTTGAAGTCGGGCATTCCTTGTGATGCGGGCCACCGAAGACATCACAGAAAAGAATTTATACGACTTTATATGACTCAATGGGTCATTGACTTGCTTATAATTCTCTAAGCAAAGGTTGCCTGATCTGTTATTCAACAGATTTCCAGTTTTTAATAAAACTCAAAAGCAGAATTAGTAATTTTACATATAAATCTTTACATATGTATATGTAAAACCAAAATAACACATAAGAATTGGGTTCCATGTTTGAAACAATGTCAGTGACCTTCGGTTATTATGCATACGATGACCCATTGAAATTAATGTTAAATTTATTTTAAAGTTAATCAGGCACTAAGCTTAAAAACGGTGGCAGGTGATGCTAGAATTTACTGAACTTTGATGAACTGTTCTATAGGAATAGAGAAACCAAAGACCGTCATAGCGTAGCGAGTGCACCAGAGATATGTATATTGTGTCAAATTGTGGTCTTCGATGGACAAAAGCACTCCTCTATCTTTTCTTAGAAAATTTGGAAACCTGCAGAAAAGTCGGTAGGTCTGTCTATCTAGCCTATCTAGCATGTTCACAGTCAGCTATACAACGATTTCACTTTGAAATTTTACTTTTAGTCAGCCCATCGCAGCATTACAAAGCTCATAGGACTTTAAGAATTGACCATCGTCGTTAAAAGCGACTTTGACTGTAATTATAAGAAGAGATGAAGAATATAGGATAGCTGGGCAATAATATTTTTACCCCGCATCTCAGATCGTTAACTTATACAAAAGGCGGCCATGAAAAACCTTCGTTTCTCCACCTGAAACCAATCCTTTCGAAACCTCTCATCTGACCAAAAACCCAAACCTGGATACCAGTCCACGAAAGTTCTGCAGTTTAAGAGGCTCATCATACACTCAACAATTACGAAGTTAGAAGACCACAGTTTTTGAAAGTTGCCCCGATGTGTCATGGGTGTGACAAAAGGGTGTAGATCTCAAATCCTGTGAAGTTGAGAAAGTTAATGATGTTGCAAAATTGTGTGTCAGAAAAACAAACAAATACTTCGAGCGACATCTCATGGAGAGCCAAGGTCTAGCTTCTCACAAAATTTCATGTTATGTGTGTTATATTTTCCGCACAAATGGAAGGGACCAACAGATTTATTGCCGACTCCGAATGGCGGGTTGAGAAGCTTTTTATGACATATACTCTTGCAGGTTTGTCATGCAACGTTTGATGGTTTTGAGAATCGAGCCTTTGTCCCCTCGCTATGTGTAAGAGATCTCTGATAATTCCTTGTGAGATGACTGGTTCTGGCAAGTGGCGGGCAGTCACAGAGTTTCATTTTCCTTTGTTAAAGGGAATGCCTAACTTGGCAGCGTGTTGGACAATTGACCAGTGACCTAGTTCTTGCTGTCCCGGTGCGAATTCTGTTGATTAGGTAGTTCGTCCTATTTTGACTGTAGATGGGCCATATACATATACCTGGATATGGCAAAGTTTTCTTAGCTGTTCCACCTAGAGTTAGTAATTGAAAAAAAGTGCTTGAGAATTCTTCCCTTGATAAGTTCAATCGTGGAGTAAACTAACTCCTCCAGTGATCCATTAATAGTTAAGTCCTATGTCCAGGAACCCAGAGGAGAGTTAATGATTTCCTTACACTACTCAACTAATTTAGAGAACGAAGTTTTTGAATGAAGCGCTTTGATGGTAGCCTGGCTGTCAATAAAGACTCCAATGTCCAGGTCCAGGGACAGGATGTTTAGGAGCACTATGCGAGTTTCTTTCGGACTCGAACGTAGTGCTGTGAATCGATACCAGTTGTTCTTTGAACTCTGTTTAGCTAACTTCAACAGCGATAGACTAGCAAGGAACGTTATTACAGAAAAGCTATCTGAGCTCACTTCAGAAGACGTCAACTTCTATGTAGCAGACGGTATAATTCTGACTGAACCTGAGTCTTAACTAACAAGCCTCTCCAGTTAGGCAGATCCTTTGTTAAATGCTTCCAGCTGCGCACTTCAAGTTGTTTGAAGTCCTCTTTTACTTGGATGCTCCACCTAAGGCCAGATCTTCTGCTCTGCAGGTGTATGTTTTGTTCAAAAGCTTATAATCTGTTCTCTTCAACGTTTGTCTACTCTTACACGCCCATCGCGATGGCTCTAGATATGGTTGACAAGTACTTTAGTAGAAATAGGTTTCGGGGTTAAGTCTAAAATACTTATAGGCATCAGAATCTAATTTTTTAACTAAGCTAAGCCAAAATAACGTGGTCGCCGTGGCTTAGTGGTTAGTGCGTTGGACTGCTAAGCGAGAGACACAGGTTCGATTCTCAAAAACCACCAAACGTTTTTTCACGGCACCACCTCTTCGCAGGCATGACAAACCTGCAAGAGTACAATCTGTCATGAAAAGCTTCTCAATTCGCCGTTCGGAGTCGGCACTAAACTGATGGTCCCTTCCATTCGTGCGAAGAATATAACACGCACAACATGAATGGTTGTGAGAAGCTAGGCCTTGGCTCTCCATGAGCTGCCGTGCCAAATATACATACATACAAGCCAAAATAACACAACAAACAAGGCTTGTGGATCTTTTGTCGAATTTCCAGAACAGATTGAAATCTAAGACTCAGAATTCTTTACAGTTACTGGAGTTACCCCAATGATCTTGCTAGACAAGGTCCACAGGAAAGTTTCTCTAGCCAAAACATACGTTGGGATTACTCACATCTTCAGAATGAAGGCAGTCCAAATGAATACTTTCCGATGTCTGCAAGAAGTCGACACTTGGTTTAGCAACGCTGAAATCAAAGCTCAACCTTCTGGACTTCGCACTGGAAATCCTACGACAGGTTCGCCCACTCCACTGCTGAGTCTTTCTCTTAAGTGGATAAGAATCTAACCCCAAAAAGACCAGAATTGAAGCCGAGAAAACCCCTAGACCACTAGCTCCAAAACTAGTCAAAATTCTACTGCGGAGGTGGAAGACAACAACCACAAACATTCGTCTTTCTTTCAAGTAAAGACTTATGTTATCCTACAAACTTCCAAAATAGTTTGAGAGTGCAAGTCCTTGCTGAAATTTTAAATTCCTTGCCAGAAAAATGAGGTTAAAACACCTTTTTTGCCACTAATGCTCTTGCGTAACTCCGCGTTAGTTTGTCCCTTGTCTTAAGTTTCCATTTCACAACTTGTAGCCAACGCTATAGTCCAGCTCGCTACTTTCGGCATGATTTACTGTTTTTCCCATTTAAAATGATGCGTGTGAAAGTTAAACATTGTTCACGGTACCTATAGTCTCATAGTTATAGTACACTTGCTAATTGCGTTTATTAACGACTATCCCGCACAGAGAAGACTTTGTATCTTTCCAGCTTTATGTTCCATAAAAAGAATTTAAAGAAAAAAGAAGAAGATTACATTCCTAGCTAGGTATTTGTCATCATCCTCCTTCTACTCTGGATATCCACTAACAAACAAACACTTCATTTGAGACTCATCAACAACTTTCTCAATGGTTTGTGCGATTCGCAAGATCCACTCACATTAGTTTCTATTTGACCGCATAAGACGCGCGCCAAAAAGGTGGAAGCGCATCGATCAACGAATGCAACATTGAAACCGGGTTTTGCAAATACTACATGTCATACTGCCTTAGATGAGTAGAAATTCCCAGTGGTCAATGTAGTTCCCATCGTTGAAAGAAGAAGACTCAATAATTGGCCAAGTCTACACAGACGACACCGGCCATGGATGCTGGTGGTTAATCAAACGTGTTGTGTTTATCTTTTAATCCAGGTTTCTACTGTTTACCCAAACGAGTCTTGGCGTTAGGAGAAGAATAACTTTCACTCTTCAGGTGAACTGGTGTATTGGAACCGGCCCTGTCAACCCATTAGGTTCTAGCGCTTCCCACCACAGACTCATAAATTTGCGTCTAAGAGAGCCCGACAGGTATGGGATACTGTGTTAAAACGCCTTCTCAGCTTCATTAAAGCACGACTACAGAATTTGCGAGATTATGATCGGTTAGGGAGCGATAAACTGCGGCTTGTGGGAAGCTTAATTGGGACTGACGCCAGCTTCTGTGTAGTGCATCCCTCATTGCAATTCCTCCGATGGAAAGGTGAAGTCGTGACAAGGGAAAACGATGACAATGGAATGCACGTGCCCATCTAAAACTAGGAGACAATAAAATTATTGTCATCGGTGATCCTCGGTTCAATCATTGGAACTAATGCCAAGTGAAAGTGTGGAGGATACCCTTGATAGAGGAAGATGCATCCAATGCGGTTTGGTTTGACTTGCAATGAGGTGAAGAGTTTGAACTTGTGAGAGAATGAGTGTTTGTTATAAATTATGGTGGACGTCAGTAGCCTGAGATGGGGTTATTTCATTGTTACCATGAGGGAATCTCCGACACTAATTCGCATTGAAAAAGAAAGTCCAAAAGATTGTTTTTGGTTGGGAAAGTGGGAATAGTGCCAATCATTTGAAGATGGAACCAAACAAATGACCTTAAGGTCGCCTTTTGTAGATGTGCTTGTGCGGAGACTGAGTCAAAAGGACAAGACGTGTTAAGCTAAACATTCGTAATAATCTTATCCAATACGAGAAGGAAAAGGCTTACGGTCAGTGTTGTGTGATGGAGCATGCATTAGAGGAACGTGTCTGAAGTGTGGAAGGACGGTAAGTGACTTGTTGTTTTGTGGATAAGTGTTTTATTTCAGGCTTGACGGCTATGTTTCTTAGGAAACTAGCATCCGCTCTACAAGTAAAAGAAAGGAAAAATGCACTGGCTTCTTCGAACAAAACACGGAGAGCATGCTCAGAAAGAGCATGAGATGCGCGAAATGATGTACCTAAGGCCATGGGGTAACCAAAAGCTGTTTCTTGAAAATTCTTCCCGCAGTTTGTCATCGCCTTGGACTAAGGATATACAAACCAGGACCATGACTACTGCTATGGCTATAATGATAGGCCGTGTGGTTCCAAAGGACACTATGCATCATTCAAAGGTTGAAGGATCGAATTCTTTGGACCAAGGTAGGTAGGTAGGTAGTGTTTCCTGCGGTTCATATCTTTGCCGATTGGCTCTCGATCAATGATCTTTCTTCTTCTTATTTCTGGTTCCGTATGTCCGAAGAGTAAAGTCATACCACTCAGAGGCACAGGAGGACAAAAAGAAATGGATAGCTCTAGTGGCTGATAGTTGCACGCTGTCTAGATTCGCTTAAACTGGATATCCTTGAGCTGCTCTGCATCTTAAACCAAATCTTGGTTGTCTTCATCTTTGCATGCACACTCTGACAAAACCACTGATAGCAGAATTGTTTTATTGTTAATTCTAGGAACGTAATATTCTAGTGAAGCTACACAATTATAACAGTATACTGATCTCAAGTCACCATGCTCTGACTTAAGCTTTGACTGTGGCAATAATGCCAAACAATACACAAGGTTCGCTTCCCAAATACGATGTCAAAGATGGGCAACGACTGGTGACCAGCAGCAGCAAAAACCAGAAATTAAAACACCTTGGCGATAATTCAACGATTGACTTGCGTAGGAAGCACAAGTACAATTAGAACAATATCGACTGCAGACCAAGAGATCTCTTTTACAAAGGAAGTGGCCGACTACAACAATCTAACCTTTGGAAAAAGGGTCTGATAGGTTACCAAACAATCACCAGATGGACCAGTCACTGAATTCAGCCTAAACCTCGAACTCAAATTATTCTCCAGTAAGAGCTGGACAGAAGGATAGGTTAAAAAGTGATGTGAATGTAGGTTCTGGGATCTACGCATTAGAACCAAGCATCTCATTATAAGGTGCAGCTACCCCTACAATCTAACCTAATCTAACGCCGCTAGTTTTTGACCTTCTTCTTCTTCTTTTATTCATTCATCTGATGTGTTCATAAGTCATGCCAAGTGAAAACTCAGTAGTAAGCCTAAACTGTTTTTTTGTGCAGTTCATCGAATTTTTCTTGAATGATGCCGTAAATGGTGTGAAAGGAATGACGTTGTTGTATAATGTAGGACCATTAAGAAGCAAAGGAAGCTCTGTTGCAGTTGTGAATTTAAGCCATTTGCTTCATCACTTTTGGCGTTTTCGACAGTTCGGTTGTTATTCGTTGGTTTATTTATGCTTGTTTGACTGAAAATGTTTAACAACAACTGTTTGAATTTTGGAAAGAGATTTTAATATTAAATTTCTACCGAGGATAGACCAGAACTTTTTACCTCGTGTCTATCGAATTCTAAGTCGAATTCGGGCTTATTCACGACCTGAAGATTAGCTAGATCTGTCTATGTTCAAAATTTCATGCAAATCGGTCAACCCATTTCGGGGAAAATCGGAAATCGCTGCGCTTAAATTGAAACATCCCCCATGTTACGCACACGACATTAGTGAAAAGAAACTTCACTAGGCTTCTAGATACCTACACAACTTGAAAGAATTAAAAATCAAATATCTATTTTCTGCATTCATTCGCATCGGTATTCGCGTGTTTCGCGATTGAATTCACTCAAGAATTAAATTTAACATTAAGAAGATGGACTTTCTCTTTAGAATCAGGTTTTTAGCTATTAGATACACGTCTGGTTGAAGACATAAACTATACTATAACATGTTTGAATAACATAAATATTGCAGAAGATGTTCGTTCGCTTCGATCGGCGGAAGAGCAATCGAAACTGGGACAGAATAAAGTGAAGACTACGCGATACGATTTGCAATATGTACCCGATATGTTAATTTAGTTTTTTTTTTTCCAATTTAAATGCAAATAACTTTCACTGATAGTATTTTTATTTTTTATTTTTATAAGACTTGAGCCTATATCTTCTTTTTGTTTTTGTTTTATTTTATCGTTGATTGGCACTCCCACAGTCACAGTGGCACTGCAAATGTGAGTCACAAATGAATTTCACTGGACGGAAATGTGGTCGTAGTTCAGATTGTCTGGGAATGTGGAATTTATCTATACCATTGGCCATATGATCCACTGCTGGATGAGGTAGTGTGCATCAGATATTTATTAACTTAAAAGTTTCTGTCTATTTCTTGTCTGCTTGTTTGGAGTTGTTATCCAATTTGAACTTGCAGAAGTCACCTGCACTATGTTTCATTTATTATGCTTTTGTCTCAGTCGGATGAGGTATTCAATGGACGAGCAACTAAAATCCCTATTACTGAATATTTCGAAACAAAATGACATCAGGACAATGAAGCATTAGTCGCATAAGAGCACTGGATGATCTGCAGTTACCAAACTCGCTACTGTCAACTACTTCGAAAATAGAAACCACTACTATGACACAGAAGAGGAACCGGCGGCAGATGTGTTCAACTAAGAACACAGATGCTGAGTTGAGTAGATATCATCGGTTACGCTGACGATGTAGCAGTTGTAGTAGCGTCCAAAAGGGAGGGGATGCAAAACTACAATCAAAAAATCACGTGAAGTTATAGCTACAGACAACAGATTTGGAGTTCATAGAGAGCCGGGTCACAACCATTCATGTTGTGTTTGTTCAATTATTCCCACGAATGGAAGTAACCTACAGTTTGAGAAACTTTCCGTGACAGATTTTACTCTTACAGGTTTGTCATGCCTGCGAAGAGGTGGTGTTGCGAAAAAACGTTTGGTGGTTTCGAGGCTCGAACCTGAATCCTTTCGCTTAGCAATCTAACGCATAGATTTCGGGCTAGGGGACCAGAAAATTGAAGCGGTATTCATAATAAGTCATAAAAAATACTGGAACACCTAGGCATACAGGTCGGTGACCACATTATCGTGTCGAACCCCAAAACTCAGCTTTATGGACCACCCAACGTACGCAGGCGAGAAAGCCTCTTGAGCAGCAGCAACATTTAGCAAGCTCATGTCATATAATGGAGGACTAAGGCAGTGGCGACCCTTTGCAAGCAAATGCTAAATATTGGAGGACCAAGACAGTTAAAAACGATGAGCTGCTAACGATAAGACGTAGTACATTCTTTGAAAGACAATTCTTCCAAGATATCAAGGTGAACGACATCTGCAGCTTATTTGGAATGTTTTGTAGCTCAGTAGCTTGTTCCACTCTTTGTTGGACAAATAAAACTCCATTAGGCCTATATTGACCTACATATGGAGTAGAGGAGTACGTCTTGCCTATTACCAAAACCCATCTTTCTAAGCCAAACCTAACCTAAGTCTGGCAATAAATCGAAATGTGCTCAAATGAACTCGGTACTCAAATTAACTCTAGCCAGGCCGGAAACAAAGCCATCCACAGCGCTGAACTTTATAGTAGTAAAAAGATGCCGAACTAAGCTAAAAGTCTTAAACTCAAAGCATACGGTCTTGTCCTGTTAAGACCAACCCGCACCGCTCTTCCACTGCCAATATTTGCTACTGAATTCATTTGAAATTGATAAATTTAATAGGATAAGGCACATAGGGGGAGACTAAGGTTCATTGCACTTATGGCATGCAAATAAAGAACAGCAATCAAAGGAAGTTAAACAGCAAAAGAATCACATCTTGAAATCTTTAAAGTAGAAGAAACGGAAGCGAGGAAATGAGACCAGGAAACATATCAAGAAATAAAGTTTAGCAACAGTAAAGTATTGCAAATGCACGATTGAAAGACTTGAAAGTCAAATAGTTCTGTGTGTGCGTTAAAGAGAGACTCTATGAAATTAAAATATTTTAGGAATGGAGACACTTGACACTTATCAAAAGTGAGAAATTGATTCGAAGAAGAGCAAACTACAGCCAGTTGAACAGTTGAACTATTGACTAATGAATAGACTCTTGAGCAAAGAAGTGGATCGGAGATTAAATGAAAGCAATACTTGGCAACAAATACATAATCAAATTATCAGATCAACCACTGTCGCTATAGTCCATTGCCAGCTATCTAGGTGTCAAATTTGATCGAAGACTTAGGTCGAAACGAATCATAGAACAACAGATGAAGATGTCAACTTCAAACAAAGCTGAGAGCTATAGATGTACACGTCGAATCCTCAAAAGGCGTCACAGGCACAATATGATCGGCTCTATCAGACGGTCTTATTATGTACACCTTCCACTTCTCGACATACAAAGCACCGTGGAAAGCAGTAAGGTTCACAGAGCCTAAGTGTTGACTGAAAACCCCAACCATCACAGAAATATGTTAGCCTGTCAACAAAGTGATCTGAACTTCAGGAAACATTTCGAAATGTGTTCCCATGCGTACAAGGTCCAAAGGGAAGAACAATAAAGGAGTGCGGTGTGGGTGGATTTTCAGAACTTCTTAACTTCCGAATTCGTTCGAAAGGCTTGTCGTTAAATCAAGCCAAGCAAGCCGCTTATCAACGTCGACAAACTGGTACTGTGTTTAAGGAAATGAACTGACAAACCAGCCAGATGAGGTCCAGATCTCCTCAGTCAATCTGTGGAAAGAGTCTATATTCAGTGGAATTTTATAAAATGCAAGCCTTGGAGATGGTTCATCTTGAAGAATAAGGTCAGGCGCTTCTCATAATTACATGGTTCAATTCTTTGTAACTTCTTGATACTGATTGCATTGCGTAATGAAATTTTTGGAGTGGATCCAATTATAGAATCTAGGTACAGGAGCCATTAAAAGCCACTGAAACTTAGGGAGAGCTTTGATTCACACCAGAGGATGGATGCTTATATGGACTAGATTCTATCAAGGACAGTCAGGACACTTTTTGCTGCACCAGATTTGTTGTGAGCATTGTACCCAAGTTTGGGCCTTATAGATTGAGGCCAGATGAGAGGCGCTAGGCACTGAATTCATGATCCCGATAAAAAAGTGAAAAACACGTTAGAACAATCTCTAAATGTCCATACAAACACATAAGCACACACAAAAAAACGTAAGCAGCTACTTGTAAGTACGAATAATTCATTAGAACTTATTGAATTATTCATGTAAAGCTACCAATTCATACTTTAAGATACAAAGATTATAAAAATTGTTTAACTTTTGTATAAAAGTAGGTACTATCATCGAAAGGATCTTTCAGACAATCAACGGAAGTATGTACATTATATTTAAATAAAATAGCATCATTTGCATTTAACAACGGGCGATCTTTTTCGAATAAGCCTTCCATTCTCAAAACCCCCTCACGAAAAGATATTTTTTTTTTATTTTTTTAATAATTCACATAAAACAACTCTTAGCCCCAATTATGTTTCAACTCGAATAAAAACTTGTTCCCAGAATAGGAACATTACCCAGAGGTTCTTCTTTTTTTTTTGATTCTGCACCTCGGTATCCGTTACAAGAAGCTAGTTCGACCATAAAATACAAAATAAAACCCCACTGTGATAGTTCCCACCGTGTCTGAAGGGGATCACACATGTTAACCACATACACATACACAATGCTTCTATAAAATCCCATAAATTCACTGTTAATACTTCCCAATCAGAGCGCAATTTAATTGCGTTAGTTACTGTCATCAGTTCTATGATATCTACGACTTTATAGAGTGTAACACGATTTCAGATGGAATTTTCCAATTTTAATTGATACCAAATCAAATTTTAAAACAAGTACGAGTATCTATATCTGTATCTGTATCCAACGTTACCTTTCGATTTTTGTGCTTTCATGCCAATTGGCAGCATCACAGCGGCGGTGCAAACCAACAACGCGTGGAGTTTCATCTTGGTAATTTAAAATTTTGCATGCGATATCCAAATATCCGAATCAAATCCAATCCGAATCCAGATAACAAAATCAAAACAGAGAAAGGAAGAAAAAAAAAAGTCACTTTCACGATCGATCACACACTTCCGGTTAAATGTATCTCATTGCTTCCACTTCACTTTTTTTTTTGTTTTGTCACACGAGTAACTAAATTGAGCTAATCTCAAAGGAAAACGCTTTGGCGTTTTGTCACTTTATACACAGAATGGCTAAGTCTCGACGGTAGCAAGTTCAAGGTAAGATTAAACCACGACTTGCATACAGAAAGAGTTTTATACCGATTCAGAGGTGGTGATGGTGGTGGATCGTTGAATTCGTTGTTGTGTGTCTCTTGTGAGTTCGAGACTCGATGTTAGTCTCAACAGCTATCTTAGACTGAAACTAGACGCGTGCGCACCTCTTTCGTTCTCATCTAGTGAGCGCGCCGGCACAACGTTAGATGAATTGCAATTGAAAGAGGAAAAGATACTCGTATCGCATCACAAAATATGCCCAATAAAATACTAGAACAAGATGTGGGGGAAGTGAAATTTCTGTCGGCCTCTTTGGAATTTATTTCTTTGGATAGTTTGCACTATTCAAGTTATTGATAGTCCACGCAGCGATACACATTTTGATTTTTATAGATCTAAACCACACGATGAATGGAGGAGTCATCACTAAACTTTAATCACCTGGGAACGCACTTAAGCGTGGGTAAACTGTCTTAATGCTCCCAACTTGGGTGTATTACACTTTTAATTGCCCACCGCACTACATTAGTGAAAGAGATACTTATTTTATCTTTTACGAAACGATGCAAAATAGTTTTGCCCTAACAGTGTGTGATGTTTATGAAAATTTGAATTTATAAATAGCGGTACGGTAACTTACGTAACGTTTTTTGTTTTGTTATTTAACTCGATGTGAGAAGTGAATGGTCGGCTTATTAAGTTGAGGTTTATTATAGCAACATGTGAACATTTTCCATCCACCTTACCTAGCACCTTCAGGTTTACACGATAATTAGATAAAAATTGAGAGGCAAATCCATTTATACCCGCTCAAAGGGTCAAGTTTCCATCAAAGACTGCTGTAACCTTGCATTTGTAACACAAAAATAATGGAAGTGGCTACTGAAAGACTGTAACTCTAAGGGTAGGTGGTTATATTAATTGGTTTGTATTTGTCCACTAGAAAAGAGGTACATTTAGACCAAAAGAAGGTTCACTGTGATACTTCTGTGGGTTATGTTACAATCCTTGGCACTGGAGTTTCTTTTCAGAATGCTATTGTGCCTCCCCTTATGTGTTCTAGATAAGTTGGACTGGGATGTCAGGAAGTTAAGGAACTTCTCTGAGTGGATGACAGCAAGCTGTTTCATTGGGAAAACTTCTCGATTAAGGATTATCTTTCTAAGTTTTAAGAGGGCTATAGAGGCGCATATATAGAGACGTCTCTTCACTCTCAAGACTGTGTCTATAGCTTGAATCTGTTGCAAGATTCATGCGATGCAGACGTTTGTTCAGTGGGCAGTTTCCGCTGAAAATTAGAACTTCAGGCTGTTGCCATCAAGATTCGCAATGAAACTAGATTTTCTTCGTGACGGTATCGGGAATAGCAGCTTTAAGCATGATTGTCCTGGTGTGTTAAGCCAGACTTTTCTAGGTTCTTGCTAACAAAGACCCCAAAGACAGGTCTGTTGTTTGCAAAACCGCTATGGGCAGGAATCCTGTGAAGGATGACCATGTTTATTTATTTATTTATTTAGGCTTAATACAAGCAGAACTTAAAACTAAGACTTAAGACTAAAACTTCCTTACTAGATCAGAGATCACCGTGTAGATTTCTGGGACTAGCTGGGATTTAATGACAGGCGAGTCAAGAGAAATTAAAAATTGTTTTCGCCAAGATGTCAGAGGTCTCACGCACTGATTGAATGGCAAAGATCTCTTCTGGAATATGGACGCGAATTTACCGAGGCTGACTGAGAAGTTCGCACTTGATTCTTCAAAATTTCCGAACCTGACCCTGTTTCCATTTTGGATCCATCGGTATACCAGAGACCAGACGAGATTAGAAGGTGATGGTTGGGGTTTGTGTTTTTATTGAAGCAGTATTTAAGTAGCATCTTGTTTGGAAGCATGCTGAGGGTTATGCTGTGCTCCAATGTTTCAAGCATAGATAAGTGACCCTTCTATAGGAATTCGGATCTAAGGTGCTTGAGTAAGAAAGTGTATGGTGGCTCTGCAAATATTCGTGTCCTGCTGCTTTCTTTCTTTCGTTGTAAGCGCCGTTGCAAGCGGCTTCAGCTAAACCATATGCGACTTATTCTCTGGCTTTATTACATTTGTCAATTTCAAAAGAATTCTGAAGACAGAAAAGCGTTTCTTTTGTTTAAACAGTATTTCGTAAGCTTTTCTAGTACCCGCTTCTGGGAAACTTTCATAATTGCACTTACATTTGTCTTGAAGCGGCAGTGTCCCTATCCATTGAATACTAAATACCAATACTGTGGCAGGTGCAGGCTCTTCAAGATCCTCTGAGATCTGAAAACCTACTTAAGATTCTATTTACAACATAAATGGTAACGAGAAGCTATAGGCCCTGGCCCTATGACCTATCTATCACCCCAACAATTTGTATTTTTTTTGACGGCTAGATTGAGTGAAGTGTTCAGGTCGCATTCCAGTGGACTAAAGGGTGCTTACCAAGGCTTGGTCTTTAAAAAAAAACCAATCTGTGAAAAATTAAAGAAATTCAATGCACATCCACAACAAGTTTATCAAACTTTTAGATTCAGTGGATGTATTGACAATTTTACAACGATTTCCCAGGTCTACCAGTTTTACTAATGAAAATGAACATTCATGACCGTCACCGTAGTGGGTGTTTACTTTATGTTATGTACATTCCATTACAAGACTTAAAAGTGAGAGTTTTATAAGTGCACAAGGCGCTAAATCTAGATTTTAATTGATATTCTTTGCGTCAAATGTTGATTGTCTCTGCTCATGGAAAAGTACGGAGAGAAATTTTGTTTAGGTAAGTGAAAAAAAAAATATCGATTCAAACTTTGAAGTGTAAGATCGTTTCATTCAAGCAGATGGCTCATCTTAATGTAGGAAACGCACCGCACCCTACCCAAAACAATTTAGTACCCGCTAATTGAGTAAGTAAACAACTTTTTATCAATAATCGGCATCCGAAATCATGAAGACTAACGATTTCCTAAAATCGTTTGTTAAACAGCTAAACACCTTTTGGATCAATCATCATCTAATCGATAATTTTTGCACTTTTCCACTCGATACACATACGAGTTCGACTTTCAATTGACGGATTAAACTTTATTACAAAAGAAAAGACTGATTTTATACACACAAATGCGAAAGTAGAAAGTAAAAGTTGCAACAACATATGTCGGTCCTCACAGACAAATAATAATCCCATCACGACAAATATTGGCATTCGAGTTGAGGCTTGAAGTCTTCAAAGATGGTACACTCATTCTTAGAAGTGAAAACTTCACAGACAACTTGCTTGGAAGTTTATATAACACTTGTGCCTTCAAATAGTCCAACATGACATGGCAATCTTTTTGGTAAATGATATAACCTAAGCGCCTTCATTAGCATTCTGTGCACAAGTTAGGTCTTTCGCATGGCAACTCTTAGTTATGCAAACTTTGATGATTGATGAGTGACCCATGTGGCCACGTCTATATAACTTCTAGAACCGACAGTTTTCGATTTCGAAATCACTCTTGTCTACTTCATACTTGTCTCCTTTCTCGTGCGATCTATAAGAACTTTGCGATTTCACTTTTCATAAAATCCGCGATTCTGAAGGAACAACTAAACGCGTGATATTTCAAGTGACTCCCGCTTAAGGGAATAACATGACTTAAGTCATGTTTGAAAAAACATGTAAGTAGCCACTTTGTGACTTAAGAAATGATATACGACAAGATTACTTTTGGGTTTTGCCATCGCCAGATATGGTGGGTACTCACTCAAGCTCACACTCGAGCATTTGATGCCAACAAACGAAAGTATCTATCGAGATCTGGTAAGCAGTTATGGGTGTTTGTCCTCTTTGCCTTTTTTCATTCCGTTTATCAATCTTCTCTTCGATTTCGGTTTATACCTACACGCGTGTTGTTTTTGCATACATTTTCTAGAGTCACTTGACGGTGTTATGCCCTGAGGGCTACAATACTTTCGGGTTTTTGACGCGTGAACATGCGATTTCATTCATGTAAAATGGTGCAGAATAGGTAATCTACCTACTCAGTTGGCGTATGAGTATCTTATAGAAACAACAAGTTAGGTTTGTTGCTTTGAGGTTTGTTGGAAGCAAGTGAAACAAGAGTAGCACGTTAAGTACCTTGAAGTACAGACTTCTTCTGCATGATTATCCATCTTTCCCCGGTTCAAGAACGAAGTAAGGACAGATACTTTAGGTTTTGCCTTTTTTTAAAAGAGAGCAGCAACCAGGAGATAGTATATTTCTCAAGTTGACTTCTCTAAGTCTTTCCTATGTGTTTTGTAGCGTGTCGAAGAGTAAAGCAGGATTAGCTTAGTCACAAACCCCGCCTTTCAGATTAGACTACATATAGAGGTAATTCACCAGCTTGCTTGCCTCTAAAGAACTTAGAGAGCCTAGAGCTCCGTCGATAAAGCCTGTGCTTTATGTGGACTCCAGTCACTTAACACTTGTGATCAGAATCCTCACAGGGGGCATGACGAACTTTAGGTAGTAGTGAGTAAGCTACACATAATCATCTTTCTTTACTTCCCTGATTATCGCGCTCCATTCCAGGCGCTTAACATGACAATCAAAGAAGCTAACTGCCTATAGTTACACTTGGATAAGGTTTCCTTCTACTTATTTACGCCACTAAAGGTGAAGTCTTCCGAAGACGGAAATGTTGGCTATCATCGTTTACCCTAAATGATTTGGACTCCACTTCTAACTGCGTACATGAACGTGTTTTTTTTTTTTTGAAGAGGGCATATAGGTACTTGATGCACGATGGCAATGCGCTCCCAGTGTATCGGACTCTGACCGACTAAACCCTCCTTATCTTCAGGTAAACCAACCCCGAAATTGTTTCCTTCATTACTTTGGAGTGGTGCCACTTTTTTTAGGCTGCATGGAGTGCTAATCTTCTATGGCCTTGGCGAATTTATGTCCTGTTCTCTTTTCTTCAGCACTTTTTTGATATAAGATCATACCTACTCAGTTCCAGTTTTTCTCACTCGCACTTATTTCCTTAACGATATTGCCTGGTGCGGTTCTGATTACCTCTGTTTCGAGTCTTCATCTCTCTGCAAGCCATCTGGTGCATTTGAAGAACGTGTATTTGGCGTTGTCTTGAGTCGAGTTGTCATACTGGCATTCTTGACTCGCTATTTTTCCAATCCTGTGTTAATAGTCGTTGACTTTTCCGTATCTCCTTAGCCCTCGCTGTTGCTGTTTCCTTCCCAACTTCTACTTTTCTCTCGTAAATGTACTTTTTTTTCTACCGCTACGAAATCGATGAGGAGTACTCCGGCATGCATGAACATGAGTATGTCGATCCGTTTTAAACGTTCTAGCTATCCTAGTCATTGTGCTTCTAATAGATCATGCGATTGCATTTCCTCTCTTCCTATACAGATGCACAGAGACACATAATCAACTTATTTGTTCGATATATATATTTAAGTCTTCAGAAGTGATTATATCCTCAGGAACAACTATGATTCCACCATCCAGCAGTCTTTGTTCAACTTCTGTTCTGTCCATTAACTGAGGTTGATAAAAATTAAAGATCGTCGTATTAGCTAGCTAAAACTTCAGTTTATTACTAAAAAATACAACAAAAAAAAACAGGATTTTAGCCTAAAAGCGTCGAAATTGTTTCTTAAATTTGTCATAATGGTAATCGTCTGTGGCCTTCTTGGTCCCTGTCGTCTTGTCCACCGGTTCTACTTCTTTCTTTCGCTTCCTCGGTTCTGAATCTTCAATATTAACTGAAAAGATAAACAATATAGAATATCACTTGACGTGGATTGGAAAATTGCACTCACATCGATTGTGTTGCATAAAGTTCACAGCCATATTTGTTGGCACAAATACTGACGGTCCATCTTTTTTGTTTTTCTGTTCTTGAACCAATTTCTGTTTAGCTTCTTCTGTAGCTTCGATATTCTTGATCTTCGCCTCAATTCCCAGGTCAACTTCTGGAATTCCATTTAACATTTGATTTGATAACATTTCCTCGGAACGATTCGAAGAACTTTGTCGTAAATGGTCTGGCAAGGCGAATAATGCAGCTTCCTCTGGAGTCATATATTTTGTTTTGTCAGAATCTTGTTCTACTTCATCCTTTGCGACACCTTTTCGCTTTCGTAACTCTTCCTCGATATATTTCATCATTTCTTCGTCTTCGTCGCGTTTGTTTGTCTCCGCTGAGAATTGTGTACCAATTCCAACGTCATATGCATCATCTGCTTCCTTGATTTTACCAGCTTTCAGTGCTTGCATGTTGAGCATGCCTCCAGATTTGGTGTTGAATGGATCTTTCTATAAGAAAACTGTTGATATTTCTCCATGAATAATCGGATAACAAACTTACAATAGATATCTCCTCTTCCAGGGCTAACTTCTTTCCTAGTGCTAAACCAGCGACACTCACCCCATTCGGTCGTGCACGAAGTCTTTGCCGTTCCTTGATCTCCTCCAAACTAGATCTGAAACAAAGTGGTCATTATTTTTCATGGATTATAGAGAACTTAAGTGAAATACTTACATAGTTTCTGAGGGATCATCATCTCCGGTTCCATCTTCATCGTTTGATCTTTTTCGTTGCCTTAAATTCTTACGAGGTTTCTTTTTAAAAAGTATTTTCTCAACATCTTCAGATTGTTTTGTTGATATTTCCTCGTCCGACATGATTGAAATGTCAAACGATGTTTTGACTGTTGGCGTCTACTCAATGTGTGTTCAGAAATACTATTCGTAGTGAAAGATATGCAACTCTTCTCCGGCTCTTAGGTTAAAGGACGAATCTTTTATTAATTTGTTGTGAAATCATTAGAGACATGTAGTTTTACACCCAAATCCATTGGATTTCCATGACAAATGGTAGTCTCGGAGATTTTTCTTTGGTGGCCTAAAGATACTATAGTGAATATAACGATACACAGATATCTAATGTCGATATGGCTCCTACAGCGGTGATTTAAGATTTTTATATTTGCACAGTTTTTCACAGTTTGCTCGCTTCTGACCTCTAATTTTTTTAATTAAACTAATTTGCAATAGGGTAGATGCTGGAAAACGCTATAACTAGTTATAATTACCAAAAAAAAAACCCCTAATAATTTTGTTTTCACCTAGCAACTCATATTTTATAGAATGATAACGCACAACACTAATAACCTAATAGAATTTGAAATGATGTAATATATTTTGAAACTTGGCACTACTGCTCGAATATCAGCTGTCAGAGTTGTCGTAACCTAACCTCGCGAAAAAATCATTGAAATTTTCCGAAAAGCATATTTTTAATTTTCTTCATTCGTATAAAAGTGTTTTAGTTGCATTTTATAAAATAATTCTATCACAATGATTATTGCACGTTTTACAATTCAACAATTACGTCAAACTATTCACCGGCCAATTGCACTGAGTCGTATGTATAGCGCTCAGGCCGCTCCAACTACGGCAGCCGCTGCTGGTGGTGGAAAACTTGTCCCACCAGTGCCGGAAGGTGTGGATAAACCACCAAATCCTAAATTAGATAACATTGTCAACACGATTGCCGCCCTAAATCTACTGGAAGTATCCGAACTTAGCTCGTTGTTGAAGAAAAAACTTAATCTACCCGAGACTTCTTTTGCACCAATGGGTTTCGCAGCTGCAGCAGGTCCTGCTAAATCAGCTGACGATGACGAAGAAGTAGCCCCTAAGAAAGTACAGACTTCCTTTAAAGTTAAACTGGTGAAATTCGATGACAAACAGAAGGTCGCACTAATAAAGGAGATCAAGAATCTGCTAGAGGGTATGAATCTGGTGCAAGCGAAGAAATTCGTTGAAAGTGCTCCGACACTGGTGAAGGAGGATATTCCGAAGGATGAGGCGGAGAAATTGAAGGAAGCTCTGACGAAGGTTGGCGCTGTCATTGAAATAGAATAAACTGGAGTGGAGCGTTATCTTTTTTTTATTTTCAAGAAAAAAATGTCGTTAATGTTAAAAATATAATTAGCTAGCGAAACCGAACAGTCTCTCATTTAATACACTTGGTCCAGATGTAGGTCAATTAAAAGAGAATTTCATTTCAGTTTGAATCTAGAATCTTCGGCAGCGGGAACCGTTAAAAGTTTCTCTTGGCCCCTCGATTCGTGTGCTCCAATTGTCTCTAAATTGATTTATGTGTGCTGTGTGAAAATCTAGGGAAGCACACGCTTGGAAATGGTGCTAATCGAGAAGAAGTTTCGATTTTTATCAAAACAAGCTTATGTCCCCTTCCGCAAATAAACGTATTTGCTTATTGAGTATTCAGTAGCCTTGCCAACATTTGCCTTTAGGCTCAGCTCTTCTATCAATACGAATTTCCGGCGATTGTAATTCAATGATAGTTAAATTCATGGTTACATTATGGAGCACTCTGTTATCAATGAAAACAAAATACACCACCGTAGATTGCAATAAATGTGAAGAGAAGCATCAATTTGGATTCAGCAACCAGTTCCTGACTCTATTACTGCGTCCCACATATTAGTAAATACAGTTCCTTCGCATACATATGTTGTCTTCTTTCTACGCAGGTGTCCCCATTTATTTGCTTCTGCTTGCTGTGTAGACTTCTCTCCGCTCATCTTCTCAATCTTTTGCATTGCAGTCCTCCTCTTCGATGACGGCTAACAAGTAGATGGTGGTTGTAGTAATTCATTAGAACCCAATTAACTTTGGTTGAAGTACCCACTTCTTACCAAAAGTCTTATCACTGGCATACAAAGCTTCACATGCTTGTTGTTGCAATTTCTGTGCTGCAGTAAGTATTCAAAATTGTTCTGTCACAAGACTTATTCGATTTTAACGTGAAAACGTTTTACTGGGGACATTTATCTCCTTCCTCTGATTTTTTCCTATAGGGACCATCTAGACTCTTGACTGGGTGTTGTTTAGAGTTGCGTCCACCTATTAGCACACGGGTAATGCTGAAGACGGTTCTACTGTCACACCTGTTTGCTGCATATTCGACTTGTGCTGCTAAACTCTTGATGTCGCTACGCTAATCATGTCTTACTTTAGGCTGTACTGCCGTTTTTTTTTACTGGGCTGCGACTTCGGTCCTCACTGCTACTGAGACTGCTGGGATCTGAACATTGTTTTAACAGCGTTCCAGTGATCATTCGCATTTGCGTGCACAGAGCAACTGATTATTTCAATTTCCAAGTTAAGATGGTCCCTGAAACAATGTATTAAAGGATCCCAAAGCTTGTATTACGCTTTTAGCATGTTAGTGCGAGTGCAACTAACGGACGCAGCGATCTCGAAGTCGACTCCACTTCAAGGATCGCAATATGATAGACCTGTGTGGCAGTTCGGGAGCCTATCAGAAGAAACCGAGCTGAACTTATGGTGGACCATGTATAATAACCACACGGTAAGCATTGCAGAAATGGTGTCTTGTCAGATAGATAGAAGAGCCTTATCTTTTCAAGACTCAAGCTACACCGCTACTTAAATTTGTGTAGGGAGTCCTTTGATTTCATGATTATTTAGACTAGAAGCATATCCAGTCCGGCAGGTGTTATTTTTTGTACGTCAAAGAATCCCCTGATCCTCTCTCTATATTCAATAATCATATCGTATTTTAAACCGCATTTAATTTTAAATCTATCCTGAGGCATCTCTCAAGAACTGGTATATCAGCATCAAATCCATACATTTCTACACGTCGATTCATTTGGATCTATCACCCCAGTTACAAGTTGGCCTTAATATTCTCAAATGACCATAAACGCACGACCTACATTCTCATCTTTCAGAGCATCAAGTCGTCAGAATATGTTCTTGCAATTAGCACTTTCTATTTACATATCTGTATGAATCGTGAAGAAGTTGACCGCTTCCTCAAGCGAAAGCAAGACATAAATCAATCAGTCCAAAGTGAACAAGACACTTGATAGGTGTTTCGTGATATTCCCAGCGGGGATTCAGTTTAAAATTTTGAAGGAACAAGTTGGTTGTATTGATCTAAAAGTGTTTTCGAAATAGTTATACGCTTGGAAAAGGGTATTTTCAAAACACACACAAAAAAAGAGGAGAAGATGAAGCTGTATCCCATTGTGATTGGATTAATTTGGCTTGCTTTGCTGAAGTTAACTTATGGATTTGATACCTCTCTTGCTAGACCCAAGTCAAGACAAGGCAAATGTAAGTAGATACGAATTATGTTTCAAAAACTATGTAAATATTTAAAGACAAATGTGGATATAAACTGTAAAAAGTGGTGCAAATATGACGAATGTGGATACACACATTTTGTAAAAACTTATTGTTTAGACTCTAGATATTAGTCCCATCATTGATCTTAGTACCACGAGCATCAGGAGACTGTCAAGGATAGACGGATCTTTGTTTGTCGTCGGCAAGCTGATAGTTTATCTTCAATTCTTTTACCGTGAAAGCTTCTCCTGTACTTGTTGGCAACGTGAGATGTCGTAGATATCGTTTGCGTAGCCCAGGAGGTGGACAGAATTGTTAAAAACAGTGGAATTTAATTTTACCCTTATCGTGTCCATTATAATGTTCTAGCACGAAGTTGAAACAGCAGCAGCAGAAGAGTGCCTCTCTTCGCACACATTTTAGTTGGATTGTGCTACGGGACAGTGTCCTCTCTACTTAGGCACCCTTGAACTGTTTTGCATTAATGTCAGGAAGGGTGGGTGACCTTCTCTTTGGAATGCACAGACAATTTTCATCACTCTTCAAGTAAATCAAACGGTGCAGGTGTTGTTTCGGCTTTCGAGACAAGTATTCATACAACTACAACGATCCAGACAAAAAAAAATCGTTCACTCCAGTCAGCAGGCTAGAAATACCAAGAAAGACCAAATCTCCGTTTTAAAAATCAGATGATTCCAGACGGCAGGAGGCAGTCAACTGGAGTGAGATTGAACAGGTTCGAGACCTATAGGAGGGTGTTGTCAATCAGGCAGAGATCCTATATGGGTCGGGAGCATTATAAAGTAAAGTAGAGTAAGGGGCAGTACGAAGACATCGACTTATCGAGAAGAGTGAAGGTTCAAATGTAGAGCGGATGGTCACCAATGCTACGGCCCGGAAAAACTTCGAATCCACCCTCTAGGGATGGCGCAGTAGAGGAAGACCGCGACTCAAGTGGCGCACCTAAGTAGAAAGGGACCTCAACCAACTTGGTGTGCAAAACTGGAGGCAGGTAGCTAAAGATCGAGCTGGCTAGAGACACTTGTTGGTTAAGGCCCAAGTTTACCCTGGACGGAGTCTTTATGTGTCCCTAGAAGGAACTTCCGCTGACTATGCAAAAAGTTTGCTTAGTATTTTCATAAAGACGGCCTAGCCCCAGATCAGGCTACCGCATGCAAGTATCGATCTTATCATCGTTGTTTAGGATGGTTGTGGGGGTTGGTCCTCAATTTTTGCCATCCATTCTGAAGCCTGCAAAACGCCATACATAATGCAAACGGTTAACACTTCCCTTTTTCTTATTTCAGTTTTCCCCTTTTACACGATTGGAAGATTTACAAACGATGTCTGCACCGGGACTAACAGGATGACAGGCACTTGTCAGGTGCGTGGAGAATGTACTGATGGTGGTGGCGTAACGGCAGGATCTTGTACTACCATCACTTCTCAAGCGGTGTGTTGTGTCTGTAAGTATTAAGCATGTACAATTAGGGCTGCATATCTGATCTCTTGAATCTTTCCTAGATACGGCGACATGCGGTGGATCGACCAGCAACAATAACACATATTTCTACAATACCAATTATCCTGGCGTCTTTAATGGCGCTACTCGTTGTACTTTAAGTGTAAGCCCATGTGACGCCACGGTTTGTCAACTACGTATTGACTTCCTTGCTCTGTCCTTGGCTCCACCCGATGGCAATGGAAACTGTGTTACGGACACTCTGATCATTTCAGGAGGATCGTCCAGAGTTCCACGAATTTGTGGTGAAAACACTGGCCAGCATGTATACGTTGACTTTAACGGGGTCAGTCCCATTGTCATAGCCATTGAAACATCGGCTAGTCTTGCATTCAATCGACAGTGGCAATTCCAGGTTTCACAAATAAGTTGTTCGTCACCGACAAAAGCTCCATCCGGATGTTTGCAGTACTACACGACCGATACGGGCACAGTATCGAGTTTTAACTATTCCCCGGCTGCTTCGGCTAGATTGAATTCGGTTGGAGTAGGCGGCACAAGACAGCTGGCGAATACAAATTACGGAATTTGTGTGCGCATGGGATCTGGTCGATGTTCGATAACCTGGAGTCAAGTTGCATCGGATCCTTATTCGTTTACTGTCACGAATGATGTTGGTGCTGTGGATCCATCGCTACTGGGCACTGCCGCTGTTCAGAGTCAAGTTTGCAATACGGATTTTGTTGTAATTCCAGCTCCAGTTCAGGGCGGTGTTGCTTTGGGTAGTGACCGATTTTGTTCACTGGGATTGGTGGCGACGACAAGTTCAGCGAAACCATTTGTGTTATACACTGTGACTGATGGGAACGAAAACGCGGATATATTGAATCGAGGATTTTTCTTGTCATATTCACAGAGTAACTGTCCAATTAGCTAGTAAATAAACGGACTTGGATTTTGATGACGTGAGGACATTTTAATTGTGTGTTTTAATTTGCCACGAGACAAAAATAAAACTCAAACGAGTTATCTAGAGGTTAAGAGGAACAAAGCGGTTGTGGTTAGTTGCATTCCTTTCAAAATTTTGAAGTTCTTTTGAGCACGTTAGTAAACTAGAGAATTTCACATCAATATAAGGAGTGAAGAAGGTAAACGCGTATCTTACATGTTTTCCTTTTTAATTTGAAGTAGGCTGGATGTGGAGTTCCGTGAGCTCTGTTAACCAATTAAGTCCCTATTTTTTCACTTGGGAGTGATGAATAACAACAACAAAAAGCGGGGACTGACTGCTGCTCACACAGAACCCACTCAAAGCTATGAAGAAGTGGCCGAATCTTTGTTCGATACACAAACTTGGGAAATTACATTTAGGTGAACCTAAGTCCGCGGACGTTTGACATTCAAGATCTCGCACAAACCCTTCTATATCGTGAAAGTTCAATTCAAAAAGTATATGTATTTCATTCGCTCCACGGTATACATTTAACCGTCATTTTCAAATTCAACATTTCCATTTCTCTTGTAATCGAAGGTGGCTCTATCTGCATTCGGACTTTCCTAATACATCATCTTATATGTCAAAAAAAATAATATGCCAAAGAAAAACAGCTGATCGAAAGCCGGAAAAATCTACATTTCTCGTACCACTATGCAAATACTTTCCAAATTAAATATTAAACAATTGAAACTACGATGCTGTGTTCAAAAGAAACAAATAAACAACAGCCCAGTCTATCGGTACTTTTCCTCTCAGGGTATGGCGTTCGGATGCCTATTTACAATTTCTAAGTGAAAAACTAACTCCAACTCCTTTGCAGTAAAAATAGCTCATGGATACCAGCCGAGAGATGTAGAAAAAGATAAATATACAAAGTGGTCCCAAAGCAAATCAATTACTGATTCGAATAAACCTAAATTCCGTATGATACTCCCACCGCCAAATGTAACTGGCAACCTACACCTTGGTCACGCACTAATGGCAACCGTTCAAGATGTGATTTGCCGACACAAGCGACAAATGGGCTACGATGTCGAATGGATACCGGGTATAGACCACGCTGGTATAGCCACACAAGTTGTTGTCGAAAAGAAAGTGCGAAAGGAGAGAGGACTAACGCGCCATGACTTGGGACGAAAAGATTTCCTCAAAGAAGTCTGGAAATGGAAAACAGAGAAGGGAGACTCGATAATTGATGATCTAAAGCGATTGGGTTGTTCACTGGATTGGTCCAAGGAATACTTTACAATGGATGAGGTAAATGGGAGTGTCTGTGTGTTACAATTGTCAAATACCCAGTACTTTTCATTTTTAGAGGCAAGTTAAGGCTGTCAATGCCGCTTTCATCCGTCTGTTTGATGAAGGTTTGATAAAGCGAGAGAAATCTCTAGTTAACTGGTCGTGCAGCTTGGAATCAGCTATTTCCGACATCGAAGTTGAATCAAAAGAGATCACTGGGCCAACAGAAGTACAAGTTCCTGGGTATATTAAGAATGTAACATTTGGACAATTGTATAACGTATCTTACACGGTTTTTGGCGAGGAAAACGAGGAGGTTATAGTTTCCACCACACGGCCAGAGACATTGTTAGGTGATGTTGCAGTTGCTGTGCATCCTGATGATGACAGATATTGTCGGTTTCGAGATAATCCAACATACCTTTGGCATCCTTTTAGGAACAAACCGATTCCCTTGATTTTCGATGCTTTCGTGGATTTAGAATTTGGAACTGGAGCAGTTAAGATAACTCCAGCACACGATAGAGATGATTTTGAAATAGCAAAGAGGCATTCGCTGGAAATTGTTGAAGTGTTCACCGAAAAGGGAGCGATTCGTGGGGAATTTGAAGAGTTCGCTGGCTTGCCCAGATTTGAAGCTCGACGGAAAATCCTTCAGTCCCTAGCTGTGCAGACCCTGCTTCGGGAGATTCGGCCGCACGCAATGAGCCTTCCGCTTTGTTCGAGATCTAAAGATGTCGTCGAGTACATTCTACGCCCACAGTGGTTTGTCCATTGTCAGGAAATGGCCGATGAGGCAATACAAGCCGTGTGCAGCGGTCGAATCCACATGCATCCAAAGAATTTCGAAAACGAATGGTTTCGATGGTTAGGTGGCTGCCATGATTGGTGTATTTCAAGACAATTGTGGTGGGGTCATCGAATTCCAGCTTATCTTGCAAAGACTGCCGACAGCAAAGAAGTTTGGGTCGCTGCGGCGTCCAAAGAAGAAGCTTTGGAGAAAGCAAGAAAGGAGTTAAATATGAACTCAAAAGATATTCGTCTTGAGAGAGATCCTGACGTGCTGGATACTTGGTTCTCCTCGTCTCTGTTACCATTTTCCGTGTTCAATTGGCCTGAGGCAGAATACCGTCAGTCTTATCCTCTAGACGTCATGGAAACTGGTCACGACATTCTTTTCTTTTGGGTTGCGCGCATGGCCATGTTGGGTCTGAAACTAACTGGTGAGGTGCCTTTTCGAAATATCGCCCTCAATGGCATTGTCTGCGATACACATGGAAGGAAAATGTCGAAAAGTTTGGGCAATGTAGTCAATCCTCAACAAGTAATCTATGGAGCCTCACTGGAAGCGCTGAAGGAGGAAATACAGAAGTCTTACAACTCAGGAATTCTGGGAGGAGAAGAGCTTAAAAAATCTCTTCAAGGTCTTCAGAAAATGTTTCCTTCAGGCATTCAAGAGTGTGGAACTGATGCTCTGCGATTCACATTATGCAGTCACAACATCAAGAGTCACTTCATCAACTTTGACGTGACAGAGTGTCACACGAATAAACTCTTCCTAAACAAAATCTGGCAAGCGACTAGATACACATTGGGAGCCCATGACAAGCTGAAAGTATCTCCTAGTGATATCAAATTGGAAAGCCTAGAACTTGGCCAGATGGACAAGTGGATTTTGAGCCGTTTAAGTGATACACTGGATGTTTGTAGGAATAGCGTGAATAACTGTAATTTCCACACTTCGGTGGCGGCGCTAAAAGCATTTTTTTACACGAACTTCTGTGATGTCTATCTGGTGGGTAACTCAATGCTTACAGTCTCATTGAAATAATGATGAAACTTCTTCTAGGAAACGACAAAACCAGGAATTGCCGAAGGAACCGACAGAGCCAGATCACACTGCGTCACTCTCTCAACTTGTCTAAGCTTAGGTCTTCATGCGATGTTTCCTTTTACTCCATTCATTGCAGAAGAGCTCTTGCAACATCTACCTCAATGCTCTAACCTGAACGTCTCCGTGTACAAAAATCCCTCTCTAGAGATGGAAGTAGATGAAATTCTTGAAATATGCCAAACGATCCGCCAGCTAAAGAGTAGAAATAAGATTTCTAAAAAGCACAATCCAAAAGTGTATCTGTTTGCTCAAAATGAAGATGCTATGAGCACTCTCTCCAAATACCTCGTTGAAATGAAATCATTAACATTGTCAAATAACGTAACCGTCGAGATAAGTTCGAATCCCTCATCAAGGGAGGATCTTACGTTATTTTCCACTGCCGGACATTTGTGTTCCTTTGGTAGGTTGCATACGATAGACTCTGAATAATCTGTCATGGATTCTTGTGTTTTAGGCATTTCAACAAACACCGAGTATCAACTACCTCAAACTGGTCAAATAGATTTGAACCGCATGAAACTGGAAAAACTACAAATGGAACTGGCCAGGCACATGGAACGCTCTTCGAATGAGGGATTTCGGAAATCAGCTAGTGAAGCCGTACAAAAGAAAAATATGGATAAGGTTTGACTTTTAGTTTCAATGGACTTTGCTTCTCAATCATGTTTTGTTTTAATTTTCAGATTCAGCAGCTACAAATTGAAATAAAGAATATGGAGGTCCTGCGAAGCTAGCTTCTTTAAATAGCATTGCTTAAGGGTACAGTAGAGTTGTAAATAATTTAATAAAAGTAGGTTTAAGAATAAAATGTGGACTACTAATGCCTACTAAGACACTCAATGATCAGGGAGACTTCATCGTAACAAATGCATTCGACCATCGAAAAACCTATCCAACGCGACATGGATTAGTAAATTTCCTCATCGTGAAGTTATTTAGAACGGGTAACATCTCTCAAATGGAATTCTGGATGCATAAGTTGCATAGATTTATTCATATTTCATCTTCTAGAGCGAGCTTGAGAGTACACGTCTACAAATTAATTGCTCCCGCGCGACAACCCTTATCACCTTAAGCGAGGGAAATCAAAAAATATGCCGGCTAAGAACTGAGAGGCGCTTGACCTTGCTTATTACTTGTTTTGTTGTGTCAAGGCATAACGGTTCATGTTATAACATTTTGAAGGACGTAATTTTGTAGAGCAACTATGAAAGCAGATGACTGCATAGACATTTCTCCCCTCCACACCACCTTTATCCCATTTAGAGTGGTTACAAAAAAATATAGCGCCAAAAAAACGGAGGGATACCTACTAAAATTTCTGGGCGACTAGTGCTTCAGAAAAATTTTTGTATGAAAAGTTGAAAATTCCCCCGAAATCAAGTACGTAGGTGTACGTTTTTAGAGCTACCTTTGCTTCTAGAACATGTATTGACCTGTAATAAACGTCAAATGAAAGGGCGGAGCACCTAGCTTATAGACAAAATAATAGGGCCGTCATCTTATATGTATGTGTATTTTTTTTTATCATATAAGGTTAGATGTTTGGTAAGTACAAACAGATTTGAAAGTGTAATAAAAAGATTCTAGAATTGGTGGAGCAGATTTGGAAAAGGTATCTGGAAGAGAAGCAAAATAGTCTGTCTCCCCAGGAAATTAAAAAAATAGTAGGTCTTCCTGAAGAATGTATTAAGAAAACGCAGAAAGAGCATTAAAAATTGACTCGAATGTCTCCCCATGCTTCACATCAGAGATAAGTTATGGCTTATCTCTGTGTCACATTGTGTGGGCGTCAAATTGCATCATTCGCTGGTACATTTTTGAATTCAATTCTCTATATTGGATGTTGCTTTTAGTTTCCCCTTCTCTAAGCTAATTTATGATTCTAAACTGATATCGTTGTTTCGCGACTTGTGAATGATGTGTAGGTTGGGTTCCGACTTCGCTTATCGCGCTTCTTTTCTTCCCGCTTGATGCGATAATGGCCACTTCAATTAATTTCCCACCAGCAGAATAGAAACCAACAGAAGCTTCATCTGAAAATCAAAAACAAAGGAACGCAAAACAACTTAAATTTAAAATTTTGAATACTTTAATAAACGCTTATTAGCTCAGTACATATAACACATAAATAAAATATAAGGAGATAACCAAATTTAAATTAGGATCCGCAACTCATGCAGGCATCTTTGTTCTCTAGGGAGCACACCATCTCGGCCATTCGCCGTTCACGCTCCAGGGCTTCAGGCGAAGTAGGCTGACTTCTTCCATTTTGTTCCTTCACAGGCGTGGACACTGGTGAACCTCCATTTTGCATTGCCGATGCCAATCGCGTCTTGTCCACAGTGAACTGGATTGCATGAGCAGCCGGCTTAGTACGTAGGTAATACATGCCGGTCTTCAGTCCAGATTTCCAAGCGAAGAAGTGAATTGATGTCAATTTTCCATAGTTTGGCTCAGCAACGTGGATGTTAAACGATTGACTCTGATCGATGAAGGCACCTCTATCTGCAGCCATTTTGATTGTCGAACGTACAGAAATCTCCCAAACAGTCTTGTAAAGTTCACGCAAATTCTGTGGAATTCTCTCGATCTGTTGAATTGAGCCTCGGCTGGCGATGATTTCGTTTTTCATGTCGTCATCCCACAAGTCCAACTCAGTGAGATCCTTCAGCAAGTGCTGGTTCACGATCTGGAACTCTCCAGACAAGACGCGTCTGTTGTAGATATTCGAAGTGTATGGTTCGAAAGATTCATTGTTGCCGAGAATTTGCGCAGTAGAAGCAGTTGGCATTGGAGCGATGAGGAGAGAATTACGAACGCCGTGTTTGGCAATTTTTTCCTTTAAAGCTGTCCAATCCCATAGATCGGTGGGAGTCTTATCCCACATGTCGTACTGTAGAATTCCCTTGCTGACGGGGCAACCTTCGTATGTTTCATAAGTCCCATCCCTTTCCGCCAGTTCGCAACTAGCCTCTAGAGCTCCGTAGTAAATTGTTTCAAAAACTTGTTGATTCAACAATTGTGCTTCCTCGCTTTCATATGGATAACGCAAAACAATAAACGCATCTGCTAAGCCCTGCACACCAATTCCGATAGGTCGGTGACGGAGGTTTGACTTCTTCGCCTCGGGCATTGGGTAATAGTTTATATCGATGATCTTGTTCAGGTTTTTGGTTACGGTCTTGGTGACTTCTTTCAGCTTTTTGAAATCATACTTCTTATCGGGAGTGACGAACATGTTGAGAGCAATCGATGCCAGGTTGCACACTGCTATCTCGTCCGGGGCAGAGTACTCAACGATCTCGGTGCACAAGTTGCTGCATTTTATCGTACCGATGTTCTGTTGATTCGATTTTCGATTACATGCGTCCTTGTAGAGCATGTACGGAGTGCCGGTTTCAACTTGAGACTCAATGATTGCGAACCACAATGCTTGAGCTTTAATTGTGCGATTCGCCCGTCCTTCTTTCTCGTAGCGAGTGTACAATTCCTCGAATTCCTCGCCCCAAACCTCGTGCAATCCAGGACACTTATGCGGACACATAAGTGACCAATCGCCATCAGATTCCACGCGCTTCATAAACAAATCAGGAATCCACAGAGCGAAGAACAAATCACGCGCACGAGTCTCTTCTTTGCCTGTGTTCTTCTTCAAATCCAAAAAATCGAAGATATCCGAATGCCAGGGCTCCAAGTAGATAGCAAAAGCACCCGGTCGCTTACCGCCTCCTTGGTCAACATACCGGGCAACGTTATTGAACACTCTAAGCATAGGAACAAGTCCATTTGACGTGCCATTTGTGCCAGCAATGCTGGTACCTTTTGCCCGAATGCAATGCACATTCAGGCCAATACCTCCCGCAGACTTCGATATCATTGCACATTGCTCAACTGATTTGAATATACCTTCAATGGAGTCAGACACCATGGTCAGAAGGAAGCAAGACGACAATTGTGGTCGCCGAGTGGCAGCAGCAAACAATGTCGGCGAAGCGTGGGTGAAGTACTTCTCAGAAAGCAAGTTATACGTTTCAATAGCTGCGTCAATATCCTCGCCATGAATTCCCACCGACACTCTCATCAACATATGCTGCGGACGCTCAGCAATCTTTCCATTAATTTTCAGCAAGTACGAACGTTCGAGCGTCTTGAAACCAAAGTAATTAAAACTAAAATCCCGATCGTAGATGATTGCTGAATTCAAACGATCGGCGTTATCCATCACCACCTTATGATGGAAATCCGAAATCATTGGAATATGCAGACCAGTCACAGAATCAACCGCTTTGTACAAATCATTTATAACCTCGGAAAATGCTTTCTTTGTTTCCTTGTGCAAATTGGAAACTACAATGCGAGCCGCTAGAATTGCATAGTCTGCATGGCTGGTGGTCATACTAGCAGCAGTTTCGGCCGCTAGATTATCCAACTCCTGCGTGGTGACTCCACAGTACAAACCATTTATGACTTTCAACGTTATCGCCACGGGTTCAATAAAGTCCATGTTAAGTCCATAGCACAGCTTTTGGATTCTTGACGTGATTTTATCAAAATGGATCTCCTCCTTGCGGCCATTCCGCTTATAAACGTACATTTTTTCTGGTTTCATTTTAAACAAATAACAAAATTTACTTTATAATAATTTAAGGCGCGTTATTTGATCATTTGCCTCACTGAATCGAACTAAAACTAAATTTCTTGGCGCAATTTAAAAATGAGTTTGAAAAAAATGACGAAAGTTGGTGAAAGACATTTCGAATAAGTGCTGCCAAAATTCATTTTCTTATTGGATGCATTCAAATGTACTCATTTGTCATTCAATTTTAAGTGAATCAAATTAAATTCATTGAAATACCAATAGAAATAAGGCTTAAAAAACATAGATAGGCTTATTCTCCATTTATTAAATGTTAATAGGAGTCGATAAAAGGACTAACAAATATTTTCCGAGATTTGTGAAATAAATTGACAGCCTTTAAATGAAAAGTGGCAGTCTGGCTTGCCTGAGCGTAGCGTTCGTTCCCGCTCATTTGTTCATGATTCATTCAAAGGCTTTCACTTCCGATCCGATTAATCATAAATAATTTGTTTAGGTAGCTATTTCTTAGGAAAATAATTTAATGCAATGCATTCGAATATGATTGATTGAGTGTTATTTGTATTTTGAACCTGTTGCACATTCATCGAAGAAGAACAAGAACAAGAATGCACTGTCAAAGTACCACGTTCAGGCTGGTAGACGGTCACTGCAGCTTGCTAAATGTTTAGAAAGTTCGGTATATTGGTTTAAAATGGCATCTAAGTTGTAAGGTTAGACCCATGGCTACCAAATTTAATTCGAGATTTGAAGCTCACAAAACCACTATACAAAATGTGTGGAAATTAAAAGTGCTAGGATCTGAAGGTGTGCAATCATTCCTGTGGAATCAAATGTGCGAACTTTGAACTTCATTTCAACGATTGGGATGTATTTGGACCTAATTTTAATTAAAAGCGTCAAAAGTCACCTAAGTCTAACTCTGGCGGACGATCGATGAACTACATCGCAATCGATTGGAGATCGGAAATAAAATGTCTCTGGGTCCATCAGATCCAAATATACTGCCGGGTTAAGCTACCTAAGGATTTATTTTTCTATTCTAAGGGCTTAGGCTAGAATCATCGTCGTTGATATTTCGTAGCTTCTTTCCGTTTCCATTGTGAACATATTTTAACTCTCAATTTCTTCCCTCCAGCTTCCTTCGCAGTGGTTAACCTTAGGCCCCTATTGTGAGTGTCGATAGCTGATCGATGAACGACATCTATCGATCATCGATCGTCGATTGTAGATTTTGGTATTGTGTATTTTGATTGTGAACGACATTTGTCGATTTGACAGTCGCTTGTTGTCGATCAGAAATTTCTGGTCGATGGTTTGTTTTCGAGAAAAGTGGAAGAGTTTTGTGCGTATGAAATGTAAGTAATTTAAGTAAAAATAAAATATTTATATTAAGGAAAATAAAAATATATTAATTAAAATTCTATCGATTGAGTTACACAATGCCATAGTTCAAATCAATCGACGCAATCGACAATTGTCGAGACGATTGTTGATCGACACTCACAATAAGGGCCTTAAGCTTTGAAGTGAAAGCAATGAAGGAACACATGCTCTACTCCTCAGTGAGATTAAAAGGAAAAGTGTAGATATAAGAGTATCCATGTCCATCGAACCTGTGTTTTCTCGTTAAGCAGTCCAACGCACTAACCATTAAGCCACGGCGACCATAAGCCATAAAGCAGAGTTCAAATATAACGTATCTATGCTCGAAAAATGATGGGTCAGCCCAGTTTTCATCATTTATCGTGCTAAGCTAGAGACATGTTGGATGCCGGTGCATAGCGATTTTTCAGGGATCTGTAAGGCAGACGAACTCACCAGATATGGAACAACTATACCCATGGTTCCAAAAAAAGGAACCCGATCGCTACATGTTTACTCAAACTCGAGCTGGATGCTATCGAGTGAACAAATTTTAGGTGGACAAGTGGTATAACGTCTCTAGGGACAAAACATTTTTGGTCTAGGATGGATCTGAAACGCCCTAAGAATTTAATTTCTCTCAACAGAACGCATATCAGATCCGTAATAGGTGCCATCACGGGACACTGTCTAATAAGCAAGCATGCAACAAGGCTTGGCATCCATTCAAATGATTTCTGTAGAAGCTGCATGGAAGAAGAGGAGAAGGAAACGATTCCCCACCTTTTTTATAACTGCCCAGCTATCTCCCGTAAAAGAAGGCTCCATTTAAGACATCATACAACATAGATGTCCACAAACCTCCTTTGCTTTATCAGAAGTTCCAATTGGTTCAACGAGTGGGTAAGGAGATCTTCCAAATCCATGTGATATCACAATAGGCCAATCACTGGTCTAAGTGTCATGGCAACTGCTGGTATCCACCTCAACATAACTTAGACATGAGCATCGATTCAATGTTGGCATCTACGTTTAATCAAATCTTTAATTTTTTTTTCTTGTTTGTTCGTCACAAATTGCAAGCCTCCATCGAATCGATATCTATGTCGGCATCTTCGTTGGACGGTGAGATTGGTGGAGTTCCGTCTGTCCTTTCCAATACTAAAGCTAAATTCCTAAATAAATATAAATACTAAATTTGTATGAAATGTGTAAATTTTTGTTGTATTTTTCCACACACATTATGATATACATTCATTATTCGTTCACGTTAAAATGCGTTACATTTTTAAATATACATATTTCTTAAAATTTGATTTCCTCTATTTATGTATGAAAAAATAAATTTTAAAAATCCTGAAAGAAAAAATACACAGAAACAATGTGTTTCTGCTCACCAAAATGAGATGTGTGTGTGAAAATTAAATAAATAAAACAAATGTAAGCATTTATTTATTATTTTCTTTTTCTTTGTTTTTTTTTTTTTATAACAAAATTATGTTTTACGATATTTTTATTTTAGAATATTTCTTGCGGTATTTTTAATTTAAAATCATAAATGATAATAATATTAATATCTTATCGAGTAGTATTTATAGTTTTTGTTTCCATATTTCTTAACTTGCTTCTTTTTTCTTGTGTATATTAATTTACGTTTAATATAAAGTTTATTCATAATATCTATTTATATATATATAAGTATAAATCATAATAATAAAAATAAAAAAAAAAACAAAAAAACCGAGCAAGCTCTCTACAATACACGTATATATTTATATAAATTTTATTAATACATACTTAAATTTAGCTTAAAATTAAAAAAATAATAAAAATAAAAAGAAAAAATCAATTTCATTTTGCATAAATATCTTTGGGTAATGTATAATTTATTTTCTTGTTTTATAAAATGCGAAATAATTGATTATTTTCTAACTCGTATCGTCTACGTTGACAGAGAGAGTAAAAAATTTAGGAAAAGAAAAACACATTAAAACAAATGGAAAACAAAATATGTATGAGAAAAAAAATATCGATATAATTTGATCAACTACATATTTATTTTTGTTTTTTTCTTTTTGTTTTACGAGTACGACTAGCATTTTGTTTAAAATTTTCTTTTTTTTACCTTTTGTTGCTTTAATTGTTCGATTTTTTTTTTTTAAGACTTAGAATATAGAGTTATTCGTAATATAAAGAGTTTCTCAAGCAATGATTATATTTATATAATATATATTTAATGATAGAAAAAACACAAAACGGTTTTAAAAACTACAATTTTAGTTTTAATTGAAGAAAATAAAAAACAAAAGAAATGTTTGCTTTCTTTTTAGTTAATAATAATACGAAGAGAATTGTAGTAAAAATTATAAATGTAGTTTTAAAACTCATTTTACGATAAATTGGAGTTGGATACAGATTCCAATTTTATGTGAAAGGGTAAAGTTTTTTTTTTTTGTTTATTGTTTTTAACTTGTATACTGTTGTAATGTAATTGTTATTCTTTGATATGCTCAAAATAAAATACATTCGTAGTCTTTTTCCTTATATTTTGTTTTACTTGGGAATAGTTTTAAATTTTTCGTGTCAGTCCTTGGATAAATACATTGGGAACGTGCGATTTTTTATCTTAAAAAGAAAAATTACAATCAAGAGATTCTTTTCAATTTAGAGGGATGAAAAACATTTTACGAAACAGAGAATGGTGCCGTTTGTGAGAAAATTCGCATGAGATCTCGAAACATGTCTCGATTTACTTATAAATCCAAGGCTAGAGAGACTGCAAGAATGACGAAGACTGTTCGCGAACTCAGCAAGGAAAGTCTACTCCAGAAGAAAAAGATATAAGAACCGTGCTATATTGAGATTCTACTCCGAAAACAATAACCAAAACTACTGTCGCTTTGATCAAAACGAAGTAAGAAAGTAATATTCAATCCAAAATACAAGGGTACTGAACCTGCCACACTCTGCCAAGTTAGCCATTCCATTTAACCCCCACTGCTCTAGTTACGACAATTCACACAAAAAGGAAACCTTATTCCACTTTCTCTGTGACTGCCCGGCACTGGTCAGAGCCAGGCATTGCTCTTTTCAAGGAATTATCAGAGATTTCTAACATAAAATTCTGCAACATAATAAGCTTTCTGAACTCCACAGGATGGATCTAAAAAACCACGCCCTTACCACACCCATCAGCATCCAAGTCACGTGAGTTGTGGCATCAAAACGGCGCATATAAGTCCTACTCCTTGACGCTGAAGTATGGGCTCTATCCAAGACGGATGTAATTTTCATTTGTCGTTTCCTGTTTGCGTTGACTGCCATATTGGAGAAGGCGATTCAACTACATGAGCTGTACAGCAACATTGATCTGGTCAAAAAGAACTACCTTACGGACGTTTGATATGGATAAAACATTTAGATGTAGAGTGAGTTGACATCAACGTTTCAGCCTAATCTAATAGCAGTTAAGGACAGAATTGCTTCAGTAAAGAGTCATGAGTAACGTGCTCATGATAGGAAAGGACGTAAAGCTGCTTAGTCTCAGACAGGGATTTTTCACGATTCAGGATCCCGTAATGTGAAGTAAGCGCATCAAAGTCCACGACTTAAATTCAAAGTAGAAAAACAGTATGAATGAAAAGAACACTGGGACGTAAGTGAGGCGTCATCGGTAGCGCGTAAACGATGCTATTGAAAAAGAAGAAAAACAAACACATTTTGTGCCACGAAATCGTTCTCTATCGTTACGCTCTTGAAGAGATTTGGATAATTGTCTGAAAAAATTAACAAAATAGATCATACTGAATGGACAGGGTTAAGAAACTTGTAAATCGTAGAATTAAGCACTTCACATTGAAAAAATAAAAAATAAAAACATTTTTGCAAAGCCCTCGTATGCACAAACCATGTGGTGAATAGCCGAAAGCGAAATCAATTCATAACTTGCTTTTCTGTCTGAAAGCTAACAGTTGTAAACTTGGAATCATGAACCTGTCGCGCTTGTTTTCTTTTTTTTTCTATTTGCCTCCGCGATTTGACAAACACCAAGTCTCACCACTCTTCAGTTCCTCTAAACTTACATATAAGATTTATATTCTTCTTGTTATATTTCTTTTCTTCTCACAAAATACAATGGCAGTTGTAACCTAGTTCAAATTGTTTTCATTTTACGTGTAAAAAAACTAAATAAAAATCCTAAATAAACAAGATTTTAGTGAGCTTAAATAATAATAGTTAAAACATTCTTATAAATTGTTTCTCTCTTCTTCTGTTTGTTTTTAAATTAAATGTTCCAACATATCACAGACAAAATTATGGAACAAAGTTAGTAATGTTGATCGTTTTTCTTTTGAAGAATTTCTCCTCACTCTTTCCTTCTCTCTTCTAATTCTGAACAATTTCTGTAACTTTTACTTCTTATGCCACAGTGGTAAATACATTTTAAAAAAACAAACAAACTTTTTGGAAAACAACAAAACATAAAACACAGTGGGACAATCAAATAAAAAACAAAAGCTTTTTTTCTCTTTCTCTCTTACTGACTAGACTCTGGGAGGGTGGTCAGCAAACAAACACCCTCGTTCTCAATCCCTCTTCCAACTAAATACCTCTGACTTTGACCCCAATCTATCTGTGTAGTGCATTGGATATTTGTTTCAATGACTGACCCACCTCGATCACCAGCTTTTCGTTGTCCTGAACATTCTTACTGCCCGCCGAACGTAAGCATCTTGATTGAGTTTCCACTCGGGTGACGAGTTCTCTGAAATGAAATTTCGAATGTGGTGGCATGGTCTCATTGTCGGCAAATATCACACAGGAGTTCTGCAGGATATTTAGCTTATCACTTAGCTGGAGCCACTGTGAGGCTGAAATGGAATTTACTGGAAATTTGAGACTTCCTTCGAGCAAGCCGACCAGTTCTAGTATACCCTCACGACTGGTTTGCGTCGAGGATGTGTTGTTCGTCAGAGGAGTCGTGGAATTTGAATTCGTATTGCCATCAGTGTTGATCTTCTGTCCTATGGGCGTGGCATAGATGGTAAGTTTGGTAGGTTTCAACGGTACTGCAGGCTTACTCTTATTTAGTAACTGATGATCAGTCGCCGAATCTGATGGAGTTAGTGTCAACGTCGTTGTTGTGGATGTAATCATCTCGCTATTCTCATTGGAATTGTTTTTTATGGCCAGCTTCGGCGACAGTTGTGTCTGACCTTCGGTCGGAGTAGATTCCTTTGGCTCCCAGAGTTTCTTTAGACTACTAATACTGCCGGTACTGCGACGTTTGCCATCCTCCGAGGAGTCTCCTGAGTCGGTAGCCGCTGTGGTCGTAGTGGACGATGATTTCAACGAATGATTACTATCCTTTTTGTTGTTGTCTTGTTCTCCGGCATGTTGCAATGCGGAGACTTCGATTTTGATTTCAGTCTTTTTCAGTTCGATCTGGGATTTGGATTTTGGCTTGGCTTGTAGCTCATTCAGATTGTTCTCGGAGTGGCGCTCCGAATTGTCTTTTCTAAAGGAATTGTTGTAGTTCTTTGTCGTACTATCGTCCGAGTTAGTACTGTCGTCTTTAACTGAGTTCTGTTGCTGTTGTTGTTGTTGGTGATCTTTGGCTTCGTTGCCATTACTGTTATTGTTGTCTACTTTGCGGAGTCGTGATTTAAAGTCAATTATTGTGTTTGAATCGTTTTGGGGTGGGGTCTGGAGTTTTTTCGGCTCGACTCTCTTTAGTTGAGCTTTGAAAGTATTCGTATTGGTCGATTCATTGGGCACAGTTGCACTTGCTGGAGAATGCGCGGACTTTGGTGGCTGTTTTTTGTCTTGCTTTGGGAGATTCATGCTCTCGGCCAGTTCAGTGACTAATTGTGAAACTGGATCAACTTGCTGGCCACCATTTTCTCGTCCATCATGATGGTTGTTCTGCAGTTTTCCAGCGTTAGTACGTTCTTTGATTTCGGCCATTAGTTTCATTTCGAGTTTCTCCTTCATGCTGTTGTCCTGCTGTTGTTGATTCTCTGGTGGACTACCAAGCGAGCTGCACGAATCTGTTGAGGGTTCACGTTTTCGAAGGCTTACACCAAATCGCGAACTGGCTTCCTCCACACTGGGTGCGGTATTCGAAACATCGTTGTTATTGATTGGCGCTGGTGGAGGAATGGGAATCATTGGAGGCGGTGGTGGTGGCGATTCAAATTCTTCAGGTGGTGGAGGAAGATCTATCGGTGGGGGTGGGAAGTCTAAATTTGCGAGGGCTGATTGCTGTGCTCGTTTTGGACTGCTACTAGCACCGCGGAATGAAGAGAATGTCATCATAGAGCCATCAGTGGTCGTGCGATGGCGCTGTAGCTTATTAAGACTAGCCGATGCATTGTTAGCCATTGTTACACCACTCGAGGAATTGCTGCGTATCATTTGTGGTTGTGCACCTTTAAATGTTGCAACGCTATTCGTTAAGTTATTGCTGCGAGCCATAACACCGTTGGTTCCGATTGCTGGTGGTGGCGGTGGCGGAACATCTGGAACAACGCTATTATGGTTAATTTGCTGCGCAGCACTAGAATCCTCCAGGCTATCAAGGAACGCTCCGATTCGAGCCACTTTCGGAAGAGTTCCATACCGATTCACCACCCGTTTCACATTCATCACCTCCAAAGCACCGACTGTGACTTGATGGCTAGATGGTGGTGTGATAACTCCAGCCAAATTATGATGCTGTGTAAGATCTATTGGATGTTTACTGTGAATCGGATGTTGTTGTGATCGTTTGCTGTTGCGAGTCTCTAAACCTCGGTTGCCCATCACTGGTGTAGGTCGTTTAAAGGAGCTGTGTTGTACGGGTTTATTGTGATGTCCTAGGGAATGTTGTATTTTATTATTGTAGTCCATGCTGTCGGCATCTGTATCAGCGTCGGGATTATCGTTTTCCGAATCGCAGCGATTGGCTAAGTTTGCAATGTCACGGGTTAAACCTATGAAAAATGGAGATGGAATCATTAAAATTGATGTCTGGACGCTGAGAGTGAATTTTTTGTAAGCATTGCTGTAAGTATTTGTCACACAGTTGTTAGGATAACAGAAAATGCAGATGTAAGATGTTAATGCGATGCGGATGAGAGATATTTTCGGAGTGCACACATTAAATCACACATTGAATATAAGCTTGTTAGTGGATTAGTTCATGCTGCAGGCGAATTGCAAGGAGTTTATACACTAACATTTGTTACATACATTCTTTAATCCATTCTATGTTTCTAAAGAGTCCATTGGTTCTAATTTTGTTATGTTGTTGGGAAAGCAGTCGCCATATAACTGCACAAGAAAGATGTTACTGACAAGACAAATTTATGAAGTCATGCAGAGTGCAGTAAGAAGATTTTTTCTCTGTCATAAACAATTGGGAAGATAAATAATCCTCACTGAAACGAGTTATGGGACCAATTTTTGACGATCGATGGATCTTAATTGACTACTGAGTTAAAAGAACAATCCAAAGAATGGAAATGACTATGAGAGCAGAAAACGTTTCTGCCAAATAGCCCTATCGATGCCTCATACACAGGTTTTATATTCAATGGGTTTTTTGGTGTTCAGTAAACCATTGACATTTCCAGCTCTGACTAACATTTAATTCAATATAACAAATAATGAAAGCATAACACGCTATGCCTCTCAACTGGAACGAAATTAAATACAATTAAATTCCCTTAACATCCACCTGAATCACGCACTACTCTTCCCTGGATAAGTCTTTTTGGTGTTTAGCTTTCGTGATTACTTGTGCATCATTAAATTTACTCTACGGTCGCGTAGTGATTTCACATTTCAGAAGCGTGAACAAGATTTTGTTTTTTGGTTGGACTGCGGTCGTCAGGTACGTGATCGGCATCGAGGAAGGTGGATAGCTACAGTGCCATAGTCAAAGTTAGTAAAATTCCGCAAGCGAGGAATGGTAAAGGACATGATCGGTAAATGAACCACGAATGGACATCTAAGAAGGTAGTAAAGCATATCAAAATACAGACAAGCCATATTGGCGATTTTATTGTTTACGGGCTCTTCCGTAAGGGAAGTTCTTAGCATAACGCTTGGAACGTTTCTCTGTGTATCGTAATGTAATGTTAGTAGGTTAAGTTAGTTTCATTCGCTTGCCAAAAGGATGCATATTTTGCAAACACACACACGAACACATAAAATAATGGAAATGTGGTGAAATGTTGTTGTAATCCCTTACTCAGGTGACAAATACCTCGGAATAGAATATCGATAATAAAACTACTGCAAGAAGATGATTTCTTAATACTACTACCATTCGTATTCAGTTCTTCCACGAAATTTTTCCCATCATCATCACGGTATGTTGAATCCCGACTGGTAGACAGGAGGCTTTAAGAAATACAATTCAGAGATTAGATTCGAGAATAAATTTTAGTTTTTGGATAAACGAACCTCGTTCTCTTTGGTGGAGCGGGAGCTTGTTTGCCCTGTTTATTGGTGGTTCGTCGCATTTGCACATTCCCCTTGCCTTGGCTGGAGAATGTACTCAGTTTGGTGGAGGTGGAGCCCGTTTCTAAAAAGACACAGTAGTATAAAAAAATTTTTTTTTTTAAACAATTTATCGATCCATTTACCTGATAGCGGTGTGCTAGCTTGTTGATCATGGTGGCCTCCACTACCTCCGCCACCACCACCGCCCCCCATCTGCGGCTTTTTTCCCATCTGTGGGGTGAGGGTTTGTGAAGCATTTAATTGTTTCTCAACTGCTTCCGTAATCGATGATTCCTATGAAAACACCACAAGAATACAAATGTAAATGACAAAAATATATTGTTTCTCGTCACTACTTACCTGAAACATATGCTCTAAAGCATGATGAATGTTTTTAAATGTTGGTCGATCCTGTGCATTCCACTGCCAGCATTGTCTCATAAGATCATACACCTCTGGTGGACATCCCGGTGGTCGTTCCATGCGATAGCCCTTCTCGAGTTTATGAAATACATCTGTCAAATCTATTCCTGGATAAGGTGACATTCCATATGTCGCTATTTCCCATAGTAAAACTCCAAATGCCCAGACATCAGATTTCGTACTAAATTTATTATAGGCCAGTCCCTCGGGTGCTGTCCATTTAATGGGAAACTTAGCTCCCGCATGCGCTGTGTATGTGTCATCACGCATCAATCGAGCCAATCCGAAATCCGCAACTTTTACAAGCTTATTATCACCAACAAGACAATTTCGCGCCGCCAAATCTCGATGAATATAGTTGCGAGATTCTAAGTAGCTCATTCCAGAGGCAATTTGAGTTGCCATGTAAAGTAAAGCCACAGCGTCCAGTGTCTCTCGACCGGCAGATCGCAGAAAGTCCAAAAGATTTCCATGGCTCATGAATTCCGTGATGATATAGAATGGAGGTTCTCGTGTACAGACGCCTGCGAAAGAAAAACACAAAGAAAGAGTTAAGACAGATTCCATCGTAAAAAAAATTTAGTAAAAAAGTAATAATTACCGATTAGTTGCACAAGATTTGGATGTTTCATTTCCTTCATGATGGCTGCCTCTTCTAAGAAGTCCTTCAACGCCATAGTATCCTCTTTCAGTGTCTTAACAGCCACCGTATTGCCATAGCGCTTCCAAATAGCTTCGTAAACTTCACCATATTGCCCACCACCCAATTTATGTTTCATCACAATATCCGTGCGACATATCTCCCATTCATCCGGTTCTGGACTTAACGGGAACACAGTTGGCTTATTCTGCTTTGGTGCTGGATACAATAGGGGTGTTATCAGTCCATGACCCTCATGCGGTACACTATGATGATGCACCAACTCAGCCAGAGTATTGAATTTCGCCTCTGCTGTTACATAAACTTTACCATCGGAGTCTTCCGAAATGCGATAGTGATAGACTCGTCCTTCATATCTTAAACTAATACTTCTTTGTCCGGGAGAACTCTCACTCTCTCGCACTAGAAAACTTCCATTTATCCCTGAACTTAACAAATATTCTGCAGCATTCCTAGAAATTGGTCCGTGATACCAGGAATGCTTTTCAAGCGAATTCAACGGTGTCACATAGTTCGATGGAACCCATCCGACATTCCCCGAATCCGAGTGGGCTTCACACCATTCTCCTGACTTATTATATGACAATATTCGAACTTGTTCACCCTTCTTCAGACTAAGTTGATTCTCTCCGCCAGCTTGAAAGTCATATAGCGCGACAAACAATTGCGGATCATCTTCCTCTGGGCCAGGTGCCAGAAGATTCTCTTTCGATGTCCACCGATGTGCTGATTCAAAGCCTGAGGTCGTCGAACTTGGTCCCTGACTATGACTTTGTGTATTGTGCAAAGAGCCATCTTGACTCTGAGCGAGTAATTCAGCTTCCAATGGTCCGGGTGGAAGGTGTGGCAGCGGACGTGACTGCAGGAGGGCTTCTGTAATTAAAAAAAGAATTCTCCATTAAACGCCTTATCGAAAGAAAACAACAACAAAATTCAAAAGGAATTGACTGATGAGAAGGAAACATTCTTGTAAAGGGTACAGAGTTAGGATGTCGACGCGTACAGTTTTTTGCGGATATTCTTGCTCTGGAATTCAATTACAATGACCATGACTTAAATGGGAAACTGTCACAGGAATGACTTTTAAATACTTGTGGCGTTGCTGAAGAGAACATTATAAGAAGCATGGAGGTGGAACTGGTTGTGACTTCAGTTGATGCGTGTAATTATGTCGGGTATCCAGAGGACAATTAAATAAATTCTTAGATAGTAGCAATTAATTGTGCATGCCTTTGGGTTAACGAGAAGAAAGTTTTCAGTACCCATGTATTCTTGACGAGAATCAAGATAAGTTCTATAAACGTTTCTAAGAAAGCAAGACGGGATAACAAGTGCTCGTTACATTGTAATACGAAACAAAAGTATGTGTCAAGCGGAACAGTTTGAGGAAAGCATTTGGTAGGCATGAAGTTGCTTTCACGGAACTTTAACAGAGGAGAATTTGATAATATTCAAAACAGAACCCTAAAACGCCGAGCTGCCTAAGGACTTAATGACCAAATAGTTTTATCGAGACATTTTAATACTAAACATTAATACATTAATACTAAATCTGTTGGGATTGTCATACATCCATTCGTTTACCCCGTCGACTCCATTTGTTGAATCAAAAGATTCGATGGCCTCCATTGATCACCTGTAGATCTGCGAACTCCTCTGCCAAATGGCAGTTTTATGAAGACAACTCAATTAGGTTAGCACACTGAAGCAACGCCAAGGCGAACACTTTCGCCTTTGCTCTTCATCTTCTAACATTAGAGGCATGCGATCGGATGCAGTGTTTTACCCATCGTCATCTCGACATTTGCCGATTTTCTATAGGATTTTTTTTTATAGGAAGGACAGGATAAAAGTGGTGAACAAAATGGAACATATCTTAACTTCACCGGACACTTAGAACCTCTCCAAAAGGAGCTTACTAAACAACTCTGTTCGAGATTCTCGACAATAGAAGAATCATAGATTAATGAGTGGGAACTCATACAGAACCTTATGAAAACCCACGCGATGTGTCCGACGTTGAACTTCTAATCAAAATCTGAAGGACTAAATTGATACAAAAGAGGACAAGAGCAGTATTTACAGAGATATCAGCTACAGTGCACGATGAGAAGCGGCGTCAAAGTAAAAAAAAAAAAAAAGAATCAGGACCCTACAGGACTGTCTGCTCTGTGACATGCGTCTTCCGCTCATCTAGACCATAAATTAGATCCATTGTGCCCTAAATGAGTTGACCTTGGATAACCTGGAAGAAGAAGAGATCTACTGTTGAATAAGAGTCACTCAGATTGATATATGAACCTAAGGTGGCTTTTCAACTCAATATAAGTAAGATCTCCAACATTGTTTAAGAAACAACAACCAAGAGTCCGATATCTAATTTTAGCCAAATTGAAACATTCACAGAGCAAGTAACTACAGCATCTGCCAGTAGTCGTTGTAAGGAACATTGTGTCTCTCCGCATGCGTTGCAATGGCAAAATGACTTATCAGTTGGGCATGTATGTACTTAACAGTTGGACCACTGCAAATAATTTTTACAATGGGAAGGGCATTGGGGAGATGTTGTTTCGCTCCTTTCTTATTTCCTTAGACCTCATTATGCCCTAGATCTAATTATTATGTCCCTAGTGGATAAACCACACAAGGCAAGTGGGCCAATAAATGTTAATAAAGGCAGAGGCAGCAAGATGCTTGAGAATGTTAAGGGAGCTCTACACAAGCTCTGAAACGATGTGAACTCAGAGTTTTTATCGCTCCCTAGCTAGAATTAAACAATGAAGCAGTTTGTTTTAGAGAAACCAGGAGGAGGTGCAGGTTACGAGAACACAACCCACTTATTAAAATCTGCAGTCAAATTGATTGATTCGAGGAATCAGAATGAAATTTAGTAGTTCCGATAGAAGCTCTCAACGTGCTCGTCCATAACCTGACTCTGAACTTGCACATTAAATACATCGTTTCGTGTAGTGCTATCAGGATTTCTAAACTCAAATTCAATAATATTAAGTATTAAGTATCGATCTCCACCCACGGCTCCAAGATGAAGTGTAGCGTTGGAGCAGGTGTATTCTCAGCGGAACTGAACGTATCCAAATCGTACAGCACGGGCCACTGTCCAATTGGTTCACACGCTGCCAAGTTAGGTATTCCGGTTAACTCCCACGGCTGTAGTTGTGACAATTCACATGACAAAAAAACCCTATTCCACTTTCTCTACGACTGCCCGGAACTAGCCGGAGCCAGGCACCGCACACATGGCAAACCCTTTTTTTAAGAAATTATCAGATTTCTGACATAAAATTATTAACTTTCTGAGTTCCACAGGATGGATCTGAAAAACCACGCCCTTACCACACCTATCAACATCTAGGTCACGTGAGTTGTGGTATCAAAACGGCGTACCCGCGATACTTGTGTTTCTAGTAGAACCTAACCAGACAACCGCTTCCACCTACCTACCTTAGTAGTTCCTCAGTAGATGCGATTAGCCTCTTATAATGCTTAGTGTCCTGAAGCAATGTTTTATGTAACCTAACCCAAACTATTCTTGAAGTGATTTATCTTTTATTTCGACTGAAAGATTCAAATAATAAATTTTAATAAAACTACCAACTTCACTTATGTACCCACCCAACGAGAGCCGAATAAATTCCAACACTCAAGGCGCTATTAATAGAATTCCAAATGTCCTATAACGATAATTTAGTGGACATTTGTTTTCCATTATTGGAATTTTATTTATACACCTCGGTTTGCTGTTCGTTTGCGAGGAAACAACTCAATAAATTTACAATTTACTTAAAAAAAAAAAAAGGAAAAAATATTTGATTAATTGTATAAGAAAATTATTTACAAAAGCGTTTTTGTTCATTCAGTACGAGTATGTTTTTTTAATCGAGATAAATGTTGTGCTCACCACCGGAAATCGGCATGAAGGCTTTATTGAGTTTTCGAGTCAATTCAATTGTGTGTTCGAGAAGAGGCGGCTCTTTTCTCCCTGGAGTGTTTGTTTGGTATGAAAATATTGAAAGTGAATATTTTAATAATTGGTTATTTCCGGTTCTGGTTCAATTGGTGGAAGAAAAAGAAGTATTTTTTTTTGTTGTTGTAGTTTTATTTTAACTTAATGAATCATAATGAATGATGAATGAATCATAAAAAGGACGTTTATTTATAGCGCTAGCGGAAGAAAAGACCGCAAAATTCAAGGAACTTACTAAGATTCAGTGACTAGCATGCGTAGGCAGTACCACTGGCAGCATAAGAAGCAATCCAACTGCAGCCATTGCAACTATATTCACTTTGATTTCAATAGACCTTTACTTAAAGGAAACAGCTGCTAAATTGATTGATTTTCTGTCCCGTCTGTATAGACAATGAATTGTACAACGACATCAACTTAATCAGAAGAGGTCCAACGACTGAGATGACTGAGTCATGTAGAGCGGATGGACATCAATGCTCCAGTCCAAAAATATCTTCCAATCCGCCTTTAAGCGACAACGCAGTAGAGGAAGACCGCGACTCAGGTGGCGCACGCAAGTGGAAGAGGACCTCAACCAACTCTGCGTGCGAAACTGGAGGCAGCTGGCTAAAGATCGAGCTGGAAAGAGACGCTTGTTGGTTGAGGCTCATGTCCACTCCGTTCTGTAGCGTCACCTTAAGCAATTAAGTAAACAGCCGCTAAAAGTGAACTGCGATATGGGTCACCGCAAAATCGCAAGTTAGGCAAAACTAGAAACTGAATCGAATTGTCTCACATCATCTCCTGACTCCAGTCTAAGCATTAAAACAATCATGCGGAAGAGACGACTGCGGAAAGCCATCAAAACGAATCAAATTTCGATTTTTACAGTCGGGTCAAAACCCGAAGAAGGAGTGGGATTCCGAACCACAGTAGCATGTTCCAAGCGGCAGTCCTAGCGATTGCCGAAGCGACCCGAAAATGATCCATGAATCTAGCTGCTAGGAAAGTCATTAACATTTACATAAAGAATCAAGCTCAAAACACTTATCGCGTATCACAAGGCAACACTCTGGTGAGTCCTGGAACACAATGGTATCCACAGAAACGATATGGCGGATGAATTACATACGAAGTGATCAGAGCAGGACCTATCAATGGTCGATCACTCAGTATTGCCCCTCACCTAGTACTCGTTAAATTCAAAATAGCACAAGACTCCCAAAGACAAGCTGATGAGAGATGGAGCGCACTCTTACCATGCTGTATCTCCAGAAAACAAAATAACAATAAGGCACATTCTTTACAGATCAAACTTAACGCTCTTCATAAGGACAAACTATTGACTTGCCACCTTAGAAGAACGCGACGGCTAACGCGCTGATATACATAGATGCAGAAGGGAGCACAGCCCTTAGCCCATGCAAAACCAGAAAGACTGTCCTTACTACTATTTCAACGAACTGGACAACAAAAACCATTCTAAAATTCATTACGAATAAGGGATGGTTTAGAGAAGCCGAACGACCACCAAACAACCAACATAGATCCTTCATCTTTGTCTACCCTTGGAGATCCAATTGAATGCTGCATCATATGGGATGCAGTTACCTAGTCAAACGGAAACAAAACCTTCTACATACACATGTATACTCGCATACATAAACAAAATCAAACCAGAAAAAAAAAAAAAAAAAGAAACAAACAAAATTGATGCTATATCCGGTTACACATTGAAAATGGATTCTGTTGACAGCAAACGTCATTATCATATGGAAGAATACATGTCTTCGCATTTCAGTGCATTGCTACAGATACATTAGTTGTCAGTAACGACGGACGTCCTGACATCCATTGAAGGAGATGCGAACAGGAAGAGAAGAAGTAAATCACTTTAGCATTTAACACATTTAAGTGACATCCGATTCTGTCGATAAAGACGAAAGTAATTCTAGGAAATGGAACGTAATGTCTTGCCTTGAACGTGGTGATGGAATTTGAAACAAAGAGGGAAAATTGATTTTCCTTAATAAAATATATAAGAAGTACCTTTAAAAGTTTCTCTAGTTGTGATGACAGACAGTCGAGGGTTTCAATTGCAAATTTCCTCACTGCTAATCTGGTTCGATTCATTTATTCTACAAAATTCTACTTTCGATGGTGCTACAGTTTGAGATGTATCTTGACCTTCGCCAACACGTCTTTTCACACAGCTCAATCCTTAGTTAGCTGCCTTCAAAGTCATACGCCAAGTTAGTTACGGTCTCTTTCTAAATGCCCACGCCATCTTATTAAAGATTTTCTTCTGCCACGTTTTCCGTTTGCAGCAGATTCAACGAGTCTGCGGGTCGAAGTGTTAGTGTCTATTCGTTCTATATGTCCTAGCCATCTTTTCTGATGAATTCAATTCAAGCGAAATTTTCTAAGTCTACATCGCTAGTTCCACAGCTTGAAAATCAAAACGTATCCGTGAAGGATAAGTACGTACAGTACACAGTCCCTGCAGACCGATAATGCTCTATCCATCCAAGATAATCATCAAATATCAAATTTCAAGTGCGAGACAACCAAACAGGACGAATCGCCGTTCTAAAAATCAAACTATCACAGATGCTGTAGCAAGATGCCCAGGATCAAAGAGGATGGAAGCCTGCGGTCTGTCAAGTGGTCTTTCAAGTGTTGAAAGGTCATTAAGAAGCTACAATACTAAATAAATATAAGGAAAACTGAAAGAAACATTGAAAGATTGAAGGAACATGAACGAACGGCAGGAGGTTGTATTAGTTCACAAAGCGGAGACAAAGCCTTTGACTGGTATGAGATGATAACCAAATTACAAAGATCCTAAAGGTTAGAATATAGCGACAAGTCCTTGTCCATGGAGTGAGCTATTAGAGGTAGCCAAGACCAGATTCTGGTGATAACTCAAATGGAACATTGAGCAGCGAATGCGGAATACAGGGTCACGGCGACACATACATATGTACTTGCTTGCACTTGGTGGCATTACATTGGTCAAATAATATTGTATTAGGAGAGACGTCGTGGTTTTGATGAGTAAAACTTCGACATCCTTTAGAAGGCTTCTAGGTGGAGTTATAACATGCACAAAGGTGTTATATAAAGATTGTTCTCTAGTTCTTTTGTCTCTAGGACTCCTGCAAAATTCATCTGAAACCAAGCCTTATTGCATGTCTGCCTATGAGGCGATGACATGAACTTTTCTGCTTAAGAACAGTCTTTAAAGCGATAGTAGGTACCTAAGCTGTTTTGACAATTTTTTGGGTCTAACATTGCCCAAATCTACCTAGTGCCATGGTTTTTCTGATTGCACCCAGCTTGAATAAAAGTGAGAGAGTCACACCTAGATGTCCTTGTCGAATAGAATCGGTCATGTTGTACCAGGCCTGGCGAATGCATCGGCCTGAAAATTTCCTAGAATGTCTCCATGCGTTGACTCCTTACAAAACAGCACTTTTAAGACAGGACTTCTTTGATTATCATTATTTCCGCCTTGACTATGCTACAGTAATTCGGAAGACGGAAAGATGGCTTACGTTTTGCGTGTTTGAGAAAACACCATCTCCTACACTGTCATTGATATTGGAAACATGAATGAAGAAATGTATGGACTCGTCCTTCATTGTAGAGGATGATCTGTTAGGGATTGTGAGTTGAGAATTTAACCAGAGTAATCAGCACTATCTGACATTAGTTTGCCTTACTTTACCCTAAAATTTGTCGGGGAGCTCTGAACCAAATTTGCAACTTTCATTAGTTTAATCTTTGAATACAGAACTATGAAAGGGAACGAAAAGGCAGATTAACTGGTATAATATAAAGGAACTCTCCAAACATAGGCAATCATCCCGTTTATGTTGTGTATGTACAAAGAAGCATGAGGTTGACGCAATTGTATTATATCCTGAAGTGCTGATGTCTTAACCTAGAACTGAAGGAGAGAGAAACCAAAAAACAAACATCAGACTTGGTAACAATTCCTTAGATTATTCTACAAGCTACAGAAAACAGAAACTGTGTTCACATCGCCATACAGTCGACAAAATTTGAGTTACAAAATTCCTTTGTCTAAGGAACCATGGTAGCTATTAAGACTGAGAAAACTTTGTTGGGACTCGTAATACGTCCAACTTATGACTATAACGAAGTTACCTCTCAAAATGTCTTTTAGTTTTTAATACACTTGAATCCGTTCACAGACAATTTTAAACTTAATTCTTTAATACTCTCCTACTTCTTAAGTTTTCCAGGACTAAAGACTAAGCCCAAAGGAACTATTCCAAAGAAGCTACATAGGAAAACAAAAGGGGAAACATTTTGCCCTAAACTTCTTTCCCTTTTAATCGTTTGCTGAACACATTGCAATGGATTCGTTTATCTTAAACAATATGCACTCGGAATTACACAGAAGGGAATGGAATCATGCTCCTCTCATCCGAATGCATTGGAGTACACGATAAAAATGGTTCATTTGCAACGACCTTGTACTTCTCGTAACAACAAACAACAAAAGTTGTCTATGCTCAACCAAGCAAATCCCGTACAAAAAAAGGATTCAAACCATAACAATGAAAAAAGTTAAAAATAAGCTTATCCTGAGAACTGCCAGAAAAAAAAAAAAAAAAACAAAGTCCTCGGTAGGCTTAGAGCTTATGAAAATAATTCTGTAAACAAAAAAAAAAGTTGAATATTCAGGAGTAGTTTTCTTGAACCTTATATCTTTGATTTAAGGGACCGACATAACAGTTTGCTGGGTCTAATGGTGGCAAGATTTTGACCACATTAACACATTATGATCTTTACATCTAAAGGCTCATGCAGCTTTGTTGTGGGATATCAATTGCGCACAAGAGTTATACGATTCAAGCCAATCGCATGGTTGTTAGCGACATAAAAGCAACATTTTCCAAAATATGTGCCTATTTCCCAACTTAAGAGGCTTAAGACGCTATCATGGAGAAACGTCATGACCTTTCATAATGGACTCGGCATGTCGAAATCAGTAGGGAAAACATTCTTGGTAGCTTAGTTGACAAGTGCAGCGTGCACGACACGCGACATGGAAGTCAGTTTGCTGTATGAATTCACTTCCGGCTAATTAATTTCGCAGCAACTGTCTTTATACACGTATTCAAACACTGACGTTGGCCATTTATTTCGTGGTTATGACCATTTTTAGAGCTCTTGATCTGATGAAAAGAAATTGCAATTCACCTTCAAACTAAAACCCACCGTCGACCCCCTCCGTACTCTGGACTTGGCAGAAACTACAGAAACTTTTTATAATGACATCACCAACCATCAATGGGATCTAGTGGGATCTAGGATCATCATAAAGGAGGTAACAGAGACTAATTGGGACTCTAGTCACGTAACACTATGGGCTAGCACCGAGGTATCGAGACAGAAAAAATAAGGGCACCACCTCAAGGACATACATGTTAAAGGTTCGCACTAACGAAACCAGATACAGAAATTTTATTTAAAAAAAAAATAAAAAATCAAGCAATTACCAGCTAGCTGTAAGCCTGATACGAAGACTCCTTAAAAATTAAGGAAATCTAGTTACTAAATCGCAGTGCGTAGGATATATGTATGTTTAAGGACCACTTCCAGGGGCAGGTTCTTAATGGACATCAGACAATAACGAAACCTCACCTCCTTGTTGGGAAGAAGTCGCCACGGATATTAAGAAGTTAAACAATAACAAATCCGTAGCTTCCAATACCTTGCCCGTTGATGGGTTCAAAAAGGGAGATGATTTGGTAGAAAGCATGTACCAAGCACCCCAACGACTGTAATTTATCAGGTCTATAAGTGATTCTCCGTCTTGTGACAACTATCGGGGCAAATTCGTGATGAATGCCACTTTAAAGTTTCTGTTCGACATACTTAAATGGTTGACCAAATTTTTAAGTTCTTACGGTTTTGAACAAATTGTGAGCCGCTCACATCTTCGTCGACAAGGGCACTCCTACACCAAACCAAATGAATTTGCTGCATGAAGGGCCATAATTGTCAACCAAAAGATGGCCCTGGCTAGACCTCACATTGAAAAATAATTTCTTAATTTTCGTCGATGAATTTTTAGAAAAGAAAACTAATTTTCCTAACCTAAAACTTTTTAAAACTCCGACACACATCTTGTCAAAGGGAAATAGAAATTCTCTTCGTCATAGCTTCCTCTAAGATGTCCATTGATTGTCGTTGCGAGTGTCAATTAATATTTCCTTTCACCCACCAACAATGGATTCATACTTTCTACGACAACGGAAGTGGGCCCCTTCTTCCGGGCCAGACGTCAAAAAAAAGAAAAGGTCTTCCCACTGAACTGTGTACATATGCAAGCATGCAACGAGTGCACCCTCCAAAAAACATATTACAGACCAAGGAAACTCTCCAAAGTGAGTACGTTCACGTCATGAATTATTTAATTTAATTTAATCATTTCGCTCAATTCTTATTGCTGCGGGTAAAATGATAAGGCAAATGGTGATTTTTCAATTAAAAACCCACAAGTGCCAGGAGTGGGGGGTAGATAAATCAGTTTGGTGATTTTGACAATTGCTAGACAATGACTTAACGCGCCGCAAACCTCAAACTGATTTGGCTAATTGTGCCGCATGAACAACATATAACGCGCAGTGCTGTTGCTATTGCCTTGAGGTGTCAATCATGGTGCGCATTGAACTTGTGTCGGATTTTTGTTGTTGGGTGTTCTCTTGTGGAGCGGAATGGAGTGCTTTCGAATGGAACAAATCGAATGTGGGTTGCCAACGATTTTTTTTTTTTTTTTTAATTTTGTGTGTGAATTTTGACCTACTTTTGAAATTAGTTTTAGCGTGTTGATGTCCAGTGAACACAAACACTTTTTAAACATATTTTAAAATAGATGCAGGAAAACAACAATGATGGCCAACGGGAAGACTGCGAAATTTTTTAAATTTGAGAGAAGAATAGGTTAACGAAGACATTTTTCCTTGAATTCAGACGAATTCTTTAGATGAAACCAATGACGAAGCTTAGCTCAGTTTCATAAGGATTTCTAAGACCAAGATAAGTGCATAAGATCTACAATATTAGCACTCCTATCGTCCAAATAAGTTACTGACATCGGTCTACACGGCCTATGACATGGCCATCAAGAGTTATGAGAGAATCACCGGAAGGTCAATAGATTATGATTTATGTGTGTCAGAGCACCTCAAGAACTGGAATCTACATCCGCGCAGTGTAAGGCACAGGTATGTATGTGTATAATCTAGATAGAATCTAAAAAGCTGAAAATAAGAAGTTACCACAACAGCCTGCATACATGGTAAAATGAAGATTCTACATGGAAAATCAGCTATACAGTCAAGGATTATTGACTTAAAGCCGATGCGCCATCGTCTGGACGGGAACAGGAAGAAACCCCCGTGCGTCGGTTCCGATGACTTTCTGGTGGAACTTTTCAAACCTGGAGGAAACAGAGGTAATCCTACATACTCGTGGGTCTTTTGAAAACTTTGTAGGTACATGTCCAGTTTGCATAAATGCATTTTCCAGGAACATGAATAAGTTAAAATACCAAAAAGTTTTGCTGCAAAATTTGGCGGAAAGGGTATCTCTGATACCGAAGATCACTCAATGCAAACCAGAGTGGGTGGATGCCCTATGCGATGTTGAGAATTGGAAATCCTAAAGGAGATAAAGAGGGAAGAACCTGATGTGTAGGAAAACTATGAGGCGAAAAGAAATGAGCTTCAAGGAACTCTAAACTCGCCAAAGGAAATGGGAACGTAGAAGGAATTCCGCTCAAATTATGTCAGAGTCTTTAGAGATCCATACTCCAATGGTAGAGATTGTAGAAGAAACGTATGAGATCTTAATGGAGGCGCACATTTTTGAAAGCTACAAGTCAAATCAGCCCTAAGACCACGAGACACGAGAAGCAGACATTGTGCATAGGACTGATGCAATAAATAACCTCAAAAGGGTCTTACTTATCTTAATCACAGTGATCAGGCGCATGGAACTGGTAGAAATTAATACATCAAGGGCAGTGGAATGTGTTAAAATACTCATATGCAACTTGAATGACTTGATACTGATACAAAAAGGAAGACAGCCTCTGAGTCTTAAACCATTTGCTACCCCTATGTTAAAGAATGATGAAAGACATGATCGGCCACGAATGAAAATCTGAAAAGGTGGGAAAGTTTGGCAAAATACTGCGGCTATATTCAAGTGCATAGAAGCATTGTCCACAGAATGCGGACATTTAAGGCACAATCGAAAGAAGATGTGTTTAGAGGACGTGGAGGCATATATACTGTGTAAGTGCCCGGCTCTGGCTAGCGGAAAAAGTCCTTTTTTTTCAAGGAGAATTCTTGCCTATCGCTATTTCTTCGGACTGAAAAGGGAACTGAGTAGTAAGGTCCCAAGTCGATGCTCTATACAAGACGCTTATCATTCCTGTCCTACTCGGATAAAGATATTCTTAGTTGTATTGAGTGAAAAGTTCTTCGCAACATATTTGTCCCCATTCGCGTTGAGGGGCTTTGGAGAAGAAGATTCAACGACTATACAGTGACATCGTCCTAGTCAAAAATAAGACTTGAATTAATTTGGAGGCAGCTAGCTAAAAATAGAGACGGTTTAATCGAAAGATGGTGGCGGCTGTTTTTTGGAATAGTTGTGGAATATTGTACTAAACAATAATGGCTGGGTACTCTGCATCATTCCTTGACAAGCTGAAGGCAGAAATTGTAAAACTACGCGGGCATTTGAAGAAGAAGAAAGTTATGTTCCCTCAAGACAGATCACCGTCTCACACCTTAGCGGTCGCATCATAAATTGCAGTTTACGACTAGACTTGAATTGAGATTAGTGGCACCGCTAATCTGTCCTACTCGAAATACAGAAAAACCTCTGGGATGGCGTACCCTCTCGTGATACATATGATTGGGGTAGTAGGCTCTGGAGATCAGGTTGTTGACTGAGTATTCACTAGATCTGGCTCAGCGGGATTTTTTTTTTATCCCAGGCACATCCCGGACTGTAAAGCCGTCTTAAGGAAGCAAAAGTTTGACTCAAATGACAGAGATTTTCGTTGAATAAGAAGGTAATTGCAGGAATTGCCATTTCCTATTTGGACAAGTTACGGAGGTTGGAGCATCACTGAATGGAAATATAAAATTGAATTTCATCTGTTCCGACTTCAAACTTTTGAAAAGAACCTTCTATATCTAGATAAACAGAGAACTTCAATGCTTGTACTTAAAGAGTCTTAAAAATCTACAACGACGTAGGTACCACAAGTGCACACAAGCGGAAAAAGGTTACTTAAGTCAATCCCAACTGTTTTACATTGCTAACAGCAGTCAATCAAAACATGTAGGATGTTGCTTTTGGCAAAACCTTCCTAGAGTAAGTAACTGTTTTGTTGTGTTTCAACTAAGAATAACAATTACCTCCCAATTATACAAAGTCTACACACACACCTGGTCAATCACGCACCCCCTCTTCCAAAGCCATTTATGAAAGTTTATAACTACTGGTCTGCACTCTATAATAATCACGTCTACAAACCTGAATCATTGACTGAATTTTAATTATCAACTTTTTATTCTTTCGACGAATTAATCCACACCAACACCGATGTCGATGGGAAAATGACTTATTTCCTCCTGTAAAATTGTTTTTATTATCACAAGGCTCGGCTCTCTAATTAATTAATGGCATAGATTAATGTCAAAACAAAAGAACTATAATTTTTGCTTTACTAATGAGAAATTAAACTTGGCAATGCAAAAAAGAAAAGAAAAAAACTCAACACAATCAGGCATCAAAACGCACACTCTTACGAACAGATCGAAAGAAAAGCACCTTAATGAGCCAATTAAGTACACTACCGTTCATAAGTATTTGCCCACTCATGTATTTTGTTTAAAAGTTTTAGTTCAAAAAATAATGATGTTGCAAACAAAAGAAGTTTTAATTGAAATTGATAAATACTTGTCACCAAGAGCTGAATTCTTTTAATGTAGGTACTGGTACTAGAGCGTGCCAAGAAGGCTTCTGTTGGTATTTATTCATGTTGTAGAGCTTTATGGCCGAAATGGGGTCTTGCATAGAATCAGTAGCAGTACATTTGTGGCAGAAATTGTTACGGCAATCCGGTAAGCTGCAGCTTGGCAGATAGATAGCCTTTAAATCACCGACAATCACCGAGTTCTTGTTAAAGCAAAGTCGCACTGAGATAATCCAAGCAAAGTACAGCGATCAGCATCTTTGTGGATAAGCGGGGCTCTTCGTACGACACCCTTCGTAGCAGTGGACAATTTGTTTCATCTTACACCCCTTGACATCCTTGGCAGACAAATGGCTGCTAACTCGACTGTTCGATCAAAGAAGTCTTATCTTGGCTAAAGAAAACCGTGATATCTTCCAGAGATATACGTATCTTTTTAGACAGTCAAGCAGGGATCAGGTCCCTGGAATCAGTCTCTTCAAATTAGAGAGATGGCGGAGCAGTTCAATATTCACCTTTGTTGGCTGCCGGGGCATAGAGATATTCCAGGGAACAGTTTATGAACTCGCCAGATATGGAACAACCGTTCCCGTGATCACAAAAAGAGACGCCATGGGTATACCGATCGCTACATGTAAACTTAAACTCTAGCTGGATGCTATCGAGAAAACAAATTCTAGGTGGACAAATGGTACAACGTGTCTAGCGACAAAGCGGATTTTGCCATCGCTCTAACCGCTCTAAGAATTTCATTTCTCTCAACAGATCGCATATCAGATCCATAATAAGTGTCATCACGGGACACTGTCTAATAGGCAAGTATGCGACAAAGCTTGGGGTCCATTCTGTAGAAGCTGCATGGACGAAGAGGGGAAGGAAACTATTCCCCACCTTTTTTCTAACTGTCCAGCTCTCACCCGTAAAGTAAGATTCCATTTACGGGAATTCTACTTTAACGACTTAGGCCATCTGATAAAGACGGATATCAGAAACCTCCTTCTCTTCGTCAGAAGCTCCAATTAGTTTAACGAGTAGGTATGGAGATCTCTTCAGATCCATGTGGTATCACAATGGACCTATCGCTGGTCTAAATGAGCTCGCTATAGCTGGCAGCCACTTCAACCTAACCTAACCCAATGCCGCACGTCTCTGACGTCGCTGATAGATGCACCGTTTCCCCGTGATGTGACTGGTTCCAGGACACAGGGATGATCTGGGCAACTGCAAAGCGGATGAGCTGGCATAGAAGGGACCAGGTCAGAACCTTTTTGAAAGTAAAGGGATTCTCTCGAATTGATCGGCTTGGTACTGAAGCTAGAAGAATGGCTAACAATAGGTCAAAATAATATCCACACTTGTCTTTGTCAAGACGGATCTGGTCTTACCTGGAGACTTAAGAGAACAGTAATAGGAAATGTATAAGAGCTATAGGAGGAGCCCTCACAGGGCTTGATAGGCAGGCACTTAACTAGAATGTACTGTATGCACTGTAGAGACGAGGAAGACGAGGAAACGGTTAACCACTTTTTTGGTGCCCGCTCTGCAAGACTCAAGAAGAGAGTATTTCTACGAAGACCTCAGGGATCTAGCTAAGCTCGGTATTTACAAAATAAGGAGCTTTGTCTGTGGATCTAAATGGTTTTGAACATAGTTTGGAACAGGAAAGAAATTCCATCATGCAAGGTTCCTGGTGCTGATAATCTGGTAATCTGCGTGGTATCACAATGGACCTACCATCTGAATTAAGTGTACGCCGGTATAAGCGAAGTCAGCCATCTAACCTAGCCTTACTTAAAGAGCTCAATATATCATGAACAATTGTTGGTAGTCAACGTAAAATGATCTATAGATCTGTAAGCAGTAAAAAACAAAACGTGCCACTACAGCTAAAGATAAAAGGATGTCTGTTACCAGTAAACGTGACCAGCAGCCCAAGTAAATCTGGAGCGAGTTAAATGCAGACTTTGTGTTGCGGTGAGAACACCATTACATATTATGCGCTTCGAAATAATAGCGAGAAATTCTTGAAAACGAAATGGTGTCATATACGATCACTCTTCCAAACACTCTTGGAAGGTCAGAGCTTGAACTAATGCCGCCTTCACGCAGGCTGCTTCCAGTTTAATAGACGGAGGTTTCTGCGGTCCGCGATTTTTGATCTTTTAAACGGAGTTATGGTCTCTCTTTTCTTGGTGAACTATAAGGTGGAGCTTTCTTGCCAATTCATAGAGTTCGCGTTTGTATCTTCTCTTCCATTCGTCCTCCTCGAAGATAGGACCAAATATTTACATTTTTCTTTCGAAGGATCTCAAGATCTGCTCCGCTGTCTTACTTATCGTCCAGCATTTAGCTGCACAAGTGGGAAGATCAAAGTTTTGTAGAACATGATTTTGGTCCTTTGAGTTAAGAGTTTGGTCTCTAGCTGTTTGGAATTTTGCATTTCTATTTGTGGGGTTCATATTTTCACCGAAGTTGATGAACTCTTTAATTGCCTCAAAATTGTTGCTGTGGATTGCCACATTCTGTCCTAGACTGTGTATAATTTGTCTTCCCCTTTCTCATCGCAAGACCAACTCATTTGATTTGTTCGGCAATTATCGTAAAAGCTTCAATAATTGCACGCTGGGAACGGACGATGATGTCGATATCGTCTGCGTACCTCAGCAACTGGACAGATTTGTAAAATATAGTGCCTTCTGCGTTTATGTCGATCTTTCGCATCATCTACTTCAGCACGAGGTTGAAGAAATTACACGATAGTGCGTCTCCTTGTCGATATCCGGTGCAAGTTTGTTTCTATTTCCAAGCTGGATGGTGCAATTTAAATACTCAACCGTGGCGCGACACAACCGGATCAGTTTTCTTGGGATTCCGAATTCAGTCATCGCGTTATGTACATAGCTCGTGGGTCTTTTCCAGGTTTTATAAAGATTTGGTCTATGGTCGATTTGCCGGAAGCCACACTGGTAGGTGACAATGGGTGTGAAGCAAAACAGCTTTAGTCGTTCACACAGTCCAACGGATAGAGGATATGCCTCGGTAATTCTTGCAAGACATTGGATCGCGTTTTTAAAGATGGGGCTGATAGAGCTGCAGAGAATACCAAGGCAGGGAAACTCATGATTTGACCACCACAGTCCCCAGATCTCAGCTGGAAAGCAACTTCAGAAAGGTTGGGCCAACATCCAGTAAAACCCTGTAGAATATTTTGGTAGGTAAGTAGGTAGAGGTGGCGGTTCCACGACTCGTGTAACCTGGTTGATGATGTGAGACAGTTGGTGCCTAGATCTAGCCCGTGGAGTCAAGAAAGCGGATTAGGTTTCGTATCCTTTTACCCGAGATGTCATTAAGGTCGTCGAATGGTTGGTTTAGTGTGCGCAGTCTGGCTCTTGCTAGTGCCGGTCATTTGCAGAGAAAATGACGAAAGAACATTTTGCAAATGGAATGGTGACAAATTTCAACGGAAACCCTTTTAAGACCGACGGTTATTACAAATAAGGGACACATTGATGAATTAAAAATCTAATAATAATACCTTCGTCAACTATATCTAAATTAGCGGTGGGCAAATACTTATGAGCGATAGTGTATATGCGAAAGATAGTGTGCAAAGTAAAGCTGTCCGCAAAATTAAAAAACACGATCTAGGCAGGGGGTGGCAAGAAACAACAACATTACTAAGAGTATGTACAGTTAAAAATTGATCTGAATTTGTTGATAGAAATGTTTAGTTGTTTTGTTTTGTTTACCTAAATGCATTTGATATTTTCCCGTATCGCGTTGTGTACTTCTGATCATCGGACCTAAAGCGGAGAAAAAAAAAAAAGAAAATATTTGTTTTTGTTGTTTTATAAAAAAAAAAAATTATTTATAGAGAGACTGTTAGTTGTTCTATGTTTCTATGTACATACATACATACTTTTTTTTTTTGTTTTATGGAAATCTTAAGGGTCTAGCTACATTTTCAAAATGGATTTGAAGTACCCAATGAGCGGTTAATGTGTCATGGTTAATCAATCATATAGTTCACAATAGCAAGCAGGGATGATTGGGTTTTTGGTGACACAGTTTTTTTTTTTTTTTTTGAGCATTTTTTTTGGCGGCCATTGTTTTCGACAGGATGATGGTAATGATGATTAAACTAGAGCTACTCACTCATCCATACATAAATGTGGAGGGAAATCTCTTGTTTATGGATCATTTGCGGTTGAAAAATTCATATAAAAACGGGTGGGAGGTTGGTTTTGGATTGAAAATTTATATAGTGTTAGGTTCACTGGAACATAAGTTGTTGTTTTTATTTTTATGTCAAGCAGCGAGTTGAACAATTTTAACATTTGTTATTTATAAATTTGATCCCTTCTCATGGGTTAATGTTTTGTCAGGGAGGAGGTTTCGCAGAAGTCTGACCCAATTCATATTGAAAACAATAAAAAAGGTTATAGACAACTATCTTATGACAGGCACCATGTGTATTAAGCTGGAAAATACATGGATAGTGAGACTAATCCATTATGAACCGAACTGCCAAGGGACAGTCATCTGTGTATCAAAACATCGAAAGGAAAAAAGTGAATCGCAGAGAACTGAGGCGGTTAAAACTGTAGCGGGGCAAAGAATCATCGCAATAAAAACAACCGAAAACTTTCGACAAGAAGGAGTCATATCTCTACTAATGTGGAGTCTAGATGTAGACGAGTTTCGGTTAAAGCTTGAAGAAACCGACATAGTCATTATCACAAGGGGGAAAATTCGAGCACATTCTATCTAACATAACATTCATAACATCAGACAGGATTCAAATTAAAAAAAAAAAAAAAACACGCTAGAACCATTCACTAGAAGGAGACAACAAGGCGCACATGCAACTGATCCAACTAACTCACAACAGCAAATCAAATATTTAGGCATAACGATAGAAACTTAAATTTTGTGGTGCCTTCCATAGGTAGGTAGAGGTAGGTAGAAGTGGTTGACTCTGGTGAACCTGCCAGAGACACAAGTAGCGCGGATGCGCCGTTATGATATCACAACTCACGTGACCTGGATGTTGGTGGGCGTAGCTAGGATTGTGGTTTTCAAATCCATCGTGTTGAGTTAAGAAAATTAATATGGAACCTTCCATATGGAACCGGTAGTTAACAAAGCCACTCGAGCTCTCATGACATGCAGGACCATCTCAGAAAAATGCAGCCATGGATCGATGGCCATACATACATATCAGGATTGCTAGACCCGTCATGGAGTTGCTTTTGTAGGTAGAATCAGACCGACAAAGAAAGCCATGCAATGGTGTCACACAGCTGCAATACAGCTGATTTACATTGCGTCGGAGAGGGTCACAATAGAAAGGGAAATGCGCATTGGATATACAAAGCCGAGCAGTGAAAGAGACTGGAACCATGACGTATACCAACACAAGAATAACACCATTAAATGGGTTTCAAAATGCGGAACCCAAGATCAAGTATCTATTCGTTGCTCCTGAAAAAATCACCCATAAACTTTCAAGTAGTGGTGAAGAAAAATAGACATCAATGCCTTCCAAACAGGAACAGCGCCTTGAATATTCGATTAGCTATGATTATTGCGAAGCTACAAGCGCATGAGACGGTCAGATCTTTCCCCATCCAGCATTCATTAACGACCGGCATCAAGTGTGGAAGACCATCTGATGTTCCTTGTGGGTTTCTCTGGGTCACCACAACAAAATACTTGATTTGTGTCGGTAAGTGCATACACCCAGAACTGTACAGCGTGATATGGCGGATTTTTGGGAGGTCTAAGAGCTGAGATGAAAAGAAAAAAAAAATGCTTTTATACTAAAACAGACTAAGGCAGAGATGGTAACAGAAACCCATTCAGAAATTTACATTTTCGTTTCCGAATTCGACCTTGGGTGGGTGCTTCAAGCAAACATTTCGTTCCATCATATGCATTTCGCACTTCAGTAAATGTCAATCTATTCACAACGACTCAAGAAGATTTTGTGTGCACAAAACGACCTCGTAATATAGTCTTCCGGCATTTCTTTTCACATGTTGGCCACCCCAACCAAGGCTCTAGGGTCTACAACCACTATACTAGTCGCCTTACCCAGATTGTCAAAACAAAAGAAATATTTGCATAAGGACATTATCATTGCTTTGCTTTTATCAAACATCTCCAACGGTTGTGAAGGTACTATCCTATGTTTTAACAACGACAACTCTCACTCTTGGTGTTTACGCGCATCCTTAAAGTAGACGAATGTGCAACGTCATCGTTGCTTATGATGCTGTGCTTCGCAATATATTTACACGCTTACGTGTGAAATTTTCATTTCGTTTGCCTTCCTTGTATGGTGTGCCATGGGGGAGAGAGCATAGAAAGCCCTTGAAAAATGATTTCCACGTTATATACTAGGGAAGAATAAAATATACACCTACACATACACAGTTTGGGGTAAGAAAGAACTGTGCGATGGGTCGAGTTTATCTCCAATGGCGTTCTGACTGTGGAGAATATCTGTTGTTACCCAACGGGAGATAACAATGATTCTTACGAATGAAGCACAAATAGAAAGAAGATAGAGAATGAGAATTATGTAAATTCCAAAAAGAAATTCCATGTATCTGCACGTTGAACTAGCAAAAAGAAAAGAAAAATAAAACAGTTCTTCCGCAACAAGGTTGTGCTCATAATTAGACACTTTTTGTTCTTTGTACCTGAAGTTGGTTGTCTTTGAACAAAATACTTCTTGGAAAAATATTTATTGAAGCATTCTGCAAACAAGAATAACAATTAAACTTTTAGTTATTAATACGAGTGCAGATTCCCCACACAAATAGCTAAGGAGAGAACGAAGTGGGATTGGGCAGCACTGGTTTTTCAAAAAATGATTGCCAGAGTTGTTAAAGACATTTTCTGAGTGAAACCTGGTCACCGATATGTAGTGAGTAATAGAAATGAGAATAGAAATGCTGCCCGGTTGACTTCAAATTAAGAGAATGCGATTAAGGTGAACATTGACTTAGAAACAGTGAACGAATGGAGACGATAACAAGACCCAAACCCTGTTTTAAATCGAACTTAACGCGAATCCCAAATGAAAATAACGCGCCTAAGATCGGAGATTCAAGTTTGCCTTGTTTCGGGCAGAGACATAAGTCGAGAGCCTGTTAAAAAAAGTAAAGTAAGGCAAGCTTTGAACGCGTTAGATTTGCTGTGACTAACCTGAGGCAAGAGTGCTATCGTACGTGTGGGAACGGATTTAAGAGACAGAAAACAGATACCGCCACAGTGTACACACAATCGATTAAATAAACCAAATCCTTCAACAGGAATGTCAATGGTGGTTTCTGCTCTAGACGTTTTGATGAACCTACCCAATGTGGGCTCAGGTCCTGAGAAATCGTCTCCTAAACCTTGTTATCCCGCTGTGTCGTGGGACAATATTCTGTGAGTGCAGCGTTCCGACCAAAATCGGGGAAGTTTTTCAAATCAAACGAATATTACCCGACTTCTGTAGGAAGTCCTCGACAAATCTTGATATCTCTCAGCAAAAAAGATAGCAAACAATTTACTGATGTTCTTATGGGCCAAACGGCAACTGTGGGGAGAAAGACGACACGGTGCAGCACTTCCTATGTGATTGTCCTGCACATTTCTCAGAAAGGAGGCGTATCGTCGGTGCTGACAACCTAAGCTCTTCATCACTGAAGTGTCTTTCCACGAAAAAAATACATTAAAATGGGTGTCTCCAACTGGTAGTGGAATCTAGCCTGAGTGGTTCAGTAGGATGCCTGTCCTGACAAAAAAAAAAGTCATAGGACTGTTGTACAGCTCTCTGAGCTCTCAAAGTAGAGATGAAATGTACATAAGTAAAATGGACTCCACCTATGAAGAACGTCAAAGTGTAAGCATTGATCGGCTAGGTCATGCCGCAGTTCATCTTTCAATGCCTAGCAGAACGGTGAAATCTTGTCAAAGGAACTTTCACCGAGCTTCATATCATCGGTCTTTAGTGACGTCAATATTGGCAAATGTCAAATCGTAAATCTTTTATTACAGTTCGCCAAGCTATGTAGTGTAGAGAACACCTTCACTACACAAACATCTATTTTAATGGAACAATCCCAATAATTAGTCCCATTCACTTGCATGCCCTTGACACATGCCCTTCCAAGTAACATGATGTAAACCTTGCGACGTTGTGAATTTCCAATTCCACCTCTCTCTCGATGTTTTGCCATTGAAGTCATATCAGAGTTATATCATGTAAAACACCTTCAATTACACAATTGCATCAGCTGCAGCAATTCAATTCTAGATGACAAAGTCGGTCCTTGAATGTTCCTCTGGGCGTGCACCACATATGTCACAATCAGATTACAATAATTGCATGCAATGCAAACCCAACTCGCAACTCATTAACCTGACGCGAACCCAACAAAGTGCAAATCCACTTTGGTCGCTTGAGCTGGGGCTGTTCAACGCTTTTGTGTCCCCCGGACTGGATTGGATAGACACCAACAATGACAGTACGGATATAAGTGCTTGGAAACTGACAAAGCTCCGAAAGAGGAAAAGAGAGCAAGAGCGAATTCAAGTAGAGTACTATCGTTAATTACTTGCAAAAATTCCAACCCCCCAACGAGGGACAGGGAGACAAAAGAAATTTTCTTTTTAAATTGTCAGCGAAGTTTCTTTCTATGTGTTGCGCGATGAGCCCTTCACACAGACAAATATGTATATACCAAGCCATGGATATGGTTTTTTGGATTTAATTAGCGCTGTCTTCCATGTCCGTCTACATTTCCTTAAGCGTAAATTGTATTGCAGTCGCCGACTTCTGCTGTTCGTTTTTAGCTTTTGTGGAATGTAGATACAAAGGAAAACAAATGAAATGGATAAAAACGGAGGCAGACACAGTGGAGGAGTTCATTGTAACGTTGTTTTACAGGGCGATGTTGTTTTCTTCACCCTTTCTCGGGATAAATGAAGGTTGAAGCGAAGCTGTTTAGTTAGACAAAGTGTCCCTAAATACTTCTTAGGACGAGTTTGTGTGGGTTAATGGTAGGTTCTGAAACTGAGATTTCTTTGGGAGCAGCTGTAATTGGCTTAATGGAACAGTGCCAAACTATTCATTCAAAAGATTAAGTACAGGGTGACTATATAAACTGTTTCTGATTTAAAGTTCAGTTAATGTGAATGTCCTTTTCCAGACATAATACAACTTGAGGGTAAACTTATTCACAGAAGGACTTTATTTCGAAGACTTGTTGGTTGATGATGTATGCCTGACAGCATCCAGATTCGAAAGGTAGCCTGAATCGGAACAACACGATAAAATCAACATCCTCAGCGGAACTTGAAATCGCACTAAATCTGCTCCAATTGGATCCACTTTTTGGCATGAATCGAGATGTTATACAACTCCCCTGGCTGGGAGTCCAGTCGTGATCTGACGTTCAGTCTTAGTCTTATCTGCATAGTGCAAGGGTCATCGTCAGGAGACAGTTACTTTACCAGCCACAGTACCACTAATTTGTTTCGAACATCGACATCAAGCCGTAATTACTCTTTAGGTCTGCTTGTCATCCTGCGAAGGAATCAGTACCAGAAGACCATATTCAAGCAAAAATTTAAGGGGTTTACACTGTTCCGGACGAAGTGAACTACAAACTAATAGTTGAAGATTACAACAAACATCAGATTACAAAAGCAAACAAGCTTAATAAGTCGGAAGATTAAACCCTCTCACTACATCTAAGTGTTGCAAAGGTTTTGCGAACCCAAACAGCAGTAAAGCCGCTTCATCGTTTACCGGCTTCAAGTCTTCGCCAGTCATAAGCGAGGTCGTCAGTGTTTGTTTTCAAGTTAGCACAGTGTAGCCAAATGATCGAAAATAGTGATAGACTATTCGCTACAGTTTTGCAGAGACTTCAGGCTTATAGGCTTGAAGCTCAAGCTTATCAAATGACTTCTTCACCGTGACCCGCACAGAAAATGCACGAATCTTCTGAACTTATGCGAACCAATAGGGAGTAGGAACCAATTCATCCACATCAACATCAATCGAAATCAATCTAAAAGGGCGTAAAAGATCGGGTTTTGGGTCTCGGCGTTTAGCCTGAAAGGAACACCCAACATCGAGTTCGAACTTTGACTACCTTGGCTCAGCACTCGAAGAAAAACGTTTGTCAATTGATGTTTCCTTGCCCTGAGAAGGCAACTGTGTATAAAAGCCTTATTCCTAGTAACCAAGGAGTCTATGTACAAGGCCCTAATCATTTCAGTTGTTTATCATATGACAAAAGGATGGACTCTATCAAAGGCGGATAGAGTGAAAGATAATCAGTGCCATTGGCTTTAAGGGGTTTGTCTTTTCAAAGGTTCGACGACGAGTTATACGCTGACCTTAAGATGCCTATGACAAGTTAAATGGACACAAACGCTCCGACCTACGACTATTCAAGACCACACAGCACAAGAAGACGTCGCCACGTAAAAGAAGACCTTAACCAACTTTGAGTGAGCAACTGATCGGGATAACTAAAGAGGCTCGTTGGTTGTGATCCAAGTTCACCCTGGACTGTACTGCCATTTAAGTAAGTATGCTTGTAATTTTAAAGCTCCCGTGCTAAGTTATATCTCCAATTAGTGGACAAATTAGGAGTCTCACATAATTGTCTACACTTCGCTAAAAAGTGTTTTAAATTGTTCTATTGTGAATGAACCACATCGCAAATGCTACAAATGTCAAATCCTTACTGAAACCAAAATGGCATCCGGTCAAAGTGGCTGCCAACGAATTGAAATTGTCTACATGCTTTGAGACACATATCAATTGTTCACCCCTAACTTTCAAAACACATCTGCATACACAAAATAGGTTGGAATTTAATTTGTCATTGAAAATCCACACACGACAAATGAATTGCTACAGAAATTCAGCATAAAATTGAATTCAATCGCAAGTCCTTGATTCTGCATCAAAAAAAAAAGTCCTTTATTTTTTATTTTTGGGCTCAAAATGTATTTTCTACTTTGTATTCATGAGGAATTGTTTCTGACTGTGGGCCAAACCGAAATGTTTGATCCCTTTTCGCCAAAAATAGGAAAAATGGAAATAAATTTGAAAAAAAAAAAAAAAAGTCCAAAACACTCTCACTCAATGGCCCATGACCCTCGGGTTAAGTAACACCAACGTCCAAACTGAGCGTAATTATTCTACGAATTCTCACAGGACAGCAACACACTCTCCTTTCATATTGGCAGACAGACTAGGAACATAAATGAAGTAACAACTTATTGTCCCCGCAGGCAATTCTCTCTTTCAACTTACTTAGCATTCCAAACACAGATGCTCTTCACATGTGTCAGGACACTCAGGACATTCGACAGTAAGCATACCGCCCGCTGTCACTGTCGCTGTCTTCCGGTCGATAGTCATTGAATTGCAAAACCAATACCAACGCAGTATATCTTTGTTAGTAACAAAACTCCCTAGAGATAACAATAGCGTTGAATTCTGCCTACAAAATGTCCTTGGCCTTTTTTTTTTCATCATCGTCGCCATTGCCATTTGGTTATTTGGTGGCGGCTGTATATCGATTATGAACGTTTGCCAAAAACCATCAGGATACGAGAAAATGTATTTCGGGAGAAATCAACAAAAAAAGAGAAAGGAAAATGGAAAAATTATACCGGTATGTGGGGTGAAATATTCGAAAGTCGTGGTCTTTATTATGCAGTCTGCCTGAATGTCTGCCATACACTCCTACTACAACCCCATTTTGTTAAGTAGTACTGAGATAAGGACATGCATACGTTTTTCTTTCGCTTGGAATCGATAAAAAAAAAAAAATACTTTCCACAAGAGGGCATATCAAGTAGCGTAGGTAAATATTTATCTTCCGCTGGTCTATAGACCACAAAGGCGCTGAATGCCTCCTCTGACATTGCATATTGGGGAGGGCGAAGAGTATACTATTGCAAACATACGATACAATAGGTGATTCATTTAAGTGGAATGTCCTTTTTGTTTGTGCCTCGAAATAGGATACAGTTTTCTTTTTTTAAATTGACTTTTTTTCTGATAAGAAATTAATTTAAGAGTCTTGGTCCTGAGCTGAATGAGAATCAAAGTGGAACCTGAATGAGTCATGTTTTCAATGGATTAAGGTTAAAAGTTGAAGGAGAACCAAATTAAGACAACGTTACTGTGGCTGTCTTTGGAAGCACCTAAGTAATATTTGTGTGTTTTAGAGGTAAACCCATACACATACGTCTAAACAGTCCTTGGAAAATAAGGACAAATTGATTCTTGAATAAAGTGGTGCTCGCCTTTACGGGTCAACTGTCTTCCTGAACCAGTTCAGTATGAATTTAAGAATAGCCTTTGGTGGTCTTTATACAGCTCCTCGCAACCAGGACCAAATATTCGAGGTATAATTTTTCTTTCAAAGGATCCCAGTGAGTTGGGTCCTTCGAATTAGAAGTTTGGACCCTAGCTGTAAGGAGAAACCGAAAAAGCAATGAATCTCCAGCAAGCTGTCATTTGTGGGGTTTATATTCTCCTCGAGGTAGATGAACTCCTTTACTACTTCAAAATTGTAGCTGTGGATTGCCACATTCTGTCCTAGACGGTGTTTGACGGTTTTTGGATGTACTTTCTCTGCTCTCCCAGGCCAACTTGTTAGGCTTGTCTTTTATCGCCGCAAAAGCTTCAATAATGACACGCTGGGAACGGACGACGATGTCGTCACCCTTCGCACTATCTGCTCCGGCATGAGGTTAAAGAAATCACACGCCAGCGCATCTCCTTGTCGAAATCCGTCGCATGTTTGTTTCTATTTTTAAGCTGCACGGTGCATTGTGAATTCTCGAGTGTGGCACGACACAACCGAATCAGTTTTCTTGGGATCCCTATCAAGTCAAAAAGCTCGATGCAATAAATGCTGTCGTTTGCAGCTTAGAAGTCGATAAATGGATGTTGGTATCGACTTAGAACTTATTGGTCTTTTCCAGAATTTGCCGCAGTGTAAAGAATTCGTCCATCGTCTATTTGCTGGCTCAGGTTTAAGTACCTGCCAGCTGTTGCCAGCACACTTACACCAGTGATAGGTCCATTGTAATACCACATGGATCTGAAGAGATCTCCTTACCTACTAGTTGAACTAATTGAAGCATCTTACGAAACAAAGGAGGTTTCTGTTATCTGTGTGTTCATCAGTTCATCAAGTTAGGTTAGGTTAGGTAGATAGGCGTCCCATGGGTCTTACTGAGGCTCAGAGCACGTTGTGATGCCCAAAGAATTCCCTGTAGAAGAATTCTACCCGTAAAACCATTTAGAATTGTTAATAAATGAGAGGATCTTTCTTAGGGGGATTTGACTTAGGTTACTGTTGTAAATGCAATCTCATTTTGCGTGATAGAGCTGGGTAGATACAAAGAAGGTGGGAAATAGTTTCCTTATCCTCTTCGTCCATGCAGCTTCTACAAAAATCATTTGAATGTATGCCAAGCTTTGTTGGATGTTTGCCTATTGGACAGTGTCCCGTGATGACACCTATTACGATACGCGATCTGTTGAGAGAAATGAAATTCTTAGAGCGTTTCAGACCCAGCCGTGGCCAGATCTGTTGTGTCGCTAGACACGTTATACCACTTCTCCACCTAGAATTTGTTTTCTAGATAGTTACCAGCTTGAGCTTGAGTTTATATGTAGCGATCTGTATACCCATGGTGTCTTTTTCTGGAAGCATGGGTATGGTTGTTCTATATCTTGAGAGTTCGTCTCTCTAACAGACGATGGGGACGATGAGTGTGTTGTAAATTGGCTTTAGTCTCTCACATAGTACACTGTTTAGGATTTTGTAGGCTAAAGATTGAAAATGTACTCATTATCCCCTTAGGGATCGCTAGTATGCTAGGTGATGTTCCGGGTGTTTCTTTTGGAGTTTAATCGCAATCCGTGTGCTTAAGATAAACAAATTGTATGACCTTCCTCAACTCGACATCAATCAAATCCAGTGAGGTACCTACTTCCATCACCTTGTCTCATCTTAAAATCTAAACGACCACCCAAGTTCATCTGAATGCCTTGAAATTAAAAAAAAAAAATCCATAAATCACCACAAACACACTTACTGTGCATATGACTACCGTTTTTTATTTATCCGTATCGAATGCAAACACATCCGACAAAAAACATTTAACTTTACGATCGACTTTACTTTGAACCGTCTATTCACTACGAACGCCGGCAGGTAATCACATTCAATTCAACAATACTAATTACACAACACGCAAGTGCTTGTTTACTCATGGCGATGGCCATGACTCACAAACGAATATGCGAGTTTGAAAATTTTCACTTTTCAGCCGACACAAGTCAAAGGAATATTGTGTCCAACTTACCAGAGATACTTTCAATTAAAACAAAAAACAGTTCCAAATTGATTACTTTCAGTTTCGTGATCAATCGAAAATGACCAATCGATAGATAGATAAACCCCTCAAGTAAACGGGTGGTTGGTTGATCAAGGGAAGTTTGCAGCTCTCACTACGACTGCAATTGCATTTAGATATACTCTCGTCTCGGCACGCTCACTTGAATGTGTAATTTATTGACTTTGTATGCGAGAACTGTGGGCGTATCTGTATGTGTGTGATTATTTTTCCATCAAGAGACGATAATTTATTTTATTTCGTTTTAAAGTTGTTTTATCGCTTTGACGCGGTTGCATTGAATTTTCGTGAGCGCGACCAGAGCCGGGTGCGTGAGCAGCCATCCAAGTGGCAGAGGAAATTATTATTCTCTGAATGCATTCACCATTGGTGTACGTGTGAGTCTGGGAAACAAATTATTTACGGGTCCAAATATGGGAGAAAAAAAAGTGAAATTCTATATCGTACGCTACTTTGGCAATGAAAATGATGGAAATTTTGCAGTTGGGCTTTCGCGACTGCATGCAGTACGTGTGTAAATGTTTACATGAGTGAAACATGGTCTGCGTTGCAATTTGTAATGTATTTTCGATGGAATAGTCCTGTGGGACTATGTGTGGGACGATTTATGCGAAAAAGCGGTTCAATTTGCACGGTAAATTTCAATAACCCATGTAGGATTAGTTAAATTTTGACCGATATGCTGAGAATATCTGAACAGAGTGAACTGCTGATGACGCAGATGCAAATTTTAACACAATAGTTGGTGATTAACTAACTACCTTGTCACAATTCACATACGCCTTCGTTTTGTATCAGATTCAAGCAAACATACTTCGCACGCCAATGTCTAATATTGACTCGAAATAGTAAGAAGAACTTCCATGCCCTCCGATGTCCAAAAATATGGGAAAACATTTTGGTTAAATAAAAAATTAAAAAAGTAAAACTATTTCAAAACAAAAAATTGGGTGTGAATGATCTATTTGGACTGCAATTTTGGTTTGCTGCATTTCTTTTTTGTTGTCAATTCAGTGATGCCAAGTTAATGTCAATTCTATGCTATAAAACATATTGCTTCTTCAATGTGGGCATAAAATATTTGCATCCCCTAATAGCTCCTCCTTATGAATTAGCCAGACGAGGCTATCACAGTAAAGGCGGCAGGAAGCTCGAACGTATGTCAAAATGCCTATTTCGTTTATTAAACACGTGAATTACACCGATGCTTCTGTAAAAAGCAAATCGTAGATGGCATCATCTTGAATATTGCAACAATTCTAGGCTAATCTAACCTGCTCTCGATCGAATGTTTTAACTTCGACGAAAAAAAAGGCCAGCTCTGGAAATTAACTCGAGTCGTAATAGGTCACTGTATACTAGACAGACATGGTCAGCGTTTTGGGTAGTGTATGCAACGATTTCTGCAGAAGCTGCAGAGACGAAGATGAGGAAGAATTTATCATAGATTTCCTCTGCATGTGTCCCGCCCTTGGAAACATCTGAAAAACCACCTTGAGCGAATACTTCTTTAACAATCTAAATGATTTGAACAGGAGTAGACTGGGGTCCAATCCTAGTATGACAATGAAAATACTTTTGGTTTAAGTATACCTCTTCTCAGAGGACGACTTCAAATTAATTAACTACATAGCTCCGATTGGAAAGTTTCCGTAAAAAACGGTTTAAGCATGCATGAAGCTATCGAAAGGCTGAACAGATTTTAACAATATAACTTTGTAACTTTGTCAGGGACCCAGCTTGACTATGCAGGGCTTCATGAAAATGATAAGAGACCTCATACATAGGTTTGCGACCACAATACAACGGCTTCTGGCACAAGCAAGGGTTTGTTTGTAAAAACTGTAGGTATATGTACTATATTCCATTTTCGACAGTCGAAAAAGTCCACCAAATTGGACGATAATTTTAGGAAAATTATTCGGTTTTAAACCAAAGAACTCATGTATATGTTCGACACGTCCGGTTAATGGAGAGCATACCTGAAGTGAATGAAAGTGCGACTGAGAGTCGGGAATATCAGCTCGGTTATCGAACGGAGACGCCTTTTGGTTGAGGCCTAGGTTCACCTCGGATCTAAGCATTGAATGGTCAATTCTTACAGAAGATCTACTACAACTTCATGCTTATAAAATTCAGTTGACGACAGAACTCAAGCCTTCAAACCATTCCAAGCCCAAGCAAGGAACCACATGTTAAATGATGGGATGCACTTTTGACAGGATGACTTCGTGAACAAAGAAAATAAACGACTTGTGGCACAAGGAATCCATGAAGAACTGATGAATCCTCGAAGATCCATTCCATATTTGGTTCGACTTGTGAGCCGATGCAGTGATTGGACCGTACTTTTATGAAAATTACGTCGGAAATGTAGTAACTGTGGCTTCAACTGATTGGTTGGACCTTAATGACATGTAGTTTCAGTGAGAGAACGCAACCTGATGCACTGCACGAGTGCCCAGGCTGTTTTTTCTGCAAAGGTCTGACATCAACTGGCCCGCATTAACTTATTTTTGTGGGTTTTTGTGAAATTTCAGGTTAATGCCACCAAAGCACTTGCAATACCCGATTATATCTCATCTTTAAGCGAGGGCAATCGAAAATGTTATCAAAACAACATAAGTGTGCAACCAAAGTTGTGAATGACGATCCTGATGGGACATTGAGATAACGACATCAGTATTGAGTTCAAGAAGAATAACAATTAAAGTGACTTCATACAGGACCCTGATCATCCCAGTCCTGTTCTATGGCGCAGAAGAATGGATGAGGTTGTCTCCATTTTTTTTTTTTTTTTTTAGAGACAAGTAGTTCGAGTTATTTTCGGTCTCACCTGCATAGATGGTGAGGAAGGACTAGATGAAACAAGGTGAGCTGTAAAACAATACCGACTTAGTCAGAAGAATCCCGATACACCAACACTTCGAATTAACTCCGGAGCGAGGGCGCAATAGAGGAAGACCACGACCCAAGTGGAGTGCGCAAATGGAAAAGATCCTCAATCAACATGGCGTATAAAACTGGAGGCAGCTAGCAAATGATCACGCCTGTCGGAGATGGCAAACGATTCTGAGGGACATTTAATGCGCAGAACTTTACATCTACAGCCCTTATTTTGACAGTAGTCTTGTGCTGATTCTGGGATCATTATTGTTTTTTTTAGGAAAATTCACTCGAAGAGGGTTATAGTTGTTTTGAATGCTTGAAAAGTGTTCGAGGCTTCCCACAACATTTTGATGTTTTTGGCCTGGGCGCCTTGCGAAGGGTTCTTTCTTCAAGCCTCACTAACTCTTGTTTAACCGAACTTTCACGTTCATTCACTTATTTCGCTCGATTTTACAAAGATCGACTTAACAAGCTTCTTGTGTAATTCAACTTCACCGAGCGTTCCTGGATTTGAAGATGAGCGGATGTTTCGAACAAAACCAAATCCACTCGAAATTTATTGATTACCTACACGAAAGCTAAAGAAAAAAAAAAACTTGTCACTCGTGATGATGAACGCAGGAACAAAGCATTCGATGAGTGAATAGATGCATCCTTTCAATTCACTTCCTATCGACATCAAATGTGCACTTGAACTTTACACATCAAGGTCGAAACTATCTCCATTGTCATACTTGATGAGAACCGAGGGTGTCACTTGACTTTATCCATCCTTTCATAGCTTGCCGGTGACATGAATCCCATTTTATCATTCAAATTTAAACAAAATTGTATCGTCAGCTACCCGGAAAATGATGTCGAAAATGTCAAATACCTCTCAAGAGCTAGAGTTCAAGTCTGCCTCTTTGCAAACAATGCTTGTACCTGAAGACAACTTACGAGTATTCTTTTGCATTCCGTTTCCTTTAAGGAAGTCATTAGAACACAAGAAAAAAAACTATTAACTCCTCTAACGGTCTGTGTTGTGTTTGTGTGCGTGTACAAGAAAAGAAAAACAATTATCCAACATAAATGCCAAGAAAAATCGATTTTCTACCGAAGAGGAGATGAAAAGAAACGGGGGAACGATCCCCTAAACACCATGAAACCATATAACAGCCAACAGTAGTGAAAAAAAACGAAGCAACATTTTGCTTGAAGTCTTGTGCACATAATATCCGCGGAATGGAAGACACCTCTGTCCCTCGACGACGTCTTGGTCATGCAATATGCAAGCACATTCGGAAGAGTTCTTCCAACTCTCAGCGATGACAAACACAAATTGTCGCACCCAAAGACTGACGCGGAGGGAGAGGAATTGAATTACACATTAGTCGTTGGGGCCTATGGAAGCGGATTCTATATTTAAGTCCTGTCATTAGGTTAAAGTCTCCTTTTTTCCATTTCTTTCCACACAAACGAACTCGACTAATGGAACTCGTAAATAATCTCCTCGATGTGTGAACTGTTTATGAGTGTTTTGGCCATAAAGCCTGTCCAAACGTGGAAGGGTTGAACGAAAGGGCGAGTTTTACGGATAGAATGGAATTTGTTGAAAGTTTTAGAGAATTCTGTTGCACACACAGTGTGACAGTGTGTGACAGTGTGCATCGTTCATTTGGGGCACACGCTGCATTTGTTTTATAGCATGAGCTTAGGTGATTAACTGAAACGAGGACATTTTTCATGACATTATGACACCCGAGTGCATCGTATACCGGGAGCCGTGAGATACAGGATGCGTTTTTCCAGCAAAACTAGAGAGATTTTTATGGACGACATTTAGCATAAAGATTACTTGTACCGACAGTTGGGACCCAGGAGGCTAATTCTGACGCATTTACTGAGGAAGTTGCTACAAGTAACACTTTGAAACGATTCCTTGGATAAAAATGGGCGAGATATTGTTCTACACAGCTTTGGGACATGATAAACCTCACGTTGGACGGTAATTTACTGCAAATACTATGCCCTGTGTGACCAATTGGAACAAGGATGTGCTAAACAACGAAAATAAATAAAAGTTGCAGTGATGTCCAGAAGCTGCATGGACGAGGAGATGGAGGAGACAATTCTTCACCTTCTTTGTACATGTCCGACCCTCCCAGCTGAAAAAGATCATACTAAGGAGCCAACTTTCATAGGCAAGCTGATGAGAGATGGAGCGCACTCTCATTATGCCGCACCTCCAGGAAACTCTGGACAAATATCAACAAGATAAAAACGGGGCACATTCTTACGCTAAACAGATCAAACTTGGCTCTCTTCACAGGGATCATCACAAGCCACAACCTACTGGCGGGCCACCGTAGACGAACGCGTCTAAGTACAGACGAATTACGCAGAGGCTGTGGTAATACAGACGCGGAAGAGAATACAACCCACTTCCTATGCGAATGTCCCAGCTTATATAGAACAAGGAAGGCGGCCCTCGGTGAATACCACTTCAACAACCTGGACGAGCTGTCACGAGGACATTCCACGTCAGAGGAACGCAATGGATCCGTTAGAGATCCGAGTGAAGGCTGCACCACGCGATGCATCCTACCTACCTACCTACCTAGGAGCTAGCTTAGTTCACAACCTAAACGAACTGGCTGACGTCAGTATAGACAGCCACCAGCGTTTCATAGCAAGCTCCGGCTGGTTCTGCGAGTGGTATATCTGGTTGAAGTACAGATCCATGTCATAACACAAAAGACCTTTTCTGGTCTAAGTGAGGTTGCAACTTGCAGCCTGCCACCCCAACCTTACCTAGCTGTCGGTATTCCACAGCTTGACAAATAGATTTCTTAACAATCTTTGACAGTTTTGGGTATGTTCACGAGAAGCTCAACATTCGATAGCAGCCCTTACGCATCCTATTGTTGCCTGAGATTCAAACAAACCTTTGAGATTGAATTCAGACAGGTCCTAGATTTTCAAATTATTTTTCAAAAAAGTTTAGAGGCTACAAGAAGGCTTTGAAAGAAAGTAGTAGAAAGTGAAAGATAACTTGAAACCTTCTCAAACCAGGCCTACACTTGAATTCTCTTACAGAAAAAGATGACTTTGACTTATTGTCTAACAAAATCCTGGACAGAGGCAGAATCAAGGTGCGTTGTAGAATCAAAGCAAAGGAATCTGAACAATCTAAAATTCTGTTATCTGGAAAGCTGATGCTGGTTGCTAGACGAAAATATTCGGCTTTAAGCTCCCAGAACTCAGAGTGCACTCTCAAAGTCTGAGACTAATTAAAGGTCACAACTTAATGGGAAACTAAACATCAAACTTAGAGAAGATGTGAGAGGGAAAAGTGTCTTCAGCCAAAGATTGTCTTGTGTATACATGCAGCTGTAAGGCCCTATTATCACGTCTTTAGTTCTGCGGATTTTCAGCTTGCCAGTGAAAGCTAGTGAAAGATTAACGTCATGGGATTTTGTTGGAAGCCTTGTTTTCATGAGTACTTTTCAGTCCCTACCAACCAACCAACCAAGACATGTTGAATCTACAGCAACAATTGTTTGTTAATTTTTGTGTCACACAGACTACCTGTTGACAAAAAGACTATAAAAGACGCCAAAAACAAAACAGTGAACGCAAAGAGCATCAATAAATCACCTTTCATCCACTTGCTGTGTGATGACTTTTAAACCATCCTTCACCGCCTTCAGCGTTGAACAGAGAGTCTTCTCCAAGTTCAATTACACCACCACCCATCATCACACCTTCTGTCATGGTCGTCAGTCCCGTCGACATGGCATTCCATTAACTGGGGAAGCAATTTGTTGACCGGCTTCTTCCATTTTCCTTTTCTGCATTCCTTTTCTCTTCCCATAGTCAACTATCGACGAAGGGACAGAAGAAAATGTAATTTCAAATGCCACCGGCTCAACGGATGAATGGTGGAAATCTGAGGAGACCCCAGACAGGCTTCGCGCGTATAGCGTGTACAGTGTACACCCATCCAGCATCACCCAGGTCGTCTATGTTGCATGCTACCTACACAATCGGTTGGTATAAGTCCATTAAGGTACCCCATTCCCACACGTAAACAATTCGAAGAACGGCGCAGATTTATTCCCATTGTGCAAATCCACTACGTATACTGATGGGACTCCTCCTCCTTAGTCGTATGCCCCCTTCTCGTTGCCGCATGGAATGTGGTGGGTAACGAGCAAACAACACTCGAAGGAATTTCTTGAATTTCATGATTTGCGAAGCTCCAGAGATTAAACCAGAAAGCGAGAGGTTTAGCTCATGGTATGAGGATTCGTCTTTTGGCTTGATTGAGTCTGAGGAAGGTCTGGGAAAATGGTTACGGCGCAGTGAATTTAGGGAATTCGATGTAGCAGAAGCCATAGAAAGATGCCAGTTTCCGGTTAAAGATGAGAGGGATTTCCAGAAGCTACTGTGAATGGCTATATGTATGTGTGTGTGTGTGAAAGAAAATTGATGGGAAAGGAACTTTTTTAATTGAAATTTTCTTTCTGCTCTTTGTCACGGACAAGATTCGTAGGAAAAAAAAACTTGAGAAGGTTTCCAGTTGGAAAACTTATGAACTCATTGGCGGAGCTTTCATGGGAAAGGAACATCCAGCCTTTAACTGATGTTAGTCTTTGGTGATGACACTTGAAGTCACTTAAGGTTGCATATCGTCATAATAATATCGCGTGCAGGAGACCTAAAGTTAGAGCCAACTTTAAACGTCTAAAGAAGCGACGACTTCCATCGCAGATTTCCATTCCAGTCTCTGTCGATTGGGCCGAGAATTTGAAGAGCAGCAGTTATAGCAACTGGACATGATTTTCGATTCCAACCTAAACTGGAAGGACAATGCCTATGGGCATGTGAAACTTTCTTAACGTGTCAAACGTGTGTTCGGGAAAACTTAGATTTTCACTGCATCCAAGGCAGACCAGCTCCGCAATTGGGCATAGTCTGTCACGATTTCAGCACGAGATGTAGAGATGAGTAAGGAAACGCATCAATCTTACACTTCCTCTGTTCGTGCACCGCACCTGCCAATATCTCTTCAAGGATCTAATTGATTTGGTCACGGTCAATCTAGAAAAAAAATTGAAGAAAAATCGCGAAGCTGGAGGGATATGCAGAACGCATCACAGTGCGAAAGAGACCGCGAATGAAGAAAATTGCCGGCTGATGCTGCGCAGGGTTCGATTCTAGGACTCGACTTGTTATATATTTCCTACGATGGAATCCTAAGAATGAAGATGCCCCACGAGACATCGAATGTGAACAAAAACAGCTAAACCAAGTCATAAAATGCATCCAATCCTGGATGCAGGCCCATGGACTTAGCATAGGAATAGAGAAGACTGAGATAGTCCTGCTGACTAAGAGGCAGATTTCTACTTTCCTCACAGGTAGACCAAGAGTCAATTATCACCAAAGACACTGTAAAGTATTTGAGAGTGCGACTGGACACAAAGCTCAGATCAAGTCTGCGTCTTCAAGACTGCAGAGATCAATACAGCATTAAGCAGACTAATGGCAAACTTGAGAGGATCATGACATTCACGCATGCTATCCTTTTGTACAGATCTGGGCTGTTGCATTCAACTAGCGGCAGCAGTACAGCAAAGTGTGTGCGTCAGAATCAGCCGCTCTCATTGATCTCCTAGCGACAGAGAGAAAAGTTGAGGTTGGTTGAGGGAGACGACAATAGCAAAAGCCAACGCTTGCAAGAACGTTGAAGCAGGGAAACCAAGAGGAGATGAGCTGTAAAACTAATTGGAAACATCACAGAACTCCTTACCAGACCCGGGTGCTTTAACGATTATCTACACAGTAGGGTGGATCGACTCAAGACAATGCCAAATGCACATTCTTCGAATGCACTAGATGGCTAACAGAGGACAAAGACTAGGAACGGAGGTGGGCAGAACCACACCAGATAATGTCGTTACAGAGATGCGCACGAGTGAGGAAAATTGCAACCGAGCGTGCTCCTACATCGAGGAAGTGCTGAAGGTAAAGAGAAGAGAATAGGACATAAATCCTTCAAGATCATTGAAGATTAGAGCCTATACAGGCCAGGAAAAGAAGCAATTTTGGGGGTTTAGGCGGTAAGAGTCTGACACACTGGGGGAACTTGGTCATCCCTGATGGTGATGAGGAAAAAAACAAAACAGATTGTAAGGTTTCAACCGAACTACCCTTGGTCTAAGTACATCTCTTTTCTTGAGGAATTCCTCATTGTTGAATAACTGACTTGAGAAAACCCAAGCTTATCGAGTAAGGCGTCTTTTTTGGTCAGGATCGAGTCACAAAGAAGTAGTGCTCAGCATTGGTTGACACTATTTTAGGGCTGTTCTGGTTGGTGCCATCTTTCTGAAGGCAGGAGCTGATTCAGAAAAACGTGACACAGAACAATGCAAGAATTAGGAACCCCAGAATCCCGTCCGTCTAATCTGATCGTATTGTCATGATATTTTAAGCCGCATTCAGGCTGTCGTACGACAGATTTCATCATTTGTGGTGAGATTTGTCCGATTGTCGCGTCCGAAAGAAAAGACGGTCGGACGAGCTAGGTTAGACGAAGAAATCATATTGTGCATGAGATCTTTGATCTTAAGGAGAACAATCAATGAATCATCTTCCCCAGCCAACCACTTTGCTGCTAATTTGTCGTCCATTTTCGAATCAATTTCTCGTGAAAAAAAAAACACACGTCATTTATTCATCCACGAATTTTCAGACCATTTAGAGTTCAATGACATTTCCTTGCATGCAATCGAGATCCATTAAAGAATTCCATTCATCCTCATGGCGAATTGCACTTCGAAAGCATCATTCGCTGACCAAAAAAAAACTCGTAAAATCTATCACACGTAAAACCAAAACCTGTTGATCCGCGGGAAAAACGTATACATTTCCACGATGAAATTAAAAAAAAAAAAAACAATTTGACTGACAGGTGGTTGGCGAGATGCCTGTTGCAGTCTTTCCACAGCCTTCACCTATTCACAGCAAGATGTAAATTGTTTACAAAATATATATCTATAGTTACATATGCCCCTGGTACACTATATATTTATTTGTTCTTCATACTCGGCACAAATGAGGACATGCCTCATTTCTCGTCCGAGGGGCATTCATCATCGAAATGAGGTTTATGCTTCGGCTACGACTACGGTGTGTAAGAGACCTTGACCCCCAAGATTTCTCATTTAAGTTTTTCAGTCTTTTTATTCGTGTTACAACATTTTAAGCGTGTGGAAAAGAATACGGATGAATATGCAAAGAACAGACAAAGAAATCAACAATCTAGACCGCGGATCGATGCAAAAATTTCAATTATAAGTCGACGTCCGCTTCGGATTGTTAAGTGGTTTCTGTTATTGTTTAACATAAATCATTTAAAATGTTGTTTTGGGGAGTTCCACCGCTTTGAAATGGATACAATAGTACATAAGTGGTATTGGGTACGGAATTTGGAGCATGATTAGCTGTGATGTGGTTTGAAGGAACCATAATTCAAGCCTTTCCTCATAGTCTAATCCATTGGAATTCTCTGGTCTAGTGAAATATGGTATTTCAAGTAAGAACGTGCCCAGGTTATTGCCTTTAATGATCGATAAAAATAAGGCCTTCAGCTATATGAATACAGAACTTTTGAATAGGGTAGCTCTGTGACAGTTTTGACAGCGGATTTTGAAATGAATTGTCAGTCGAGTTTGACATTTGAACAAGCCTTCTGACTTAAAAAAAAAAAAACAGTTCATGTGAAATTTTATAACCTCCAGGGCAGAGTCCAGACCGAAAAGTACAGTCTCTAAGACACGACAACAGATATAACAGCTTCCGATTAATTCGCAGCAGTTCGCAACAAGGTGATAAGTAGTACGATACTTACTTCCAGATGGTGGATATGTCAACCAAATCGACCATGCGCTAGTCAATTTAAAATCATGGACGTACAAACTTTCAGAGGAGCCTACATAAACTTAGACCATTAGCAGCTGTTCGCAACTAGGTGATAAGTGGTTCAATATTTACTTACAATCGTATCCACACAGCAATCTCCAAACGGTGGAACTGTCAACCAAAGCGACCATGTGTCAATTAACCTAAGATCTTTGACGTACAAACTTTCAGAGGAGCCTAAAAAAAAAACTTAGACCATTTCTTAGTAACACTTTGATTTGGAGTCCGACTGTCCAAAGAAAGTAAGTTCCATCCCCCACTAAAGCAAAAGTTAAACATTGAAAGGCTAAGCACACCTTAGTCAGAGACTTGCCGAACCTTTCTGCAGCATCCCTACTTCCGCGTTCAGAATGAGTCTGGACAGCTGGGAAAAACGGGACCTTCTGTCATACAAATTTTTTGGGAATTTGACAGGCAAAAAGAGCCATCCGACCCCTGGAACAAAACCACAAAAAATATCCTCAATCATAAAAGGGAAGATATCAGAAGACTTGCCGGCTTCCACACCGGTCACTGCAGTCTCAGATATCACTTACACAAACTTAATATAGTTCAGGAATCGGAGTGTCGACTTTGCTTAGAGGAAGACGAATCAGCAGAACACGTACTATGTGAGTGCGTGGCTGTCTGCAGAGTCAGGAAGCGATTTCTCCATAAGGAATTCCTAACACCGGAGGATCGTCGTAACGCCTCGAGTGGAGATATTCTCAACTTCATTAGGAAGATGGATGATCTCCTTGTCTAACTGGCTCCAGGCACAATAGATCTTTCAGGTCGCAGTGCCATATGCGTCTGTCGCAGAGCCTTTATAATAATAAATAAGTAATAGCCGGAGACTTCAGAGAGCGTTTGAGCGAAATGCTTTCTAAGCTGCCTCTGACGTTTAACGTTGACGACCAATGTCATGTGTGCAGCACCATCCCCGAGGAAGAACCGACTGTATGACGATAATAGGGTCTATGCACCAAATCCTATGAGCTCTGTATGTCCGATCTACAAGAAAAGGGATCCCATGTCTCGCAGTGACCGTCTTAAGCACCTACCAGTGGGGCAAGTCGACTTTAGACTAAATTTTCACATTAAGACAAATTCTGAAAAAAAAAAAACCAACGAATTTCAAGTCGAAAATTATCAGCTTGTAATGGACTTTGAAGTCGAGTATGCCAGCATTCATCACTTGAAGCTCTGTGCGAAAACTGATCCAACAAGCGCCGAAAAAACAAGCGGCGTACTATGCAAATTGGAAATTCCTTTGGCGATGTACTGCCTTGGAATTTCTCTAATCTCGTGCTGGAGTAGATAGTGCGTAGGGCTGGCATCAACACGAAAGGCACTGTCTCTCATATGTCACAGAAGAGTATGACAGATGAAAAAGTTTACGCAATAGTTTGGCCAGCTTAGATGAACATCTCTATAGAATTATGGATGCAACACCATTTGGACCACCGTGCACGACGACCAAGTTTCAGAAAATGACGAAGATTCACAGGAGGATGGCTTGAATTAGTATCACCAATTTAATGAGAATAGCCACAGTAGCGGACGATTTGACATCATCTTCTTGTCCTAGACCTATTTGTGTGAGAATCTCCAACTGAAAGCTACAAACTTAGTCTGACAGATCGTGCACAGATCCTACACAGATCCATGCGCATTGTCTAAGCTTAGACTTTGTTAGAACGTTCTCAAGATGAGTTTTCATCTTTACTGACGTCTATGGGCTTAGGGGCTTGATTCTTCTCCGAAAAAGAAATACAAATATTTGGCGCGACAGCTTATAGAAAATCAAGGCCTAGCTTGTCGCAACCATTCATTCAAAAGACATGCCTGCGAAGATGTGGTGCCGCGAAAAGCGGATGTTTTGTTGAGAACCGAACCTATGTCCGTTCGCTTAGCAGTCTAATTCAGACTCCCAGACAGCGTTTTTCAAGCAGAGGTTCTACCAGTAACAAAAGTTGCAATAAAGACAATAACACACAACGATATTGCTTTCTTCATTGACAGCCAGGCGGCAATAAATACGATGTGCATCGCTGTCATCAGGCAATGAAAGAGCTGATGATTTGGCAAGGACCTCTAGATCTGTGACAGGCCAACTTTAAACCTTGAACATGGAGTGGAGTGGGGGGAATGCCTATGACAACAAGCGACAGATGGAATACGCTGAGCTGCTTAGGGAAACTATGGCCACTCTACAGAGAATCTTATAGAAGAGAATCGTGTGCAGAGCCAGCGTTGATTAAAAAGTTCATGAGGACATTCCACACTTTCTTTGCCAATGCTCAGCACTCTGTCCACTAAGATTTGAAATCCTTGCAAGGCACATTCTTCTTGAAAAGCTTTCCGGTCAGTTCGTGTATTATTTAAGTTGGTTGATCAACGCCTTGAGTTGGATTGAAAAACCCTCTGTCAACCCACTCAGAGTTGAAATGTATGTTTTGACAGCACAAAAATCAACTGTCAACTGACATATGTACATACATCGAACACACCTATTATTGTACGACATCTAGTTTAGAAATCCCTTACATTTTTAAAGTGTCTTGTGTCAAAGTCAAAATTCACTGTTAAATTTGCAGATCCTTAGCCAAACACATGCATATTTAGGCACGTCCAGCACAGCTTTTTACTTTGATCTTTTACAAAACACACAACTGTCCAATCGTGTTTGTCTACAAAATATTAACTCCTCAGATAGCTTATCTTTTACTGGTGACATTTTATAAATCGATTAATCAAATTACGGTAAAATACAAAAATTATAAACGTCATCACTACTTCATCATCGTTCAGTTTTTTAAAAAAAAAATTCTCAATTCGCTTCAAGCAATTCTCTCGACATCGTCAAAATAATACAAAACAAGATTGCCAACCTCGAGTTAAGAAATCTCCCTAGGCCAACAAATGTGCAGCAAAACAGGGAGACATGTTGATTCCTGTTTTTCTTTGCTTGTTCGTGCATGTCTTTTACCCTCATTTGGTTGCACCAACTTGTTTTTTTTTTTCGATTGACAACGCCTTACTCTTTGAGGTCTCAGTGTCAGGTTTCTTTATATTTCACACACCAAAAACTGATGAAGACACTCACCCCGAGATTGGAAAACATCGTTTCCGGGACCATCATCAACAAGAACCGAGCGAAATTGAGAGTTTGTAAGAAACTAATTAATTTCAAATCAAATTATACAAAACACTTTCAGAATTTTTGCGCTGATTTAGAGCGTGCGCGTCTTGTCCATTCGTCCGTCGTAGTCGTTGTCTTCTGGTTATGGCTACTGCAACCCAATGCTCGATGGAGACGACATGATGTTTAATTATAGGACCACAACCTGTCTGACTATAAAAAACAAATAAAAAAAACTTTTCGTTGCTGCAGCAACGGCGGCAACAAATGCCCGCATGGAAACACGTTTTTTAACACGTTCCAATGGCGATCGATGCCAACGGATGTTAATTACTATTTTTAGCGGCAAAAGACTGGGTTTTCAATTTCTTTTGAATTACCTCCATTAGTGACACGATGAGAAAAGTATTTTCAAAATTTAAAACTAAAAAAGGAACACCCAAGTCTTGGACAAAGTCACTAGACCGTTGTCAGTGTGAGTTCTAATGAGTTTTATAAATAAAGAGAAGCAGGAGGAAGTTAGGAGCCAGCTTCCGTTTAACGCAATTGACGTCCGCAACAAGATATTTCGAAAACGCAACGTTTCAAAGGATGGCATACACAGCATCAGCTTGTTGATGATTGTGTCGTCCTTGAAAATGTACTCCTAATCTAGCTTAAGAAGTTTCCCTACTTCCTTCCATCAAAGAGAAGTTGATCGAATGCAGCAACCTCTAAAATTAATTTTAGCACTCTTGCGGAATATGTCAGAGCGTTTCACTTTTCGTTTCACCTGAGCGAATCCTACGGCTATCACGGCTAAAAGGAGGGTTCCTTACATACCTTGGTTTTCTTTGGAATTTCTTAGGAATCGCGGGTCTCTTTCTATTAAGCGAGAATGGATGCAATTCTGTCCTGAAACAATGCGTATCTTCTTGGAGAAATTCAAAAACAAAGCACTCTAGATGGCAACGTCACTAAAGCCACAATTACCCTTCAAATCTATAGGCAATGGACAAAAGTCTTTCAATCAGGCTTATCGAGGCTCTAGGCCTAGAAGTCTGACTTTATTTATTAGCAAACTTTTTGAAAAGATCATTTTTAGAGTTATATCTCTTGATAACCTGGCTCTAGAATCACTTCGAAAAAAGGAGCGATCTCCTCAAATGATTTAAGATGATTTTTGCATTTTTGCATTCAGGTTCGCCTAGACACAACGCCTAGCCTCCTTAAAATCCACTCATTAAAAAGCTATTGGAAGCCATTCCGCATCTTTTGCCACCCGACTTGCGGATTAAAAGTTCTCCGGCGAAAGGGGCCCTTAGACTCAGGGATAATCCCATTAACGGAGGCAAAATTCCTACAGACTCGCGTCAGTTTTGGAACGCTTTGAACAGCAATATAGGCCGAGAGAGTAGGGACTATGGAGACTGCGGTCTACTGACCATATCATGGATATATGCTAGACATCAGTCCCTTCAATCGAAAGTCGTTCACGAATCACTCAATTTGATCCAACAGCACTCCATCAAAATATATTTGATTCCTAGACGAACCAGCTGATGAACTAGCAGAGTCGGGATCAGAGCTGTATGTGTGGCACTCCGTTAGAGTTGAGCAATCAACTTACACTGTAGACGGTGCCACATCTTCAACTTTGTATCCCGTTCTAAACAAAAAGAGAATGAAAAGCTTCAAAATCTTTTGAGAACAGGCGACTACAGCTGATGAGGCACTGCGCCATTCATTACGACTTCTGTAGAAGCTGCAGAGATAAAAAGAGCAACAATCTGGAAGACACTTGTTCTGTTATTTCACCACGATGTCCTGAAGAGTTGTAGAAGGAAATGATACTGCCCAGGGATGAGCTGCCAGCGAACATTGAGGTTAGAAGTGATGTCACGGAAGGCAGTGTTTACGAACAGAGAGGACAGAAAGTAAGTCCAAAATAGTTCGACTATGCAAGACTGAAGTCTTGACTGCGTATGCAGGGTTCAAAGCAAAATTTTTTTCGAGCCTGAAACAATGTTGAATTGGATTTCCCTTCAGGATGTATACAGACCAAACGAATACTCCCCAGAATCTGCAAAAAGTTTGAGGCATTCTGAGAAGAACCAGACCACTTAAAGTGCTAGGGTTGGACCCAAGTCTACTCCTAAAACCATTTAGATGTCCTTGTAGTTAAGATCGGTTGCTCTCCTGATATTTGCAATTGCGGGACACGTGCACAATAGATTTTGTCCTCTTCCTCGGCCATGATACTGAGCGACAGTCCGCAAGATGGACTAGAGATCTATTTTAACAAGAGAATAGGAAACCTGTTACGAGAAGGCACTTTGGCGAGAAAAATGAAGGCCAACCAGCTAGCGGTAAGCCATTAGTCAAACGATGAAAATGCCTGTATAGGATGCAGTACCCTGTTGGGACGTCTTTTAAGTCGAATTAACGCTTTCGATCTCTTAGGATCGAGGACAGTTCCGAATAGTCCAAATGTAGCCATGATTTTTGACAGAGCATCAGTGTAAATCAGCCTTCTAACTGTCAGTACCCTTAAGAGCCTTGTCTGGTTGAAATCATCAGCCGCACAATTCAACCAAGAGAATGGGACATTATGCCGGTAAGCGATCTCGTTCAGAGACGCAAGGCAATTGAATACAAAAGATCTATTCACAGCTTGGCTGTCTGAGTCAGACTTCAACCAAGCGGGTGCCTGACGGCTAGCCATGACTTTAGCTTGAAAGACACTACAATGATAAGGGAGAATTAAGAAGTGGTAGGTTAGGTTAGGTTAGGTAAAAGGGTTGACGGGAAAGGAGGTCCTTTCTCCGTCACACTTAGGTCAATGTAGACCCATTGTAGTACCCTAGGGATAAGGAGTGGTAAATGTTTAGGTTTTCTTAAAACACACCGATACCGACTCCTTTTGCTGTGTTGGAGCCGTCTTAAAAAATAGAGATAGACTCTAGGCGCTTCTGTCCGGTATTTTGTGCTTGTAGCATCATTCTTACTGAGGTACGAGTCACTTTGGGCTTGTCAGGCTTAAATGATATCACGGTGAGCTTTGAACAAAAAACATATAAGAGGGAAGCGGGAGACTTGAGATTTAGTTTCCATTGCCATTCTAAAAACTTGCTTAAGGGACGTCTTTGAAATCTAAAGGAGACTGGCCTTAGAAAATTGTTCCCGCTTCGGATTGACATAACAATGAAGAAGGAGCTACAACCACGAAGACTATTTTCAAAGAGTTTGTTCAAACAAACTGAAGCAACGTCCCCGAAAAGACTCAGAAGATGATGAATGGTGGCTGTGTCTCAAAGTAACTAAAGCCACCGCTAATCAGTGCCTAACTTCTTTTTCACTTTCAATTTACAACAGGAGAGGTCATTGTCTCCCTAAGGCCTATTTTTATAAACAAAATATGCGCCCTCCAATGTAGGCACACTCGCACAAGCTCTCCGAAAAGAAAAATTAAATCGAAATCAAATTTAGTGGCTCTCCCCCACCCCTCCTCTCCCTGTTACATATCGTTCTTCGTTTCCTCATCTTCAGATACGAACATTTATAAGAAGCAAGTCAAGACCCATCGGCATCTACAAATCTTATTGTTGCTTACGCCACAATTTTCCGTATACACTTCGTTGTATGATCTCTCTTTTCTCAGCAAGGGAGCAGGTCATGGATGGAACTGTTTACACAGAAGATGGGCTAAAATTAGAAAAAAAAAAAAAAAAACACTCTCTGCACTTTCATCTTATTTTTCGGGAACAGGAGGTGGGAGTGAGTGCGAGAAATTCCAACAAAACTTCAGACACAAGACACGAGTTCATCAGTATCTACACATCTTGAAGTGACAAAAATTGTTTGCCAAATTGTGGGTTTGGCTAATCCTTGGGATAGTTTGCATATGTTGGCAGAAATTCCAAAAAAAAAACGGGACAGATGAGGGGACCACATTTGCTTTAACGATTTCTCTGTGGAATTCCTTTTTTTCGAAATCAGAAAAAAATTGAAATTTTTATTCATGGCAAACGATGTATGACTACGAAAAGATGTGTTTCCCTTTTGCAATTTTAATCATTGTTACCCCCGCTCCGCTCCCTAGAGGGAGATGGAAGAAGAAGTAGAACATATGACTCAAGGTTCTTGTTTTTATTTATTTTTATATATTCATCACGTGGGGGAACAATTTATCGCGCATTTTAAAAATGGTTTCACGAAATTGAGGTAAGTAATGGATACTCTTACAAGATAAAAATTTATTTTCTCCTTGAGCCAAGGTTTTGGGTTACAATCTCAAGGGAAAAACAATAATCATAGAACTTTATCGGTTCTCGAAAGCTTCGCAATGTGCTTGTCTAAACGATTTCAAGTGAAATAAACGAGCTCACGTAGATGGAGGGGGGAATGAGAAAGCTTTATAGACGACAAGTAGAGATGGGTAATTTACAAGAATGACGAGACGATTTTGGAAGTCTGACTATCAATCAGAGTAGGTCCTATGTGCGCTTACCGGATTTTGGCAGCGTCTTCTAGGCGGAACTACTGGCAATCCGAGAGGGCATGAGACAACGCACAGACAAAATATTGCTATCCGCATAGGTAACCAAATCCGCTATCAAAGCTATTGACTCGGTAACCATATCCTCCAAACTGTTGCAGGAGTGTTGGAATGAGATTGGGAGAACGCTTTAGGGTCACAATGCTCTGGGTTTCAGGGAAGAGTGACATAAAAGGAAACAAGCGTGCAGATGATCTGGCCAGGGAGGGTTAAGCTGTACACGGCTCACTTGCGGCAAGGGTCCACTGTCACGCTGCTTTGGATTCCAAGGCACAGTGACATTAAAGGAAACATGAAAGGCTCAGCTCTACACGGCTCACTAGCGGCAAGGGTCCACATCCAGCTAAGAGCGGTTAAAGGACAAATCCACTCACACTTTCTGCTGAAGGCCAAACTCCAATGAAGGCGTTTTACCAACTGGGACATATCAAGGAAGATATGGCCGACCTATGATAAGATAAGAACAAAAGATCTAAACAAAGCCGCCCAGATATCGCCAGAATAACGGAGATCATGCGGCCAAACTAGGTATTCCATACAACCTCCAATGCCGCAGCTGCGAGAACGAAAATGAGAAGGAAACTCGCTCCCATTTCTTCTGCAAAAGTTCGGCACTAGCAAGAGCCAGACTGCGTGAACTAAACCAACCATTCTTCGACGACCTCAACGACATCTCGGGTAAAGGGATACGAGATATAATCCGTTTTCTTAACTTCACAGGCTGGATCTAGGCACCGACTAATTGAGTTCTGTTGAACCGCCACCTCTACGTTTCACCACGTTTCTTTCAGAAAACGGAGCTAACTATGATGAGCTGGAGGCTATGGAAAAATCTTGCTCCTTAAACTTCTCAATGACACGCTGTACGATTTTCGCAGCAACAGGTCCATTGGTAATTTTATGGGATATCCCATCGAGATGTGGAACGAATCTCTGTAAGAGTTTTGCGCTTGACATTTGACAGAGTTTGGCAACAAGATCTGTTGTCGAAAATGCATGCATAAGGCATCGATGTCGACGTGGCTTAGTGGTTGGATACAGGCCCAAAGCTTCGAAGCCAACGTAAAGTTTGGCCACATGGTCTCCGATTGGCCATTTCATGATAAATTTCATTGGCGGATGTACTACGCTTCAGATGGGAGGCTTTAATATTAGTACTCGTGAAGTGGAACTGATTTTTTTATTAAGCGTTGCTACTCACAACGTTCATTTCAGACACTGAGGCGTTCATCTTGCATCCATTTTCCATTCGAAAATCATTATTCGATTCCTAGGCACATAATCCATCTGCTTTGTGTGCGACCTAACTTGCTTTTTATTCTTCGAGAAATGATTTCATTGACCTACTCAATGACTAGCAAGGCTGTGTACAGGGTTCTCGTTACTGATCAACCTTCAAAGTAGGTGTGCCTGTGCTAGATTGCTACGCTTCTGGCCGAGTTCAGGTCTTGAATCTACATTAATCGAAGTGTAACGGGGGAAGAATTTCTTTACTTTGTCAACCCCACCTCTTTCCATGTATAGGTAGACTCCCATCATTATTCAACGTCTGTATACTGTGCACACAATAGCTTCTCAAATTCATTTTGAAACTAGGCCAACTGCCCCAAGTCTACCCTACTGCACTTCACAATTTCCTTATCAAGCTCATCCACAGTTAATTCCACTAAAAGAACTTTTTCTATTTTTGTCACGACAAGAGTAAATAAATTTCCTCAACCTTCCACCGCTGCCGCCGCCGACTGGACACAATCACTCACTCCAACCCTTCGTCTTAGCAACGAACCATAACAAATATACACTCTTCCGCCCGTGTGTCTATAATCGAAAGCACTAAAGTAAATTAGATCAATCGATACCCGAGGTTCAGCAATAAATATACCAGCGATAGCGATTCCATGTGTTAGCCATGTTTCGGAGCCACAAACTCTCTCTGCCTTGCCCACTAGGAGTAGAACATGGTTCTGCTACTGTGAATCGACAGATGGGTGGAAACTGTTGCATAACAATTCGTCTCCGGTTCTGGGTAACCACAATCGATGGATGTGTTATCACCGCATATCACACAAAACCGCAACCAAGCACATTGCACGTCGCCAGCTCCCAATGTGGTCTGGGTCTCCTCCATCATCCATGAGGTGAAATACGACTCCAGCTCATGTATTATTCATGTTGCTGTTGCTCTTAGCTGGAATTAGAGTGCCACGGAGTGTCAAATGTCCACCTATCCAATGATGGAGGAGCCAAACGGTACTCGACAAGGAGAACCAACAAAAATTAAGAAAACTTTTACCACCCTCGGTCACAGTCAAAGTTCAGAAGAGTCAATTGACATAACCATCAACGAACAGAGGCAACACTCCAGCTAACAGAATTATAAACTCGTGGCGAAGTACCTATGCATCAATTTACACTTTCAGCCCCCGGTTTGCGTTGTGCTGATGTGAACCACGACGAATGACAGAAGCCCGATGGAAAAAAGTAAAAACAAAGGCTTCCGCGGAAAATTAGTTGAAACAACTGTGTTCTCTAATTACAGGGTGTTGCTACATCGATTGTAAGTGATTTTCTCATTCACAAGACTGGATCTGGAAACAATTGTGAGACTGTGTTTCAAAATGGTGAAGGTGGTGGAGCGCACGACGACGTTGAAAGTTGTGTTGTGACTTGTGAGAGAGTTTTTCTGTATCCAAACCATAAATGGTTACTCAACCGCATTTTTTGCGTCGCGTTAGATAACTTCAATTGCGAAGGCGGCAGGTAGAGGACAATAGTGATAAATTGAACTTAAAGGTTAGAAATAAGACTGCATTGGCGAACTTCATTAGCACCGCTGAATGGTGGAAACATTTCCGACCACTTGCCAGTGTGGGTTGCATTGAAGAAAATCGAATGGAAGTTGTTAATTGGATGGAATGTGAGGAGTGAGTTGATGGCAACTTGGAAATGATGGATAAGATCAGGTTGCTCACCCACTACCACACACAGTACAGTCTGGACAAATGGAGTTTCCATCACTGGGCTTCAAAAGGCTGAGTTGGTTCATGGATGGATCAACACCCTTGTGTTGCCATGCGGTAATGTCCAAAACAAACTCTTAATCTGATCCCACATCTACTCCCTCTTCATTGCATCGTGTAGCGCAGTCAAATTGAGCGAATATGGGTGCTTGTCTGCTAAGACTGGTAGCACTAGTGACAAGCTGCATACACGCAAGCTTAACTTTCGTAAAGACTTCATCCTAAGGCAGGGAGAATCCAGGGAGATTCATATACAACGATCTTCCTCGACGGCCTGCGAAGTATAGGTGTGGGACCAACTTCCAGATGCATCCAGCGTCTTTAAGGCGAAATTGCCGGCAATTCCTTAAACTGCACCCAAACTAAACATAACTACCTTCAGCGCTGCAAATCACATAGATTCGGCTACCCAACTCTCCAATCTGGTAGTACAGAGCAGATAGGAGCTCGCCAGGCTATGATGTCAGTACAAGGTTAATCTCTTCTGGGTTCTTGGTTCCATTATGTAACGGCGAAGAAGACTCATATCCCGTTGTAAAGCAAAAAACCAAGTTTTTGCTGTAAACAAAGAAGAAGACCTAACATCGCGAACAAAAAGTCACAGTCAACAGCTATAACTTCGAGGCAGTAAGAGGCTTTTGTCTAACTTGACTTTGATAACCACATCTAATCAGAAATCGCTGTTCCGAAACAACTAAGGAGACTCCATTATCCCAGTTCAATTCTGTGGCGCTGTTCAAAGGGATGAAGGAAGGAGAGGAGGAAACTTAACGACGAACTTTATTAGCTGTAGAGCGACATCGACTTGGACAAGAACAACGCAATAAAGGAATTCCTCCCCTTAGGTGGCGTCCACAAGTAGAAGAGGACCCCAACCAACTTGGAATTTCGTTGACCCGACCTGGACGAACTGAAGATAGCCATATCTAAGCTTAAGCCAAACAAAACTACTAGAACTGATGCCTATAGCTGCCGAGCTCTTCAAAGCGGCGGACGATGGCTTGGTACGTAGCATGCACCAACTCATCTGTAAAATAAGTATATGTTTCCCCGAACCCTCAAGACCCTCTGAACTGCGCCAACAACAGAGGTATCATCAGTCTCCTTAACATCGCCTACAAGATCTTATCTGGCGTGTTGTGTGAACGTCTGAAGCCGTTCGTCAACAACCTGATCGGTCCATATCAGTGCGGCTTTAGGCCAGTAAAGTTCACCGACGAACAAATATTCACACTACGGCAGATCTTAAAAAAAATCCATTAGAAGCTTCGAATCAGTAAGTACCGATTGTGCAGGATGACAATGGAGAATGGACGCTGCTCCGAGACCTTTCATGTCAAAAAAGGATTCAGACAAGGCGACGCGCTGTAATGCGACTTCTTTACCAGCGTTCTTGAAAGAATTGTTCAAAACCGACACGCCAACACCAGAGGCACAATCTTTCAAAAGTTCGTCCAATTACTCGCATACGCCGACGATATTGACAAAATCGGAAGAATGTAGCGTGATGTCAGTAGCTCTTTTGTAGGTATTGAGATGGAAGCGGCGATGAGGAGAAGACCAAGTTTATGCGGTCAACAAGAAAGGACAGTTAGGGACTTTGTCTACCTATGCTCCGCGACCAATTCAGGCAACAACACCAGCACTGAGGTCAAACGAAGAATAAGTCTTGGAAGTCGTTGCTTCTTTAAGCTAAGAAGGTCCAAAAGGCTTTGGGCTAGCAGCCCTCTCTCGAATAACAAAAGTGACCCTATTTAAGACCTTGATTATGGCAATCCTGGTCTACGGCGCAGAGGCATGGACTTTGTCAAAAGAGGATGGGGTTGCTCTTGGCTTTTTTGAGACAAAAATTCTTCCAGTGATTTTTAGTCCCGCCTGTATAGGGTTGTATAGCGACTTCGACTTAACCACAAAAGTGAAGGCTCAACGACTGAAGTAGCTGGGTCATGTAAAACTGATTGACACCAATACTCCGGCACGAAAAATCTTCGAATCCACCCCTGAGGTACACGCGCAGTTGGAAGGAGACCTTAACCAACTTAGCGTGCGCAACTGAAACCAGTTAGCTAAAGATCGAGCTGTCTGGAGACATTAATTGAGGCCCTATTCCACCCCAAACTGTAGCTGACTGGTAAGTCTTGGTCTAACCAACACCAACCAAGAATCACTCTAAAACTTCAACTCAAAATTAAAACTCACCACTCCTGTCCAGTTTCGTCACGCTTCCACTGTGATTAGTCACTAAATCCGAATCCGAAGTTACACACAAGTTAAACGTAACTTCCGACTTAAACGAGATAAAATACTTCATACCTTAACCCAAGTAGTTAAAACTTTATTTCTCTACACAACAATAGTTAATTACAATCGTTAAAATCACAAAAATAGTAAAAACATTGTAAAAATCAAAGCGCATGTGTGAAGTGTTTTGCGGGAAAAATAAAATCATTAAAGCATGCCGCCCGCGTTCACGATAACACTGTTGATTATTTGCACGCAATTATTCCGGTTTTATGACTGACAATTTACTTGTATGTATTTGTTTCAAATTATTGTTAAAAAAATTAAATTTATTCTGCAGAAATGTATGTCACTGATAAGAATAAAAAAAAAAAAAACTAAAACACTGACAGCGCTTATGTCAAATGACATATCTTTAGACGTCTGTCAGTTATAAAATGTCAAAAGAAAATGGTTCTCAAGAAAAGAAATGGCCATACCTACACTCTTGACCGCGAATTAGATCGTTTTGTCATTTTTTTTTTTCTAATTAGTTTGCATAAATAAAAAATACAGTTAATCTATTCATATCAGCGTTTATTAACCACAAAAATAATTTTTTTTTTTTGATAATGACACAATAGAATGCGTCAGTCCAAGTTCATTATCAATAGAATGAACGGGTTTCGTTATTCCCTGTGAGCGTAGAAAGATGGTTAACATTTGAAACAAAGGAAACGAACGATAGTTATGGCAGAGAGGGGAGAATTAATATTTTTTGCGGTCCCGAACCCGACAGTTTAAATTATGCATTGAGTTTGGCTCGTTAACAACCGCTGTTTGTGAAAAGTGGTTTGCATTTGTGAAGAGTTAGCGGAATGACAGAACTTGTTAGTAGATTCCAGATTAGCCAAACTTTCCTGAAGAAATTCTTTCGAGTCTGCATTCTGGAATGTAAGCACTTTTCATAAGGTTAGGCAGTAGGTTGTTCTAGCAAGCGATGAGAACAACGCCAACAGCGGGATTGTAAGCAATTTTTTATCATCTGCCACTAGATCTCTACATGCAGGAGGCCGCAGCATAGAGCGCTCTCAGAATCACCCAGTCAAAGCCCTGGAGACGGAATACATATGGATACGCCAAATTACTTAGCGCTTATGTCAACTCGGAGCACACTGTCCCATACTTGGACACCGAAAGACCTTTCTCGTGGGCCTTTCCAAGCAGAGAACAGTGGAAAAGTGTCTAAAGGCTCCAAATCTAACTTCGCCGATGGGTCAAAAATGGAGCGGATCTTTTCTCGGAGGAACTAAGGCTAAGCAGTTCCATAAGACTCCCAGACCACAGCAGCGTTTTCTAAACAGAGGTCCTAACAGTGACAAAAGCTGCCCAATTGGTGCCAATGCTAACAATATCACGTGAGGATATATCGATTTACATTGACAACCAGGCGGCCATAAAGGCAATAGCTGCAACGCAAATAACATCGAAGCTTGTAAAGTGTTGCCGTGAAGAGCTCATGGTTCTTGGCCAAAGACTCAATTGGACATCACCAAAGGCATTCGAACTTTATGGACATGTACGAGACTATTTGGTAAGTTCGTCTACTTCTTCTACTCTGGGTCTTACGTAAGGTGGCTCTACAGTCCGGAGTGGACTCGATCTTCCACTTCCGTGTGCCACTCGAGTCGAGGTTTTCCTCTACTGTGCGTGTCCCTCAGGGGTGGATTCAAAGATTTTCCATTCCGGATCATTTATATCCATTCGCTCTACATGACCTAGCCATCTCAGTTGTTGAACCTTTACTTCACTCTGGCAAAGTCAATGTCGCTGTACAACCCGTATAATTTGTCATTACATCTACTCCGGACCTACCTCACTATTACAGTTTCTCTTATAACCTATGCATCACTTATGTGGTGAGATAAATTGAAGTAAGCCTCGGCTCAAAACGATCTTCAAATTGCAAGGCTTGCCTCTCCGCCATCACAGTTTTTAGAACTCTCCTAGGACTTCCTCCATCTAACTGGAAAGGAGATCGACCGCAACTACCGTCATACTTTACTCGTACTTCATCTTTCATGCAGCTTAACATCGGATGCCCTAATTGGACATTTCAAACTCGGACTTACGCTTTCGAGGGTTAACTTCACAGATCCTTTTAACTCTATTTCAATTGAACGCACTGCATGCATGATCGATAGTCCAATCAATACATATAATAAAACAGTAGAAGCCGGTGTGTCTGTACATTGAAGAAAAAGTAAAAAAAAAAAAAAGAGGGGGCGACTAAAGAAGAGTAATAGAACACAAATTAGCGATTTTTAGAATTATTTTCTGTCTGTCCGTTTGTTTGTTAGCGCACATCTCCGAAACTACTGAACGGATTTTCATGTAGTTTTCACAGGTGGACAGAGCATAATTTGGAGCAGCATGATTTTATTAAAATCGGATGTCGGAAAAAAAGTTATCGTCATTTAAAGATTTTTGGAATTTACTTTTGTATGTTAGAAAAGTTAGAAGTTAAGGTTTGAAGGCCTATAGACGTCACGAACGATTGTTAAAAAAAAAAACAGAAACCTTTGGTTAGAATTATAGAGCGTATAAAATTTAGTACATAAAAATCAACAGGTGGCGCTGTTCATTATTAGAACGCGCTATAGACATTTTTGCAGTAATAACCAAAAAAATTGTGACTCCTTCAAATATTCCACTCTAACCTCTCCAAAGGGGGTATAATCGGGGGGAAAATTGCTTCCAAATGCGATAAAATAGCAATTTGATAGGTGGCGCTGAACACTCACGCTGTTAAACCATGACGATCCGTTTTATTTTGTTGGCCAGTGTGTAGTTCTTGCACAATCTTTGTCCACGCTGGGTATGAATATGTGTAATTAAAATCGGCTCAATAGTTTTGAATTCACAGCTGATGGGTTGGTGAGGAGAGAGGGTAACACCCTGTGCGCCTGTGTCTACGGTCACAGCTTCAAGCTAGTACATAATCTCTCTTGGCTGGTCCACACCAGTATTTCATGGACCAGAGAATGCATTCAACGAAACCTTCATAGGAAATAGAATCTTTTCATGTCGGTCAAATGTCAACAGGATGTAGACAAGCACAGTAACGTGTGTTGTCCATAAAGAATGACAACTTTAGGTGTCATCTACAAAAGATGAGTCTTTTAGAAGATGATAGGTATCCGTGTGGACTTCGCAAAAATAGGAAGAAACACCTGGTTCTCTCCAAGTGATCGAACAACCAACCAAAGTGGCCAAGAGATTATTGAAGGAAACCACGTATTTAAAATGTTGTCGCTGACCATTTCTTAGTAAAAAGAAAAGAATTAGGATTCTTCTGATGAAGATTCAAACTCCAATCAGATGTAGACTAGCCACATAGACTACAGCCGTGAGGATAAGTCTCAAACCCCAAATTGTCACTGACTCTATGCGCCCTGTCGTCAAGTGTAAAAAAAAGAAGATAATTATGGGTCCCAGCCAAATTCAGCTATTTATGCGGATTTTTCGAAGCGAAAAACAAATGTGATTTATGCGATTGGCGCCTGTCCCCGGTATCCCCAGACCAAACCGCAACCACAGAATAGCGTAGAAAAAAAAATTAAAATCCACAAAACCGCACTGATTAAAACAACTCTTCCGCGCTTGGCATATTTTTTAAATTCTCCAGCGCAAACATGCCTGCTTGCCTTCTGCCCTCTCTCCAGTATTTAGGTCGGTCGCGGTTTTTGTTTTGTTATGTAAGCTAGAACTCTGTATGCGTAGCTTAGCTTCCACCTCTGACCGCCAGGAAAACAATGGATCCTCTCGTCGTGTATTCCATGTTCCTTCCCCTTCTATCGGAAGCTGAACAAAAAAAAATCAAACCACGGGGATGAATATGCAAAAAACAAAGCAAAATAAAACTAAAACAAGGCGAAAAAGAAAAAAAAAGAAAACACAGTCCAATCGAGAGACGGGAACAATCAGAAAAACCAGCTCTAAGTGTAGCTGTGTGCGTGAAGTCTCTCAACTTTTATTATCGACTTCCGCAATCTCGCTTAAAGGCTTGATAATGATGATGACGATGACGTTGGCCTATGATGGTCTCTTTTATTCTCTCTTTCCCTCTGTTTAGTGTTTTACACAAATTCTTCTTTTTTTTCGACATTTAATTCCGCTTTACACATGCTGAAAGTTGAACAAAAGCCGAAAAGAGGCAAAGAGTGAGAGAATGAAGAACAAGAGAGAGGCAGAGGAGTTGATAATAATGGTGATGTCGATCCGCCGTTGGGTAAAATGACGGTTGTTGTTGTTTGAGCCTCTAAACAGACAAACCCACATTTCCCAGCACGAGATTTAATTGCAACCCCTTGAATAACTAGGGTTGAGTAGCGTAACGTAACGCATAATGAACTCGGATTTTGGACAAGACAATTGTGGTCGAAAAATTTAAATTGATTACTTTTTTGGGTTCGATGCTGGGTTAGGTTAGGTTAAATGGCCGCTTCCGCTAAACAGGAGCACGATGCTGGTCCACTTCCTTATAAGTGGTTGGCATCAGGACTTTTGAATTCAAATCTAATTGAAGCACTAAGTTGTGTTGTACTGCCAAGCACTAGAATGTTTGGATGAAGCAACACTTATGTTGATATTTTCAAAAGGTTCCAGCTACATCGGTTCTCCGTTTGCTCATAGAAATGCTACGACAGCAAGCATCCAAATCACAGGCGAAGCTGAAAACAAAAAACTGAAACGTACCCTGAAACTTCCAAACTCTCTTTCACATCAGGAGATAGTTGAGACGAAGGAAGGGTCATTCAACCCGACAATACATCAATTTGGGGTACAGGCTCCGGAATCTACTCAAAAGAACCTTTTTTTTTATATATATATAATTAACGCGCGCTAAAGGGTTTATGAATACCCTTAACCAAGAGCACGGGCATTAGGGAAAATTAGAGGAGAGACAAAGGAGGTACCGATGCACGTTGGCTTTAAATGCTTGAGGGTTATAGTGATGAGGAAACACAGAACTATGTAGATTATTCCACATTCGTGTGGTACGGCTAAAGAAAGAATCTCTATATTTGACAGAGTTTTATCGCGCGTTTTTGAATTCGATCTAGAATGTGCAAGACGGTTTTAGGCGCACCAGACCAGATGTGAGCGTTGTACTCGAGCTTAGGGCGAATAAACGCCTTGTAAATTTAAGCCAGATCAGAAGGGGTAAAGTATTTTTTGCATCGTTTGAGGAAACCTAAACATTTCGCAGCGTTCTTGGCGACATGGAATATATGGTCGTTCCAACGTAGATCGTTGTTAACACACATACCGAGGATGGAAAGTTTTTCGGTTTCGGCGATGCAGGTACCATTCATGGATAATGGTTCGAGATTTGGGTTTCGCTTGAGAGACAGTAGGCAGCATTGAATTTTGGAAGCATTAAATTCCACTCTATTTGTAGAACCCCATTTTAATATGCTGTCAAGGTCGGAATTTAATGAGTTTAACATACGTTGCCGTTCCACTACTACATCCGAAGAGCAGGGACGTGAGCTAGGCAACGAATATGAAAAACTGAGAATACTGTCATCGGCGAAGGAATGAATTGGATTAGAAGTTGCAGACAAGAGATCATTTATAAAAATGAGAAAGAGAGTCGGAGACAAAACAGAGCCTTGGGGGACACCAGCATTTATATGGTGGATTGCAGACTTAAAACCGTCCAAAACAACTTGAATTGAACGGCCCGAAAGGTAGTTTCTAATCCATTGAAGAAGAGATACATCGATCCCATATGCACGCATATTCGACAAAAGAGCTTGGTGCCAAACTCTGTCAAATGCTTTTGAAATATCAAGCGCAACAATCTTACTTTCACCGACGTAATGTAAAGATTCGTTCCACTTCTCGGTGAGATAAGCCATCAAATCACCCGTGGACCTGTTGCTACGGAAACCGTACTGCCGGTCATTGAGGAGTTTCCGTGAGTCGAGATATTTCATAAGCTGACGATTTATCAGCGTTTCCATGACCTTGGAAAGAAGGGAGGTAAGTGCAATAGGTCGGTAGTTGGAGGGAGAAGAAGAATCGCCTTTTTTGGGCACGGGCTGGACAAATGCAGTTTTCCATCTACTCGGAAAGAGACCTGAGGATTAGGACAGATGGAAAAGCTTACGCAGTGGTTTTGCCAGGGTGGAAGAACACCTCTTCAGAACTATGGGTGGAATACCATCTGGACCAGCGGATTTGTGTATGTTGAGACCTCTAAGTACTCCTGCAACTGTACGAGTGCGAAAGTGGACTTGTCCCATGGAGAATTGGATGCTCTTGAGTACAGGTGGAGACAACGAACAATCTGGGAGCGTTGAGCGGGCTGCAAAGTGTGCAGCAAGCAGATTGGCCTTGTCTGAGGAGCTGACAGCTGGAATGTCATTGTAAATGAGCGTTGGAATTGACGACGAGGCAGAATTCTTGATGTTTTTCACGAATGACCAAAAATTTTTACTACCCTTGGGACATTGTAGTATTTTTTGCCTCAATTTTTGGTCATAAAGGAATTTGACACGTCGAATGTGTACATTGCAGTCATGTCTCGCTTGCTTAAACTTTTTTCGGTTTTCCTCAGAGGGGTTGGCTTTAAAATACCGAAAACATACCTATTTCTTCCTGATAGCCTCTTTGCAGCTCAGGTTAAACCACGATTTTTCCTTTGGTTTGATACTCTTGATTCGGTTGGGAATAAAGGAGCTCATACCAAGGAGAATGATGTCGGTTATCATATCAGCGGCGGGCATCCACATTGCTATCGAGGAAGCATAGCGACCTGCCATTGCCTAGTCGGTGAAACTTTCAAACCACGCCAGTGTGTTTCAAGCTACATTTCTAGCGATAACCCAGGCCTCAAGAGAACTATCCTTAGTACAAGCATAAAGTCTCACTCGGTTGGGCCGTAGGGACATCGATGACAATGAAAAGGCCGATGAATTGGATCAAAACTGAACCGAACAAGGGCCGATCCCTATAGTCGTGCTAAAAACAGACGAACGGTTAAACTTCTGGAAACTTATCGATGAGTGATGCCATAAAGAACCAAGCCACCACTCCTCTAACCTAACCTTATAAATGGTAACTAATTCGATTTAAGGCTCGTCTCAACCCAAGTCCAAGGTCGTCTCTTGTTAACTCTACGTGGACCTCTACTCCGTAGGGTAGTTGTGACAAAATAAATAGAAAACAGAGGCACTCCACAGGGTGGTTGAGCAAAAACTACACTTAGGCTCAAAGAGGCAGGATTGTGGCCATTTACCACATTCGGCTATACCTCGTGGATGAGAAAACATTGGTAAATCAACTGAATACTTCCCTACGAGTCAAGTGTTTCGTAGCAGGTTCCTGATATACACGAATGAATGAAGGGAGCGGTTTTTAGGACACAAAAGGAAGTTGAATCCATCGGAAAGACATTAAAACAATCATTTCCGAGGAGTGAGCGTTATGATGAGCCCCTTAGCTACAAGCTTTAGACTAAGATCTAGCAAAACATAATTGATCCTTTTCCTACAAAGACTACATCGTACCTTGCCAAGTATCTGGAACTATTCTCTATCCAAAGTTTGAGTGAGTATCCTAAAAAGAGCGGAGAACTGAGGAAAAATTGAAAGTTTCGTAAGCTTCTCGGAAACTTTGACAATATCAATGTCAGCAATCTTGAGGATCAGCTCTGACACTCTTGCACACCTACATACTTAGTCAACTCTCGACCATTTAGAGTCCGGGTCTCAGGTTGAAGGGGCTGAGAAAGTAAGGAGCGGCCAAATTGGTCGACTCAGTACGGGGGCAGTCCTAGCACTCGTCAAATCTAGCATAGCACTTGGTTTCCAGACACTAACTGATGAGAGATGGAGCGTACTCCCATCATGCCGCATCTCCAAAAAACTCTGGACAAACATTAACAAAATAAAAACAGGACACATTCTTACGCTAAACAGATAAAACTAAACACTTTTCGTTGAGATTATCAAAGACCACAACCTACTAAGGGCCTACCCTAGAAAAATTTGTTTAAGCACAGACAAACTATGGGAATATAGAAGTGGAAGAGAACACAACTCACTTCCCATGCGAATGCCCCAGCCTACACAGAACAAGAAAGACGGCCCTCGACGAATACTATCTTGGGTGGCCATGATGTAGTGGTTGCATCATCGCTTGTCACACTGAAGGTTCCAGGTTCGAATCCCGATGTGACAAAAAAAAGTCGGTCAATTGCGAAAAAAAGCTGACGCCAACTCTACTGTATAGGCAGTAGGATAGGCAATAGCTTAAAAGTGTTGATCGTACTAATGCCATCGGGACGTTCGAAAAGAAATACTGTGAATTTTGAGCAATGGCAACAGAACCAATAAAAATCTCCCCAGTCATTCTGGACACCACCCTCGGAGCAAAAGATTGAAACCTAATACCACCTGAGTTTCCAAATCTCTGCACCAACACTAGCGCTGTGTGAATAGCATCATAAGGGTATTCATAACCCCTTTAGCGCTAGTGAATTATAAAAAAAAAAAAACGCCCTGAGCGACCTGTCTAAGAAGCCACCAAAAGCCATTCTAAAATTCATCACGAATTTCGGATAATTCAGGAAGGCCGAGCGACCGTAATCACACACACTCAGAACTTTCTTTTCTTTTTGCCTTTCAAGACTGGACATTCTACGTAAGAGGAACATAGGGGATCCGTAGAGATCCGAGTGAGAGCGCTACCTTCATCAACCTACTTAAGATTGATAAACATTTCGAAATCAACATATTTCACAAACCCAATAAGCTCATAACTGCCCTCAATCGATTTCATAACATTTATTTTTTTCTACCCTCTCATGCTTGAGGGCTAAAAAGTCACACAATCAAAATTGATTGATTGAGGAATTTATTTGAAAAAAATGCAAATGACTCAACATCTACGTCGCACAGTGTGCATGCATTTGAATTGACGCTGATTAACCTAGTTTTTTGTGAATCTCCTTCTGTTTGCTGACCTCTTTCGTTATTTTGTCTACAAAGAGTTATTAGAATGATAACTACGACAAGGAAAATGTCGAAAATACATAATTTTTCGTTTTGCGATGCATTTTAACGCCCCAGCGTAAGTGTGGTGCAAATTTAAAAACTTTCTCTTGTCGATTTCTATGGCTCTACTTTATGCCTCTCTCTATTCAATTTCACTTAAAAGAAATGAAAAGAAAAAAAAATATCAAGAATTTTAAACGCGTTTTTGCTAAAAGAGCCAATTGAAATCGAGAACAAGTGCAAAATGGAAAGTGACATTGTGTGTAGGTGCCAATTGTGAATGCGTACAGTACGGAAAGAGTACACTTCTCGCTCAAAATGAATGACAAAGAGGTTGTCAGTTGTCACTGTGAATCGATAGAAATCTTGATGAATTCTTGGGTGGGAATGGTGTTTGTTGGTTCAGTTATAGAAGAAAACCCGCCCAGATATCGTAAGAATAACGGCGATAACCAGGGGGCATTGGTCAATTGGAGACCATGCGGCCAAACTAGGTGTTCCATACAACCCGAACTGCCGCAACTGTGGAACGAAAATGAGAGGGAAACTCTCTCCCGTTTCCTCTGCAAATGTCCCGCACTAGACTGCGTGCACTAAACCAACCATTCTTTGACGACCTCAATGACATCTCGGGTAAAATTCACTTCTAGCCTGTTGACTCAAGTCGCTAAGAGTGACAAATTCTCTGTTTTTAAAACCAGACGATCATGGACGACCCACGAGCCCATCTACCCAACAGGAACCGACATAGATACCGTCCAAGGAAGACTGGAAAGTTGCGAGAACCATCTGCCACCCCAGCGCAATTGAATGTGCAATATCCTCCCTATAAGCCATTTAAAGCTGCAGGTGAGGATGGCATCTTTCCAGTACTCCCGCAGGGGGGAGCTGGCATTATAGCACCCAACCTGTCTAAGTTCTTCAGCTGCAGCTTAGCTCATAGATATCTGCCAGAGGCATGGAAACGACAGGCAGGAATCTGGACAACAACCCTTTATCCTTCCGTCCTATAAGCCTCATATGTCTTTTATACTCAAAACCATGGAAAAAATTGAAAGTGCTCCTCTCGAGTCCGCACTTCACGACTTATTAACCAAAATTGGAACTTCCATCGATCGGAAGAAAGCATATCTTGTCGCCTTTCTAGACATCGAAGGAGCTTTCATTTCTATAATATGTACGTCCATCACCACCACAGTTTGCAAATGGACCATCGCCAAGCTGAATGCAAGAACAATACAAACCAGTATTGATGATGTGGAAATGTCAGCGCTTTCAACACGATGCGTCCTTTCACCTCTTCTCTGGTTTTTGGTAGTCAACAGCCTCCTTCAGTCCCTGAACACTCAAGGCAAAGAGGCTGGAGGCTACGCTGATGATATAGCAATCATTTTGAGAGACAAATTTGCAAGTCCCGTTTTGGAAGTACTACAATACGCACCATCCAAAGTACAGAGATCGTGTATTAGCGAAGGCATCTCTGTAAACCCTAAAAAGACAGTAACTGGTCCTTTTTCCAGTTTCTCTCTCGTCCCTCTCTATTCGGCGAAACTATCTAATGGAAGCCAAACTAGACATCCATCGACTTTTCACTCAAGCCAGTTCGGCTCAAAGTCCTGTTGAGGAGGATACTTATCCCTGCTTGAATCAGTGGGACAAGACACGGTCTTCAGCATGCCTCAAGACGACATGCTAGCAGAATACAAAAACTTCTCAAAGAATTATCATGTGCGAACTTCCCTGTCATCCTTGGTGAATTCGCGTCCATATTCCAAACCGAGGTCTTTGCCATCAATCAGTGTGTGAGACTCAATCTTCTCAGTCGAGCTGCCCTAAAAGTCCTCGACTCGCCTGTCATGAAATCTAAACCAGTCCTAGAATCCCGCAATGTGATCTCGGACCTAGTTGTGATTTCACACCTCCACCAAAAAATCTGGAAATAATCGATGAGAGGATTTCAACAACGTAAGTGTTTTCGCATTCTCCACGCTAGAATTCCTACTTTTGATAGTCCTAGCTGTGGTACCCATTCCAATACAGACCATCTTGTCTTAAGAATTCCTAACAAACGTCACGCCACATTTGATGACAAATGACAACAAAAATCGAGTATCTTTCCATCGAAGATACTATGGCAACTGAAAAGGACACCCAGGAAAACCAAAGGAATGCACAATTTTTTCCCCTTTTTTGTTGGAAATCTGCCACAGGAGCCGAGGCTGACTTCATAAATCACCCAACAGCTGCTGCTAGGACAAAATACAAAGAAATCCCACAGAAATATTTACGAAGCATAAATAACGACTTGCGCCCACACAATAGCAACATCGACATCCTTACAGTTCCGGTGGCCATAATGGAAATGGAATAATTAATTGGATTCTATGGAGGCAATCACTTGGGATTAAGACTGAGGACACTACAACGGACAGATGAGAGCAATTTTCATATATCTTCCCTCTTATCCCAGTTTTGTTAGAAAAAAAAAAACCATTTCGCCGATACCTACTATCTCTCAAACTGTCGCGTCATATAAATATATTTCCTCGACGTAGCAAAAAAAAACAAACAACTCCCCAAAGCTATGTGTGTAGATGTTTGTGTAAAGGAATGTCCTCGCGCAAAAGAAATCCACAAATATCTTGATTTAATTGAATTGATACTCCTGGGGACAGTCGACAACGACACTCGACAGTTCTGATTCATTACGGCGAATTGGGAATTGCCCACAACAAACTGCTGATGAGAATTAACATTTCAGGGGGTCCTCTCTCTTCGCTTTAATCAAACTCAAGGCGTGTTCACGGTTAACTCACGCATGCAAATTACCCACACACACACACACCCACAGGAGAGAGGGTGAAACACTCCAGCAAAGCAGACAGAGAACAACGAGACGAATAAAAGAAAAACCAAACCGCGAAATGTAATAAATTTAAATAATTACCAGACCGAGGGTTGTTTTGCCTTGGGCCTCTGTCGATGGGGGTAAGTGGCGTGGTTTAATCGATAGGATTGCCAGATCAATAAAATACTAGCACGTATGGTGTGTGTGGTGGAATAGGTCAAGTGCGTAATGATTTAATCAATTTTTAATAGGGCTTGACCCTGGACATGTGGGATGGTTTCAATCAGCTGCTGGATGTGTCATTCTAAGTGCCTTTGGTGAAGTTCTAAATTTGAGGTAAGGTACAAGCATTGCAAGTTGAATTGGCGTTTTGTTGTCAAAATCTATGGACATCTTGTGGTGAGTTGACTGGAAATGCGGCCTACTTGGGTCTTTGGAATTTTACTCTATCTACGCTACGTTACCTTAGGTTAGGTTGCCAGCTAAAGCCAGCACAGTTAGACCCGTGAAAGGTCCATTGTGATACCACAAGAGATTCTCCTTGCCTACTCTTTGGACCAATTGAAGCTTCTGATGAAGCGGAGGAGGTTCCTGACATCTGTGTTCATCAGATGGCTTAGGTGGTTAAAGTAGAATCCTCCTAAGTGCAACCTTATTTTGCAGGATAGAGTTAGGCAGATACAAAGAAGGTTGGGAATATTTTGTTCCTCTTTTTCGTCCATACAGCTTCTGCAAAAATCGTTTAAATGTACGCCAAGCCTTATTGCATGCTTGCGTTTCAGATCCAGCTTTGGCCAATTCTGTTTTGTCGCTAGACTCGTTATATCGCTTGTCCATCTAGAAGAAGAACTAAGGCAGCATGTCTCAGTTTCATCTTAAAGATCAGTTGAATCTCAAGGCTTCTACTACGCTTGCGTGTCACCTTGTAAGGTTCATGGTGACATGGCTCAGTCTCCTTCAACTTGGTGTAGAGGCTATTTGCACCTCTACTTCGGAACTTTGGGAGCTTATCAAAATTAGTATCAGAGCGGCAACTTGAATTCTTCAATGCACTCAAGATGTTTGAGATAAGCAAAGAGGCTCCATTGGATTCCAAGATTCCCATCGATAAAACACGCCTCTGCAAACTGCCTACACATCTCTGGTCTCTCCCTGATTTATTTAACTGAAGAATATGGAACCCCTTGTTTGGCTAAACAGCCGTCAAGATTAAGCTCCAACTGAACACCGTCATAAGGTAAATGACTGGCACTCTAAAGACCAACACCAGTCGTATAGGCCCCACCTGACATGAAAAAGAAGCAGTCCCCGATCAAAGATTTCCATAAAATCCAAGCAAATTCCCAAAGAGACTACACTCTAGCCATCAAGTTTGCTAAAGCTCCACCATACTGAAACGTGGTTTCGACAGTCAATGTTGTGATCATGTGCTTAGGTGTTTGAAAACCATAGGCAACCCAAAGAGCCAATGTGGCTGCAAAACCAACCTCCACTTGGAGGAAAAAAAAAGAAAAAAACACCACGCTGAAGCACTCAGACACAAAAACAGTTACATTGTACAACTAGCAGGTACAACCCTTTTACTGTTTTCATCGTCTTTCTAAGAAAGTCGAGTAAGAACTTCAGTGATAAGGAGCTTAGGTTACCAGCACTCTTCACATCAGCCTTCAAAATCTGGCAGGACAGTCACATAGGAAGTGTTCCTCAGTATCGTCACACTCCCCACAAGTGTCACTCAAGCCTAACACTTTGAGATGTTTGGCAAAGACGTAGTGTTCCATCTGTAGTCTTTTGTGCTGTGAGACAGCAAGACTGTCGGGGACTCCTTACAGACGTCAGGAAGGATCTTTTAAGTTTGCCTGCGTCCTGCAGAGTCATGCTACCTACAGTTGTATTGTTTCGATAGAAACCTAACCATAAGATAAGAAGATACGGGCAAACCTAACGTGGGTTCAGGGCCCGAGAAGTTCTCCTCTGAACCTCGCCTGACAAGCTGATCAGAGAACTCATTTATGATAATCCCACTGTGTCCAGGGACCGAGACAAGGCTTAGCTAATTCAGTCTTACAACCGAATTCAAACTATTTCTGAACTATTTTGGAACCAGTAAGAGGAGTGAGCCTGACTGTCGCTATAGACGCAGATACTCTGTCCTTGAACGTTCGCCATAAGATTCGAAACGACAACGAAAACAGAAACAATGTCAAAAAGCATAAGAAGTTGAAAACGCCATGAAGCATGGTTTAGAACACTACAAGCAGTCTACCCAGGCGTGACGGAGAAACGAGAGCAGTGTCTTAGGCAAAATCTCCTTGTTTGTCTAGTCATCCAGTCTTTGAGTTGTCTAGGTCAGGTAGGAAGTGCCCTAAAAGTGTCTGAATCTAATCCGTTAGAGTTGGAACTCATCGTGAGGTATAGAAATGAACGTCAATTACCTGTAGTTTTCCTAAATGTGGTGATGTACCTAATTACATACCAAAGATGCAAGCGGGACCGAATATTTTAAGAAGAATTTGTCGCTAAAAGTTACCAACGGAATCTTCATCCACAATGAGGTTTTGTATAGTCTCCTCAGTTCTTCAACCTGGTTGAAACCTAGGTTCGCCCCGGTTCAGTAGCGCTATCTAAGTAAGTAAGCTTACTAAAGACTCAGCTGTAGTTGCTTCTTCGTAAGCACCGCCCAGATTCAAAAGAGAACAGTCAGTCTGACACACAAAAATGAAAGTTATAGGAAAATAGCAGGGAAAAGCCGCAATAATCATCCACGTTTTCTGTGAAGACCCACTCCTGTCATCGTCTCTACCGCGCCTATCGTAAGCCATATGGTTCCGAAACAGCCACTTCTCCTCTAGCTCAAAGCAACCAATCCTACCCAAAGAACTGTCGCCACAAACCGCATACAAATACGAGATTTCCCGGAAAAAAATGTTTCGTTCTCAATTAGAAAATTGGCGACGAAAAAAAATATGCATTCCACCCTTTTGCACTCATTTGCCTCGACTCCATCATCACTGAACTCAAGCATCTACACATCCACACACACACACCCATATTTACTCCCACATATACTACCGCAACAAACACACCCTCATATCATAATCCACCACTACTAAGTTCTCAAACTACACGAATACGAAGGAAAAGCACCACGGAAAAGGAAAAAGAAAAAACGAGAAAACTCACACTCACCATTGTGTTCGGTAAAGATATTCAATCCACTTGCAGTGCGATTATCCTTTGTTGGCGCGGGTGCGGCGGATGCACGGGATTTTATGCGGCTCGCTCGAAGGGTTGATCCCGCACCCAAAGCATTGCCGCCAGCACCGCCAGAGCCACTGCCACCCACACCACCGATACTCGAGGAACTACTACTTATGCCAACACTGCTGCTAATCCCAATGCAACTAACAGTTCCTTGGCTTCCAGACGACCGATCCTTGGCATGTTGTGCCCCCATGATGTTGACGACCACTGGATAAATTCTTTCTCTCTCTCTGTCGCTCACAAGACACACCAGTTACTCACTGTATGTGTCCCAGTGTGTGTGTGTGTATCACTCACTCGTTTTCACAAAATTTGTATTTCCCTACCCCAAAAGTGGGAAGTTTCGTGGATAAAAAAAAAAAATTATTTTTCTATTCCTTTGTGGCCCGTTTGGAAAATTTTTTACAATCTACACCACACACAACCCCGACGATGGGGAGGACAACAAGGATCCGACAAGAAGCACGAAACACCGATAACACTACGTACGCCGCTCGATAATAACCGCAAGCACATTTTCGTTGTGGGAAACCTTCCTTGCACACACTTTTCCACTGTTTTTCACGATAAAATTCGCACAAAACTTGACAATTTTTCCCAATTTTATATGATTTTTCTTGCTGCGCTTTACACATACACACACACGGACACACTGCTCTCACATACGGTATATATGGAATTCCTTATTGGAATCGATTGCGTTCACCAGAAAGAAAAAAACACAAAACGCGTATCGAGCGGGGCACTGCGGAGAGGAGAACTAATGAAAAAAAAAACCTTTTTTGTGTGAGAAATGGAATTTCCTTGGAATTTCCAGATATTCTCGCCAGCCAAAGCCCTTGAGAAATACACTCCCTGGAGCCAGCAACAATGAACACAAGAGAAGGGGTCGATCCACAGTATATATGTGTGTGTGTGTGTGTCCGTAGAATAAGGAAAATGCAATGCACTTGTAAAACGAGATGAGAAATACGGATAATTCCCCCGGCGGAGGATTGAGCACTTATTTTTCTTTTTTTTCTCACCGAACACACGCACACTAAAGTGGATTTTCTCGATTTTACTCGTCGTTGCGATTGAAAATTTATAAACAAAATAGAATTTTACACATTTGTGACTTTTTAGCGTCAGAAATTTGACTTTTCAATAAGAAATAAAAGAAATAAAAAACCTTTTTTTTTTTTTCGTCGACGCTGGAGAATCCGAAGACGTCTACTCACACGACTTTGACTCTGACATTTTCTTGTTTTCTGTCGGTCGTCGCCTCCATTGACAATTTTTTCTCTCTGGCTGCTGGTTTAAACCTCAGTTGACATGCCTGAGTAGGAAAGTTTCACTATGGTGGACTGTTGGTGGCGCTAGTACTAGTTAGAGGTGTTTCGGAGTGTGTTCGGAGATGTTTAATTAGGGCGTGGATAGGTTAGGTTAGGTACATGGGCTAGCGAAGTGAAGCCACACTCAGGTCTTTGTAGACATCCATAGGGGGAAATCTCTACCCACTTAAACTTACTTACAATGTCTGTGGTACAAACCATTCTGTTGTGGATTTGATGAAGTTGTTTAGGTGAATGGTTTGTCGGGTAGTTCTTCGAGAATCCAGAAGAATTTATGTCTTAGATAGTACAGGCCAGGGCGTCAAATAAATGACTTAAGTTTGCCTATCTCGGCCATTTGGAGTTGGCAATGAAATTGTAGGTTTCATCAATTCGCCCGAAAAATATAACATGAACAAAATGAATTGCTATGAGGGGCCAGACCATTACTTTCTATGAGCTGCGACGCTAAATATTTGTATTTGCTTGTAGTTTGCATATCGTTGCTTCAACTTCTCTTTATCATCGTTTCGGTTTAAATGTCCGTAGTTTTCCTTATCAAATCCGATTGTTTCTTCTTTTTTCCTTGCAGACATCTGTTTATGCTTTGTAGTCGTTAATAGAATTGAAGAATATAGACTTACAAATATGGAAGTGTTTCAAACCTGCGCAAAAGAATACACTACAGTCCGGGATGAATCAAGACCTCACCGAACACACTTTTCCATCCAGCTCAATCTTAGCTAACTGCCTCCAATTTTGTACCCCGAGTTGACTCAGATCGCTTTCAACCTAAAATTGTATCTTCCTCTGCTACATTCTCCCATTTGGATGACGTCGATTAACCTAAAAGATCGCTTTCACATGTGGTGTCATTCCCTTTCTTTAAAATATATTAAGAACAAACCTAGGATATCGCTAGTAGGTCTCATCAATGACATTCTTCTCGAAAATCTTTTGATTACCAATGTTGTGAAACTTTAAATTCAGATTATGTATTTATCTTAAAAAAATACATCATTTCATTTGGTCACTATTATACTCACCACAGTAAATGTCATTTCATAATACACCAACCAGCTGTCGGTTGTCGATATATAAACTGCTACCAACTTCAGTTAATTGAATATATACCAAAAAAAATAGCCACATTTTCGACATTTCTGGAACTACATATTTTTTTTTTTGTCTTTAATTCAATATTTTCCTCAAAGAAAATTAATACTCTGTAAACATAAATCTCATTGTGACAATTGTAAACAAGGAAATAACTAATTTAAATTTAATTTTATTTAATTTGAAAATAGATTTAACCATGTCTGATTGGGACACTGTTACGGTTTTACGTAAAAGAGCCCCAAAGGCCTCAACCCTCAAGACAGAGAGTGCCATTAACCAGGCACGTCGTCAGGGTGTACCGGTAGACACTCAACAAAAATGTAATTACAAAATTGATACATATTTTTGGTGTGTAAACAGAATAAACAGGCGGTGTTTTTACCAGATTATTGTGTGCTTCCCTATAACATCACATCTGATTTGCATTTTTATTTTTATTTATTTTTTTCAATTCGGCTTTTTTAAAATTTCGCAATGTTGTCATAGATTTTTTAAGCTGATTCATTTGATAGTTAAGATTCGGGCGATTAATTTTTGTTTTATTGTGTAATTTCAGTTGGTGCTGGTACTAATAAGCAGCATGTCACCACTAAGAATACTGCCAAACTGGATCGAGAGACTGAAGAATTGAAACATGAGAAAATTCCACTTGATGTTGGCAAAATAATTCAGCAAGGACGCAATGCAAAGGGTCTCAGTCAAAAAGATTTGGCAACTGTAAGTATATTTTTGGAATTTATTTGTGGGTGGAGTATATGTGATGATGACATTCCAGTTAAATTAATTTCTCACGACGTAGTAGTTTTGCTAGATGTGGCAGATGTTCGCTTTTTAAAAAAATTCGCTAGTGCAGAATAGAACACTTAGTTCTTTTTGAAGTGAAAGATGTACTATAGGACTGCATTAAGAAAATAACTATTTGGGCAGAGAATGATGACTCGATTTAAGTTTGCTGACTTGTCGGCAATTCGGCAATGAGCTCCTCGAATTGGAAGGCAGTCAACCTTTGGCTTACTAAGATTCTTCTACAGTTCGGGGTTTAACAATCTTTACCTAATTGGCTCCAGCTTCACCTTTCAAGTTGATTGAGGTCCTATTCTACTTGTCCGCGCTGCCCTCAAAGCCTCCGCGGGTCTGTTGGTGTACATTCGCTCTATATGTCATAGTCACCCCAAACGTATAACACGAAGCTTTTTGATTAGATCGATATCGCTATACAGCTCATGTAATTTATCGTGAAACCTCCTCAAAAGTCCGTCAACGTAAAGAGGAACACGATATCTTACGAAGAATTTATCTCGAATTAACCGACGATATTTTCATGCGCTTTCGATAGAGTTCATTCTCAAACGGGAATATCTCCTTAGTGTTTTCAAGAGCCAGTTGCCGTCGTTGTCCAAAGAAACAAAGTGATAAGACAGGATTTGTCACGTGTTGCAATTTAAATGGTGACTCTTCATCCCATTTGGACAGTCAGTATGAGGTTGGTCGTTGGCTATCCAGGTCAAACTATTCAAAGTCATAAGAACTTTGTCAGTGTTTCAACAAAGCGTCTCGGTTACTACATGCTCTACTACCTTTGCTGCACTGGACATTCTGTTTTGTCCGACACCAGATTTTACAGTGGTCAAGTAAATATTTTCGCCACGCCTCCATTCTGGACAATTTCATATTCTCCCCAGAAAATACAGACTCCTTCACATCCAAGCTAAATTTTACCAAAAGTTTCTAGTTACCATTCCCTCCAGGTCTTTGTGGGAGGAAGATGTATTTCTAGAATGTTATTCGATCCACTTTTGAACCCACAACCATACTTATTCTACCAGAAAATGGTACCTTAGGTATATCGTATACCGATCACTGAATGTAAACTTAGTAAACTTAGATTTAAGCTGAATGTTGTCGAAAGAACAAATCTCAGGTGAACAAGTGGTTCAACGTGTCTAGCGACAAAACAGATTTGGCCAGAGCTTACCACCAACTATTTTTCACCTTCTTTGTACTTGCCTAGCACTCTCCCGCAAAAGGAAACTTTGGACCCCTATACTATAACGACATAGGCTATGTGATAAACACTAATGTCAGAAACCTCATTCACTTCATCAGAAGCTCCAATTGTTTCAACGAGTAGGCAAGGAGATTCACTTCAAGATCCGTGTAGTAAGCTTTAACTGACAGCCACTTCAACCTAACCTCCTGTATCCGCTTATCATGTACAACAATCCCTTAGTGAACTTTCCTGCTAAGGTGGACCGTGGAGTTCGGCCTTTAACAGCTCAGTTGCAAAAGGAGCTGTTAAGGAGCACATTCTTTCACATTTCCTATCGATGGCCAATCTTATGTGATTCAAGCCAAAAAACGTTGCCATGACGAGAGCATTATAGACCACTGACAATAAGACCAGCAGAAGAAACGAGCTTCTAAGAATGACACGCGCAGAATTATAACGATAATTACAGGACATTATTTAATGGGAGGCTAGCTGTAGAATTTGTAAATTTAAATTTGAAGTTGAAGTTGTGGGCCAATAACCAGAGTCAGAAAAACATTTCCACGACCGCCTTATCTGTTTGGTAAAAAATAATTTCTTATTCGGTCCAAGTCTAAGGTGATGCGAGGTAAACGGACAGAGGGTCAAGGCCTAGCTTTCACACAACCATTCATGTTGTACTTGATATATTTGTTTCCACGAATGGAAGTGACCTACAGTTTGTATTCCCGACTTCGAATGGTACATTGGAAAATCTTTTCGCTGAAATATTACACTCCCGAAAAAAGTTTCCTTATTTTTGTTAAGATTCGAACTTGTATCACAATGCTTAGCAGTCCAACGTCTAAATCACTGAGCCACTGAATTCTTTTTGAATCATCACTTCTGCTGGAACTACATTCAGTCGACCATACATATTTCGCTGGTGAAAGTCATTCCTCTATCTCTCCACTCCTACGAAAAATTCATTTTTATTTTCCTTTCAGAAAATCTGTGAAAAACAACAAGTCGTGACCGATTATGAAGCCGGACGTGGTATTCCAAACAATGTAATTCTTGGCAAGATCGAGCGTGTGATTGGAGTAAAACTACGTGGCAAGGATCGTGGTCAACCACTGGCGCCTCCTGGTAAAAAGTGAACTGCACAACACCATCATGCTGGCATGAAATCAGGGGGCGAATAACCAATTTATAAAAAAAAAAAAAAAACTAAAAAAAAAGAAAACACTTTCGTTTTTGAAATCATTTTGTTCTAATTTTCACAAAAAAAAAAAACGGCAGCAGCATGTAAAGCAAAAAAAAAAACACTTACACCCGCCTATATTAACATTAGAATTCACAAAAAAAAAACTATGATACAAAACCAATTCAAATATTATTGCTTATTGTGTATTAATCTCTCACATTTTTTGTGTAATCTACTTCAAACAATAGTGTGGAATGTATTTTTTTATTCCAATCCAATTGATGATATTCAACTTTGGTGGTGTTTTATTTTTCATTTATTATAATAATAATGCAAGTTCCTCATTTTGGGTTTAAAACTTTTGGGAAAGACAGTTTTTATTATATATTATGTACTACATGTATTATATTTTGAGAGCATTTACTGTTTTGTTGTTTAAGCATTTTAAATAACAAAAATGCTAAACCGATCATTGGACAATATTTTAATTTTCTTTTAATTGAGTCAAACTGAATTAAATGATTTTATGATGCAAAGAAACTTTATTTGGTTGTTGTCTTTTGGGTTTTATTTGTTTGTTGGTTTTTTGTTGTTCTTTTTTTTCTGATTTTCATACTTTCATTTGATCTCGCTAATGTGTTTTTTTTTATTTTTTTTTATTTTTAGATATAGCATAATCTTTTGGGTATTTCAAGCGCATATAACGAAGCTAACGCTTCGATTTCTTTATCAATAGATGTGTTTACTTCGAGAAACTTAATAATGTATAGAGAACAAAAAAAAAAAAGAGAAGAATCTTAATATGTAGAATTATGTAGATTTCTTAAATAAACTCGGTGTTTGAAAAAAAAAAATAAAAATATTCAGCAAAGTGTTGTTATCTCTTGAAATGGGTGGATGGATGAGTACGAGTTTGGATCCACATAAGCTGTTTGAACATGTAATTATAAAACATTTGAAATAAGTTTAAAATCAAATTGGATTTTATTTTTTGCAGGCAGATGCGCACAAACAAGGGAAGCGGGAGAAGAGCATCGAACCAAAAAAAAGGGATGAGAAGAAAATTCGCTAACACAGTCTTTCAGCGGTTCGAAGTCGATGAGTTTCGCGAACGCAACAACATTTTTGCAAGAAACAGAAAACTGGCGGCTGGCTTCAAACTCGGAACTCAAATTGTTCGAAACAGAGAGAGATAAATGTCTAGAGCATCTTCAATAACTGCTTTATGGGTATCAAAACAAGAGTGATAGGGCAAGAAGAGAACCGAAGTTTATGTTGGCCGTGGTGTAGGGATTAGCATTATTGCTTGTCACGATGAAGATTCCAACTCATGATGTCGATCAACTACGAAAAAAGTTGATTTTAACTCGACTGCAAAGGCATAAGACTGGCAATTGGGTGGTCATATGGCGTGAAGTGTTGATCGCATTGAGTGCTGGTAATGAAATCATAAAGTTGGAAAGAAATACTGTGAATTAAAAGCAATGGTAACAATACCAATCACTTTCTACAGTTATTGTTGGTATCACTCTCCGAGCGTATGGCGAATGGGTAGAATGGAGCTTCAAACTCGATAAAAACTAATTCCCGGCCTCAGATATGCAGCCTCGAGTGTGACACGTGGCAGACCTCAAAAAACCGATTTCTTTCCACCGACTTCGGACTTTTTCGGATGGCATGCACTTTTTTTTGTCTTTTTCTTTAAAATTATTTGGCGAATGGGTAGAATGAAGAAACGGCAGCTCATAGAGGAGCGTCAAAATTACTAAACCAAAACTAGCGCTGTGTGAATAGTATCATAAGGGTATTCGAAACGCCTTGAAAGCTTTTGAATTATAAAAAGAAAGGTTGGCGCAGCTCTAACGAAGTTAAAAAACAAAGATCGAGTTCATAAGTGTAAAAATACCGCAGCCGTCCAGAGTTTGCGTACATAAATGTACAGCAGATTTACAACATTGTTTACAATTATGAACTCGACCAATGTTGACGGCTCTGATGACGTGGCTTGCCAGCGGCGGAGGGTTTCAAATACGGAAGTGATGTCTTATTATGGTGCATGCAGTCATCAACCGACGTAAGCATGTCCGATGACTATAAGCCTTATTTTCAAAAAGACGATCCTATGTCTTGCAACAACTACCAAAGCATATCCTTGCCAAATTAAGCATATTATACCTTTTTATGTGCACGTCTTAAACCCTTTTGCAGCACACAAGGCTTTCTCCCCCGGCAGATCGACCATTGACACAAATTTTCCTGGAAAAGACTAAGGCTGAAAACAAACCGGTTTTGTGTTTTGTTTCGCCTGCTTTGGTGTGTGTTGGATCATAAGAATCAATTTATTTGATAAGTCAAAATAAAACGTTTTGACTGGTCCGAATTTCATGCCAAAACTCGCCACCTCTACATTGGCTCTACACGACAAGAGTTGTGTTCGGGATCCCGGAAAAATTAAAAAACACGCGATTCTTTCAAACATGCACTGGATTTTAGCAAGTAGAGTAGTAGAGTAATGTGTCTTGTGCTGGAAGTAATACGTAGCGAATGTGTTAAAACGGAAGGCACTATCTTCATCAAATCCACCTGGTTGCAGCGGTACACAAACGACATTGATATTATCTCCCAGCGTGCTGTTTAGGAGGCTTTCATGGCAATTGATGAAATGCGTTGGATCACGAATTACACCGCAGTCGTAGTGGAGATTCTACAAAGAATCACTCTTGGAAATAGTTGCTACTTCGGTTGTTCGAAACGAAATGGGCTCAAAACTCCTTAAATGAAATGCAAAATGCTCTACGAGTTTTACTATATGAAGCCGAGTGCTAGACGATAAGCCAGACTAATATTGGGGACTTTGAAATGAAAAATTCAAGAAAAGGGTAAATAAAAGAGAAGATATAACCGCGAATTCTACAAGCTGTATCATTTCTTCATGAGACTGGACGTTACAAAGCAAGACTTGGATTTCGGCTTGGTTATCGATGCAAACGTCATTATTTCTCCGAGAAAATTTTAGTTTGGAATAGAGTGCGGAGGTTAGAATTTTTGTTTAACCTAGCAATCGAGAGGTAGTCTGAGTAGATTTTGGAGTCTACTCTTTAATCTAAAATAAACCTTCGCACTGTCTACACTGAGGCTAATCCCAGTAGACATCCACTGCACTCGGACTGAGGGAATTAGGTCAATGGAGCGACAACACCTTTGTTCACGTTTCCATCTCACTCGATGGCCTAACATACTTTATCCCTATCAAGCAGAGAGGACTGCGATGAAGGTCTAGCCAATCCAAAAGGGACGCTGGAACGTGAGCTGGCAATTTCTGTCAATCGCCAGGTATAAAATGAGAGAGTAGATGAACCAGCAAAAAAAAGGATCGGAACTAGTTCCCGTTTGTGCCCTCCTCATTTGTAAGAACAAATTCCGTTCATTCCATTTTCCTAACCACTGCAGCATATTCCAGGGGGAAATAATTTCGATTAAAGAAGCTTTATCTTGGCTTACGAAAAGCCCTGAAATCGTTAGAACTAGTCTCGTTAACTTCCAAAGCAGTTCTAGATTGTCACTTATTTCTTGAAGAGATGAGAGAGCAATTCAATAATCACCTGTGCTATGTGGCAGGGCATTGACCTACTGTGGAACTGTAAGGGTGATGAGATTGCCAAAGGCGGCACTGTTTTACCAATTTTACCAGAAAAGCGAAATCTAGGCATACCCCTCGTCAAATAAAAACTGGATCCAGACTACCAAGCAAGCAGCTCTGCATCACCATCGGACAAGGTTAGGCTTTTTAAACGATTTCTGCCGGAGCCGGAGGAGGAGGAGAGGATCCTTCACCTCTTATGGAAGTGACCTGTCCAATTTCTCAAAAGAAAGCTCCATTGGGGACCATTCACCTGGCACTTATTAATGTCAATTGTGTCCTACGCTTCAGTTGAAGCTCAAATTGGTTCAATAAGTAGGTTGGGGAATGCTCCGAGATCATAGTATCACAATTAACCTCTTTTGGTCTATAGCCAAACCTCACTTGTAAGAATGGAATAATCTATAATTTTGCCCATTACTTTTAGAAAGGCAGTGGTGAGGTTGAGGGATTTTTGGTCAGTTTGGTAGTTTTCCACCCATTTCCTCATAGCTGTATAGATCGAGTTGACGTTCAGTCCACATTTATTCGGTCTTATTTGCAACTGGACTATTTTGTGAACTCTATTATGATCCCAAGGCTACTTATCAGAATTGGCATACAAGCAGGTTAATACGTTGAAGCTCTACTGGATGACGTGTATGACCAGTAAAACCCACTTAAACACTTTGTTAGTATGACTAACACGCAAACTGTTAATTATTGTCTTTTGTTTTGCTTTTATCCCAGGTATACCAGTTCATCAGAAGTAATTCCGAAACAGCAAAACATCTGTTATCTACATTGCCTTCGTTATGGTGTTCTTCACTGGGAAAGCCCCAGGTCGTCCAAAAATAAAACGGGTTTTTGCTTATTTTAAATTCTCTGTTTGTTTTTTAATTATGAAAACAAAACAAATGTCACTCTCTGAGTATTATCTACATGACTGACTACGAGAACATGTTGTCCAGTGATCTCTTTCAGTGCTTCGTCTAATCTTAAGCCGATCGGTCGTGTGCGCCGCCTTGAAATGTTAAAGCTAATACAGTTGGCATTTCTTCTAGGAATCGTCTCGTTAACTATCGCCTATGAAGTTCCAAAAGCAGAATTTAAAATATTCTATCCAAAGGGGTTTGAAGTCTCTATCCCCGCAGAGGAGGGTGTCACATTGTTTGCTTTCCATGGCAAACTTAATGAGGAAATGGAGGGATTGGAGGCAGGAAAATGGGCGAGAGATATTGTAACACCAAAAAATGATAGATATACATTTCGGGAGCGTGTAACCAGTTTGAAGTTGGGAGATATAATTTACTATTGGACTTATGTCGTCTATGATCGCCTAGGCTACAGAGAAGATGACGGAGTTTATGTGGTTACGCACTATGCGACAGAGGACGGGGATTTTAACTCTACAGGAAACTCATTACCAGCGATACGACCATCAACTACTGCTACTCCTAGTCGCAAACGTCCATCAACTGGTTCTAGTGGTGAATGTCGTCCAAGTATTACAATCACGAACAATGGAAAACGAGTACGCTGTGCAGGGCAGTTGATATTCGAGGAGAATTTCGATGGAAACAAGCTAGACGCCAGTAAATGGATAAAGGAACGGCGATTCACATCCCAACCGGACTATGAATTTGTGGTTTACTTGATCAACGATGAGGTGTTGAAAGTGCGCGATGGCATGGCTACAGTGAAGCCTCTTGCTTTGACAAGGGTCTACGGAAATGATATATTGAAAAATGAACTGAGCTTAGGACCGAACTGCACGGGTATTTTGAATACAGAAGATTGCGTGCGGCAAGCCAATACTGTTGATATTCTTCCGCCATTTATCTCATCTCAGTTCTCGACCAAGTCACGTTTTAGTTTCAAACACGGTAAAATTGAAATTCGAGCTAAAATGCCAAATGCTGCATGGGTATTCCCACAGTTATTCCTCGAGCCGATGGGATCTCGCTATGGCTACAAGAACTATCAGTCTGGACAGATGAGAGTCGCCTTCAGCCGCAGTAATGGTGGGGATCTGGTTAACGATCTGTTTGGTGGTGTTATCCTCAACGCACAAGAACCCTATCGCAATGCAAAAATGTGTAAAAGGGTTGGTCCTCCAGTTGACTGGTCAGCAGACTTTCATATCTACACAATGGAATGGCTTTCAGATAGGATCACATTTAGCGTGGATAATGAGGAATATTGCAGCATTGAACCGGGCTCAAATGGATTTTCGAAAATGATGACTAGTGGGGAATCACTCCCCAATTGGGAGTACCTGGAAGATGGATCAATTATGGCGCCGTTTGATCAAGAGTTCTACATCAAACTAGGCTATGGTATCGGTGGACAGTATGATTTTCCGGATGACAGTACGCTGTGGAAGACAGAGAAACCATGGATGAATTCTGGCCGAAAATCGATGACGAACTTTTGGGACAGACAAAAGACAACCTGGAGTCGATGGTTGGACTCAGATGCTGCCCTGCAGATCGACTACGTAAGGGTCTATGCTGCTTAAGTGATATTTATTTAAATAAAATAAGAAAATTCTATTATTAAAATACGTGATGGTTTTTTTCTTAAAGATCGAGACTAGTGAATGGGATAAGTTTAAAGTATACAATCAGTTGTGCTGAGTCCATTTATTTCTATCATCAGTGGCTTGATTGACATCATTTTCTTTCTCGTGTTTTGTTTTTTGTTTTCGCAGCGATAAGCTAGGAAATTCCTTTGAATCGAACTTAAATGCGAACTTTTGTGATAAGGGAATTCATAGCAATTTAAGACGAGTAGGTATACGTATATATTATATGAATCTGGAAATCCCTGACTCTTGAATCAGTTCAAGTAGCCTTTGCCACAATTTATAGATTTCTTTGCAATTTGTGCTAATAATAGATTGAAGCTTTGTTTGTTTATTAACATAAAGAAATAACTTGTTTGAGATTGTGATAGCACAGACCCATGCCGGTAAAACCAGAAATTCCGACGATTCTTCATTAATTTACAATTAACTGCAGGTTGTGGTCTACCAACAGAGAGAGAGAAACCACTTTTATCATTCTCATGGAAACTGACCACCCATCAACCGTCTTGGAACGTGGTCGTTTATTTCCGTAATTAAAATTTCTCAGTTTTGTTGTGCACGTTTCTGTTTCTATACAGAGTGGGCCTATAAAATGTAAATTTATAAAGAAGAACAGGACAATAATGAAGGGGACGTAATCTCGGCTAAATGGCCGTAAGGCATTTGCCATAGCTTACGGTACGTTACAAAATTTGATTTCGATCGTTAACCAGCTGCCTCCAGGTTCGCACATCAAATTGGTAGAAGTATTTTCAACTTGTACGCAGCCGCTAAGGCTCGTTTTTTCTCGACTGCACCATCCTTTAGTGGCAAATTCGAAAAATGTCTGCGAGTATCCATCCGCTTTATATATCCCAGCTGCGGTATTCCCTTTTTATCTTTGTTTACTCTTCTGACTTAGTCGATATCGCTAAACAGCCCATACAGTTCGTCATTGTATCTTTAGGGCTCCTTACTTAGGCCCCTATTGTGAGTGTCGATAACTGATCGATGAACGACATCTATCGACTTATCAACCTTATCCACTTTTGACAAAGCTCATGCCTCTGTGCCATTGAATCTAAAAAGAAAAAGGTCTTGTGCAGATTCGCTCTAGTTCTTCGAGAAAGGGCTTTGGTACTGAATTGTCCTCTTAGCCCAGAGAAACCGAAATTTCCAAGAGTTATTGCGCGTTCGATCTCAACGTAAATGTCATTGTCTGAATTAACAGTGGAGTCTAGGTGTAAACGAAGCCCCTAGTTGTATTGGTTATTGCATGTCCTTTTTTTGTTGATAGTTTGTTGAATCAAATTATGAACCTTCGCAATTGGTACATCGAGGACAAAGCACCACAGTAAAGGTGAAAGAAATTCATCTTGGAAATAGCCTCTCTCTACCTAAACCATTCTGCAGTTAGCAACCTTTGGGACAGCATCTACTTCAGGCATTGTAGCGGAGTGACATGTTCAATAGAAGGTAGCATTGGGCCCGTTCACTATTCCGGGCAAATGGAATTATTTTCTGTCAAACCCATCGAACGCGGAAAATTGACTAACAAACAAGTCAACGTCAGATTTGAAATAAATTTCAAACTTGCATATTTACTTTCTATTCTCACATTGAAGATATTTGTGAATTGTGATTTTGCGCTAATATTTGAGAAAATTTAAGAAAAAAAGATTTTAATAAATAAACATGGACACTGAAAATGTCTTGTTATTGTTTCTTCTGTTTCCTCAACAGCATATGTGGCACCATCACAAGTTATTTTGTATTGCATTTTAATTTAATTTTCAATAAATTTGAAATTTGAGATAATTTGATGAAAGTTCAACAATTCAGTGAAAATATATTTCAAGGAACAGCTGTTTATGACATTTCTCAAACTGACTAACTTTTGCAGCAAGAATTTTTTTGCTAAGAATCCAGTCCCATACCTCACAAAAACTGACTAAATCCTTAGTCAATTTTCAAACTCTCGACCAATCAGAATGCGTAGATTGCAAATAATTCCATTTGCCCGGAATAGTGAACGGGCCCATTGTTAAAGGTACCCCCTACCAAGATTGTAGTTTTCCTCTTCTAGCCCGTACTTGATCTTGTATGCAAAAGCTCATGAGAGCCAAATTTGCATGCGTTTTAATCTATTCTGCAAAAATGACAAGATGACTGACCTTTCTTCAACACTTAGCCAGAGTATTATCTGTTTTCCGGGCTTAGAAGTAAGCTTAACAAGGCTTTGAAACCTTTATTAAGATGTCACCTCGTCCTTTTTCGGTTACTGTTCAGTTGAGTCTCTGGTGGTCTTCAAAGTAAAAGTTGGAGTCAAGGCATTCCGCTGTAGCGTCATTACTTCTGCATGAAATCGGTATAAGAACTGTCAGACTTTAGAAGTCAATCCAGCTTGATGCCTCCTCAATTCTTCTATGATATGATTGACATTATGACATTACTGAGTTAACATGGATCATTAATGGACTTAGGTGTATTCTTAATGAAGCGATACATCCTTTTTTTTTGTTTTGTAATTTGGCTAATTCAACCAAAGCGAGACGGCATCCAGTTAATTGAGTATCGATTGGTATATCCAATCGAATGCTACTAGTGGCAAGATGTCTGCCAAATCGAAAGGTCATTGTAAACAGTCGGTGTGCTGCAAATTAGTAATTTTATTTTTCTATTATTTCTCTACGAGTCTCGTTCTACTTGATTTCACTTTCGATAGGAAAAGTAATCGAGTTAAAGCCCTGCCACGGCGGCATTCCTTCTTCAAACACATACTGACCTTTTGCGCGTTGATTGCTATATTTCCAATAATTGTAGTTGAGCGTACAATTGAAAGCGTTTTCATGTCATTATCACTGACATATTACCAGATACATTTGTACCATAAATGCATCACGCAAAAAAGTCGGGCCGTTGGTTTGTTAAACGACCTCATAAGGTGTCTCGAAACAACTCAGAGGCTAACGGGAAAAGTTGTCAACTTACCAATTCTAGTTTATGTGTTGGTAATGGTCAAGTTACTGGGAACAGTCATCTGTTTCATCATTGTCGTGGTATTAACATTCTCTGGAGGTTTTCACATTTTTCCCTTTCTGTGCTTCATTGCACATAACTATGCGATGATTGCACTATATGTTCAAATGCAGTGCGTTTGTCTTGAGATTCACTGCCTCCTGATGATGTTTACGACAATGAAAGACTATTTGAGTGAGATGTTGTGCGAATTGGATCAAATTGTTGTGGTTAACAGCTCCTATCTGGCAGTATCGGAAAAGTTCAGAAAAAAGATGCATAAATTTAACACGACATACTTAAAGATATCAAAGGTCTTGACCACTTTCAATGTGGTCCATGTAGACGATCTGAAAAGGATCATTTGGATAACTACTTTCAATTTCATGATAATTTTCGAAATGGACTTTCTGGAACGAAATATGTTAACAAAACTCATTACGTATTTATATTTTTTTTATCTTTGGGATATGGTTTTCGCACTCGGATACTACTGCAAAATACAGTTGGAAATGACCCGATGTCAGATCCTTGCTGAAATGAATCGGTTCAGAGGAGACTATGAGTTTGAAAAGGAAGTGAGTATTAGTTTAAGGAATCGGTGACTGAATTAATTCATTTGGTTTTAGATTGACGTCCTATCTCTGGGTAAAGTGATGCGAGATTTGGGTCAGGATGTACACGAGAAATCCATTAAATTGACAATCTATTGTCTTGTTACAACTTTCCTTCTAAGGATCTCTTTTTACTCATAGTGATGTAGTTTTCCTGGAAAGTTTTAAAGTTTCCACAAAGAAATGAGATTGTGTTTTATAAGTTAAATAAATCTTTACTCAAGGCTCCTTTGGAAAAAAATCGAAATAAATCACAGAAGCCTTACATGTGGTTGGTCTCTGTTCTCCATATACTGGTCACTCGATTCTAAACCTGAAACGAAGCATGTCCTTAAAAAACTATGAAAAACAGTTCTCTCTGTAGGCACTAACTATCCAGGCATGGCAACTCTTCCTGTTCCGGCAGCATGCCCGACATACATACATATTTGGATCTGTACAACTTATGTTTTTGACAAAAGCGGATTTTAAGTTAACCGAACTTAAGAAGAATCAAGATAAATGCAATCCTTTGGAATCGGTCCTTTTCGATTTTGAATGGAAGAAAGACTTGATCCTGTCCCCAGTAATGTAGGAGTGTGTAGGCTTTGGAGAAGAAACTCGACCGAACCAACGAAAATTTTGAACCAAGAGTAGTGTTTGATACCCCACTTAGTTCGATGAATAATCCTTAAACTGTGCCACGATGATGTACATATGTCTCTTTGGAGACTTAAAATCGTTGATCTGTATACAAAATAATTATAGGGGCGACCTTAGACAATGCAAGAGAATTCAGTACGAAGTTTAAGGCTTTTTTACTGGTACGAAGAAGCTGTGATTGATGATTTCTGTAAGATGGTTCTGCTGTACTGAGGAACATGAGGTACTTCACTACGAGGACGTTGTGGGAATGCAGAAAAATAAACTCAAGCTGAGTAATGTGATGGATTCGGACAAACTTCAGCCGTGGCAGTGCCCATCGGGTGTGAATTTTTCACTAGTACTACTCAATTTTTTTTTATGGAGGAAACAACTGCGTTTTCAACAGCCAACTCTCTAGAATCTGCACAGTCACTAGACGGCAAATATGGACACGTTCATAGAATTTTTAACGCCACACCAGCAAAGAAATGATCACAAATAGTAGCAATATATCTTCCTTAATGGGTGTACTGGGGCGTATACTTCACAAATTTTCCGAACGGACAGTTAAGTCCGTCCGGCGGTTCGATACTACATTATCTATTTCTAAAAACTTTCTTTTGGGACACGAAGTACATTAGTATCGTAATGCAAAAGGCCTCCTTGCGGTGAAGAGATTGTGGCGACGTTAGCGCGAAACAGAACTCAGAAGCTGACTCGTGCTTCGTCACGCTATGCGCATTTTCGTTTCCTTCGATGCCTGCATATCCTCTAACCTGAGCTTGTGTCAAGTCATTTTGAATTGTGATGTATTGATCTAGATCTAGATTCTATGAAAAAATACCTGCTCTTGGTCATGGATTTAACAATGAAGTTAAGTCTCCTGGCTCTCTATCCCAAAGCCATCCATTCGCGATAAGTGTTTCTTGGTAACTTGTGGTAACTCATACTCTGTCTCGATTTTTTTTACAAGATTCATGAGTCAGAAAGAAATGGAAGAATCAATCAAGTGGACGCAAGTCCCCACTACCTACCCTGGATTTGAGGATTTTTTTTCCCAACAACTTTTCGATTAGTTTTGAGTCGTGGGCTTATAATCTGTTCTGTGGCCTGACGAAGTCATCACGAATCATGTCTAAAGCTCTCTTTGGGAAACACTAAAACACTAAATTTACTTCTTACTTAGGTGTAGACAATTACTGACCAAATTTGTTAAATACAAGTTCTTCAGCTACAATCCTACAATCACCCATTCGGAAATCTCCAATGGAGCACTCAATTTTCTCCAGGGACCTGAGTAACAAGCATGTCAAAGTAAAGTACCATACGACATAGTTGATTTCATCGTCCTTTCGCTGATGGGTTGTCCCCAAGCAAGTTGGCAAAGGTTCCTCATCTTATTGTTGTTCGAATTTTTGTTTGGAGGACCACAAAACTAAGAGCAGACCTCTAACGATCGATGGAATGACAAGAAGACAACGTGCTTTGGAAGCTCGTTGATTAAGTAAGACAAAGTAAATAATTTCAACTTTAATGAACAGAATCGTGTCAAAGTGTAATCTGGAAAGAAAGTCTATTTTGCACAACCTTCCAGCGCCCTGGAATCATCGAATACCACATATACGTATCTCCCAATTGATTGGGCACAAAGCCAACGTTATCAAAAGAGGTGTCATCGCACAGTATGATACCGTCTCAATGATCTTCAAATGTGCACTTAGATCTGCTTCTCCCACTGTTATGCTCAATAGCAAGATGGTGAACTGAAAGTAGACAATTTAATGGAGTCACCCATCTTAAACAGAGTCACAACTCACCTCCTTTTCACATTTATAGTCATCTCTTGACATTCCAATAAGGACTCTGCATCGTTTCAATTCCAATTGAATCTTTCGATATAATCTCAGTACGAAAATGATATCCCAAAGATACATAAGGTAGAAATAAGCAAGCACTCCTGTACCTAAAGGATTCGCCAAAGTGGATGCATCTAGCATAAGCAGTTGCATTGATGTGGTCAACAAAATGAACGTTTTTACTTCACCCATTCGTAGCCTGTTAAAATGGACTAACAGTTTCAATATTTTATGACATATCTTGGCAATTTGTTGAAACTTCATTCGGAAACTCCTGAAATAGGAGTTCTGCAAAACCAATGCCAATTCTTGGTAAATCTCAAAGTCACACAACAGCTTATCGAAGTGATCGTTCATATTCATAAGCATCCTTTGGAGGAAGTAAATCTCAAAACAGACTCCTTGCATTTGGACAAATATTCGATAATTGGTTGGTAGGCGAAAATGTAAAATACAATCGCATTAGTTACATCGTGATGATAAATTGATGACTTTCCCCGTTACTCTCCGTGTCGTTTTGAAGCAACTTAACAGACCATTTAGAAAGTTTATCACCTGCTTTCGTTGTGTGAGAAATTTCAGATACACGCTGAGTGGACAAAACGTTATCGCTAGTGCGATTAGAACGGGAGACGATAGTCCGTTAATCACAAATAGAAAAAAACTACACGTCAATGGGAAAAGGAGAACTGTGAGTCTGCAGTAAGATTTCCACTTGGACAAAACTTTAAAGCAACGATTCCTCTGATCAAAAGTAAAATTAAGAAAAGCTTGAGCTGTGCACAACTTGTAGAAGAACAAGACAAGAAGCCTGTCGGAAGTTGATGAACGAGTACCTTTCGATTTGGTCATTATGTTTCTACTAAAAGTTGTCTTTTCAGCGGTCAATTGGGTACTCTAATCGATTGAGTGAAGCTATTACTAAATTAACTTTATGTCAATACTAATTGTTGTCATGAATCAAAAGAGTGTGCTTGTTTGGCAGTTGAGAAAGCACGTTGTAGCTCCTTGTCACTGTAACTGTCCTAGACTTACTAGGACAAGAACCATCACAATAAGCACAACCACAAGTTTCCTACAAAGAAAAGTTTTAAAACCACAAATATGGCGTCTGGTTGTAGGCTTTCTCCTCCAAAGGTTGGAAGAAAATACGACAGAGCACTAGAGAGTGGTATCTAGACAAAATTTTGAATGGTTAAGTTCGATGGGGGGTCCAGAATCCGCTAGCATTCAAGATCTGCAAACTGGAAATAGAAACCAATCATGGCGAGATGGATATACATAGATGATGCTGAGCATGGCAAAAAAAGACAGGCTGTCATCAAGTGTGTGAAGAAGGTACCATTTGGTCCATTAGTTTGACCGAAACCATTCTGGGTACTGGGCCGGTTTGAAATTCGAGAAAAACCACAGACAGAGAATGATGAAGAGCCTCCGAGACCAAAGCAGATGAAAAATAGTTCGCATTCCCGATGAATCCTGCAGCATCCAAAAAGATCTTAGGAAACTTTTAGTAGAACTTCAAGATTCGACTCATTCGTGTTTAAGACCATCATGCTGTCTGTATAGTTTAAAATCGATGCCCTCTCTACCTCCTGATCCTCATCCGAGATATGAGGCTGTATCCACCTGTTAGCTCCTATGTCCTACGGTCACACCTGTTTGCTGTATCTTCGACTAGTGTTGCTTTAGCGTTGATCAGGCTGCGCTATTCTTAATTTTTTACGCGGTACTGGCCTTCGAGTTCGGATGACTCTCCTGCTGAGGCTACTGCAATCCAAACTTCAATCATCTGTTTATAACCATGTGCTGTGACTTTTCGGTCTTTTACCGACATATGTTCGTACCCCAGTTACAAAAACATTTTCGACAGCGTTCCAGTGCTTATCCACATTTGACTCCTCAAAGCTGCTGATTATTTCGTTTTCTAGGGTATGATGGTCCATAAATTGTTAGCCCGCTACGGGATGCTGAGGAATTAATATGACGTTAAGTCCTTCTTGAAACGTCTCGGTTCAGAAGATATTTTCAATCGGGCAGGGTGCAAGCATTTTGATACAAGAGAGCACATGAGTGGAGAACTCTCTAAAGGATATTTATTTGACTTAAACGCTAAGAACTGTCATCAAAGTGATGGCTTAGTCAACTTTGAGCTACCAGCCATAAGTGGTATCTAAAGACGCATAAAAACAAGTGTTGCAACGCAAAGTGAAGGCAACAAGAGATGAGTATTGAATTAGAATAAAAATAAGGTAAAAAAACTTTTAAGTTAAACGGTTTTATTTTAATCAAGGGCTGTACCAAAAACTAGAAAATAATAAGAACATAAATCTGGGTCCCTAAAATATACTGATTTCTTGTGAGAAATCATGCAAGTCAGATAGCATTCTCCAGTCGGATGCCAAGGGCCACTTTCTGTCGCTACGTCAGTGGATTAAGTTATAATCTGGAGCTTTTATCAGACTTAAATAAAAACGTGGGACGCATTGAAAATTTCCTTTTTGTGGAGCATGGAAACAGTCTAGTCAAGTCGTTATTAATAGATACCTACTTATACATGTTTTAACGCGTTCAGATTATAACTTAATCCACTGACGTAGCGACAGAAAGTGGCCCTTGGCATCCGACTGGAGAAGACTGCAATGCTATCTGACTTGCATGATTTCTCACAAGAAATCAGTATCTTTCAGGGACCCAGATATTTAATACATATCAAGGGGGTCGTGTAGCAAATGGTTCAAGCGACATCTTGGTGCGTCCGCCATATAAGATTTAGCATAACGTCACGTAGCTTATCGTATTCTTCTTGTCAAACCCTTTCATAAAATATCCATATCAAGGGGGTCGTGAAGAAAAAGGTTCGGCCGCCATCTTGGGGCCTCCGCCATATTAGATTTAGAATAACGTTACGTAGCTTATAGTATTCTACTAGTCAAACCCTTTAATTCGATACCCATATCAAGGGTGTCGTGAAGAAAAAGGTTCAAACGTCATCTTGGGGCGTCCGCTATCTTGAATTTTGCGTTGTCTTCCTGTTCTGAGCAATGTTTTAAGTTTCAAGTCTCTAGCTCACCGGGAAGTGTGCGTAAAATCGATTGCAAGATTTGAACCAAGCGAAATGAGAAGCTAGATGGCGTCCGCCATCTTGGCTTTAGCATGACATTGGACACCCTATATTGCATTGTCTCCCGATTCTGAGCTATGTTTTAAGTTTCAAGTCTCTAGCTCATCGGGAAGTGCGTTTAAAATCGATTGCAAGATTTGAATCAAAGCGACAAGTGAAGCTAAATAAAACCCTTTAAAAAGGGAAGAGAATGGTCGAAAATTGGGGTAACAAGTATAGCATCCGGAATTTTCACAAGTGGCAACTGACTTTAAACCCGAAATGCGAGCTTTTTAATAAACGCAAGAGAAATCTAGTCATCGGATGTGTACAGAACACAAATTGAATCAATGAAGGAGGAGAACCAATTCCGAGTCAAGGAGTTAGAAAATTGAAAACAATAAAGTCACCAGCTCTGGTGGCCTGTCAGCGCTGCTTCTCAAAGATGGCTAAAAATCATATCCAAAGTTTATTTACTGGGATATCGCGACTCTTCTTGGTAGTGTGCAACGAAATCCATTGTTGACTATCTACTGTGGACAAAAAGTCCAAGACCGACTCCAATAGAATGTACATCGTGGTCGTTGTAATTTGCTGTGGTGGATTCTGGAAAACCTAGAGCCAATATACTGTTGAATCTGGAAAATGGATCCAAGAGGTCCGTCCACACTTAAAAGAATCAAACGAGCTATAGATGACACAGAAAATGATTGGGAACTTTAAGGTTGAGCTGCTGATCTGAAAAGTTGCTCAACAGAAAGACCAATATTTCAAGACTAAAATTTTCTTGTTTTTATTATTAATATCACTTAGACCGAATACACCTTAACATAATCAATTTGTAAGGCGGCATCAGGGCCTAACCACTGATTCCAGTTTCTTTTGTACGAATTCCAGAAGGCCTTCATCGATTTGGGGTGTAAATTCACCCAAGGTTTCCTTGTTGTCCATAGCGTTGAATCATCTGGGAAGTCTTTATGTCCAGCGATACCATATCCCAATCGTATGTAGAACTCTTGATCGAAGGGCGCCATAAATGAACCTGCTTCCAGATACTCTTTGTTTGGCAAACTCTTACCATCGGCAATCAAGCTTGCGAATCCTCCATCGCCTGGCTCTATGTCACAGTACGGCGCGTTGTCTACACTAAAAGTGATCTTACTTGGCAACCATTCCAATGTGTATACATGATAGTCTGCAGACCAATCCACTGGATTTCCAGCCCTTTTGCACAATTTCTGACTGCGAAATGGTTCCTCTGCGTTAAGAATGACACCACCGAACAGCTCGTTGACTAAATCACCACCATTATTGCGGGTAAAAGCGACTCTCATCTGTCCAGATTGATACTTTTTCGAACCATAAGGGAAACTAACTGGTTCGAGGAAAAACTGTGGGAATACCCATGCGGCATTTGGCACTTTGGCACGGATTTCCACTTTGCCGAACTTGAAACTGAACCGTGATTTAGTCGAGAATTGAGTTGAGATTAATGGTGGAAGTATCTCAAAAGTATTGGCTGGTCGCATGCAGTCTTCCGTTTCCAGAACTCCAGTACAATTAAGTCCTAAATTAAGCGCTTGCTTCAATATTTTATCACCATAAACTCTGGTCGTGGGAATTGGCTTGATTAACACCTTACCGCTGCCAACCTTCATAACTTCGTCGTTCAGCAAATAAATCGAAAATTCATAGTCAGGCGGACTGCTGAATCGTCGTTCTGTAGTCCACTTACTGCTGTCGAGTCGATTACCATCGAAACTTTCCTCGAATATTATCTGAGCGGCACAACGAACCGGTATTCCAGAGTTCATGGTCGTAACACTGGTTTGACAAGTACCTGTCGGCCGCTGTGGCATTTGGGGTGACTGTGGTCCTCCAGGTGTTGGTACAACTCCACCACCCGATTGTGTGTCATACGCTGTCACAACATACACTCCATCATCCTCTCTGTAACCCAAACCATTGTAGATGGCGTATGTCCAGTAGTAGATAGTGTCTCCCAACTTTAAGCTGGTTTCACGTTCCTTGAATGTAAATTTACCATTTTTTGCCTTCACAATATCTCTGGCCCATCTGCCTGCCTCCAAGCCGTCCATTTCCTCGTTGAGTTTGCCATGAAAAGCGAACAGCGTGATACCATCTTCTGCAGGGATAGAGACTTCAAAGCCTTTGGGGTAAAAGATTTTAAATTCAGCTGTTGGAACCTCATAGCCGGTGGCAACCGACACGACCAGTAGTAAACACGTAAATATCACAAACTTGGACATTGCTATACAGCAGACCCAACCGGTTGATTCAAGAGTTCGTAAATGACTAAACAATTTGACTCAGCATCGATGTTTATTTGTTAGCAACTGAAACCAGTCTTAGGTCAGCGGATGGCTCAAGGGGAGATAAGAGAACTTTCCACTTGAATGAGAATTCCTTAGGCATTCGGATTTTTAGAAGCAAAACTTGTTATGATCAACACACGGGGCAATTCCACGCTTAACAGATAACAACGTGATACTATACAATGCGAATTAAGATGAACTATGTATGACTAAAGGAGGAATGTAACACGAGAACGAATAATCTACTTATGTACACGGAGAGAAATTGTTTGTGGATTTAGCCCGCTTTTTTGATTACTTGTAGCGATTCTTCAGCGAATAATGCCTGAAACAGATGTGCAGCAAAGATGCATGCAGCAATGCATGCAGCAACGCATGTGAAACAGACGTGCAGTAAATTGTTGACATTTCCTTGAATAGTTTGCTGTCATCATCAGATGTGACAATTGAATTCCGAAAACAAATTTTTTGCAATGGATATGGAAAGACGTGATAAATAAAATAAAATTATTATTTTATTATTAGTTTTCAAAACTTATTTGAAATTTGAGCATTTTCTTTCGTATTTCTTCCTCAGTCCAATTCAAATTGTAAAATGTCTCTTACATGAAACGTCAAAACACTAAAATTGTACTAAATTGTACTATTTTGCTGTTCTACTACTGTAGATTTGCATTAAAATTATAAATAGAGACAACTTGCGTTGATGCATGGCCGTGCAGCAAACACATGTGTCCACTTCCATATAAAGCCATGTTCTCTAATTTTGCTGCACGCATTTTGCTGCACATCTGTTTCAAGCATAACTCTTGTTTTATACGGTCGAAGAGCTTCAAGAGAGAGAGAGACTGGCAAAACTTAAGAAAAGCCACCATAACGTAGAGATGTTCATTCAAAAAATACATCGATGTTTTATTCGATGTAATGCATCGATACTTAACGATGCATCAATGAAAAACATCGATGTTTTCGATGCATCGAATAAAAACATCGACGTAGTTGTTAAAAATATAGATTTGGCAATAAGAAAGTGAGATATAATCCAAGGTTCTTAGTTGAAATAAGATTTATTAAAATTTCATTAAAATTAACTTATCATGGGTTTTAGAAAGCTTGTTATTTTGAAATTAGACATCCCAATACTTCTACTACAAAGTTTTTGACAAAAGCCTGGTACAATTTCCTCCAAATTTTCACTTTTGACAAGCAAATTAAAAGGTCTGAATCGATTTCTTGACTGAAATCTACAACTATAGGCTCTTTCGTTAAGCGCACCGATTTTTAAATTTAAATAAAACAAAGTGTGTGTGAGATATCCACGTGAGATGACCATGCCATCGAATCGCTCGTGCAGAATTTCCAATGTGGCGTGAGCTGTGTGGCACGTAGCGCCGTCCTGTTGAAACCACATATCGTTGGTGTCCAAATCATCCAATTCAGGGCAAAAGAAGTTGGTAATCATCGACCTATAGCGGACAACGTCGTTCTCAAAAAAATATGGACCGATGACACGGCCAGCCCAAAATCCATACCAAACAGTGACTTTTTCGGGATGCATTGCACGCTCTTGGATTGGTATCGTCCCAAATTTGACAATTTTGTTTGTTGACGTACCCATTCATCCAGAAATAGGCCTCATCGCTAAAGATGATTTTTCGATGAAAATTAGAACACCCATTTTGATAAAACATTTTTATTATTTGCACGTGTTGTTGAACGCTACATCCGTCCTTGGTGATTTGGCAAAACCAATCAACTGTCAAAGTTCGGAAGTCCCTATTGGAAGACCCTTTACATGCGTTTATTCTTCTTATTCGTATTGAAGTTGAATCAAAGTGGAAATTCGACTGTATACAGTACTTGTTTTCATTCGATGCATCGAATGAAATACATCGATACATCGATAAACATCGAAAGCATCCGATGCATCGGATTGATTCGATACATCGAATAGTAAACATCGATGTTTTCGATGTATCGATGTATAACCTACCATACCGCGCAGAAAATCGGCAAGCCATCAAGGATGTCACAACTGATATGCTGGGTTATCTTCGTTCTCAAATCTTACTTGAGTCTAAAAAGATACTACCTAAAGCTCACATGTTCAGTCAGTTAATGTCTTCCGCTTGTTTTTCCAACCCCTACCACATGTCTAGCCTTTGGACAGATGATAAACTTTGTGATGCACTATTGTAAACTGCGGTCAACACCAAGAGGCAGTCGATCTGTTGAAGACTTGGTTTAAGTCCAATGGATCCAAACAGCCATTAGGAACGTTATCATAATTAGTGAATCAATAAAAAAAATACTTAGTGCTCTTTTTGGAGTAAGGTGACTGACTCACATTCGATGGGTGGTGGCCATCGGATTATGGTCACTTTGTTGGAATACGATACGTCACACCTGCCAGAATGCCAACAAGAGTGCAACTTAAGTCTGAATAGGTGTTGTAAAAGAGAGAGTCCTTCTTCTGAACTTAACCCTAAATTTGGTTAGCTTCAGTCAAACAGAATTGAGCAAGTGTCTAAGGATCTGGCCAGGTTTTTGCAGTCCCACATAGGATTTTACAATAAAGGACCAAGTATCGATCTTTGTGGAACTCCGCCCATACTTAAGTCTGAAATAATTGGTCACGAGTACGTTGGCACTTTCGGAGATTCAAGGATATGGTTCTGTTTCTGGTTCACGAAATTGAAAAAGAAAAATCTGTACATTCTATGTTCTTGAGCAGAGTTATACTTGGACCATTTTGAGTGGTGCCGGTTTCTATGTTGATAGCGTCGATAGGAGAGCTTGCTTTGCAAAAGCCAAATTGTTGTTCATGGAGGCCTCCTGCATTTCCTATAGCTGATTCCAATCTAGTTATTTGTTCATGGTTGTAGTAGCACTTATTCTTTTTGGCTTACTTACTAACTTAAGGTGGCGCTACAGTCCGGGGTGGACCTGGGCCTCAACCAACAAGCGTCTCCAGCTAGCTCGATCTTTAGCTAGCTGCCTCCAGTTTCACATGCTAGATTGGTTGAGATCCCCTTCCACTTGCGTGCGCCACCTGAATCGCGGTCTTCCTCTACTGCGGTCTCTCGGGGGCGGATTCGAAGATTTTTCGGACCGGATCATTGGTTTTCATCCTCATGGTTTTCATGACCTAGCCACTTCAGTTGTTGGACCTTCACTCTTCTGGCTAGGTCGATATCGCTGCACAGTCCGTACAGTTCGTCGTTGTATCTCCTCCTCTACCCACCGTCTATGCAGACGGGACGAAAATAACCCGACGAATTTTCCTCTCAAGGCAGTCAAGAGCGAAGAGCACTGTAGTGTAGTGCAGTATTCTCCGAAGTCTTGTATGATTTTTCACTGGTGATCTGGTTGTCGTTAAAATAAAAATCTTTTATGAAATTCTCCGTGGATATTGGTCCCCTTCAGAAATTTCTTCGAAAAGTTATAATACATACAAAGGGCTGCAGAGCAAAAGCTGCCCTGTAAGCAGAAGTGTTGGCAGTGGCTTCTCTAAAAAGCCTACGCCTCTCAAGACGTAATCACATCAATAGAAAATAGAAGACCTATTACGAAATATTCTGCAATTTAACTTAATAGATTAATTAAGACAGAAAAGAAGCTTGTAGGGGGTAGGAAGTTAGATTCGTTCTACAGACTAGATTGAATCTTTCGTCCTCGTTCCTGTGGAACACCAACATTGCCGGAAAACATAAGAAGCGAAGCAGGTACCGCAGCTAGGTTCAATCAGAAATAAGAATCTTCATTAGACACTTGAGTTAGGTTTTGGACAAAAGCATACCTTAAAGAGCAACTAACGCCGTTTTGTAAGCATCGTCTGTAAGCCGCTGATTCCGAAAAGACCCGAACATAGCATTGATAAAAATTAATAAATGGCTTACCCTTACTTATGGAAATAGATGTCATCAAAGTATGCTCTCTAATAGATAAGCTCGCTATCAAAGTTAACACATGTCTAGCTCTCTTAAAATGGACTCACTATTTGAGTGGGCTAACTTTTTTTGACAGCTTTTGTGACTTAAACCAAGTTGTTATCAACATACTATACTTTTTGCATCACAAATTATCACTTACTAAGTTTAAAGTTATGAGCAATTAAGATCATCCGTAACGGGTTTTGTGTGGGAATTCCGAATAAATCTTTTTTGATAAGGAAACAAGCATCTGCCACAAGTGATAATGAATTAAAAATACTTGGTGACCCTTCAAACGAAAGGTTATCAGGAACTGTTCTTAGCTATAACGTGCCAAAAAATTATATAAAAACTAGAGTAGTTTGACAGTTGAGACTTTTGGAATATGGACACACAAATTAACATGTCTTCTGAGAGTGCGTTCTTAGGCTCGTGATTAGTTATCAGGACAAGATGTGTGGCAATAACCGCGTACAAACAAACAAATAATCCAAAATGACGAAAAGGTTATTCGCGAAAGTTGTGTCTAGCTCAGAATGCTAGAGTCATCTTTAAGAAGGGGCCACATAGTCGCGAATGACTTTAGTCTCATCAGCTTATCTTTCTTTAAATTAAAGACATTTTATACATATGTATATATCCTTTCAGGTATCTTATCTCATTTCCCTAATACCAGTGCTCCAATTGAAAGGAAGTCATAACCTCTTTAGCGTGCGTTTATTATATTTAAAATATGGCTCCGCATGGTACGCACGATAGGGATTTCACTCCATTATCAACCGTATGAGTATACAAGCAGCCCTCTAAGACATGAAAAAGGCTGATAGGAAGGATACGTGGGAAAGGAGAGTATGGGACCGAAGGAATATCTCAGAATTCTATGGGCTTTATAAACATGGACTCCAAGAAACGTCAACTACATTGGATAAGCCTTATTAAGGGGATAAACAACAATCCCAGCCTGCAGGTGCGAGACGACAAGGAATACCGAACCTATGTCTTAAAGATGAAGTAAATGCTGATGCCTTGATGGAGAATTGAAATTAACGTGACCTAGATCAGACTCTTCACGGGACAGCAGTTCTTTGAAGTAAGTAAAGATATGTAAAGGTACAGGAACTTTCAATGAGGCAAAAACCTTAAACAAATTTTCTGAGAAAGAAGTCGTACTCGGTTCAGAAAATATCGTAGTTTAGAAGCATTTACTTTTTTATTTCGCAGAAATAACATGCACTTTGTGCTGAAGTATCTTCCACACTGGTAAGATTGAATCAAAATAGAGTCTCACATCACAGCCAAGTAAGCCCAAGAACCAGTTCCAAGTTATGTTCCATTACAAACCGACAAAGACTATGTAATTGTAATTGATTTAAGCCAGTTTTAGTTGAACTGTCGTTCCACAAATAAAACAAAACAAAATGGCGAAGACCATTAACTCACAAGACTCAAGAATGAGAAAGGGATAGGATTGATGGCATCAACTATCTGTTGATGTGCAAACAAATCTCGTTAGCAATCTTTACTAGTGATAACGTCATTTAGAATGAAATTTGTTTAAAGCAGATTCACATTTGTTTCGTAATAAGTTTGAAATTTAAATAGAATACATTTATTAAGCTTTAATGGAGATGTTTATAAATACATATGACCATAGGTGATAATTGATGGAAATTCCTATCATTTGCTCATTTTAAAGTGCTCGTAAAAACAAGCACACATATTCCGGAAAAACCTGGTTTCTGTATTGATAGAACTCTGACAAGTTTATGAAAAGATTAATGATTTGCTCTCCTCTTATCTAACTTTTTTTTCCTATAAAACACAGACAAGACTCTAGAATACCTAAGACATTTGATCTAAGATCCATTGGACAAAACCAGACTGTGAGCCTACAAAACCACAAGTGGATGCAAAATGTTTTTTTATAAAACTTTTTCCATCAGCCTTTACAGAAATTTATTTTCAATGCCTCGTCTACAAACTATTTACCCGATTCAAGGTCGGCATTTGCAAATTTATCCGATCAGACTTTTTCTTCTGACAACAACATACCATAATAGCTCTTTCTTTCGGCTTGAAAGGCTACTGAACAGTGAGCCCAACCCTGAACAACTAAAAAAACTCTATATAAGACCCTTATCATCCCATTCTTACTCCATAACGCTGAATCCGGGACTCTTTTGAAGTTGGATGAGTATATCCTTTATTATTTCGAGCAAACAATTCTTCGTAAGATATTCGGTCCCGTTTGCTTGGTGAGTCCTAGCGAAGGAGACTTAACGACTAACTATACGAGCTCGATCAAATCAAAAAATTGTAGATGGTCAGGTACATGTCCAGCGAAAGAATAGTAAAGCTGAGCATCCACGTGATGGTGTTTTCAAAAATGTTTGAATTCCTTCGCGCAATGAATGCGCCCTCTGACACGTAGTCCCATCCACAGGCATTCATGAGTGGGCTCACTCCTGAGTTTTCGAATCTAGCCGAGAGGGAAAACGCAATAGAGGAAGACCTTACTTAGCCCCAAGATGGAGCAAACAAGTAAAAGGTGACATTAACCAACTTGAATTCTGTAACTGGAAGTAGCTAGATTGTATATGGTGGCCCTTGTTCACGAACCATAACAAAACTTAAGTTAGTAAGTAGATTTAGCTTGTCAGAGAGATGAGTTGATGAAATCTAATGCATACACATGTACTTTCGATTTTGTATTTATCTGACAAGGTCTACTGACTACGTGGTGCCATCAGCTGTTATCCATCGTACTCTAGACCTTCGTTTTTCTACAGAGCCAAAGAAATTCGGACAAATTCCAGCTACAGACATCAACCATGGGAATACAAGTAGTTTAACTCGAAGGAGCGCAAGATTTTTTTTTTTTTATAATTAGCGTGCGCTAAAGGGTCTATGACTACCCTTAAACTATTAAGAGCACGGGCATTAGGGAAAATTAGAGGAGATATGAAGGAGGTACCGGTGCACGTTGGCTTTAAATGCTTGTGGGTTGTAGTGATGAGGAAACACAGAGCTATGTAGATCATTCCACATTCGTGTGGTACGGTTAAGTCCTTTCCAGTGTCCAGGTTTGCACAGAAGTCACTTTCAAGAACAGAGCCAACGAACAATGGCGTTCCAAGTCAACAGAACAAAAATGATGAAGCTTTGTCATTTTTTCCAAAATAAGTGTAAGGAAAAGGTTGAATCCGCAAGCATTTGAAACCAACGTAGATCGGTATCTCCTTCGTGTTTCCACAAATTTCCAATGATGGTCACACTTCCTACATTTTAACCATTCATTGGGTCTGCATATACGAGACTTCCAGAGAATGTGTACTATATTTCCATAGAAGCTCCCAGTTCTGTGTGAATACTAGATAGATCGTCGTCTTCATAGTAGTAGCGTCTAATTACTCAGATAATAATGGATTGTCGTTGCTTAGAACTTTCATTCAAATTAATGACACAGTTGAGCTTCATACTGATAGGCAGGAACCCTATAACTCCGGAACAGCATAAATTAAAAGGCACAATGACTTCAGATACAATATGTAAACATTTTTTATTATCTAACACATTTAATTCATAACAACAGGTCTTCACAGAACTTTAGTCATAACGTCTGACTACGTGCTTAGCATCTTCTTCTCTATACGCCAAACCTTCATACACTACATATGTCCAAAAGTGGATGGTATCGCCTATTTGTATTTCGGCATCACGATTCCTATATGTAAATCTACCATTTCTAGCTTTGGGAATATCTCTGGCCCATGTTCCAGCCTCTAAGCCCTCCATTTCTTCGTTAAGTTTTCCATGGAAAGCAAAAAAGGATATACCCGGTTGAGCAGGGATTGAAACTTCAAAACCTTTAGGTTGGAATACTTTAACTCGCGCTGATGGAGCTTGGTATCCACTGGTAATCGAGAAGGCAACGATTAGTAAAAATGAAAATATCAAACACTTAGACATTCTGAAGCAGCACTACCGACTTGTTTTGAGATAATAAAACTATTGAACGTTGTGATTGAGTGTTGACTTGTTTATAACTGAGAACTTGTCTAAGTCAGCATGAGATTTACGAAAAGATAAGGCTAGCCTTTGAATGAGATAAGGATAGGCATTTGAATTAGTATTCACGTTTTATCAACGTCAATGCATTTGAAAGCCTTTAATGATTATCGGATTGAGCCAGAAGCGTAATAAGCAAGTAGACATCCCGGGCAAATGTCTTCTGGAATAGATAACTGGGGTGAGAATTCCGCTGTGCTGAAAAAATATTGCTTACGAAGCTGGGATAAGGATTGATCATACGTTGGCAACTTTTGGTTGTCGTACCCGAACTAAGATTATTTCTGGAATGTGTTAACTCCACTTGACTCAACATGCAATAAAAGATGAACGCGAGAATTTGGAATGGGACTCCTGCTATCACTTGAGAGCTACTTGGAAAAAGGCAGTTTACAGCGGGATTTCGTACTAGAGGATGACACTTCGCCCTAGGACAATCAAATTGAGATATTATCACGCGGGACCTAAACATGAAGGCACAATATTTGAGCACAAGTCTTGCCGCAAATTAAACTAACAGGCAAGAGACATCAGGAATTGTCTCCTGTACATCTCAAACAGACGGGGAGCCAAAATGTCGATAGCACTCACTTCCTACCAAGTGCTTCATAAGTTCAAACTCAAATGTAGATGCAGGAACATGTTTAGGTTAGGTTAGGTTAGGTAAGAGTGGCAGGCCGCAGATTGCAAGCTCACTTAGACCATATAAGGTCCTTTGTGTTACCACATGGATCTGTATTTCACCGGAGAAATACTACCCGCAGAACCGGCCGGAGCTTGTTATGAAGCGTTGGAGGCTGCCTATGTTTATGTCAGCCAATTCGCTAAGGTTGTGGAAGAAGCTGGCTCCTAAGTATGCTCTTCTTCGGAGAATCGACTCCTCCTCCTATTCGTCCATGCAGCTTCTACAGAAGTCGTTGTAGAGGAGGCCCAGCCCATAGGCATGTTTGCCAATCGTGCAGTGTCCCGTTATGACACCGACCAGGGTGCTTATTAGCAATCTTTTACGTCTGATGAGACAGTGGGAACGTTTGAGATCCAGCTTTGGCCAAATCTGCTTGGTGATAAGACAGGTGTTACCTTCTGTCCATCTATGATTGGCGATGTTGATCGCGTTATTGTTAAGTAGCAGTTTGCAGGTGGCGAGAGGCATGCATAAATTCCCCTTTTCCGGAAGAATTAATAGAGTTGTGCCTACTCTGGCGAGTTCATCAGCCATGCAGTTGCCTGGAATGTCTCTGTGCCCCGGCACCCATATTAGGTGAATTTTGAATTGCTCAGCCATCTCGTTAAGGGACAAGCGGCAATTTAGGGCTGTTTTTGAATTGAAGGCGACAGATTCCAGGGATTTTATCGCGGCCTGACTATCGGTAAAAATAGTTATATCCCGAGTGGATAGTACATTATACCTCAGCCACGATAGGGCTTCCTTAATAGCCATAATTTCGGCTTGGAAGACACTGCAATGGTCAGGCAAACGGAAGGAGATGTTTACATTCACATCTTTTGAGAATACACCCCCACCTACTCCATATTCTGTTTTAGAGCCATCTGTATAGAAGAAGGTAGATCCCTTTAGGAACATGTTTAGATGCGAGAGAATCCCAATATCGTATGGTTAAAAAAGGAGGCGACAAAACAAGAGACGTTTTACTGATTTAACTACAGAAGAGGAAGCAGGAAGCAGGAAGGAAACGATAGCGGGATAGTCAGGACAAGGAGTTGATAGGTGGCCATATCTCAGAAGAACATTTAGTGCAAGGCGTAGATGGTTCCATAGTTTCACCGGAAGAGGACTAGCTAACAGAATCACCACCACCACTAGAAATATTCTAAAGATCTTCTGACCTCACCGTATCTTCGACGAACACTTCCTTGTAAGAATGAGTCAAAGACATCACCATTCAAATTATGGTATCTAAAATGAGCAACAGTGTCCAGCTCGGGGATACATGGTAAAGTAGCATTCAGCTCCTGAAAATTGTCTCTATTAAGTGAAGCTAGGACAATGGCAAAGCAACAAATTACAGCGAAACTAATAGATTGACTGAGCAAATTTTTTTATTGGTAAACTTCATTACAATTACAAACTCGTACAGACAAACCAATTAGTCCTTCCTTAGGAGGACTTCTTTGGTACGTACACCATCCTCTGTGATGACATTGATATTAACCGAATCGCCAGTGTAGATATCACGTTCTGCAGCCGAAATGAAGGCATCAATAATTATATCAACAGCGCGTTTTTCTGTTAAAGGTGGTTTCTTAGCCAACTGCATGTTATTATAACCAATTTGATTGTCCAACAACGGTTGCAACAAGGGTCCAGACGAACCACCAGCACGATAAGTACTACGTTCGCAATGCCCAATGGGATCGTAGCTGTAGACTACACCCTTACCCTCTTGATCCAAGCCAGATAAAATATTCGACACGTAGTATGGAAAGAATCGTTTGTTATACATAACAATGGACAACATCTGTGCAACGGCATCAGTGGACATGGGCTTCTGATGATTATGCATGTACATCTTCATGCGAGACTTCATTAGACCAGTCAGGGCTAGAGTATCACACCAGCAGCCGGTTGAGCCCAACACTGTCTGTGGGGACAATTTGAAAAGCTTGTTTATACTACGAGTGTGGATTGAATAGGCACTACTTAGGCGGCTATCTGCAGCAATAACAGCGAAATTGTTACCAGCAATGGCCACGATGCTCCTAAGGATGACCAGGGATAAAGAAAAAATTTACAAATCAGTGTTATTGAAGAAAAAGTGACTTTACTTACCCTCCATTGGATTCGTAGGGAAAAAATGGAGAATGCTCTACACCGGGCACAGAGTATTCGGGGAAATTCATGGCGTTGGATGGAAATTATGATTCGAATTTCAGAAAAACAAACTACACGCTCTTAGATCTCTCCAACAATTGCCCAGTTTACTTGATTGTTTTGTTACTATAGCAATATTTAAAGAGGGCATAAGGAAACTTAGATTGGAATTGAATACTAGCTATAGCTACAGTCAAACCAAAGCCTGCTTTGTTGCGACGTGCATTAAGGGAGATGTAAGGGCGCGAGGCTCAGGCGGCGTAAAGGTTTTATAAATGTTGTCTAGATGGTTTGCTTTAATCAAGGTTGAGCTGAGAGTCAGGCCCAGTTTTTCCCCAACCAATTAAGTCTTCAGCCAAAGCGATCCTAAACTTATTCCTTTCGCAAGCTTTTCGGGTGTCTATTTTGGCCAACTTGTGCCATGTTTAAATCAATATTATTGTACATTCTCTTCTTTATTGTACGTCCTCATCCAACTTTCACTGCAGTTGGACTGTAGGCTTCAGTAGCTATCTAAGCAAGGATATCTTAATTTCATATTCGTTCTTTTCGATTGACTGTGTCTCTTAAAGGATTCTCTTCTTCGTCCATCCCTAGCACGTTCTGCTTGTTTTCTGATCAGTCTTTCGAGCACAATTCCTACATCTTTATGATTTTCTTCTTTTTTCGTTTGAAACAGCCGATTCTTTTGATTTTTCAACACGCCTCATTAAAATGTGCTCCATTATTGCCATATTACACTTTCTGAACATACTCCAAGCTTATGTCATCTGGCTATCAATCGAGTATCGAATTTTTCGCACTCATTCTCATGTGTCAGTTGCGAAAAAATTCTTAAAATTCTTAATTCTCCACTGCAACGAGTGGAAGAATTGCATTTTTCTCCATAAAATCAAAAATGTCAACATATAGAATCGGCACTGTCTGTCGAAGTGTAATCCGGAGCAGTATTTCCCAACCACTTAAGCCGCGTGGCACCCAACAAATTCGTAGATTTGCCGCTTCGGCAAACTCAACACGATGGGGCACACTCAAATTGGGGCTCGTTGGGGTGGCGCTTGGTGCAGCCTCTGGAACTGCTTACTCCCTCTACTCTCAATGGACGGACAAGGGTTCGCACATGGAACACGAGCGAATCAAAGCCAAAGTGATCAGCGAGCTACCTAAGATCAAAATTACCAAAAGATACGTTAATCCCAAGGACACGTCCGGCCTGGATGTGATTCTCTTCCAATTTCAGACGTGTCCGTTCTGTTGTAAGGTTCGAGCGTATCTCGATTACATGGGCATCTCCTATTCGGTGGTTGAAGTCGATGCAGTATTACGTCAGGACTTGAAATGGTCCGAATACAAGAAGGTGCCGATGGCATTGGTGCGCCGGAAGGATGGAAAGTACGTCCAGTTGACCGATTCCAGTACAATTATATCGATTTTGGCCTCATACATGCACAATCCGAAAGAGCAGGACACTGGTGAGCTGGTGGACTTCTATCCACAGATTTCGTTCTTCGACAATGACGGCAAGAAAAAGTTTGACATCATGAACAAGTATTTCTTAATGTACCAGGACAAGGTGCCCAAGGGTGTCAGTTCAGAGGACCAAGAGTAAGTAAGGCCGTGTATCATATGACCTTTCCTTATCGTTGTGTTTGCAGAAGAGAGCGCAAGTGGAGAACCTGGGCTGATACACACCTCGTGCACTTGATCTCGCCGAATTGCTATAGGACACGGGCAGAGGCGTTTGAAACATTTGAGTGGTTCTCTGAAGCCGGCGAATGGAGTGTCCATTTCCCCAAATGGGAACGAAATCTGATGGTATATGCCGGTGCGACTGCCATGTGGCTGATTGGAGGAATGCTGAAGAAGCGCTATGGTCTAACTGACGACGTTCGTTCGCATATCTATGATGCCCTCGATAAGTGGACGGACGAGTTAAAAACGAGGAAATCTAAGTTCATGGGAGGAAAGCAACCAAATTTGGCAGATCTATCCGTTTTCGGAGTGTTAAGCAGTATGGAAGGATGTCAAGCGTTCAAGGATTGTCTGAAGAACACTCAAATTGGTAAGACGTAAAGTATTATATTTCCGCTTACCCACAACGTTGTCTGTTTTAGGCGAATGGTTCTATGGGGTCAAAGAATTGGTGGTCAAAAACCGTGGAACACTCATTCGGGAACGCATTGAAGGCAATTTACCCTTAGACACGAGTATGAACGTCGCATAAAAACTGTTTATTCACTTAAATACGATTAATCTTAGCTTAAAAGTCACAATTTCGAGTTTTTTATTTTATTTTAAATTTGTGTATACACGACATACACTGAATGAAATAAAGTACACAGCATTAAATGCAACATTACACTATAAAATCGAGTGTCGCTTTCGATTCCAGTCCGTTTTGTGTTGCCAACGTGAGTTCAAAGCCGGATAACTTTTTCTCTGAACTTTACCATACACGCATAAACAGAGCAAAAAGATGTAGCAAGTTTCAATCTCTACTTTTTCTTTTCATGTAGAAAGATCTTCAAAGCCTCTACTTCCCAACTTCTTGAAAAGGCGGGTTTCTACTACCTTAGCAGAACTCTAATCCTACTCACTGGAAATCTGGAAAAATACTACATATCCGTTCATCTGGCAATGCTGAACCGATAAACTTCAAAAAATGTGAGCATCTGTCAAAACTTGTAAAACGTAAAACTCATTTGTCATCGTCGTCAGCGGCAATTTGTGAAAAGTGTTTCTTGCAAGTAGATTTGTTTTTCCGAATTAAACTGAAAAAATCATGTTGAGTGCTGAAAATTTTCCCGAATATCGTGTGCCCGGTGTACAGCATGACGATTTTTCTCCCTACGAATCCAATGGAGGGTAAGCTTACCAAATTTGTTTGAATGAGAATGATTTCCAAAATTTTCTTTGTTCCTTGTCATCCTTAGGAGCATCGTGGCCATTGCTGGAAACGATTTTGTGGTTATTGCTGCGGATAGCCGTTTGAGCAGTGGCTACTCAATCCATACTCGTAATCAGAACAAACTTTTCAAGTTATCCGACCAAACAGTGTTGGGTTCAACCGGTTGCTGGTGCGATACTCTTGCTCTGACTGCTTTGGTTAAGGCTCGCATGCAGATGTACATGCATACTCATCAGAAGACCATGTCCACTGATGCTGTTGCTCAGATGTTGTCGATTGTTATGTATAACAAGCGATTTTTCCCGTATTACGTGTCGAATGTGTTAGCTGGCTTGGATCAAGAGGGTAAGGGTGTAGTCTATAGCTACGATCCCATTGGGCATTGTGAACGTACTACCTATCGTGCGGGTGGTTCATCTGGACCCTTGTTGCAACCAGTTTTGGACAATCAAATTGGTTACAAGAACATGCAGTTGGACAAGAAGCCAGAGATTACCAAGGATCGTGCAGTGGCTGTTGCTATTGACACATTCATTTCGGCTGCAGAGCGTGATATTTACACAGGCGATGCGGTTTACATCAATATCATTACCAAGGATGGTGTAGAAGCTAAGGAGATCGCTTTGAGAAAGGATTAAGCGTCTAGTAAAGCGGTGCGGTTGTTTTTTTTTTAATGAATTTGTAATTGTACTGGATCTTAAGGAATAAAGTTTGGTAAAGTGTAGCACATACCTTTATGAATACTTCGTAAAAAAGTCGTATGGTATTTTCTGTATTAGAGAATTTAGAGAACTGGGTTCATGACGAAAAAGATGAGACAACTTATACGTAGACAGCCTATGCCCAGTATAGAGGCAGCTCAGCATCTGCTCCATCAAGGTGTCCCTTAAGTTTAAGAACTAAATGGGACTGTTCGCACACAATAAAAAGTTATTTCTTACTTTTGCATAAGTTATTCTTACTTTCCCTTGGAAGCGTAGGTATTCGTAGTGGGCTTCGTGTACTTTTTGGGCTAAATTTATCGGGCCAATATTCTAGAAAACAGATGACGCTTTAAAGATGTCATCTAAAACGCATGAATGAAGAAATATAAGATTACGCGCTTAGCTTTTCATAAATGTTCTCAACTGCGCACATATACGTCATCGGAGCTCAAAATTTCAGCTGCCATTCACATGAACAAATAGATTCCATTCAAAGTTGTTGTCATCATTTGGCTCATTCGGTTCAAGAAGAGCGAGTCTATACGCATGAAGTATTTCCCTTAAATCAGATTTGGGTACTCTGATCTTCATGACATCAAACCAATCGTTCATCGCTTAACCATTAATAATAATTATTAGTTGGTACTTCACAAACTTTCTTTTAAATTTTATCAATTTAACTCAAACGATTTCTCTGCGCTCCACTGACGTCACATTCGATTGACATGGCCACAACAACAATAAGCGTAAACTTATATTCCTTCATTCATGATCTAAACGTATGTCTTGAGATGTGGAAACAGTCAAAATGGATCGCAGAACATAGAATATTTTGATAAAAAAGCTTTGTTGGTCCTCAGTCCTCTTAAACTTTAAAATATTCGTGGGCTAAATATTGTGACATTTGAATTTCCCCACAAGACATTAAACCAAGAAATCAACTGTTCATGTTCGTAGAGTATGACAATTTGTGTAAATTTGATATTCCAGTCGAAGAATTTAATATTCCAGTCTGTGATTTTATAATAATTATTACTTTTAACAATTGATCGCAAATTTAGCAATAAAAGTCAAGCTTATTTGTGTATAAATGTATTATAATGCTTTGTGTATGATAACTCTGAATGAAAAGTAAGATTGCGAGGTATGGACAAATTTAAGTGTCAAAAATTGCTTGAAAACACGAAAACACATAGTTTTGTTCGCGAAACAAATTTGTTTAAGTGCATTTCCAATGTTTATACTATAAATGATGAAGAAAAGAAACTAAAAAGAAGAACAATTTATTGCTGCGTGAATAAAAATATATGCTTTAATAGGTTCTGTAATCCAAAAATAGTTTAAATATTTAAAAATACTGCTAACTTTATTAAAATATTTAAGAGTTTCCGTTAAATTCAAATATTTAAAATAAAGACGATTATTATTGAACAGCTCCTCCACATTTTCGAATAAATCAGCAATTTGTTGGGAAATTCCTCAAAAGTAGGGGAAATCGAGGTGAACGTCCTCAAAAGGGCGGGTATTAGTGGTGGAAGTCGCAAATTTACGCAAATTTGTCAAGAAAATGAGACAGTATGGGTGATTTTCCAAGTTTTCCAATAAATTTAGCTTATAGTCAATGGAAAAGATCCTGGAAAGTTGGGTATCTTGTAGTTCTAGTCCGTTTCAAATCAAAAGCGACAAGGAAAGCTGCGCAGAGAGAGCAACAAAAATTGTGCTACCAGCTCTTTTCCGTCTGATGAGACAATGGGAACGTTTGAGATCCAGCTTTGGCCAAATCTGCCTGGTGATGAGACAGGTGCTACCACCTGTCCATCTACGATTGGCGATATTGATCACCTTTCAAATGAGTAGCAATTTGCAGGTGGCGAGAGGCATACTTAAATTCCCCTTATCCGGAAGAATTGGTATATATATATAGTGTTGTGCCATCTCTGGCGAGTTCATCCGCCATGCAGTTGCCTGGAATGTCTCTGTGCCCCGGCAACCATATGAGGTGAATTTTGAATTGCTCAGTCATCTCGTTAAGAGATAAGCGACAATTAAGGGCTGTTTTTGAGTTGAAGGCGACAAATTCCAGAGATTTTATCGCGGCCTGGCTATCAGTAAATATTGTGATATCCCGAGAAGATAACCTCCGATGAACAATACACTTTATTGGTGCACACCCCTTTTTGTGACAACATTGAAGTACTTCTTGCAATAACTGTATGTGTAATAAAAAAGGGTTCAATAAATTAATATAAAAAGAAACATATTGCTTTAATTTTTTCAAATTCTTTTTTTCGTGTCAAACTCGTATCAGCGAAAGATTCTTTCTTCTTTTTAACGCCATAACTCAGAAGTAAACATGTTCAATGAAATTATCTGAAATTGTCATAACCATGTTCACTGAAAAAAATAATAATTCATACTTCACGCATTTGCTCTACGCTCAGTTTTCGCATTTGACCACAGAGACTTCTTATTTTTTCAATAAATTTCAAATTATGTAGCCCAATTTCATTGAAGGATATTATCAGTAGGCGTTGACGCTCAGCGCAGCCAACATCGGCGCAATTCTCTTCTGTTGATGACTGGAAAAGAGAAAACCTGCGCGAGTTTTGCGCTTTTGATTTGAAACGGACTATATGACTTATCTCTAGACTTATCTCTGACTCATTTGTTATCGTCGTCAACGGCAATTTGTGAAAAAAGTGTTTTTTGCAAGTAAATTTGTTTCTCCGAATTAAACTGAAAAAAATCATGTTGAATGCTGGAAATTTTCCCAAATATCGTGTTCCCGGTGTACAGCATGACGATTTTTCTCCCGACGAATCCAATGGAGGGTAAGCTTACCAAATTTGTTTGAATGAGAATGATTTCCAAAATTTTCTTTGTTCCTTGTCATCCTTAGGAGCATCGTGGCCATTGCTGGAAACGATTTTGTGGTTATTGCTGCGGATAGCCGTTTGAGCAGTGGCTACTCAATCCATACTCGTAATCAGAACAAACTTTTCAAGTTATCCGACCAAACAGTGTTGGGTTCAACCGGTTGCTGGTGCGATACTCTCGCTCTGACTGCTTTGGTTAGGACTCACATGCAGATGTACATGTATACTCATCAGAAGACCATGTCCACTGATGCTGTTGCTCAGATGTTGTCGATTGTTATGTATAACAAGCGATTCTTTCCGTATGCCGTGTCGAATTTGTTAGCTGGCTTGGATCAAGAGGGAAAGGGTGTAGTCTATAGCTACGATCTCCTTGGTCATTGTGAACGTACTGCCTATAGTGCTGGTGGTTCATCTGGATCCATGTTGCAACCAGTTTTGGACAATCAAATTGGTTACAAGAACATGCAGTTGGACAAGAAGCCAGAGATTACCAAGGATCGTTCAGTGGCTGTTGCTATTGATACGTTCATTTCGGCTGCAGAGCGTGATATTTACACAGGCGATGCGGTTTACATCAATATCATTACCAAGGATGGTGTAGAAGTCCAGGAGATCGCTTTGAGAAAGGATTAAGCGTGTGGTAAAGCGGTGCGGTTGTTTTTTTTTAATGAATTTGTAACTGTACTGGATCTTAAGGAATACATTTTGGTAAAGTGTAGCACATACCTGTATGAATACTTCGTAAAAAAGTCGTATGGTATTTTCTGTATTAGAGAATTTAGAGAACTGGCTTCATGGCGAGAAAGATGAGACAACTTATACCCAGTATAGAGGTAGCTCAGCATCTGATTCCATCCATCAAGGTGTCCGTTAAGTCTAAGAAATAATGGCTGAAACACAATACCGCTTTGGCTTCACGTTCCATCCGCTTTGAAGATGGCATTGATTAGACACATCTGAAATGACGTGAATAATTCTAGATACCATTGGAGTAGTAGCAGTCGCACCAACCAATTGGTTTGTTGCTTGACTTATATATAATTTTTTTCCTTTGTTCGCATCTCAACTTTTGCTTCGATTTAAAACACGTTGCGTAGCATTACGTTCTCTATGAATGTTAAACGTAAGATCGAAGCGAAAGCGACATTGTGATAGGATGCCTTGAATTCCTATGGTTGAACTGGAAAACGTCACGTGAAGCTGAGGACAAAGCGATATTGTGTTTTAGGCATAAATGCGACTGTTCGTACACAATAAAAAGTTATTTTCTACTTTTGCATCAGTGATTCTTACTGTCCCTTGCAAGCTGTAGGCGTTCGTAATGGGCATCGTCTGAAGTCTGAAGAATTTTGTTGGACTAAATTTGTCTCATTTTCATTTGAAATCGGGCGCTATAAAAATGTCATCCAAAAGTATGTCTCGAGATGTGGAAAAAGTTAAAGTGGATTGCAAAACATTGAATATGTTGACAAGAAGACGTTGTTGGTCCTCAGTAGTGTATGTCATGAATAAACGGACCTGACCAGTAGTTTTAATAGAAAACAACTTTTAAAAGGACAATATTTAGCAATTCTACTTTGAATGGCCATTCAATACCGGTCGCAAGGTAAGAATTAGGTAAAAGAAAACCATGTTTAAGATTCTTGGTATTATTGAATACGAAATATTTGAAGAAACATATTTTTAAAGAACCAAAAAAAATTATTTAAAAAAATAGCTAACTTTTGATATTTAATAGTACTCTTGATAATATTAATTGGCAACTCTGCTTATCCAAAATTCCAGTCAAACTAAATGTCTTCATGTCGGCTGTCAAATTCTTCCCAACGTAAATAAAAAACAAAAGTCGGTACTTTCGGAAAATTTGTGGAAAACGAATTTATTTTTTTTAAATTTTCTAACATGGAAACTTCATCAACATTAGATAAATTCGGTGAAGAGGACATCTTCAATACAGTATTACGATATGGACTATTTGTCGGTGCAATTTTTCAATTAATCTGCATTGGTTCATCGATTTTTCTTCCTGCCACACAAGAAGCCCCAGGAACCGATGGTGAAATTGGTGAAGTCTGTCTTGTACATAAAATCCTAGTCAATGAAAATCATATTCCATGTTTTATTTTCAGGAACAAAAACAAACAGCCGATATAATCAACGCCGCCCGAAGGCAGCACAAAATCCGAAAGCTGGAGAAGAAAAAACGACGTTAGACGTTTTGTTCGTTTTTTATAGTTTCTTTTAAAAAAAAGTGAGATTTCTTTATTTATTGTGATTTTATACTAAATTTAGGCATTAAAACTTAAATATTATCTGTTTGTGTTAATTCCGTGTGGAGGCATTTAAAATTTTCCAATTCACAGAATTCTGGGGCATATATTCGGAATTCTAGAAAAACAATCAGTGATTGAGAATTAATAGGAAATATGTAATATCAAAGCACTTACTCATGTTGTATTTGCATTTGATCTCATTCCAGACACAAAGGTTCTCATATTTTGTAAAACAATAAAAGTTCGAGTCGAATACACAGACTTCTGGTGCATTAGTTGGACATACTAGGTTCTCATTGCAATCTTCACTAGTAATCTGATCTTCACTTAGCGCGCAAGTTGACAATACTGGAAAGAAATGTTAACATTCACGTCTAGGACTTTTAAGGAGATTTTTAGTGATTTGTCCTACCAACTATCAGTAGCAGAGAAATGAACGCACGCATGTCGACTTTGGCAACGTTTACAATTCGAATGACTATGAATATAAAAATATCTCCCTTCGCTCGACACAACCGATGTGATGTCAATGTTAATTCAGGTGGCAATGGATATAGTTGCGCGAACACTTATAGCACCAGTGAGTAGCGAAAAACGTTTGTTATTGAATTGAGTTTCCGCTTACAGTGTGTTTTTATAAACACGCGTTCTTGTTATTTTTCTGGGGCGCAATCTTATCGAGAATTTGGTGAGAGACAAACTTATCTCAATCAGATAGTGTATACGTATAACCTGTGACGAAAAAGTTTGTTGATCTAAAGAATTCACTTTTACGGTCGGTCCCGAAAAGTATTGAAAAGAATGGTTAATAAAGGTGAATCATGTGATGGAATGCTGTAAAGTTCTTACAAAGATAACTGAACAATAAACATTTACCATTTTGTTTACGTTTAGCATGAGGACTTTGATTCCTTCACCTTGATGGTATTGTGCGTAGGGCCCATATCTATGTGTCACCGTTATCTTGGGGATACTTATTGAGTTTCAATACAAATATGACTAATGAAAAAGGTTACAAAGTTATTGAAGGCCTATAATTATAAAATGCCAGACATTATTTCTACAAAGCTCTAGTTGATGCGGTTATTCACCATTCGTCGACCTAGAATGATCAACAGTAGAATGACATCACAAAATTGCAAAAAATTAGTGAGTATTGAGCACGGGGTGAAAACTTAATTATTCGCCTGATTACAGGAAACCGATTTTAGATAAACAGTATTGGGAACTCGATGAATAGTTGTAAACAAAAACAATGGAAGAGATTTTATCATTTCTGATTAAACGGCGAAGTAAACCTTGCCTTATTTACGTAATTAAACTTTCCTGGTTTAGAAACTGTTGACTCTATAAGCTTATGAGTCCAATTGAACTCGCAAGCATGCCCGTATACACACACGAAAGCAAACACTGCCACAAGAGTTTTCTCCAGCTCTTTGCAATGATCTTGGGAATGGCACGAGCGCATACCTCTTTGATCCGCAAGCCATTAATGTGGTTGTCGCAGGAGGATCATGCTCCGAAATCCGAAACTTTTTGTTTGAAACCGCGCGTTGACTCGAAGTGTCCTTTAGCTCACTTCTTACATTAGTAGAAAATAAGTGCCTATCCGGTCGCGGCTTTCTATCGAATGATCCTTCTTTTGGAGTTTGATGACCACCTCCTTCTTCCTAAGCGTTTCCAATTGGTGTTCTAGTAGGTGTCGCGTATTACAAGACTAGATGAGCTATCGTTTCTTTTTCCAAGATTCTGACTTCAATTTGAAGTGACTTTACGAATATACATACACCTGAGCTTTGAATATTTTGAACTAGGTCACATAAGCCGTGTACTTCTACATGCGTGTACACTAGGTAGTTTACCAGCCATCTGTATTGTTATTATAACAAAGCTGCAATCCATTGGATCTAGTTCATACTAAGCTGCGCGTCATTTAAAAAAAAAAAACTTTATAGTTCAACTTTGAGTTTATAGAGAACCTTGACCGGTTTATTAGTGGGAAATATGTATGATAGAGCACAGGCTCAGTGTTAATATTTGTAATTAATAATTAATTAGAAATGTGATTAAGACTTAAGCTATTCCAATGCAGGGTGAGTCAACTAGTCTTGGTTTAAACGCTTAATCATGATAAGTTTTCATTTTAAACTCAAACCCAAAGTGCATAACATTTACGTACTAAGCCTGATGTACGAGTTCATAAATGTTGCAGCCAAAACCAAGGTCATCATGTAGAGGATTCTGGAAGAGAAACCTCTCACTGTTGGAAAACCACCGATAGATGGTGCGGAACGACAATTGTAAGGGCATGCTGATATATATGAGGCAGCAAAAGTATTAAGACAACAACTTTTTCTTACTTTTAGTTTTGTTGAGGCTACAGTCCAGCGCTATACCCATTTTGCCTCTCAAACTAGTTTGATCATTAGTTGAAAAATATGGCCACAGCGCCCGTACCAATTGAATTTCCAAAGGGACGATTGTGTGCCATACAAGAACTATCAAGGCTTATGCGAAACATAAACCAGTGTCAACAAATAAAGACGGATCTATCCATCGCTTATAAACGTCTACAACTCCGAGGTTAGTAAGCTGATTCCCTATTATTTACTAAAACTTCACGAATGAAGTCATCGTGAACATCCTACAGGACGATTGCCAACGAAGCAGAGAAAACAGCCAGTCAGTGGTTGTTATGTTGCCTAACTATATGTTTAAGACCATATTTAACCTCTTTTGCTGTCGCGACGGACACACCGTACTGGAGCACTTAAACTCAAAGACTTTCAGGTATAGAAGTCCATTTTAATATGTTTTTTCGTCTTTTATAGGGCTTCAATAATGAAGAGCTAAGGTCGTTAGCGCTTACGACATCAGGACCGAAGATTTCCCACCTGATTCGAGCAAATGTAGGTCAATCTCATAGAAAGTGTCCCTCAGTATCGTGACTTTCTTGCAGATAGTGATGTCTTAATTCTAATACACTGAGGTGCCTCAGAAAGCATTGGCCTAATGGAATCCCAAATGGTTGTGTGCAAGATTCAGTAAGTTTAGGCTTCCGACCGAATTCAGGGAGATTTTGCGTTCTCAAAGTAATAAGGCCTAATGTTGTCGCATTCTAAAAACACGCCAGTGTCGGATCTTTGAGGCTCATCAGTTTTGAAAGCTTATTTCACCAGGAAGCTAAGGAAGGTTTAACAATCGCTTTATAGAGCCATAGAACTTTTTTCGGTGATAAGTCTTGCCAAAAACGCCCTTACATTGCCAGAAAGCTGATAATGTTCGAGCCGCTTTAGATTCGACGTCTAAAGTTAAAGTTTCCTATCCAATTTTACTCCTAAATATTTCGTTTCGTTGGCGAGTTGGATTCTGACGCCTGAGCACTGGTAAAGTCAGTCCAGTCAGCTTCCTCTTCCTAGTGAAGAGAACAACTTCAGTTTTAAGAAGATTAACTGAAAGCTCATTCCGAGTACACCATCCGCCAATCACATCCAGGGTCATTTGCGCCTTAGAGCAGACAGTTCGCAGGGAAGGGTATGGCATATGCCTCAGCGTAAATGCGTGAACTGTTGAGACTGTTAAGCAGGGAGTCGACTCATATGCATCACAGTAGAGGAGACAAAACGCCGCCTTGTGAGTAGCCCCGGCCGACCACGATCTACATCTATCATCAAAGTTCTATTAGCATTACCCTTATCCACAACACTAATGATTCATTTACACCGTGTTCTCTGGTGCAGAGTTGCACACACTGTCAAACCCATTGTCAAAAGCTCCCTCTATGTCCATGAAAACGTCCATCGCTTTTTCCAAACGTTAGATATATGTATTTCTTTATTAACTTTTACATTTTTAATAACAATAAAAGAAATTGGGAATAGAAAAGTTGTTACAAAGCTTACGATCAACTGGATTGAACCGATCTGTAAATAAATAATTAAATATGTGTGTACCTACGCTTACACAATGATACTAACCTATTTTCTGTCTATTACAATTGTATGCGTCCAATTTACAAGGATTACCAAATGCCACAACACATTTCTCGTTCTTTGCACAAATTGGATTCCTTAGTTCTGTACAAAAGTCTGGACAGCGGACCTTCTGTTTGGTGGATATTGCCTTCGTTTTGATAGAGGGTGCTGGAATAGCTGCATAGACTGCAACTAGGACTGCAAAAAAAGGAAGATTGAACAATTGTAATAAAATTTGTAAAGTTGGTTACATAAACAAGAGAGTAAAACAAGGAGAAACTTCATGTTGTAAGCTGGTTTCACGAATTTACATTTACTGATACAATCTCGTAGGACTCCAACCGTTTTATATGTTAATCCAGGTTTTGACTTCCATTCAATTGATGTCAGTGACTTTGAAGCCCTTAACATTTGTTTACGTTCAGCTTTGGTTCCGTTTCCTTACATTTCGAGTTTTAAGTCGGTCAATATTGTTGGCAGTCAATTTAAAAATAACTTGAGAGTCCTCGATAAGTGTGGCGATTAAAAATGTTTGTTGTGATTGAAATGCAATTTGTTGTGGTTTTTCTTCTTTGAGATGAAGACCCCATGTTGGCTTAATTTCAGGAAGAGCTCAACGAAGTATCTTGACTCGAAGTGGATCAGCGTTGGCGACACTTCCATATTTCTAACTATTGTTCAACCATCATAATCCTTAAGAAGTTCCAATAAACATAACCATCTAGGTTTGTTTTCCAGCACAATGAAGGCATTCAAAATGGGTGAGAACATCATCTAGGCATCCTATATGCAATGAGGTGAGGAAGAAAAAGAAATGGTGCCCACTTACTAAGTCTGTTGACTATTCTTTAATAGTCTGAGACCCTAAAACCTTTCGGTCGCAGTGTTGCTATTTCAGTAGACTAAGTACTCTGACATTCGCGATTGCTTGATCATTAAAACAGAAGTTCAGTCTTTCTTGTCGCTTGGACAAGCGTATTGGCAGTCATTTCGACACATCAAATATTTCGCATTGTACATGTATATTTTCTCCCCAAATCTCGTCCTATACAGGATCAAATGTGAGATCTATATGAAAGCGCTTTATCAGGACCGGTAGGATCGTCACTCTGTAGAACATTCCTTTCCTCTTTTTCGAACTCATGTCGCATTGGTTTAATAAAGTCAATCTTTTACAATAGCAACAATGTGCCTTAATGAGGCTTATTTGAAGAGTATTCTTCTTTGAGGGAATACAACAGCTGGAAGGATTTGTTGAAGATAGTGCCTCCCATGGTCTACGGTTTAAGACATTCACACAGTACCCGGAATATTTGGTTAATAGCTGTGTTGACTGAATCAAAAGGACGGTTTTGTCAAATTATCCAGTTTTAGGGGCTTCGTTCTTCTTGTTGTCCGTTAAGCTGGAAGTGATTTTTATAAATACTTCTACAATTCCCTTCGTATCGGTGGTTAGAATGCTTTCCTTTAGAGGCTCTTTTGATCATGGATTTTTGGGTACTTTAAATACGTAAGCTGCAGCTAGGTACAAATGCTTGTGCTTTACCATTTAATCTCCAAAAAGTTCGAAAAGTCTGAGCAAAACTTTGTTTGTCTTCTGTGGCAGTCTGAATGTGGTCACCATGTTTTTTTCGCAGCACCACCTCTTCGCAGGTATGTCAAACCTACAAGAGTAAAATCTGTCATGAAAAAGCTTCTCAACCCGCCGTTCGGAGTTGGCAATAAAACTGTAGGTCCTTTCCATTCTTGCGAAGAATATAATACGCACAACTTCAACGGTTGTGAGAAGCTAGGCCTTGGCTCTATAAACTGTCGCGCCAAATATTTGTATTTAAGTTTATTTCTTACTTGCGATTTTCCTAAATTGTACTCGAGCCCATAAGAAATGGTTTAAGCGTTTGCTGGTCCTGAACCTTCATGTATTGCAACAGTTAGGAAGTTCAGAGTTTGGAGTGGTCTTCTATAATAGAAAAAAGAGTACTAATGTTACGGACCCCAATCTTCTGCTGAAATCATTTAGACACCTTCCAGTGGAAGCCCTCATGAGCCCTCCCAATTGCATTATAAAACGCCTGGACTTTAACTAACAAGCCTCCAGTCACCTCGGACTAAGTTGGTTAAGGTCAATTTTAACTTTTGCGAGTCACTCAAGTCTTTCTCCACTGTGTCGTCTCTCAGGGCTGAATTCGAGGACTCTCCGTGCTGAAGAGCTGATGCCCATCTGCCCTTTATGTTGCAGCCATCTTTGTAGGACAATCTAGCTAAATAGGCCCTTAATGCCTCTTATATTGCCTTGTGAGTTCTTTCGCACATCGTGCATATGTGGACGAGCTTGGCTGAGATGCTGAAATAAGACCTTGCTTTGTGTAGATGACCATAAAATCTATATAAACGTGGTGGGTATCGATATGAAATTTCTTGGTGGATGTGTCCTTATCAGGTCATTGACGAAAGCCTTTAGGAAGTAACAAAATACAGCAGTTGAGATATTGTATGCGATGGACAACAGGTTCTCGTTCTTAAAGACTCCTTTTTTGAGGATATGGGCGAGTGACTGGAAATATTGGCCATCAGGCCGAATGGTATAACAATTTGCAGAAAATCCTAACTCTGCTTTCATTCTTTTAGTAAAACAGAGAAGATTTAGACTATTGTTACAGTTATTTGGTGTATCAGCTTCCTCCTTGCTGTTCATAAAGTCGCCTAAGAAGACTCCTTCAACTTTTGTACAGCTTTCATTTGGTTTCTTGTCCATGGCTTGATGAAACTTGACTCTTACAGGAGCTGCTTTAGAGCTTGAAACTTTATCTTCATGAAGTATAACTTACTTTGTCACGGTAGTGTAAGTTTCCATATTAAGAAACGTAACGAAAAGTGAAACACCATTTGAAGGCAAGTAGTAAGAGATGTGATAGAGTAAGTACACTAGGAGCATTACGAAAACTGAAATGCCCCTTACTACTTGATCTTCAGTGCGTTTGTGAGAGGCAAGAGAGAGGAGAATATCGATCGAAGTAAGATTTGATGTTGCTGGAGCACCCAGCCTACATATCTGAGGTCGGAAGTGAGTTTCCATTAAGTTAGAAGCTTCATTTTACCCATTCGCCAAAGAAAATTAATGGAAAGACGAGAAAACAATGAATGCTTTCCGAGCAGGTCCGGGGTCGGTAGGAAAAAATACATTTTGTTGGGGTCTGTCGCGTGCCAAATTCGACGCTGCACCCAGGCTGCATATCTGTGGCCGGAAGTGAGTTTCTCTCGAGTTTAAAGCTCCATTATAGCCACACCCAGATTTTCTTTCGGTACTTCAAGGGATCAAGAGCATTAGGGTACTTAACCAATTTAAAGTCTTTTGCATACTTAAGGCAGAATACGAATATTATTTGCAAATTCTCAAGTCAACCAATAACCAACCAGATCACCAACTGTAAGTGATGCATTTTTTATTTTAAACTAATTAAATCGTTAAGAAGCTTAAGTGACTTCAAGTTTATTAACCTTTCCTGCAAAATAAAAAGAATATAAAAGTGTTTGGTTATCCTCTTACTCGTATTAGTTGTCCTCCAACCAAAATACGAATATGAAGTTCATTCTTGTTGCCTTTTTAGTTGCAAGTATGCAATCACAAAAAAACAATTTCAAATATCCATCCTTACATTTACTTTTAAACCTATAGTTGCCGTTGCATCTTCTCAGAAATGTCCAGATGCCTGTATTGCACTCTACGATCCAGTCTGCGCTTCCAATAATCATTGCATTAGATCATTCAGTAATAGTTGCGAATTAGGAATATTTAATTGCAATTCGAATTCAAAATGTAAGTGAATTATATATTATTAGTTAAATTGTTTATAAATGCTTGTAATTTCAGATCAATATGAAAAAGTTCCATCACATTATTGCAATAAGTTTGAAGTTCCCAACTTTGCACGATGCCTGACGCCCGGTTATCTAAGGAAATAAGGAGACTTGCTTAAAAATAAAAAAAATGTAATTGTAGAAACTTCTTAAATGAGAACGTCTTGATATTTTTATGAATACTTACTTCTCCAGCTATATAGATGCATCCACAGATTGTCTTCGTACCTTAGACTTTATGGTAGTATTAGGTGTGGATACAATCAACGGTGTGCGCCCTACACCAGGTCTAGTGGCTCAATTTATTTACAAACTGTCTTAAACTGGAATACTAACTTACTTACTTACTAAGGTAAGGTTAGGTTGTAGGGGTGGCTGCACTTAAGTACAGCCTCACTCGGATCTCAACGGATCCATTGTGTTCCCCGGTGTGGTCAGAGGTTCCTAAAATAAATGAATGAATATGTTATATTTTCAATTGGCCTTCCTAAATCATCCCGAGTTCCGAAGGAATTTTAGAATGGCTATCGGTGGCTTGTCCGACAATACGCCTTGATCATTGAAGAAATGCTCTCCGAGGGTTGTCTTCCTGTTTTTGCTGAAGCTTGGACATTCGCATAGGAGGTGGAATGTGTCCTCCTCCGCGTCTATGTCGCTACAACCCATTTTGGCCAGCTTGCCGTCCGCCTTTTCATTTTCATGGATGCCCGAGTGTCCCGGGATCCAGATGTGTGTGACGTTGTGATTGGTGTTGAGTGCCTTGAGCTCGTCGTGGCAGCGTTTTACTATTTTGGATCTAATTGTTGTGGATGTGATGGCTTGATGGCTGCTTGACTATCAATGTATATGTCAATGTAGCTTCTTGGGAGTGCCCGTTGAGATAGTTCTTTCGATTGCTAGAACTTCCGCCTGGAACATGCTGCTGTGGTTTGGAAGTCTTATCGACCGAGTGATGGTAGGTTCCTGTGCATAGATCCCTGATCCTACACCCGCATCCATTTTTGACCTGTCCGTGAAGATGGATATGTATATGGTTGGGGTTAATGACCTCTCATTCTGCCCAGCACTCTCTGGAGGGAATTTCGAGTTCGAGGTTAAGGCTGAATTCCGGGCTCGGTGGTAAGTAGTCAGTTTTGGCTTCAATGTTTACCCACTTGGTGATTGCTAAATGACCTATCAGGCCTTTTTTTCCAAAGGTTGAGTTTTTGTAGGCTTACTTACTAAGGTGGTGTTACAGTTCGGGGCCTCTCCAGTTAGCTTGAGCGCCTCCAGTTACGCACTCCAAGTTGATTGAGATCCCCTTCTTTGCCCAACCTAAGGCGAGGTCTTCCTCTACTACGTTGTCCCTCTGGGTTGGAGACTCCCCGGGCCATTCGCTCCACATGTCCTAGCCATCTTAAACCCCCAGTTGGTGTACAGCTTGTATAGCTCGTCGTTGAATCACCTCCTCCAAAGCCCGTCAACGTAACCGGAATCGAATATCTTACGAAGAATTTTTCGGTCTAAGTGATCAGTGGTATCTTCAGCTGCCCTCGATAGAGTTCATGCTTCAGCGCCATAGAGTAAGGACTGGGATGATTGTGGTCTTGAATAGGGTTCTCTAAGGGATAGGACCTCACTACTCAATTGCCTTCTAAGCCCAAAGAAATATTTGATTTCCGATAAGATGTCGTTTTTTTGGTGGAAGGGATTTGAGAAGAGATGCCATCTTTTAAGTCTTACAAAGGTACAGAGGAAGACTAGCCTGTCCGCGGCAACATTAGAAATGTTTAGCCCACTGAATCTCTACAGAAAAGAACTCTACTAAGGCTCAAAGAAACTGAGCTCTGGTCATGCCTATACTCTAAGAAGAAGATGAAACATTTGTGAATTAACCGACTAACCCAACCATATTGCTTTGCAGGAGGTTCAATATGACAAGGACGAGTAGTTGCACAGATAAGTTGAAGAAGTTGGCATATTTTTTGAGATTCTCTATAAATTAAAGAGTCGAATACACATTGCCCCATGATCGATTAAAAGAGATCCCTGATCTCGATAAAACTTAGTCGGAGTGAGGCATGAGGAGGAAGTTGAATCTTTGCATTAGAAACCATATCTAACTTCGCATTAACTGGTGCTCAAGTCTTACCTTTCCTTTCCTAGTTCCTGTCTTTTTAGTTCTTAGCCTATTTAATCTGACACTTCTACGAGTAGGTACTTTGTGCGTTTATCAGTTGTCATAAATACTTGTGAAGCTTATTAAGAATATTGATGCAGGTGGACCCTTGAGAAACCCAGCTTTTATTGTTGAAGGTGCTTCCCACGTGTCCTTTAATGCGTTTGAGGTTAAAACACACAAATATTTCTCAAGATTCTTTAGACACCTTTGAAAAGCCTTTGAACATTTGCCTCTTTCTTTTATCAGGAACGGTCTCAGTCTTCCAAGTAATTTTTTGTCACAAGTCTTACCGAATTTGTATAGAACTTGGTAAAAACGTTGTCAACTCTCGCCACTTTATTTCCTTGGGGAATGTGCTTCAGATCGGCAGGTCATCAACCGAAATACAAAAGGGATGCTACAAATTTCTTATCAGTTGTTGATACAAATTGTGGCCACCTTACCTATATTATGTATCAGCTTTTTGGCGAACTTGTATATAGGTATAGACGCCGCGGTCGATTTTGTCATTTTTATTAGTATTGGGACGATGCTCTAGCTTGGTTGATGCTTACAAAATGTTGTTTAAGCGGATTGGAACTTCGGTCTGAGGGACTGTCGCTACTATCTGGTCCAAACAAATATAAACCAAGTACCCTTTTTGAATTAAAGACCACACTTGTAAGAACAAATCAGTTCGCCGACATAGCGTTGTAGGGGTCCACATATCTACTAGATAAGAATTTGTTCCATTCGACTTTTGCTTTTCAAGAGCAACAACTAATCTGTATGGGTATCCGGTTCTTTGATAGCTTGGACGGCATGGATGTCTGCAACCTATCTAATCGAGGAAATTATTGTCTGAGGTTGCTTTTCCTGTAGTTGGACTTTAAATGAGAAGCCTTTCGTCAGATTTTGAAGTTTTTTAAGCTAAAGGGCGTCTTCTGTAGCGCATCTGATCTATTCGTCTTTAGGTCTTCACCAAGTTTTCTCACCAAGTGTACTTCTTGAGCGTTCAGTTGCCTGGTCAACATCGTGCAATGATATAATACTTTACATAGGCATGTGCTGACTGCTTTTTATGGGCTCCTACAGACGATAAAGACCTCGTACTCACAAATCTTTAGAAGGAAACGTCTCAAGATTCATTTGATTAAAATACGCTTTATTAAGAACAACAGTTAGTTATCGAATATTAAAGTATACTTAGGATTGTTCTGGTTTGGTCTGAGTTTGAGGAATAGATAGTGCAAGAGAATAGCTGCAATCAGTCCGACCAAATGGCAGAGAAACGCAATGGTAAGGAGTGTTCCAAAATCCAACAGCATGGAGTAGTAGGTCTCACGTTCTTCCTCGTAGTTGATCAGGGTTGTTGGTCCAAAGAAGAGCATTATTCCCACAAGTGTTATGCAAAGTCTTACAATTAAAATGGTTGTCTTCTCGACAGCAGTCAGGTTACCGTAGAGTCTTGCCGGGAAAATACTTTGCTGTGCATACCAGTTTGCAAAGGTGTCAGATAGAGTGTCTCTAAAGATTTGTGGCCGTCTATGAAGGTCCTCACTCTTGGCCAATGGAATCAGAATGGAGCATGAATTCGATTCGTAATCCGATAGATATTTGTTTGCCAAAAAAATGTACTCCTTCTTATCAAATTCGTCTCTAACTTTGACCATGTGACAGTTCCATGTTGGATATCGGCCAAAGCTGTCATGATGTAGGAGAGCAGACTGTAATAGGCCTAGAGAAGTTTCAGATAGGATTACAAAAGATGTTTGGCTCAAACGGTGAAACAGCGGGTGACTCGTGCTTGAATACAAGATGTACTCTGCACTGTTTGACAACGTTCCGTGCAATTGGATGGTGACGTTAGCGGTTGTGGCTGCATTTGCATGTCCATTGGTGTAAATCGTGACCAAATATTTATATTTCGCTCGTCTTCCAGGTTTGCTGTTCAGCCAAACCACTCCTTTAGCGGCGGCTACGTCCCATCGCCAAGCGAGCAATATAAGGGCGAAGAGGAAGATTATGATGAGAAGATAGAATGCAATCAAGCCATAGTTGATTGGGAGTTTTTGAACCATATGACTGGGAGCTCGGAGATCGCCAAATGTAGGGTGGACCTTAGCTCCAAACATTGAAAGATGCGAGCATAAGCAGTGAATGTGCGTTGAATTCGTTTCGCTTCCAACAGAACAGTGTTGGGACGTCCATTCAAAGGTTTTTGGGTTCCAAGTGAGACACATGCGGGTATACATAGCGAAGGAAAAGTTTGTCTGACACTTTGACGTTACGGCCAAGAAAGACGTGCGTTCCTTATTGCGGTCGTTTGCTACGAAGTAAGTTGAATTCTCTTGAGAGACTTTGACATGATGCGCATTTTCAAGCATGTGGCTCCTGGGCCTTTCGCCGATTGTAAGAAGTATTCGAAGATCGTTGTCTGGAGATGTGAATGTCACCACCAGAATGGCATTAGGGGGAACTACCCTTTCATAGATTTCCATATCGAGGCAATCAGCCACACTTCCATTAGTGAAATTTCCTTCCCCAAGTTCCTTGCTATTCTTGATCGCCATGAAGAAACTAAAAGCAACATTTGTTGAGCTGCTGTCCAAGGACTCCAAGTCTTTTGTGTATGCTCCGACAGAGAGAACTTCTGTGCTCATTTTATATTGATCGGGATTCCACCAAAAAGGGTTCTCTTGAAATATCGAAACCTGAATAGCTATCTCTTTTCCATTTAGGCTCCGGAGGAATTCATCAGGAAGACTTACAGATGTCGTTGAATCATTCCAGTTTAGGGAGTCTGACTCGGACTTGTCGATAACTACTGTCATACTGGTTACACCTTTCCTCTTGGTTATCACGGAACTCTCGTGGGGTAGTTGAATGAAAGCCGACGCAACTCCCATGATCTGGAGGCACTCGTGCATGCGGTTAAAAGAGTTCAACCAGTTTGATATGTGAACTACTTCTTCCATGTCCAAATCACCGTAATCTGAATAGTCCTCAGAGAATGGATCTTCCGGTGGAATGGGCTCAGCATCATGAACCATTGAAAACTCCTCGACTTCTGTTGTCGCTTTTGACATAGACTGGGCAAGTTGGCCTATCATCTGCTCGTGGGTGTTTGCTGTCATTTCTTGAACTTCCCCATTTCGAATGGAGTGCAGTAAGCCATTGGAAACGCTCGAAAATAACTCTGTGACCAGAATAGCTGAATCACTAGAGAGTTCGAGTGTTTCAAAGAGATCGTTACCGATGGTTAAAACCTGCTCAACTACCAGTAGCCTTTCAGGTTCTAGGTTACGAAGGGATTCCACAATGTGCGAAGCAATTTCAAAATTCTCATCAGAAGGCATGTGTGGTATTACGCTTTGGATCAAGGCCATAGCCGCAGGTCTGTCCCCGTCTTTGATAAGTTTATTTAAATCTGTTCCCTCTTGAGAGAGTAAGTCAGCCCACGAACCATTTGGAGCGATTGGACTAAGGGTAGCTTGTAGGTTAACATCTACGCATGCTCTCATGTAATCGCAGACGGTGACTCTGATTTCACAATTCTGGCCTGAGGATGGGAAAAGTCTTGTGCAGAGTGTGCTATTCGCGCTCTGATCGAGGGTTGTATTACCCGCTCTATATGTATATTGAATTGGTTGCTCATCGTCGGTATAGCCAGAGCAGGATATTACGAATTCAGTTTGGTACTCAACTCCAGCTGTGGGTGAGATTTGGCAGTTTCCGCCAGCCGGTGGACGATTTAAAGAGAGTCTAATAGATGCCGTACCTTTACGAGTACCTAAAACAGCGTTAGCGGTAAGAGTAACGTCGTTTCTTGACGTTTCTGTGAAGATAACACTTGCGGTATTTGCGACCTCAGTTCCTTGTTCGTTGACCACGGAATATGCGATATTTCCCGATGGACATTTCAAGCAGTCTATTCTCAAATTAATAATCTTTCCAGCGGTGAACATGTTTTGATCGCAGTTTCGAAGACAACGGAAGTATATAAACAGAGGATCCTCCAAAACCGTCCTGATGACCTGGTAATCTCTGTGGTAACTGTAAATATTGATGGTGGATGTAACTTCAGCGCTAAATGTATAGGTATAGCCAAGTTTGAGGCCATTCCGGGGTATTTTAAAACGTGGACCTACTAAGACTGAAAGTTAGACGAATCTGTTAGAAAGCTCTTAGATGTATAGTTACCGTTTGGCAAATTCCTTCTACAATACTGATTGTCAGTATCTTCCGATTGACAAAACCAGCGGTATTCTAATTGTTGATCAGAATTTGGAGGCCTTGCGTAGTCTCTACTCATAGAGGCATCGACTACCACGATTCGAGCGGGATTAACGTCGCGAAAGGGGCCTCCAAGAAAGAGCGTCCGAGTTGGCTTTGTGGTTACGAAGACATAGCACTAGAAAGAATTTATATCAGCTAGAAGTCGGAAGGCATAGGTATTCCCTTTAACCTACTCTGCATCCGGTTCTGGCCAATTGATTTCCATTCTGATCCACTTCTCTTACGTCTGCCCGAATCAGGTATGACTGCATAAAGTCATCGCGATAGTTGAACCACATTGTGTAGGGAGGAATTGTCAAGACAGTCGAAGCGTGCTCCGGAAAGGTATGAAGCAAAACTGGAAAGGACATTTAGTAGTTGAATATGAAATAGGTATTCGGTTCTTACCTGTATTAATGTAGTTTCTGACAGTCCATCTGATCCTTAAACGTGAATTCTCTGCACACCGTTTCTCAACAACAGGTTCGATAAAGTTAAAACTCGCAGTATCCAAATGAAGTGAGAGGCGAGGATGTGCGCAACTTGGAAAGTGCATGACTGGAATACATCGCACTTCTGTCGGATCATAGACAAGAAAGGTAAAATCTGCATAAAAAAACAATTCCGCGGAAATATCCATATCACTCATGTCCAGCCTCGCTCTATCCAAACCTAGTTTCCAGAAAGTTCCGTGAGAGATTCTATAGAAACCTCTACGGTAGGGTACTTGATCGCTGTGTCTTATCTGCAATCGGTCGCTAAGAGCTCTTAAGTCGTTCGATTCCTGGAAATGTCCACTGGATGAGGTGAACGCGAAGCCATCGATGATGTTATCAGATGTGAAGAATTCCATAATTGTCTCAACTGATCCGAGACTCTGTGCCATCAAAATGAATGTTTGTTTTTCGCCAACAGGAGCAAGGCGATTGTAATGCACGTGAAATCCTTTGAAAATGTCTTTCTTCGAAGCACATTCTTGGCCCGAATAGCCCGCGGCACATTCGCAGAAAGTATGACCGAGATAAGGGTGACATGTTCCGCCATTTTTACAACGTTCTGAATGACAAAAATTTTGGGGTACGGAGCAGAATTCTTCTTCAAAAACATTTCCAACACAGTCGCAGGTGGGTTTGCCGTCCCTGAGAATGCAAATCGACTCAAAATTGCAAATTGAGTTCGCACACCTTTTTTGGGTGGCGACCTGTCGAAGAATTAAAGTTAAAATTGCAACGTGAAGGAGAATTGAATACATGATGAAACTTTTTGAAAACTTTTGTGGTTTTGACAGTTGCATTCGAAGGTTTGATCTCAAGGAGCATGGGATTCAGTTTTTTTTTGTTTGGCAAAGCAAAGTGTTTTGTAGATTAACATGAGGAAGTTCGGTGTCATAGTGCAGAGTTAACTTGGAAGTATAACACCGGAAAGGAGGTGAATTTGGATTCTGGGAATTCGGTGGCTTGACATACATATTTATACAGAAGCGGGATTAGTCCTGAATGATCGGATGAGCCTATTTTGCTATGCTGTGTCGTTGCGACCAGGTACATATCATGGCTGGCTGAGTTATACAAGTAGCTCAATACAGATCAGTATATGTATAGATCATGAGTTTGATTGGAGGAAGCTGATTTGGAGGAAGGGAGATCTTAATACCTGGAGTTTCTGAAAAGAAAATTTGATTCACAAGTACTTTGGTCTGTTAAGAATGCTTGTAGCCTAGGCTTAAGCCCATATTGTTGACTTCCTTATTCCTTCTATTTTCACCAGAAGCAAGCTGGTCTTTTTCCCAATTCTGTGTAGGTATCTGTAACAGCACCGATACCTTATAAAGAACTTTGTGGAGTCGAAGTTAAATGTTCAGAGTTAGGAGGATAGAGTATGTACCCGTCATGAGAATTTTTTCACATTCTTGGTGTTGGACCTTCGCCATTGGCAGACTTAATGTGCTGCCACTACCTGAGCCTTGTGTCTAAGCCTCACTCTAAGGTCTTGCTTCCAAGCCTAATTAGAGATAGTATTGATCAGCTTGTTAATCAGCAGAACTATTGTATATTCGACTTTTCTGTTGTTAGGCTTACAAACCTATATGAGGATCGTGATTAAACATTCAGGAATAAAAGCGTTTAATGACTTGGTTAAGCCTTCTTTGAATGTCTTCGGTATCCAGAGATAATTCATAAGTCGGCCTACTGCTACGTTCAACTTTCTTTAACTGACGTAAACTGTTACCATTCTAAGCCGTTTAGCGTGTCATACCTATTATTTGGCAGAGTGAAAAGGGTTCCTCACGTTTAAAGTTGCCACCACTACGATTTTTCTTGACAAGTGAGCCACATGAAAGTGTCCTTTTGTGAATCCATGGAGCATTACGAATAGGGTGCTTGCTCTCTGAATGGCTAAAGGCATTTTCTGATTTCAGCATCCTCTTAAGGAACCTACATATATGCCGATAGGGTATTTTCTCGTTTTATTTTTTTCTAGAGGAAGATCAGGCTATCACCTTCAAAACTTCTACTAACACATCATCAGAACGATGGATCTTTCTGTTTCTCATAAGGCTTGCAGCCAGCTTCAGCTCATCGCTGGGTTGGAGAAAGTACATAATTCTTTTTGTGTATCCACGAGGTTTTCTTATTTGTGACGAGTTAATGCCTATTCCCATCGTCTTTGGTTCCATCTTGAGCAGGACTTCTTTGTCATCACGCTACAAATGATGGACTGGCTGTTGGATCTGAGTTGATAGCTAGCACGGAAGTAGTAAAGTATCTGAGGCTAGATATTAATACGAATCTCACTTTCTGGCGACAGATAAGATATGTGAACCAACTGCGAAGGTTATAACGTCGCTGAGCAGATTAAAGGCAAATGTAGGTGGTCCCACAGCCAGCAAACGCAGTCTTCTAATAACAATTTGTCACCCATTTTCCGGTATGGAAGTGTGATATGGACCGATGGACTGCGACAAGAGAAATACAGGAAGCACATGGCGGCAATACAGAGATGCGGAGTCCTACGAGGCGCAAGTTCATACCGAACGGTCACGGGAGTGACCTCTATCGACCTCTTGGCGGCAAAGAGAAAGTACGTCTACGACAAAAAGACGGAAATTGGAGTTGAGGTTGAAATAAAAGAGACAAAAGAGCTCAGCAAACAGCAGTGGCATGAGAGATGGAGCTCAGAAAGCAGAGGACGATGGACCGCGAGTCTGATCTCACACATTACTGAGTGGAAGGGACGGAAACACGGTGAGGTGAGGTATGTCGCCCAGCTTCTTACCGGACATGGGTACTTCAACGCGTACCTCTACAAGATGAACAAAAAGATGGATTGGCAAAAAAACCCCGCACAACTTAGCTCTTATGTCAAGGAGTGTCCAGAACTGGAATCGAGTATGTACACAGAAAAGGTACTTAAAACAAAAAAGAGAGATAGAGACCAACCATACCCTCATGAAACTATATAAGCCTTATGAAAAGCCGCAACAGCAAAAAAAAATATGCAGAGGCCGGTCCCCAGTGGGGAACCGTGAAAGAAAACAATAATAGTCTGAAGCGGTCCCGGTCAAATCCGCTGACATCTAGTGTAATTCAAAAGAAGTTAAGTTTTTTTTTTTCTTATATTTATTAGGTATACCAAAGCTTAGTTATTAAAAAAAAAAAGAAACATGTACAATGCAATAAAAACAATTTCAACACACAACAGTCTTAGGTTCACTCGACATTACATGCGACAACGTCTGGGTTACTCTTGGCCAATGCCTCATCACATTTTTCCATTTCTACCGACTTGAGAGCTGTAAAACAACAAAATTAAACATTTAATCAAAAAAAAAAGACCTTAACTGCTGCCACAAGCCGGACAATCGGAACTTACCTTGCTTGTTCTTGCAGCGATCGGACTTCAAAGTGCACTCATTTCCATAAATATGATAGCATGCACCATCGTATCCACAAACGGGTGTATAATCAAACGTACAAATGTTTGGACAGTCAGAAAGTGGTCCCTCCAGAGCGGCGCTGTTCACGGAAACTGCAAAAACTGTAATAAAATTGTAAAAAGTCTTAAATTTTGTCTTCGATTGCGAAATATTTATTTTTAGGATTTTATGTCCCCATATCCTTACCGAAGACAACGGCGACCAACAGGCTTACGTAAAGATGGTTCATGTTTGATTTTATTTTTTTTTTAAATTTATTTACGGCAAAGTTGTAAAAAAAAAAGTGAAACTCTGGTGGAATCTTCAGCGTACGAGAGACGAAGTGATTGTGTGTATCCGACCAGAGCGGGCGTACAGCTTTATATAGGAATTCGACACCGACAACATCAAATCTGTGGTCGACTCAGACGTGAAGTACACAGATGTCGTACCGTACCGATAATTGTTGATTAACTATAAATGATAAATTTGTTTAAATAATTGTTTTTTTTGTTGTTGATGTCGATAAGAAGGTTCGGTTTGTTTAGATGGATAGAGAAAGGTTGCCGGTGCTATTAGTTTGGGGATTTTATTTTTTTTTTAAGACGGAACGTGTCTTATTCTGATGATCATAGATATCAGAGATGCATCCATTACAGAATGATCTTTTGTCTGATTCAGGAAGTTAATACAGTGTTGACCGTGACACTGAAATGGTACATTGGCCAATGTTAAGGTCGCCTAGAGATGACTGATATAGTCTACGTTTCATTTGGTTTACTCATGGGAATTGTGTACACATTTACTGGGAATTTTATCACCTGGCAGCGGCAGCAGTTAAAAGTAAAAGCAAACAAGTTCAATGTTATATAGATTAGCTCATAGGGGTGTTCGAATGACGTTTGATGTTTTCGATATTATTTGAGTTGTTTTCGAGAAAAAAATCGCTTATGGGAGCGCTAAATTTGTCATGGCAAAACGTCATTACTGGGGGTTGCAACAGAAAAGCAACAACCAGGGACAGGGGCAACATATCTGTGGAAGATAACACGGTTCGAGGTGACCATGGGCATCAAGGAGTGAGTTTGTCCAGTTCGCGCAGTAGCTAACTGCCTCCAGTTGTGCACTTGCAGGTGGTTGATGTCCACTTCTACTTGCACAATGTCCTCCTCAACTGCGTTGTGCTTCTGGGTTAGATTCGAAGACGGGCCTGAGTTTTGGAGTTCATTCGCTCAGAATTTCCCAGGCATCTCAAACTTGTGATACCTCGTCATTGTCCGATTCGTTGAAGTTGGGTGTCAATTCTTGTTGTCTGCAAACTGTTTTGGTATTGGTGTCTTCATTTCATTTGATCAAGTGGACGGAAGTTTTGGCTATCATCGTATATGCTGGTCTTGATGTTGGTCTTTGTCGCTTTTATACAGTCGTCTCAGTGTCTCAGTATCGCAGTACCGATTCTGACTCATCTTTATAGGTTTCAAAGGTGTAGGTCATAGTGGAGATTTTCTAATTCGAGATTAAAAAACAGTTTGAGATGTATTAGGAATGCAACAAGAGGCGACTGTGATGTACTTAGGGAAGATCTCCGAACTCTCTTTCGCTAATGTGTCATAGATATCGTTTTCAACAATTCCCCTGAGATCCGGAACCCTGTCTTGTGCCTGTAGCTGTAAGGTTTGCACAATCTTTGAGTGATTTGTGAGAGTCTTAAACAGTTTCAGTGCAGCCTGACTGTCACTTCAGATGTTGATTCTTTCTGGAAGACAGTTGCCAAACTTGCTACCTAGAGTATTTGTTTTCATTATCCAAATACCGATCAGCTTATGTATTCACTTTTAGTGTTATAGCCATCTGTGTTCTTCAGAAAGTCATGTGGTTGACTCTCTTAGGGAATCTTTCTTCATATCTCTTACCGAACATGACGACGGAGCTCATATTGACGATAGTCATCATGAACAGTGGACATTGTTTCGACATCCTACGAAATAGTGCTCCATACAGTCATTGATGCTAGATTTCATTTTTCCTGAGTCATTTTCATTGCCTCCTTCTGAATGAAGCGTTTAGATCGTTGTCAGAGCAGAAATCTAGTGTCATACATCGACTAAAGACGAAAATACCGCACTCAAACATGACAATGGCGAATGGTTTGTGGTGCACATTGGTTTGGGTCAACGGGCAAGTTATCGGAAGCATATTGTTGGAGCATAAGATTAGTTGAATCCCATCTAATAGGCAGAGAACTTCCAATCAAATCAACCACATAACGATAAGATGACGCTTTAGAAGTTCCTTTTTTGGCATGGAGACGACATCGAAGTAAATGCTCTTATGCGTTCTCGGATTACATCCATCAACTGTTGGTATAATACCGATAGGCTTTGGGATCCAACAATTTAAGGACCATCTTAACCTATGAACCGAATCAACAATTCTGTTCAAATTAATGTAGATGACCATATGTCAACAGTAAAGCCACAGTACCTACATGGCTTTTAATGGACAAAAACGAAAAGAGTTAACTTTCGGATTGCCGCAGCCTCAGAAGTAGAGAATCCTTGAAGCACGCTTTTCAAACTCATGTCGAAAACTCAGCAAACAGATGTGACAGTAGAACCCTCTGTAGTATAACTAAGAAGCTAGGTGCTTACCTTCTTATTTCGGGCGATAATTAGCCATTCAGACGAAGATCTCAAACTCGAATTAGTTTTCTGATGGAAAAAATCCCTGGTTTTCCTTCTGAGCTCCACCAGTTGGCGTTACATAAATCGCTTTGATGCTTAAAAAGGGTACAGCAAGGCTGTAATGCTATCCATGCTTTGATGGAGGCAACCCGGTGGGTTACCAACTTCTAAATCGATGCCAGCAGATGATAAATTCGGCGAAAGCAAAAGCCCTAGGCTTTTCCAACTCAAACGCTCAACTATTGCTTTCTTAATCTAGGAAGCATAGTCTCGACCAACATTTGCATCGAAAAGTTGAAGATCAAAATCTTGAAAAGTAAGGTTTTCAAAACACGATAGTTCCGTAGAGATCCGAGTCTTTTCAGTTGCATTCGTACTGCTTTACGGGTCACTCATAAGCTTTAAACCTTCTTAAGTAAGTAGAGGTGTCTACAAAGGATGTTGTCTAATGGGGATTTTCTAGTCGAACTTCCAAAAAGAACTGGTTCCCATGAGAACGGGTTCGGTTCCAATAAACATCACAATATGGCAAGAGAAGTGCCAGAGGATCGGAAACACCTTTCGTGTGCTATGCAATGGTATTGGCCTAGAACAGTTGAGGACAAATCGAGTTCACTGAAGGTGGACCGTAGGGAATTTAAAAGCATTCCTGAACTTCGCACACAACTTTCCATAAACGGAGGATTTTCCGTTGCCAGACTAGGATTGAAATGATTGAAGTAAGGTAAGGTCATGGCTTCTAACTGAGCTCAAGACAGGCTTTGAAGATTTCCAACATTTACTTTTCAAAAATGCTGACGAGATTCAACATTCTAAACGAGAATACTCCTGTCGACGTTCATGTCGCTCCTTCATTGCTCTCTGAAAGAAACGCATATCCTAGGGAGGGAGGGTTGGAATATTGCCGTGGCCGTATGCCAAAGCACTCTCAAACAAATTCTTTAAGTCTGACTGTAGATTTAAAAGATTGAAGATGCAATAGGAGTCTGTCTTACAGAAGATAGATTCGCATTTTTGTAGATGTGGAGCTGTTGTAGGATATGCTACGTTTAATGCTTGCTCGGGCACAATCCTTTCGAAAAGACTGCTAAAGTCCCTCTAGCTAATTTATTTATTATTCTTTCGAAGGAATACCAGGGATAACAAATCTAAACGACGCAGCTGGACTGAATTTTTTTCTTAAGCCTTAACACGACGCTATTCAAGTCACGTAATGATTACGTATCATTTAAAATGGATCAGTGTGATGACATAACCAGTGTGATCTTCGTCATCCAGAAATCAAAAAGAAAAAAAAAGTCACTTTTGAACATGTATGCAAAGGCAAGCCTACACATTGCTTACGATCAGTTTCAACACTTGACAAGGTCACTTAGCACTAAACTCGTTCCTGTTTGTATTCGCGAACCAATAAATCAATATTTGCATTCGATTGTGTACTGTATTGGTACTTGACTTAAGCAATAAAGTTGAAGTAAGGGATCCGTCTGGACGGTAGATATATTTCTGTCATTGAAGCTGGTAATGGTCGATCTTTCGGTTGTGGGACGGATCACTTGCTGGGCAATCTTCGGGTTCTCTGAGAGTTCAACCATCAACCATTATTTGGTGCAGTTTAAAAGCTTTTGTTATGAATTCGGGAAGGTTCAGGGATGGTTCATTGTTGGTGCAACGATTCTGCCTAGTTGGAGTGCGTTTCCTATCTCAAATTCATAAAAAAGATCGGTCTTATGAGCAGCGTGGAAAGTTGATTGTGATTGATTGTTGTCTCCTTACTGGGGCTTGTAGTGTGTCTTCCATTGTTTGACTTTATTGTTATACAAATAAATATACGACTTGTCTAAGCTTTTCATAGGGTGTTGGGTTGAGAAAAGAATGATTTCCAGGATGTGAATGCCAGCACACTTGGGTGAAAGGTCCATTGTGATATTAAATGATCTTGTGAGCACATTGCCGATCAATTTTGCTTTAGACATTCAGTTACAGGTGGTCGCTAAGGAGAAAGCTTCCAGATGGAGGATTCCCTTAAGAAAGAGGACTAGATCTGTCTTGAGAAGGTGAGTAGTCATCTCTTCCTCCATTAATCGCAGAAGCCTACAAAAATTATTAGGAAAGCGATCAAGATTGTGTCTGTCTGGCAGTCTAATGTGACGATAACTAATGTTGCTCTGATGTGCAACGTTGATACTTGGGACTTGTTTGTTTTCGTCTGATTTAGGTAAGGTAAAAGGCGATGTATGCCTTGTTGCTTTTACAGGAAGCAATCCATTGTGATTTTCTTAAAAATTGTGACACCATTGATGGAATTTATCCAAGTTCTTCCAGGTTTCCGGGTCTGATCGTCTCTATCTCTTCTAGATTTTGTCAGCTCCTGCAATAGTCTGGTGAATTCACACCAAGTGTTGTGTACACCTATGAAGATGAGTACAGAAATGCCCGGATATGTACTCCCTCGCTTAGCTGCGTAGTCCGCATTGCTAACCAAAAATTTGAGGCATCAAAACTTGTTAGAAATGTAAGCGGGTACGGATAGGTAACTTCCCCTCTTAAGCGTCTAAATAAATCAGAAAAACTCGCAAGGCAGCTATCCGAGCGCACCGTATTTCCTTTTTCCCCATTGTCAATAGGATTCTGGTCACTAATTGTGGCCACTCAATCGTGCCAGTTGGATTTGATTCAGTCTTTCGCCATAAGGTTTATGTTCTTCAAATTTCTCCAGTCTTTCGCCATAAGGTTTATGTACTTCAAATTTCTTCAAAGCGTGTCAGTACGATCCGACCCTTGCCAGTTTATCGAGTTTCTGATATTCTTTGACATCGTTGTGACCAGGAACCCTGCAAATATTGCTTTCGCTACTCTGTCTGTTGGATTCCTCGTTGCCAACTACATTCATTTTTTACTCCGCTACATTACGCAATGACCTTGTCTTTCTTTGAGGATTTGACCTGCTGAAAGAGTACAAGTTGAGCTAGCTACCCATAACCTTAAAGTTACCCTTAAGAGAAAAAGTAATGGTTAAGTGCTTCTCACGTCGAGGGATGTCACCCTGCAACTTGTCGCTTATGTTAATTGTCTAGAAGCAATCCTAGGTATCAAGCTGACGTGGAAAACACACGTTGTCAGTGCCGAAGAGTTTTTGATAAGACATGTGGTCTGAAACACTGGTTGTACACAAAAGATTTTCAGACAAGTCTTCACCTATGCGTCGGTAGTATGGTGGCCAAGGATGGTAATCAAATCTGCTTCTACTGCACAAACCGGGAATGACTAGAGCCGACAGTTTTAGTAGACTCCAGCGTCCGAACACCTTGAACAGAACATGAATCTTCGACTGAGTTGGAGGATTCTGTCATTTTAGGGACCTTCTAGCCAGTCGAAGACGATTCCACTGTTCTAGAATCAGTTCTGTGTCTGAGAACAGGGGAATTGGGTTTTCTTCCGTTTACTTCTCTCTAGGCTACAGACAAATCAACCTTTGGCAGATTTTGTGGTTTGCCAGTGGTCCTCTCCACTTTGCAAAATGTCTGTGAGTGGAGGCGTTGAGTTGCAAGGTGTTCGATTGTAGAAGCTTCTTCTCATTATTTATGGGAACCAACGAGATCGAATGTTAGTATTGCCGTCCTAAACGCAAGGCTTTTGCTTCAACAACTAAATTGGCATAGCAGTACCAAGATAAACTCGCAGCTAATCGGCAGATAAGATTCCATTTCGTAGACGTTTAGGTGAGATTGAGAAGATCGACGAACAAATCAGACGAGGTTCAGTGGAAAGAGTTTGCATTCTACCTGAAGATGTCAAGAGAAGACAATTTTTACGCTACCAAAGGCCAAGCAAAAGCTGAACACACTGGATAGCTGAATTTGGGATTTAAGTACGATATTTCGAAGTAGTCAATCGAGTGACACACAGTCAATGATTGAAATTCTGAAAGAGTCAATGACTACATGTATCTGGAAGTCATTGTCAAAACAGTCAACAAGGTAGGCCTTGAAAATGAATGACTCTTGCCAGTCACTGTTATATGAGGAACTTGCCAATGGAACTATATATGTTTCTAAATCTTCATGACAAGTTCTTGGGCAAACCCACTCTTATGGTAAATTTGTTCAGCTTGTGTGAACACACACTCTCTCCGACCACACCATGTCGAAGCTCATAATCCACTAATTAACTGACTAAATCAAACAAATTAATACGATTGTTACTGTAGCCGGAAGATGATAGATAGATAGATAGATGGACATGTTAATTTTTTGGAAATTTGAATAGTCTCTGCGATGACCGAAGGTATAAATAGAGACGCACTTCTGGAGCGAATGCCCAGTATGGGTTTAGAAAATTCGCTAATTATACACCTTGTCCAAGCTAACCTAAATCGCCATGAGGACTCTGATCTTATCTTTTGGTATGAAACGTGCTATTCTATTCTATTTAACCATTTGAAGATAGATTTCAATTAAGTTCTTCTCGTCGGGTGTACTGTGACCGTGATGAGTGCTACAAACCCGACAAAGGCTCCTTTCTGTAACCAGACATGTCCTTCGGAATACGATTCGATATGTGCGGCCAATGGTGATTGTTTGAAAGTTTTCAACAACAATTGTCTATTAGAGGCTTACAACTGTCGTGGAGTCTTTGACAAGCGTGAGTTTAAATTTATTTATGTCATGTAAATTAAAACGAAATTTTTTTTTTGTATTGTTTTTGTTGTGTTTCAGCCTTCAAAGAGGTCGACATCAGCTACTGCATTGAACTGAAACATAAATTCTGCTTCTAAGCCGATCTAAGTGAGGATAGACTTTGGCTTTATCAAATAAATTAATTAAATTCGGTGAATATATAGTTTTTTTTCTTAAATTTATTTGAATTTTTAAACCTTGAAGAGTAAACTTGTTCGTATTGATAAGCTTGGCGTAGTAGCTCGTAAGAACGTCAGGAAGTTGGCTGGAATACTTTTTTTTTGTTGAGAGATAGCATTGCAAAACGTTTTATTTACTTACTTACTTACTTAAGGTGGCGCTTTAGTCCGGGGTGGACCTGCCCCTCAAACAACAAGCGTCTCCAGCCAGCCCGATCTTTAGCTAGCTGCCTCCAGTTTCGCTTGCGCCACCTGACTATGCTGTTCTTCAAGAACGCATTCGAAGATTTTTCGGACCGGTGTCACCTCAGTCGTTGGACCTTCGCAAACGTCTGGATTCTGAAGAGTCACCTTTAATTGTGTTCACAACCAACTGTCAATGGGAGACCTAAGTGAAGATGCTGACACACTGAAAGTTGTCTAAGGAAATCATCATAAAACTTGTTTCCCTTTGCGTTCTAGGACCCAAACAAGCTTCAGGGAATTCAGACTTCCGGCGGAATTCATGTAAATTTAGCATTCTTGAACCTTCTGGAAGTGGCTAAGGATTGAGTAAGGCCTTAAGCGTAGTTTGACTGTTCTTCATAATATAGTCCGCAGTCTATCCTTTCGAAGACATTGTGTTTATCCAAAACGACACGTTTTACGAATCCGCCATTTCTGTTTTGAAGCCTTTTGTACCTATCTAGGTACAAATTTCGGCTTAAGCAGCCATCATTCTGGTGTAAGTCCATCAGATGGCTTATTCATGAGAAAGGAGTCCCACGATAATTGCTGGGGAAGGGTGTTAAAATTCCAGACTTATTCCACCATGCAACTAGTGAACTGCACGTCTTCCCGAAGACTCTGTTATGGCTATCGTCAACTCGACGTGTTTTGTCTGTCTCAATACTAAGCTTTGGAGACAGAACATCGCCTTGCGAACAGCCCATACTGGCAGAAATCCACCTCTACTGTCAGTCGAAGGTACACTCAATACTTGTCGCGTACTCTTTCCCCGTTGATAGGTAAGTATGTTGCATCACCGACAGCGGAGACCAAGTCAAGAACCTTAAGCCTAAGCTCTATCAAGCCAGCCCGCAGCGTTGATGAATCTGTGTATGTCAAGCACCGACTTGCTGGACAGTTCTTCTAGATCCTGGAAAAGGTGCTTTCCTAGGATCTTAAATCTTGTATGGCAGAGTGCCGGACAGTGGCAGAGAAAGAGTGGAGTGTTCTCATCTACTTCCTCGTCACCGCATCCCCTGCATAGGTCATTCGTGTTCAATCCCAGTTGTTGTGTCGTTGTTCAGTATCTGGTTAACCTGCCATTCATCTCTGCCGGAAAGACGGTTTAAAAAAGGTCTATCGAAGACTCAGTAAGGCAACATGTAGTCTGTGTACACATTGCTGCCCACAAATTTGCGGAGGATCTGTGCATACCCTGTCTGACTGCGTCCCCAGCTTCTAGTTTGGCTTATGCGGAGGGCGATTTTTGTTGCTGATTCCTGCACAAGAAAATCAAGCGGGAGTAGGTTGAGTATTGTCTCAAGTCCCGTTGTGGGGGTGGTTCTTAATGCTCCCGTGCTGCTGATTCAGGGTACCCTTTGAATCTTTGTTAGCCTACCGCCTACTAGCCTACCGTATGTTAGTATAGGCCTTACTTTTCCCGTGTAAAGCCACATGATGATTTTAGGGAATTGTTTCAGTAACAGAGCTTGGTTACGACGAGCCGACAGTGACTTGTTTTAGTAAAAAGTGAGACCGAAGGCGTCTGTTTTCAAATCAGACTAACACCAGAACGCTCGGGAAGATTTATGTCTTTGTAATCCTACTTAGAAGGATGAGCTCATCATGGATTTTGAAGCTTTGTACAGCTATGAGTTGATGTATGCCCCAGCAGCTTATTTTTGTTTTCATTTTGGAGCAATGAGTTGAGACTCACCACTCGGCTTCAAAATCACATTTAGCTGATCCAGCTGTGCAGTGTGAGAAGCATCTATCCACCACCTAGGACAAAATGTTAAGGATTTTACCTACTTCGGAGTGAACACCAGAAAAATTTGGTTACCTATGCGAGAAAGGCGAATGGAGCTAAAGATACAATTGGGAGCTCTATAAGCTGTATCAAAAAAAAGCCAAACACATCGACTACACCAGCTCGGCCACATCGAGCAAATGCACAGTATAGCTCCAGCCCCCAGGTTCGAGGTGAACCTCCGTTTTAAGGAAGAAGTAGTTATCGCGGATGCAAGAGCGGTTGGTGAACTATAAACAGTGTGACTGGAAACGAAGGAGTGGAATTTTTTCAGGCAAAGTCCCTCCACAGGAGTATGCGAAGTAAGTAAGTTAGGTTAGGTAAGTATGGTAGGAATCGAGACGGCTGGACACGTATAGAGAAGGTGGAGAATCATTTCTTCCTCTTCTTTGTCCATGAATCTCTTTCCGTTTACCTGACCATTGCAGTGTCTTCCAAGCCGAGATAATGGCAATCAAGGAAGCCTTATCGTGGCCGAAGTATAATGTACTATCCTCTCGGGATATCACTATTTTTACTGATAGCCAGGCCGCGATTAAATCCCTGGAATCTGTCGCCTTCAACTCAAAAACAGCCGTAAATTGTCGCTTTAACGAGATAGCAATTCAAAATTCACCTCATATGGGTGCCGGGGCACAGAGACATTCCAGGCAACTGCATGGCGGACGAACTCGCCAGAGAAGGCACAACACTTCCAGGTAGCACCTGTCTCATCACCAGGCAGATTTGGCCAAAGCTGGATCTCAAACGTTCCTTCTGTCTCATCAGACGAAATAGACTGATAATAAGTACCTTAGTGGGTGTCATTACAGGACACTGCACCATCGGCAAGCATGCCTACAGGCTGGGCCTCCTATATAACGACTTTTGCAGAAGTTGCATGGATGAGGAAGAGGAGGAGACAATTCTCCATCTTCTCTGTACATGCCCGGCTCTTTCAGCTCGAAGAAGAGCATACTTGGGGTCCAGCTTCTTCAACAACCTAAGCGAACTGGCTGACATCAATATAGGCAGTCTCCAGCGCTTCATAGCAAGCTCAGGTTGGTTCTGCTGGTAGTATTTCTGGTGCAATACAGATCCTGGTGGTATCACAATGGACCTTATCTGGTCTAAGTGAGGCTGCAGCCTGCCACTCCTACCTACCTACCTTGTCCATGCAGCTTCTATAAAGACCATTATAGAGGGGGTGCCTGCCGATGGTGCAGTGTTTCGTTATGACACCAATTATGATACTAAAAGGCATTATTATAACCAGCTTAAGCCAGATCTGTTTGGATCTGTGGCAGATAGAGCCTTTGGTTGGTGTAGTAACCTGCAAGTGACAAGAGGCATACATATATAGATTCCCCTTTTCCGGTAGAATCGAAAGGGATGTACCCTGTTTGACGAGTTTGTCAACCATGCAGTTGCCTGGAATGTCCCTATTTTTAAATCTTCGAATCGTATTCCTTTTGATTGATTAAATTTTATGGAAAAAGTTATAAACTTCAATCAGATTTGGTTTAGGAAACCAGTTTAACATTCACTTTCAATGGCAAACAGTTAGAGTAGAGATCAATAAAAACAGAAAAAAATAAAAAAAAAAAACAATTTCTCTTCAGCACCTTCTGTCCATTGGAACCAGATTTCGAGAACATGTTTTGAATTTAATTTCAAAACAAAAACATACGCCTCACATGGAGGATACTTTTATTTTTCTTTGCAGTTCACCGAAAAATGTATCTGTTGATGGTAACTTTAACATATTCATTCGGTTCGTGAGTTTTGTTGGCTTATTATTGTGAAATTGATTTAATTTTTATCTGTTAGTTGCTATATGCTTTTGTGGTGACGAATTTTTATTCTATCCTGCCGATGACTTCTTCCCGAGACAAGACGATTTGATTGAGTGTCCTAAATCATGTCCAGCCGAATCGGAATCGTTATGTACATCCAATGGATTTTGTATAAAACTTTTCAATGGTCCTTGTCAAGTTGTGGACTTTAATTGCAAGAATGGCGAAGGTGACCAATAATATCTAAACAATTTGGTGTTTGTAAGTAAATTTAATTTATTTCTTAGACTTTAAACAAATTCATCAGGAATACTGTGAGGATCCGCGGTATAGGAATCTACAACCAAAAGCTTGTGTCAATACTCCAACGATAGCTAAGAATTTATTTATTGACACTTAAGCTTGTTTTATGTTCTCGTGTTCGTAATAAATTGTCTAAGTCTAAGGCTGGACTATTTGTAAACACACTTTAACCAGAATAGATCCATTGTGAACTGGTGAATCTGCCAGAGACACAGGGAGCGCGGATGCACCGTTTTGATACCACAACTTGCGTGACCTGGATGTTGATGGGCGTGGCTAAGAGCGAAGTTTTCAGATTCAACCTGTGGAGTCCAGAAAATTGATGTCAGAAATCTCTGATAGTTCCTTACAAAAGGGTTATCCGAGTGGGCGCTGCCGGACTCTGGCTAGTGCCGGGCAGTTACAGAGAAAGTGGAATATGGTTTACTTTTCGTGTGAATTGTCGCAACTACGGCAGTGGGGGTTGAATGGGATTAGACAACTTGGCAGCGTGTGGACCAATTGACCAATGGCCCGTGCTAATAGCTGTCTCGGTGCGGGTCCAATTGATTAAGACATTTGTTCTGTTTTTATTGTAAGCGGGTCATATCTGTCTGGATATGGCACAGGTTTCCAGACTGTGACAGGGAGAAAGTGTTGGAAAATATTGCCCTTGATGAGCCCATCGGGGAGCAAACTGACTCCGCAAGGAAGACATCCAGGATAGAACCACATCTGGCTAACGTGTCGGTTCTATGTTGCTATGGCCGGGAACCCACTAGAGAGTGATGTTAAACCGAGCGTTTGCCTGCATTATAGTTTCCTTACATGGCTCTGCTAATTTAGAGAACAAAGTTAGTAAGTGGAGCGCTTTGATGGCAGCCTGTCTGTCAATAACGATTCCTATGCTGTTTTTGGCAGTAGGGCTGAGGCTAAGTGTCTTGCAGGCTTCTCTTATCGCTGCTACCTTCGCCTAGAAAACACTGAAAGAGTCTGGAGGACTGTAAGATTTGGATACATTCAGTTCAGCTGACACCTGCTCCAACGTCACACTCTATCCTGGAGCCTGGAGGATATGGGTAAATTATTGTTCCATTCCGACCTTTCCGGAAAGTGAACTTGAATATTACTATTGAATTCGAGTGTAGGAATCGTATAATCTGTTATGGTCAAGGCCAGATCCCCAGGCAGCAGATCAAGAGCTCTACTGTGGCCATAGGGTTTCGGAGACCAAAACCCAGATTCTTTGAGTCTGATAGCACTACACGAATCGATGTATTTAATGTGCAAGTCAAGGGGTAGGAAATAGAGAGCTTCTGTCAGGCTCGATCGAATCCATTGTGATACCTCTAGAGCTATTTATAAACCGGTGGGAAGGAAGCCTCTTGCAGTTTTTATCATACAAAGATTGTCCAATTGGACACCAATAATGAAGGGCCAACTTTGCATCTTTGCTTTTTCATTTAGGCAGAATACGGTGGCTTGGCACTCATACTTCATAGGTGATGGTCTCTTTACGTCTTTCTATGAGGGACAAGCGATAAGCTAGAGTAATCTCTGATGTGAGTGAGTACGACTTAGCTATCCGTGAAGATGGATATTACGAGGACATTACATTTCAGCCAGGACAAGGTTTCTTTTAACAGCGACATGAGAGGCGGAAGCAAAAGCTTACATTAAGATCTTTGGATAAGACATCACCACACACTCCACTTCCAGTCTTGGATCCAAGTGTGTAGGAATGGACTTAGTCTACATCCAGGATAGCAACACTTTCCCACTTTTTATTACTACCACGAGTAGGTAAGTGGAGAGCTGTGGGAGGTAGGGAGGCCTTCCTCCTGTGAAGATGACATGATGGTAGGAACGATTACTGACCAAGACAAGTCGATACATGCCTCACTTACGTGACGAGACGGATAGTGACCGGAAGATTTTCATGATGCCAAGGGAGATAGCGTTTGGTTGTGCCATTCGGCATAAAAGGATGAAGCTGGTGAACCCTGCCTCTCTTGTTATTCGCATACATACGTCCTTTGAGTTTCTCTGATCATCCGTTTTTTCTTAGTTTTGTCCATCTGTGGTCTTATTTAGGGTGTTAGGGAACCTCTTTTCTATCTTCTTCTAGCTAGTTGTATTTGGCATGAAATTTTGTTTACTAAACAGGTGCTACAAGATGGGATTGACATAAAACAGCCCCTCGTCGTTGTCCATAGGACACAGAAAGTTCAGGTATCATCCGAAGAAGATGGATCTTCAAGAAAGTATTACCTGCAGGCTGTATTTAGAGGACGGAGAGACACCCGCACATATCCTGTGTACTCATTTGGCTCTAGGCTACCAGACCTAGAGGATTGACCGAATATCTTTTAAACAAATGGCAGCGTCGCAACGAACAATCGCGGTCAGGAAAGAACTGTGGAGAAATCTGGAGCGCATCTCTGCCTGGGACGGCTTGTAGAAGACACACGATAGGTGTATCTCTCTGGTTATTATGTCTATGCATACAGCTTTGGATAAAATAACCACTTGGGCCTTTCGTGGTTCAATAAGCCACACACACAGCACCATTCTGAACTCAGTATCAGCAAGATTGGTTATGTTCTGTATCTGGACATTTCCAGAGAGCTATCGAAATATGCACAATTGTTGGGTCTCTTCTCCTCCATTTTTCCAGCAGTCCAATGTTCTAACCAGTAACCCATGGCATCTACAGGAAGTCTGGTTACGTTTCCTACCGATGTCGCTGGTTCTCCAACCAGAATAGTTTGGAAGAACGACCTACTAAATGGACTGTGGCAAGGCGCAGCACACTGTAATGCTAAATATACCAGAAGTTAATCTTCTTTCAATCTTTGCCAGCATGTTCCAAACGGAGTTCCTGGCAATCCGAGAAGCATGCCATATCTCCATCGATAGTCAAGCTGTTGTTTAGTTCATTGTTGCGGTCATTGTATCATGAAACACTGACAGGAAGGGTCGCTCCTGTTTTCCGAACAACTTTGCTTTGGACTTCTGGTAATTTGGTCAAGCTACAAGACTATTTGAGTCTAAGTCACTTAGCTTCAAAAGCCTCACCATTTAAGTAAGCACTTCCGGATAGAAAGTTGTAAAAGTTGATGCGGGCGACAAAATTGGTGACTTTTACAGTCCAACTTGTACCGATTTCCAGATTTCACTCGAACAAAATGTAAAGCCTACTATTAGGTGCATCCCACCACACGGCCTAAAACTATGCAAAACAGTGTTACTGATCGTGTTCAAATCTTCTATTACGTGCTCTCATCTTCAATTAAAAACGTGTGCCCACGATCTCCGTCTTAAAGTCTGAAATGAATTTTACCTAGAGAATGCCAACGCAGTGGTGAAAAGTTAGCCCATCTCGTGACCTTGGTTTGATGTTTATAAATCATTCACACATAGGGTTCCCATGCGAGATTGCTGCGCCATCAGTAGCGGGACCACGTTCATCATCAATCGAATCCAATTATAAGCCTGTTGCAAATTGGTTTATATTGTGCCATCTCCGAAGATAGTCTGTGTGTAAACCGTCAATCATCTGCGATCCGTGATCTGCGGCAATCGTATAAAAGCCGAATAAATCTTTTGCGTTAGGTTTTGTTGCTTGCTTCACCTTCGATCCGGCGGATTGTTGCTTTTTTTTAATCGTTTTTCTATCATTTGCGTGATCGGTCTTAGTTTTGTGGTGTTTTTTTTTGCTCTTGAAAGTGGCTAACAGGTGATAAGATGAAAGTGATGCTTCTGGGGATTCTAGTCGGTATCTAAACGTGTATACTCTTTGTCAAAACTGGATTTTTGCACTAATCCGTCTAATTGATCTTTTTTTCATTAATTTGTGGCGCTGCTTTAGCTGTTTTGGTGGTGAATCAGACTGTCTGCCTGCCCGTGGAACAATGCTCGGAGGTGTGTGCGTTGAACTTCACCTTGAATTGCGCCTCGAATGGCAGATGCTTGAAGGCGTTCGGTAACTCTTGCGATTTGGATTTCTTCAATTGTCGGAACGATGAAAGTAAGAATGAACCGAACTTAAGTTGATCCATTGGATTGATCATGGATTTTTTGATGATTGCAGATTTCAAAGCTGTCGATGTGGAGTACTGCAAGTCCGCCGAAGTGGTGCTGTGCGGGGATGATGATCGTTATGTTGTCGATGCTTATGCGTAATTTGTGGTCGTAAACATGTATTTCGTATGCTTTTTGTGATAAATATAGAATTGACGTTAAGTTCTCGTAAATATCTATGTTGATGAAGTGTTTTTGTTTTTATTGAAAAGAACTTAAGTCAGATTGGGCTGTAAAGAAGCTGATGATGATGAGACAGGTTTTGTCATGGGAATACCTAAGAAATAAACTTGATACGAGATATGGTGTTTTTTTTAAACCTAAAACGTTTTGCAGCGGTCTCGTATGGATACTAGTGTTGCAGCTCTTTCTCAGACTTACTCAAGCTCTTAAGGTGTGCAATGATCAGAGAGCGAGTAGCAGAGCAGTATGTGGATATGTCTAAAAAACGACCTCCATGGGTCCCTCTTTGTCTCTCATCAACGAGTTTTCTAGGTCAGGGTTTCCAGATTTCTCCGCGTTTCTTCCTTGACTGTGGTTCCTAAATCTCGCTAGTATTTGGTTAATCCCATTGGTAGTAGAAAATATAAATTTTTGTTGGTCCTCTTGACATCTTCTAGAAGGCCTATCTGCTTCAGAAGACACTTAAAGTTTCCGCGTCCTGTAAACAACGCTACTACCCATTTGAAAGTTCCTTGTGTCATGCTTTGAACATCCCTCTTGGTGTAGAAACTCAGAGGCTGACCCTCGTTACCCCAGGTTGTTCGCTTTTTCGTTTCCTTCCTTCCTGTGTGTCCTCTAACCCAAGCGTTAGTCCTTAAGTTTTTGAACACATTCTTTTACCATGCGTCGAGCTTAGATATTTCGTACCTGATCCACACGTTATTGGTCTAATGCATGCAATAGCTCCAACATGTAGATCGAGAAGAACAAATACCTGCTCTTGGTCTACCATTTATCATGGATCCATTTGTAAGATGGTTATGTCTTCTAACCCTCTAACCAGAAGCGATCTTACTTCGATTAGAGTTCTGTTGTACCGTCTATAAGCATATCGATCAGAGCCAGTCTCATTTGTAGGCTCTGTGCAAGCGAAGTGTCAAAGTGCCTTGGTGAGACAGGTGCGTATTGCGCCAGCGGTCATGATTCCAACTCATGGTAGTCGTTGTACCCTGGCCACACTACGATAACTATTAGCTTGGACAAAGCCTTGCACAGTGAAAAAAACCATTCACAATGTCACTCTATACTGAGGATCAGGTTACATGGGATTGGAGGGCGACGATAGCTTCATAGTGTCAAGATTTGCAGGATGTAGGTATGTTGTGTTGCAAGCTCTTCGGCAATATCACTGCTCATTTGTCCAGGAATCCAAAGGATATTGATTTCATTGAGGGCAGCTAGCAGTTTCTAAGCATACTGGCTACATCTGTCGCTTTTTTTTTGCGTACAAGAGAGACTGTATGTTTGAAGTTAGAGCCTTAGATGTCCGTTCTGAATCTGGCTTTGCTTTTGTGACTAAGAATTGGACCTCCGTTGTTTCATGGCACGAGTTCCATGGCGGTTAGTTTAAGGTTGCAAAGCTGATACGAGGTGACCTAGTTCTAAGATGTTCATGGCAGGACTTAACTAGAGACACGTAAGTTATATGGAAGGCTTTGGGTAAGTCCAGAGTCATTAGAACCCACATTTTCCCAAATAGCCTCAAAAATGTCCATAAAAGATAGTTTTGGACTTCTTCGGATGGAATTTGAAAGGCGTTAAGCGTTAAGATGAAGAGATTGAATTGAAAACTGGTGAAGAGAATGGTGATTGTATTTATCAAAGAAAAGATCGCGGCTCTTCACGCACTAGGACCGCAGAGCTTGTTCACTATCAAAGAGAAGTTTTTTTTTTAACCAATTTTTCCTTGAACTACGCAAAAGCCCTTTCCCCTGCTTAGTGCCATCATCGTGATTTAATTAGATTTCTCCAACGTCATCGAAAGATTATCAATTCTAAGTCTGTAGAGAGGAACCGGCTTTCGGCTTTCGGCATTCATCTGTTCTCTTTTGGGCTATATTCTGTATATTGTTGTGCAACAAGTTGTGAAACATGATATAAGAATTTTTAATTCCAGTTCTTGTTGACAGGTTGCTTCTTAATTAAGCCGCGTTAGTATTTGTTTACCCACTATTGCATAAACAATTAATTTATCCGAATTTGATGACATCATCAAGCAAAAAAAAGTTGATAACACCTCCGCTCTATCCAGTCTTACGTTGGATACGTTCAAAGCAACATGCAAATGCATGCATAAGCGAATTATTTGCAGTCAGTTTTTTTTGAATTGAGTTCAGCTTTGGAAACGCTGTAGGGTAGCCAACATAAACTTATTTAAGAGCATCAAGGCGTGAAGATTTATAAGACTGAAATCTATCACTTGGAATCAATTCTAGCTCATTGAGGATGTTCTCCAAAGCTTTAAAGGTCATTTACCTCGAACTTACATCAGAGGATTTTGAGGTACCCTTAGACGGAATGACATTGTGAGTGTTAAGATAGAGCACTGCAGATGTCAACTTGAAACCCTACAAAGGTAGGTAGGTTGCTTTTCGCAACGGACTTCGACTTAAAACAGCGAATTGAGAAGCTTTTTCATGGCAGATCTGCCGTGCCTGCGAAGAGATGGTGCCACGAAAAAAAAGTTCTGTGTCCTATCGCTTAGCAGTCCAATGCACTAATCATTAAGCCACGGCGGCGACCACCACAAAAGTAAGTTACCTTTGTCGAATTTCATGTGCTTCTTCCGTTTGGACTGATCTAGATCGTTATGTTGAGGGTAGTGGTGAAGAAAACTCTAAGACTTCTAGTATCAAGAAAAGCCTAAACAGTATCTTGCACAATGTCTATGTTGTTGAGTGTTGGAAGTCTTCAAAAATGCTTCATAATGTTGGTACAGCTCATTGCTCTACAAGACCTAAGCGTGTTTGTTCAGATCGACATGCCTCTGAAACCTTTTCTAACTTTGCTTTGTTGATAGATTCTAGTGATGTCAAAACAGTCTTTGTTACGAAAAAGAAGACCCAAACTTCATTCTGAAGAAAAGTCATGATAAATCGCTTAAAAATAATCAACTTGTGTACTGTGTCTTTGACAACTTCGAGGAGTAAGTGAGCAGTCACGATTGGCGAACATGCCTATAGGCTGGGCCTCCTCTACAACGACTTCTGTAGAAGCTGCATGGACGAAGAGGAGGAGGAGTCGATTCTCCACCTTCTTTGTACATGTCCGGCCCTCTCAGCTCGAAAAAGAGCATACTTAGGAGCCAGCTTCTTCCACAACCTAAGTGAACTGGCTGACATAAACATAGGCAGCCTCCAGCGCTTCATAACAAGCTCCGGCTAGTTCTGCGGGTTGTATTTCTTCGGTTAAATACAGATCCATGTGGTAACACAAAGGACCTTGTCTGGTCTAAGTGAGGTTGCAATCTGCGGCCTGCAACTCTTACCTAACCTAACCTAAGTGAGCAGTCTTCCGCAGGCTGCTCCCTTGCATTATACTTTTTCAGACTTCTTTGGCCAAAACACTGAGTACACTGCCATACAACTGTAGAAAGGCATATATGCACTCATAGATCGATTACCTAAAGGACACGAGCGTCCATCTTTGAACTATCAGTGTACTACGCTAGTCCTTTGATATTGATCAAGGCTTCTCCCCATTTGAGCATGGAGTCTGATACCGTGCTGCTAATGATTTCTCGTTCGGGAAAGTCCGAAAAATCATCAAGTTGGCAGATTTCCTATCAAGCTTTGGAGATTTACTTCCCTCGTTGTCAATTTTCGACTCAAATCTGCAGAGGGGCTGGTCCAATAAGTGCTTTTAGAGCTGCTATAAGGGAAGATCACATACCCCCAGTGATAACAAGGCATGCTGTCGTTGACACAGAAAACCAGACATTCAAACTACTACTACTAAACTACTTGGCAACCCTATAATCTTGACCTAGCTACAATAATCCCCCACAACTACCAACACAAACAGATACATTTTATTTTTTTTTCCAACACCATCTATCTAATGCTAATCTATCCAATACGATCCGTTCCAGATAATATGCATGCGATCGTTTACTCAACGTCTAGTCGGTCGTACGCTGCACTTCAAAATAAATAAACAACGCGGCGGATTCGTACGAAAAGTAAAAGAAGAAACGAAAAGAAAACAAAAAAGAAAGGAACAAAGTAGAAATTGAAAAAAGAAAAAGAGAGAAGATTCATTGAATGAATTTACGACAAAACTCTCATCGGTTACTGCACCCCTTGCACCTAACCCTCACACAACACTTACCTTTTGTATGTCTTCTCTCACGAAGCAGTCAAAGAAGAAGACACAAAGAAGGGAGAAAAAAAAATCAGCTGGATCAGTAGGCCACTATGATCATACACATGCTGGGAGCCTAACGCATGACGCGATGGTGCTTTAGTGTTAGTGTTCCCAAGAATGCACTGTGCGGAGCGGGCGTGGAACCTTCGGGAAGAGTTCAACGAAGCCGGAGGAATGAGACTGATAAATGCCGGCGATTGTTGGGTTTCCCTCATTTTTTTTTTCATTTTCTCCCTCTTCTCTGCGTTATTTCTTCCAGAGATACGATTCTTTTTTTTTCTTCGTTTCCTCTCGTCATGATATGGGCTAGTGCGAGCGATAGCAGTTCTCCGGATCTTTAGCCGTCGTTGTCGTCGTACGAACAGATAGTGACTCGTGGATGGAGGGTATAAAAATACAACAACAACAACAGCCACAACACACAATTAGATTCATTCGGGTTCGAGCTAACGAACAATTTTTTTTTAAGAATCCACTTCAGTTGTGAAAAAAGAGCCATCCAGTGCGGTTGGATTGGCCCAAAAATAAAAACGGGAATCGAAAGGAAAGTGTGACTTAGAAAAAGAAAAAAAAAGTGATGAAAGTGAATTCCATATAAGAGAAGTTTTACAAAAAAAAAATAGTTTATCCCATCCGATATGGGGTTCCGCCCAGTGGGCCTCTTAGGCTTATTCTTATGCAGTCTACTCGTGCTAGTGAACTCTGAGTTGACGCCTCCATACTTCAATTTGGCAACGGGAAGGAAAATTTATGCTACAGCCACATGTGGACAAGATACTGACGGTCCGGAGCTGTATTGTAAGCTGGTCGGTGCAAATACAGAAAACGATCATCTTGATTATTCTGTAATCCAGGGACAGGTACGTCGAAACCTCATATTTGAACTGAATGCTAATTAAGTTGGATGAGTTTAAATATTTACCCGGTCGACGAAGATGAAGATGAAGCCATTTTGTTTGTTTTCCATTTATTAGCTTCGTATGAAGAGAAGATTTTTTTTTGTTGGTTTTTTTTTGTCTATTTTTGGGTGGAATGGGGTGTGGATGAATGGAGTGGGATACACGGAGAGAATTTTTAATGGAAAATCGGGGTATCAACCAAAATAGCTCTTCAATCAGTTGAAGACTGATTCAAGTAAGTTGTTTGAAACCGCTTTGAATTGGTTTCCATTGTTCTAGATTTGAAGACTCTATGGGTCGGAGTATTGGTGTTGTGGTATCACTCATAAAGTTCATGCTCTGATGGAAAATCTCTCGAAGAAGACATTTTCATTCGACTTAAATCACACCCATGTCTCCAGGACGTAGAATAAGACAGGAATGATGAAGGTTTTTTTTTTTTTAATTATAAGCCCGCCCAATGGCATTTCATATTCTCAGACTCATTTGAGACTACAGAAGGGCTTCGAGAAATCATCAAATTCAACAGAAGTCACATACCACTTCTCATAGGCATTATAAAACGTTAAAACCTGCTAGCGGTCCTCCTAAAGAGAATGCCTTTGAGTACAGGAGGAGGACAGATTCCACCGCCTATGTGAATGCCCTTAGTAGAAATGGAAATTCAGCCCTCAGAAAACACTTCTTTAATGGTCTGGGCGAACTGTCAAACAAGCCACTGAATACCATTGTAACATCGGAACTCGGGCTAGTTCAGGGTGGCCAATCAGCAATTATAGTCCTTATTCCATACTCTTAGGTATCCTCTACCGGGGAACACAATGGATTCTTTGAGATCTGAGTGAGGCTGTAGAGCCTAAAACCTCCGGGAAAGAGATAGTGGTGATTTATGTGGTAAAGAGATATCAATCAGCTTAGGTGATCTTGGACTGGACTAATCTTCTTATGTTTCCAAGGAACGTCAGTACACAGAAAGCTGATCGTTCTAAACACCGGTCGTTCGCTTAAATGCCTAAAGTTCAAGACTGGTTGACTAGGTCAGATTTTATAGACAAATTTGTACCTATTATTTAAGGTGGTGGTACAGTCCGCGGTGGACCTGGACTTCAACCAAAAAGAGTCTCCAGCTACCTCCATCTTTAGCTAGTTGCCTTCAGTTTCGCACGCTAAGTTGGTTGAGGTCCCCTCCACTTCCATGTGCCACCTGAGTCGCGTTCTTCCTCTACTGCGCTGTCCTTCGGGGGTGAATTCGAAGATTTTTTGGACCGGAGCATTGGTATCTATCCACTCTACAGCCACCTCAGTCATTGGACCTTCACTCTTCTGGTTAAGTCGATGACGCTGTACAGTCCGTAAAAAAACGTGTATCTATTGGTTCTACATTTCATAGCACGGACCTTAGGCCATAACCGATTCCTCGAAATTTTCAAGAGCCTTTGTCCTTATGTCCATCTTCATCCTTTTTTTTATGAAAGGCACGTTACACCAATATAAAATCTGCAGCAAGTTGGATATTGGACATGTACCTCGTAGTATAAGCAGCTAGATAAACTATTCCCTGTTCTCGTGGACTTTGAATGTCTCAAAGTAGCTCATAGAAGGAACCGTCACCATTCAAATACAAGGAAGAGTGTCTTATGAGAAGCAAGCTCGTTAGGGGCCCCCAAAAATACCTATTACCCCTCTTTCTGGTATAAGCCGACGCTATTTTGAGACTAAGGCATCTCATCCAGATTAGTTTTCCTTAAGAAATTGAAAATCTCGAAAAGATTCAGATCAAGTATGTCCGCAGATAGTTTACTATGGCGCGAGCTGGTGGTCAGCTGTTCCTTGCAAATACATTGCGTTCTAGGCCTGAGACGTTCCTGAAGTGTACAATTTTGTTTGCCACTTTCTTAGGCTATAACAGGCTTCTCGTACACCACGTAGCTTTTTCACTAACTTCTAGTGTTCTTTCTATAAAGAACGTTAACCGTCTTCGCAAGTATGTAAGCCCAGGCTAACTTCTCTACAAGAGTGCTTCTTCTTGTCAAAAGGCCTTCGAATATCTAGTTGAGAGTACTCTCAATTCTGCAAACAAGCTCTTCAAGCCAACTCACGCAGATACTCTACTACCCTTGGTTTTCAACAAGAACGACGCAGATCTATAGCTCTGTTTTAGAGATAAGTCCTTTTTACAATGGTAACTCTGACTGGTCGAAGTAACAGATTTATACTTAAAACTAAGCTAGCTTTCAAGGTTAGTTTCAGGGCCTACAGCAACAATTTTTAAATATACTATGTTGCATACTACAAAAGATCCCTTAGGCCGCCGTCATAATAAGAAAGAGGTTCACTGACCTTTTTAAGAAACTTGACTTTGCAATCGTAGACTCCCGTCTCAAAATGACTTCGTGCACCCGGGAAGTACCCGATTGTATGCCGAACTTCATTCTTTTTTTTTTTTTGCAGGCATACACTGTCTTTGAGGTCTTCTTAGCTCTTAAGGGGTCAGCAATACTTTTTTGTTTGACTCGAGTATCGAAGAGTAGTTTCCTTAAGCTTAGTAGCCTCTAGGCTTCTTGCAAATGTGTGCCCTTTCGGTTTAATTTTGACAGGGTTTTGGTCTTCTGTATCCTCTGTAGCTTCTATATCTTTAAATTGCAGAGTGTGAAGCCATTGGGTAGGAAGACTTCGATGAGCCTTTTTCAATGTTTGACCTTCTTTTGAAATGAAGACTACTCTTACGTCTCTCCTAGACTCCGGGGTCTGGCTTGATGTAAGGCGCCACCTCACTCGAATTTTCATGGAATCTACAAGTGTGTTCCTGTGTTGAAATGGAAAGCGATTAGTTGTTATCTATTGGTCGCCTCCATAAACCACTCAGAATTCATGTATGCATTTTGTTTTCTTGGTTTTTCTAAGGCTTGAACAGTCGCAGAGGATGTGTGTCGTATCCTCTTCTGCGTCTAAGTCGCCAGAACCTCTACATAGGTCAGTTGTACCTAGTTGCATTCTCTTTAGATGAACCGCTAATAGGTCGTGGCCTATGAGGATACAGATGTGTTGTATACGATCGCTCATCGGCAAGTTTCCAGAATTCTAGCCGTATGTCTTGCTTTAGAACCTCTATAGGCATTAGAACCGAGTTTTGATCCCATTTTTACCAGTTCATCGGCTTTTTCATTGCCATCGATGTCTCTATGCCCCGGGACCTAACAGAGTGAGAGTTTGTGATTTAAGTTTAGGATTAGGATTGGATAAGGTTGCTTGGCTATCGTCAACGTCGGAGTTATAACTGAAGATAGATCCCAAAAAGCTTTTTCAAAACTACCTTCAGCCATGGCATCAAGACTTTTGATGCCTGTCTTAGTTTCGCGGGTATGATGCCATCTCGGCCTATTGACTTTTGTAAATGGAAGCTATTGACAGTCGTTCCATGACCTGAAATGGAATTTGTAGAGCTCCCATCTATAGAATGTTGGGTGTTCGGTGTTCCCGAGGAATTCTTTGTGTGCCTTCCACTAGAGGTGGAAAGGATTCTATGACACATGACCTTTGCTGTTGTCAAATTGAATTATTTATTTAAATTAATTTATTCTCTAAACACATGTATAATTACGTTAATTTTCTTTTGCAGGTCTGTGACGTCTGTGATCCAAATATTCCGGAAAAGAATCATGCACCTGAGTTTGCCATCGATGGTACGGAATCATGGTGGCAGAGTCCACCTCTGTCCAGAGGCATGAAATACAACGAGGTTAATTTGACCATCGATTTCGGACAGGTAAGTCCATGTTTCTTGTTTCCCCTTGATTGTGTGTTTCTCCCTTTCTTCATGTGTATCATCGAAATGGAGTCAAAGAAGACGCAGGATGAACGTCTCATTGTCGGTTTCGGTTTTCAGTTTTCGGTATCTTCCCACGTAGAGTGGTGATCATGTGTAATTTTGGGTTTTTTCTTTGGACGCAAAGGATGCATATGTCTACCTTTTGTGTTGTTTCGTGTTTCATTCGTAATGTGTTTCCGTTTCGTTTAGGGTTTCTCCAATTAGCTGAGCTGAATGCTATGTGTTGTGCATTTGTTGTCAGTTTCACCTTACAGATACATTTATCGTTTCTGTTCGTGTTTTGTCTGTCTGGAGGATAGAATGTGCTGATCCGGACAATTTCCGATTCCAATGGGACGGTTTTGCACAAGCATAATAAATTCTCGCATTCGTTCCGTGTGTGCTTTACGAATTTAATTTTTTAATTTTTTTTTTGTACAGTCTGAAAGGTTTAGATAAACAACACACAAGATGTGAGATGCATGAGATCACCAAATGATGGGCATGTGGCATGTCGCAGCCTGCGGTAGAGCTAAGATGAAAAATAAACAATTAACTGCTGGCTATGGATAAGTAATTTTGGAAAATGTTTGCTTAAGATTGGATGGAGACTGACCAAACACTGTTTTTTTTTTCCAAAAATAAACCTGTGAATAAAGTTTGAAGATAAACAAGAGATGACAGAGTGAGAGATGTGGTAAGTGGAAAGGAATACCATATGGAAAAGTGTCTATGTTAGATGTCCTAGGTAAGGTTACGTTGTTGTTCCCGCACTAAGACCAGAGTGTAGGTTCATTGTGATACCGCGGAGAGTACTGGATTACTAGCACCAGGAACCTTGCATGATGAATTTCTCCTGCTTCTCAAGGAAGATACTGTAGGTAGTTGTATCGGTACAGACTCCGTCCTGCAGAATCATTTAGACTCATAGACGAAGCTACTTATTTTGTAAATATCGAGCCTGGCTAGATCACTGAGGTCTTTATAGAAGTACTCTCCCAAAGTTTCCAGGGTAGATGCATAGAAGGTGGGTAAGAGTTTCTTCCTCTTCCTCGTTTCTACAGCTTTTGTTAAAATCGTTGGAGGAGCGAGTTTACCTACAAAGCATTGCCCGTGAGAGGACCTACTGTAGTTCTTGTACAATTTCCATAAGACAATGGACAAAACGTGGCCACAACTGAAATACCTAAATGGAAGAGATTCGTTGCTGCCCTATGTCCCGTCAAGGGGTTGAAAGAACTTGATGGTGAATGGATTAAAGTCTGAATGTTCTCCTCAGATCCAGATTCGGCCAGGTCTGTCTCAATCTCAATGAAAGACAAGTGCTACTTGTCATTCTTCTGGCTTCAGTATCAAGTCAGTTCTACTCTATTTTCAGAAAACTTTTGACCTTCTTCCTCCTTTGACTACTCGTCCAGTATGTCTTGTAACCGAGGATAGAGGAGAGTAGTATCCATCAGCGATACTACTCTACTAAAGCGGCATTGCTGTACCAACTCGATGCGTATTGTCTGTGATTCCAAGGCTTTCATCGCTACTCTCTAATGCGTTAATTGAAAGCTAACCAGAGGCTTCTAAAACTGCGGCCATTTCTTCTTGGAATACACTACAGTGATCCGATAGAAATGTTGGAGAAGACTCCAGCCCCCATATCATACACAACTTTAGATCCATCTGTATATGCATATCTCTATCGTAGATTCATTCAAGTCCCTCCCCAGATTCCTGAAAACTTCTTCTGGGAATTCTGGTCTTGTATTCGACATCAAAGTTGATGTGAGGCACGGTGGAGGTTGTCTGCTTTACTAGGGAAGTATTATTGCCGTACGCCGGACCCTGACCAGTATTTGTCAACTGTGAGGATTGCCGTCCATAGATATGAAGAGGAAGGAAGTGGAGCATTATCTTCAGCGCAACAGTAAGAGTTGTTCCTAAGGCACATGTTATACATATGCATGATAGCCTCTGAATTCTTCTCAGAAGATTAGTGTTACTCCTATTGTCCAGTGCTGTCCACTAGCCTAGTACTGGCCCTCACTATTTCTGTATAAATTTAGCTTATTATTTTAGGATGAAGGCCTCATTTTGGTCCCAAAGGTCTACGACAGGAATATAGAGCAATAGAAGCCTCCTTGACACGGCGCTGTATACTTAGCTTCCAGCTTTTTTGAAAGCAATATCGTTCTGTTTGACGCCCCTTGTACCTTCTTTTTAGAGAGTGTTATGAGAGCCCACGCTAATGCCAGCATTGATAAATTTGTGTCACATCTTTTGGCAAGTGTTATCGAAAATTTAATTGAAAGAGTCATGCAATAGTCATGCAATACAAGCATTACTGCCACCGCCGGGTAGGTACATAAGGAAGCTAATAGCTTTCTTTAAGTTGATATGCGGTATGTTGCTATCTTTGAAGGAACACTTCAACACTTATTGATTGATATTGACGGAAGTATGTATGCATATGGAACTCGTCAAACAGTTTGTCATCGTTGATAAGTCGTGCCAACACGATAACGTGGTTACTTATTTACTTATCGGGCTCTCTTCTCCTGACGAGTCTCTGACTATGAGCATTGTTGTCCATGGGCTCGATGTGTCTGAGTCAATGTAGTCGATATGATTTCGCTTTCGGAATTGCATCCAAATCTTAGTATAGCTTCCTCCTCTATTCGTGTCCTCTCACACCAATAGGAACGAAGAGCTTGGGCCTACTTCTGCGAATGAGACTCATATCCAGGGTTTTTTTGTCATGTGGTTGGGTGGTACCTTGTAATAACGTCAATAAGTCTGTAGTCTTTTCTGCTGAGAAACAGAAAGAATGTCGCGGATTTCTGGCAGACGTGAGGAAGTATCTGTATAGTCTACCAGCATCCTGGAGAGCCATGTCACCTCCAGTTATGTTTGCTAAAAATCCAAATATCGATAGAATCTGAACCATGCCCGACAAGCTCATTGGAGAATTAATTTCCGGTAACCCCGCTGTGTCCAGGGACCCAGACAAGGCTTAACAAACTCAGTCTTCCAACTAAATTTAAACTAGACCTGCATTCTTAAACTATTTTGGATCTAGCAAGAGGATTGAGCAAGGCCTTAAGCGCAGCTTGACTGTCGCTATAGATGTAGATACTCCGTCACTTCCACTTGTTTGTCACAATATAGTTCACAACCATAAGTATTGCAAAAATATTCGCTTAGAAGACAGACACATACAGACGCATAGGCAAAAGTGCAGTCTAGCGTGGTCGCTTTCCACAAAGACTCCAGCACCTGAACTATCACTGGTCTTGAAGCCATCTCTAAAAATTCTACTACATTCCTTACCTCAGAATGTGACAAAAACCAATCGTGTGCACAGTGAAGGTTATGTTAGGTTGAAGTGGCTACCAGCTGTTGTTAGCACACTTAGATCAGAGGTAGGTCGATTGTGTTACTACATGGATCTGAAGAGATCACCTTAACTACTCGTTGAACCAACTGGAGCTTCTGATGAATCAAAAGAGGTTTCTGCGTTTATCAGAAGTAGAAGTCTTCTTTTGCGGGAGAGAGCTGGGCAGCTACAAAGGAGGTGGAGCTTCGTCCATGTAGTTTCTACAAAAATAGTTTGAATGTACGCCAAGCCTTTTTGTATGCTTAGACAGTGTCCCGTGATGACAGCTATTACGGATCTGATATGCGATTTGTTGAGGGAAATTAAATGCTTACAGCGTTTCAGATCCAGCCTCGGCCAAATATGCCTTGTTGTTAGACACGTTATAGAAGATGTCGAGGGTGTCAGGGGCGCTTATGCTCAAACAAGCTGATCGTTGGATCTTACTCAAATGAGTTCGGTTTACTGGCTTATGTAAGGCGGTCCACCTCCACTCCGTACACAAGTATCGGTCTTATCACTGAGATGTAGGGCCAATGAGTTAAACGAGGCTGTAAACGCCATTTGCTCCCAAAAGCTTTTTTGTAAAAGAGAAGTGAATAGGGAAAGTGGACTGTAAATCTCCCGGAATCATTGTGTCAGATGGCAGATGGCGTCAAAGGATATTCCTCGCACATGATCCTCAAAACAATAAAAACTATTTCCTTTCAAATGGAAGATGGCTCTCTGCTTGGTTACTTAAACGAACACAATAAATATTCATGCCACAACGCTTCAAATTTTTATAAAAAATTCTAAAAAATTTAAAAATAGAATCCACAATCATTTAGAACTCATTTTTATCAGTTTCCTTCCTCGAAAAACGAGCACAAAGGGTCAAAGAAATCAAAAATTATCTCACACACTCGGTTTTGATTTATTCTTCCAACTCACTTATCTCCTAGTTCCACGTTCGTCTTTGGAACATAAGTTAACGACCCGAACATAGAATAAGATGTTTCACCATTTTGAGATAAGAAATCGAGCATGAAGCGGAACTAAAGCGATAAAGTCGCGACAAATAACTTTTTCAATTGAAAATTTAACTAGAAATTTTGTCACAGTGTACATTACGCACTAGTTGACTTATTCAATTGTTAGGCATTCAAATGTTTGCCCACAAAATATTTATCTTGATGGTATTGTGCTCGAGCGGAGGTTATGTCATTTCCAGTTAGCAAAAGATAATTAAAAAGTTGGGTAGCATATATCGGACGAGGAAAACGAAAGGCATATGCAACACATGTAGCACACATAATTGCCTTCCTAGTTCTCGGCTCCATGGAATTAGATAAAATTCTATTTTGGAACTTGAAATATAGGTGGACAGCGGGGGTTTGGGGAGAGAGTCGTTAGCCAACGATCGTGTTGGTGGAAGTTTGAAGTTCCTCTGGAATATTATGATCTCATTGCCTGCGTTTCGTTTGTCTGGGCGTGTTTGTATGGAAACATTGCGTGAGGTAAGACGATCTAAATTTGTACTGTGAACAACTATAGTAATAGATATTAAGATATACAAACTAATTGCACTGTAGTGCCACAGGCTACGTGTCGATAGTTAGGATTAGAACACTTCTGGTGACTGTAGCCGATGAAATCATGTTTGAAAATCTGTAGTTTCGTACACAGCGCCAGCGAATACCTTCAGAGAGTAAGCTGTGTATTTGCATTGTTGTGAGTCAGGATGGGCCACTTAGGCAACTCCTATCCATGCATTTAAGTAGAATGACGGCATGCTTATGCAGACGATTAGTTTCGTTCTTTGAATGCGGAGAATTCTTTTGAAATCCACCGCCTACGTACTAAGAAAGAAATAATATGGCATACAGCATACTCAGACATGCGACAGAAGATAGGAAAGTGTGACAGGGTTTCAAGCCCAATTCTCGACACAACATTTCATAAAAAAACGTCCAATTCCGCGAATATTGATAGAATTGGAGCAACAATCTCTGGTCACGACTTTTAGCCGGCTGTTTAGGTCCAAAAGTTTCCTCAAGATAAAGTAACCTTCAAATATTTAGTGCGACAGTTCATAGAGAGCCAGGACCTCGCTTCTTGCAACCATTCAGGTTGAGTTTTATTGCCGACTTTGAACGGCAGATTGGGAAACTTTCCCATGACAGATTATACTCTCGTAGGCTTGTCTTGCCTGGGAAGAGGTGATGCCCCAAAAAAACGTCTGGTTGTTTTGAGACTTGAATCTGTGTCCTTTTGCTTGGCAGACCAAAGTAGTAACTACTTGTTTTTCCTTTAGGAGAAGTGGAGAATGCATCAGGCACCGTAAGGCGGTTGTTACGTTCACCTCTTAACTCCCGCTCTGCCTATGTTATCTTCGGCAACTCCACATGGGACCGCTGTTTGCATTACTTCTTCCTTATACCCAATAGGGCTCTGTGTTCTTATGATGGTTCTCGTCTCGTCTTCCATTCACTTTTTCCTGCTTGAGGTCATCATTCCCATGACATTTTCTGGAGCTTCAATCTTTCTGCTACCCATCTGCTATGTACATGTGAAAAAAGTGCGGTTTGCGTCAACCATTGGAGAGTTGCTGAATCGGCAAGCCGAGCTTCATACTTTACTCATCTTTTAGAGGATTCAAGTTTCCATGTCCTGTTACTTTGCCATATTTCCGTTCCGTCCATTCTGCAACGTCTCTTATCAGTCTCGCTGTCCACCTTCCTCTAGTTAATCCACAAACCACTAAGTCACGATGGTCACTCGTCATTGAATGCAATATCCTCAAACATGCATCCGATTTCGAAGCTATTGATGTGACTTCTTCAATCTAATACCAGAACAGATAGGTCACATGGCGTTAGGTGTTACCACAAAAGTCACTATCTTCAACAAATCCGTCCAGCTGTTGGGATATGTTGATAAAATCTACATCATTTGTCGCTCCTAGTGTGCTTCTGTCACAGGACAAAATGTCTCTGTTGACAATAGTAGCTACAAAGTAGCTATGGAGTTTACTTACTCCGGGTTAACATCAACTTTACGAATGACACTCAAGTAGAGATTCGACGAAGACTTTAAAAGACTGATCCTGGTCGTTCTGTCGTATGGTATTGAGTGCCATATGGTATTGGCTCCCCTAAGCGGGAAGGGCGAAAGGAGAAATGTATTAGGATGTGTATGTAGTTCAAAAAGCTCAAATACGCTGACTACAGTACACTATAGAAGACCAAATCTCTGTTTTAAGAGCCAAGCTATCGTGAATGCCAGAACGCTTGGTCTTGAGAACCGGAAACTGAAGTGTCTCACGCCAGAACCAGTGTAACATCAACACGGTCAAAGTCAACGTCACACCAGCGAGTCTACGATCAATTGCCGATGAGACCATTTGTCAAAGCCCAATCGTAACCTTAAATAAAGAATTTTCTTGTTCAAAGTTACTTTGCTTAGTCCACACAGAGTCGATCGTTGGCATTGTCATCCTTTTTCCTGGTTAGGACTATTGGTGCACAGATCTACTGAGACCTTTGCGTCTCAGGTCTCGCCTCCTAATCCATCTAGGCTTTTGAAACTTGCGTAGTATTGAATTCCCCTGTCGTCTGCGGTATCTACTGTTGCGCAGTGCCATACAGTTGCTCGTAAAATCAATAAACGCGTCCACCACACATCCATTGACGCCTCCTCTTGGATATTACGAACCCGTTTGTAAGGTGCTTTGGTTCAACGTCCATTCCTATCTTGCTTTATGACACCGGAAACAGTTACCAAAGCTTAACGTCGTACCTGCATTATCAGTTAATGCAATTGCATCGCACCGCTTCTTTACAATCGCTGTCTGCCTTTCCCTAAACGATGTGCTTCAGTTGCCTAACCTCCTCAACGCTCTGTCTCGATGGACTTCATTTCGTAGAAAAAATCTTCAATTTCTTCGCCTGATTTTTTCCGTCGGGACCGGAGTCGATTGAGGATGTCTGCACCATCCTCAGTTGTCGGAAAATTCTTGGAGAGACCTTAGGAAAACTCTGCTAACAACCCATGAGATCCAGGGGAACTCCACAGCTTAGGAGGTCTTCGTAAGCTTCATCGTCGTCGCCATTAAACATCAGTTGAACGAAGAGGAAGATTCTTTATTAAGGATAACGTTTGGGGTTTGACAACCGGTCTCCCGGTGTTACGTTGACTTCGACCATGTTGATATTCCACTAGTAAGATGAGGTCTTTTAAGAATCATTTTTAGCGACAGTCAGGATTCACTTAAGGATCCTAGCGTTCTCACAAATTACTCAATAAATCTGAAATATAACAAATTTCCAGACGAGCAATGAGGGTTGGTAGCACTGCTTTGAAGCTATTCGTAAAGATTTCCTTTGCTACGATAACTTTAAGACAATTTAATGCACAATTTGTTGATTAATCGGTCCAGTTCTTGGGCTTCCTGTTTCCTAAATTAGCCGCTGTGACTTATCGCGAAAAGATAAAATTGTAAAAGGTATTGGTTGTGTTCAAGAACAAGAGCACAGAAGAGCTTTAGTCCTTATGGAACTGTTACATCACACCCCTTTTTCAATGCAAAAACTGCATCAGCACTGATCTCATTTTGTGATCCACATCGGTGTCTAGAAAATTATTCCCCTAGTCCGTGAGGCAATTTAAATTCTTTCCAGCACACACAAGACCGCGCAAAGTATGAAATCATAATTTTTTTTTATCAATTTTTCCATTTCCGTTGTAAGTGGGAAGCCATGTCGCTTCAAGCAAAGCTACGCCTTCAGAGTTCATGATGTTATCAAAGGCGACATTTATTAAAACCGAAGGCGGATAAGAACTACTGAAGGATGGAGGAACTCAAATTAGAGAACTCTGGTCGTTATCTTAAGTCTTGAGTATGTGTGTCATAAACTGTCCGAAATAAAATTTAATTAAAAAAAAACATCTTAACTTCGAAGATACATTTCAATTGAATCCATGAGTTGAGTACATTTATCGTTTAAGTAAATCAAAATGTTTGAAATGACCGATCCAAGTGTACAATGTTTTAACAGATTTCAATTTGGTTAATCAACATTTTGGAACACAATCCAATCAAGGCCTTACAATTGGGTTAAACGAAACGTTTTTTGGGTAAACTTTCTGGCAACTTCCTTATAGTTCTGCAATTGCAGGAATTACAGATGCACTTCCAGTTCTAAAGGAAGATAGCCTTAGTAGTTGAGATCCATATATCTATTTGGATATACTTATGGTGTTCCTTAAAATTCTAGTCCCAATACCCAGACGCTCGGAATCAAGTCACTTCTTTCCTCTTGAAAACCTAAGAACGATTAATAGACATTCACATCCGTTCCAAACTGAATCCAAGGGACGATTCACAAGCGCAGCACGTGTACATGAAAGGTAAATCGGTAGAAATGGCGCTGTATGAAGTGGTAGCAACAACCGAAAAGACTCTCCAACTATTGCGGCCTTCCTGGACATCGAAGAAGCCTTTAATGACGTCTCATCAGAAGCTATAAGAACGAGATGCTCATAACGAGATGTATAAGCTCAGCGCTTAGGGAATACATGCAAATACACGCTTTGGCCTCCCAACCCTTCAGGGAGGAGTCCTATCACCTTTGTTGTGAGTCTTAGTAGGAAATTAGTGGTATAAGGGTCGTTCCCTATGTCGAAGACGAAGTCTGTTTGCCGACAGGCAAATTTATACCCACAATCATAGACCAGCTAAAGTCAGTCCTCACCACTCTAAGCATCTAGACCAAACGATGCGGTCTTAATTGTTAACTCACAGAAAACAAACCTGGTCCTATTCACCAACAACAGAATTGAACAGAATCTTCGATAAAAGATGGGGGACCCAAACCTGCCACTATCCACTGAAGGTACACAGCCATAATAAGGACCATACTGACTTATGCATGCCAGGTCTGGCGGCCAGCTGCAATGAAAAACACAAATTTGAACATTCTGACGAAGATTCAGCAATTGGCTTGCGAAGGAACCACAAGTGCAATCAGGACAACACCGACTGCTGACCTCGAGATGATGCTGGGGCTTATACCTGGCCGGGAAAAGTGCGCTTCGCCTACAACAATTCAATCTTTGGAAAAGTGTTTTACAGGTCACCAAGCAATCACTAAGTGGTTGATCATTGAAGCCAAACCCGACTATTTAACACCAGCCTTAACTTCGAGCTCAAAATTCCCTCCAGAGAGAGCTGGGCAGAAAAGAGGTCCTAAACCCAACTACATATCCATTTTCACCGATGCGTTAAAAATGGTGTAGGCTCCTGGATTTATGCATCAGAACCAAACATTGTAAGGTTGATAAGATGTCCAAACCACAGCAGCGTCTTTTAGGCGGAAGTTAAAGCAATCGCCGATGCCTTGCGAGAACTATTACAACAGACACTTCCAAGAAGTTACATCGACATCTACATAGATAGTCAAGCAGCTATCTAAGCAATCACATCCACAATAATTAGATTCAGAACTGTGAAACTCTGGCACGATGAGCTCAAGGCATCCAGCCTCCGGCATCCATGGGAATGAAAAGGCGGGTGAGCTCGTAACAATGGGTTCTTAGATGGATCTGACAATAATGATGATACAGAAATACAGCTGATGAACAGGAAGACAACCCTCGGAGAGTACTTCTTTCGTGAGCTTGGCGAATTGTCAAACAAGTCACCGAGAACCATCTTATAATTGATAATTATAATCCATGTTCTATTTATTTTAGGTACCCCACACCGCACCGGGGAACACAATGGATCCTTTGAAATGCGAGCCAGGCTGTACATAGGTGCAGACACCCTTATAACCTAACCCAACATAAGTCACTTCTTTTAAATGTTGCCTGGACATTGAAGAGGGAATGCTTTATGCATCATCAGGGTTGACCAAGTTGCCCCAGTGTGCTGACTAAACCCTCTGCATCTTCAGACGAATCAGCTTCTTGTATTACTGCAGGGCGGTGTTACTTTTTCTTACCTCTATGGGCTCTAGTCTTCTATGGTCTTGGAGTATTTCTGCTCTGTTCTCTTGTCTTTATCTTCAGCACCTCTTCGATGTAGGAGCATACTCTGTTCCAGCTTTCCTCACTCGTATGCATTTCGTAACGTTATTGTAAGCCTACCTTGATTTCTAGTCTTCGCCTCTCTGCAAGCCATTTGGTACATTCGAAGGATGTGTGTCCAGAATTTTCGTGTCGCCATACTGACAGCAGATAATCGTTGAAGCACCCGTGTCCGGTAAGGAATTGAGTGAGGTAGAAATGCACCCTCCCATACCTCCGCCCTGTCCAGTCTGCGATGTTTCCAATCAATCTTGCAGTTCATCTACCTCTAGTTTCTTTGCTTCAGCATTCTTGCCAGCCTTGTCTAGCGACAACGTATGTATTTGCTTTCTGTCGCTAGGCGATCGATGGGGATTACTCCTGCGAGCACAAGAACGACTGGTCCTGACACGGTTCGCTAGGAGCTCTACGGGTTACTCTGCCATTTGCTTTTTATATTTTTCTTGGTTGATTGCATCAGCCTAGATGTCACACCCGTACAAAAGGATAGAGGATACGTGCCTGTTATAAAAAGTTGTTGCCTTTGGTCCTCTAAAGTTTGTTCAATACTGTATTGATCTTATCTGAGCTTTGTGTCCAACTTCACTTCCAAATACTTAACTGCAGCTTTAACTTCAAAGATGATGGGCATCTGTCTCCTAGTCAGCAGGACTATCTCCGTATTTTTCGTTGCTAGGCTAAATCCATGGTCTTGCATCCAGGATTGGATGCGTCTCATGACTTGATTCAGTCGTCTTTGGGCATCTTCAGTGTCTTGATCGGTGATCACTCCAGCGATGTCCTCTGCTTAGCCGACCAGGTACCTATTTTCGAAGGAAATATTCGATAAGTTAAGTGCCTGAGTGGCAACAGCTGTACTCTCTTTTGTTCCTTCGTTGGGGTAACTTTTCATCAAAGAAAGTGTTTTCTAAGGCGTTCAGCGTATCCCTCCAGCTGTCGGAGTTAAAGGCTTTTCTTACAACTAAAGCTGCCAGCATGGCGATTTACCTTACGGCTACTGCGCTGGACCTCGTGGAAAGTTCGAATCGCCTTTTCCACTACTCCTTTTGTTGAGTGTCCTTTTTTGAACCTGGATAGGTCATCTGCTCTCAGGACTGTTGCTGAAATTAGTGGTTTGAAGGTCATCTTTAAGAGATTATTTGGTCATAGCATGAATCGCGGATGTCAGGACTTTTCACATTCAGTACGTGCCACGTCGCATCTGTCCCATCCAAACACATCGATTTAAGCCAAACAGCCTGTGAAGTCTTAGTAACAAAGTGGGACCGAGTTGCTCACTGATAGAGAAGAAGCAAGAAGCTACTCTAGTCGTTCTTATCTCTTAGTTGGCGTCCTTGTTACATATACATCAGTCCAACCTCAGAATTGGTTTGTCTTCATCTCATTACGTTCTTTGTTTTCTTTTTAGGAATTCCATGTTGCCTATCTGTTTATTCGTATGGGTAACTCCCCACGTCCTGGACTGTGGACGTTGGAAAAATCCAGTGATTATGGTAAATCTTGGACACCATGGCAACATTTCTCCGATACACCCACTGATTGTGAAACTTACTTTGGAAGGGACACCTATAAGCCAATCTCGAGAGATGATGATGTTGTCTGTACGACGGAATACTCAAAGATTGTTCCATTGGAAAACGGAGAGGTTTGTACCGTTTAGATAGTTTCCAAGGAAGATGATTGTCATTCCCTTTTTTCTAGATCCCAGTGATGTTGCTTAACGACAGACCCTCAGCGAATAACTACTTTAATTCCACGGTTCTCCAGGAATGGACCCGTGCAACGAATATCCGTATTCGATTGTTGCGTACGAAAAATCTTTTAGGACACTTGATGTCTGTTGCAAGACAGGATCCTACAGTAACAAGAAGAGTGAGTAGAATAATGTCTTAGCCCGCTCCTCCCTGAAACATCGTCCTTCCTTTTGCAGTACTTCTACTCAATCAAGGATATCTCGATTGGTGGTCGTTGTATGTGCAACGGTCATGCTGATACTTGTGACGTGCTCGATCCAAAGAGTCCTGTTCGAATTTTGGCCTGCAGATGTCAACATAGGACTTGTGGAATTCAATGTAACCAGTGTTGTCCTGGTTTCGAGCAAAAGAAATGGCGACAGAACACCAACGCTAGTCCATTCTTCTGTGAACGTAAGTTGATTGTGACTTGTGTGAGCAAGTTTAACGTGCGATTTTTCTAGCCTGCAACTGTCATGGACACTCCCACTCTTGTGTATATGATGAAGAAATCGATCGAAAAGGACTTTCGTTAGACATTCATGGAATGTATGATGGAGGTGGTGTGTGTCAGCAATGTCAGCACAACACCGAGGGCGTCAACTGTAACAAGTGTAAGCCGAAGTATTATCGTCCTTATGGAAAGCATTGGAATGAAACAGATGTTTGTCAACGTTAGTAAAGGACATAAACACACAAAGGGCATTGTAAACTTATTTTACGCATTTTTTTAGCTTGTAATTGTGATTTCTTCTACTCGACGGGCAATTGCCAAGAAGAATCTGGACGCTGTGAGTGTAGTCATCAATTCCAGCCACCAAACTGTGATTCCTGTGCTTATGGCTACTTTGGCTATCCAAATTGCAGGGAATGTCAGTGCAATCTCAACGGTACTGATGGTTACCACTGCGAAGCTGTCGATGGGGAATGTCCCTGTAAGATAAATTTTGCCGGACATTACTGCAAGGAGTGTGCTGAAGGATATTTTGCCTTTCCTGAGTGCAAAGGTAAGTTTGAAGCTTTCTTTTTCGAGTCTTGTAGGAGTAGGTTCGACTTTAGCTGCTCGAAGTCTTCGGAAGTGCAAAAGTTCTTAATCTCCTCAAAGTGAGTGCTGAAAGATCCAATAAAACCTTTATTTGATCCTGGGCCCGAAACTTTCTTCCTTAAATTCGTTCTCGAACTGTTTTTCATCGATTCGTAAAGACTTCTAGAATTTTAGCTTACAATTGGACAGTCTAAGTCTGACGCCGTTTCGTAAATTTTGTTTCTCTCTCTCTCCTTGCAGCTTGTCAATGCAACAGGGTCGGCTCGATCAACAATGATTGTGACATCGAATCGGGACAGTGCAAGTGCTTGAGCAACTTTGGTGGTGACAATTGTGAGCGCTGCAAACATGGATATTACTCCTATCCCGGATGCAAATGTAAGTTAATCTCTAAGCTTGTGTCCTTTGCTTGATTCTGAGCGTAATTTTGTTTTAGATTGCGATTGTGACATCAAAGGAACCGAATCGGAGATCTGCAACAAGGAGTCCGGCCAGTGTATTTGCCGCGCAGGCTATGGTGGACCCCGCTGTGATCAGTGTCTACCAGGATTCTACAACTATCCCGAGTGTAAGCCTTGTAATTGTTCGACTACTGGCAGCACAGCGATAACTTGTGATAACAGCGGGAAGTGCAATTGTCTAACGAATTACGCTGGCAAACAGTGTACCCTCTGCAGTGCTGGATACTACGATTATCCCCAGTGTCTACGTAAGGTTCCACAGATACGTTCTCAAAACTTTGACTAATTGTTTTCACCCGTAGCTTGCAACTGTGATCCTCATGGTTCGGAGGGTGTAACTTGTAACTTAGACGGTCAGTGTTTGTGTTTGGCGAGCTTTGATGGAAGGATCTGTGACGCTTGCAAGGAAGGATTTTACAATTTCCCAATTTGTGAGGAATGCAACTGTGATCCTGCCGGTGTTATTGACAAATTTGCTGGCTGTGGATCAGTGCCAGTAGGTGAGCTGTGTCAATGCAAGGAACGGGTCTCTGGACGCATTTGTGACGACTGTAAACCGCTTTACTGGAATTTGAACATAAGCAACCCGGATGGTTGTGAGGACTGTGATTGCATAACAGACGGAACAATCGGTCAGTTGGACACATGTGTCTCAAAGACTGGTCAGTGTACGTGCAAGCCCCAGGTCCAAGGACGCCGGTGCTCCGACTGTAAGGATGGAACATTTGATTTATACGGTTCGAATTTGTTTGGTTGTAAGGATTGTGATTGCGATGTGGGTGGATCATGGGGATCGGACTGTGATAAGTTGTCTGGACAGTGTAAATGCCATCCAAGAATCACTGGAAGAACATGCACCCAACCACTGACAACTCACTATTTCCCGACTCTGTATCAATTCCAGTTTGAGTACGAAGATGGTTATACCCCGGCGGGAGCTCAAGTGCGGTATCAGTATGACGATCAGAAGTTCCCAGGATTCAGCGGCAAGGGCTACGCAGTATTCTCTGACATCCAAAGCGAGGTTATCAACGAGGTTACCATATTCAAGTCTTCGGTGTACAGGATGGTCATTCGTTATGTGAATCCGACTAATGACAACATCACGGCGAGTATCCTGATTCAGTCCGAGAATCCTCTCGAAGTTGACCAAAAGTATGTTGAACTCGTGATCGTTTTGTAAGGCTTGACATTTGTTTTTTTCAGTGCGAAAGTTCTACTGCGACCGACAATGACACCTCAGTTTGTGACAGTTTCAGGATCCAAGGGTAATAAGCCGTCACCGATTGTCTTAGATCCTGGCCGTTACACGATCACCACGAAGAACAATAAATACGTGATGTTGGACTACTTCGTCCTTTTGCCTGCGGCCTACTACGAAGCATCGATTTTGACACGAAAGATTGACAACCCTTGTGAGTTGGGCAAGATGGAACTGTGCAGGCACTATAAATACGCATCGCTTTCAGAGTAAGTTTTGCCAAAGGTGTTGGGAGATCTCAAGCGGACCGACAATCTTTATTTTTATTTTCACAGCTTTAAGCCAGCTTTCATTCCGTTTGTTGTCAAGCCTGGAGATTTAGCTGCTAAGCCCAGCGAATACTACAGCGATCCAGAACATCTTACAATCATCAATCACGTAGGTGATATCCCGGTGGTTTCCAACACTCAAAACGATCTGAAGTATATCGTGGAGGTACCACACAGTGGACGGTACGTCTTCGTCATTGACTACATCACTGAAAGGGACTTTGCGGACACGTATTTTATCAAACTGACCATCGGATCCGACAAGGAAGAGTACGGAACAGCTACGTTGTACCCATGCCTGTACTCGATGTCTTGTCGTCACCCAGTGATCGATGAGTATTCCAAAGAGAAGACGTTCTACATGTCAGCTACTGAGCTGCAACCGGTTGTTATTACTGTAAGTATCGATTTCTTTGACGTCTATGACATATGTAGTTATCTGACTCTTCTCTTCTCTAGGCCGAATCTAGTGAGTTAGGTCGAGTGGCAATAATCTCTGTGACAGCCATTCCCGTGGAGAATTGGTCCATAGACTATATCACGCCAACACCGGTCTGTGTGATTCACGACGGCAGATGTTCGACACCAAAATTCGGTTCCGTCCCGGATTCAAAGAAAATCGAGTTCGAGTCCGATCATGAGGATCGAGTTGCACTGAACAAGCCACCCTATGCGGCTCTGGATGAGAAGGTTCGACTGATCCATTTGGATCAACAGAACTCAACGATTGTCATTGAGTAAGTAAAGGCCAGGTCAACCATAGCAGGCACTGGGGGCTACAATTGATTTCGCTCTAGGTCGAAGGTATCGGAACCCGGTCGCTATGTGATCCTCATCAAGTACTACCAGCCTTATCATCCCAAGTACAAGGTGCGGTATACTTTAGGGACAGGCAGACAATTATATGATGGTAAGTTCGACATCACCCATTGTCCTTCGAGCTCCGGTTGCCGAGGAGCTATACAACTTAGCGGCGATGATGTGTGGTTCGAAATTGAAAATGAGTTCAAGTTCACGATCACTGTAAGCATACGTATAGCCTTTAGCCCATTTGAAGTGTATAAAGCTTTAATTTCTCTAGAACAATCGTCCTCAAAGCCTTTGGTTGGACTACTTGGTCGTTGTGCCCATTGGCCAGTACAATGACAACCTTCTGGTGGAGGAAACTTTTGATCAGACGAAGGAATTTATACGAAACTGCGGACAAGATCACTTCTATATCACCTACAATGCCAGTGAGTTCTGTAAAAAGGCTGTCTTCTCACTGACAGCCGACTACAATGGTGGAGCTCTGTCCTGTAACTGCGACTACGACGGCTCGACTAGCTTCGAGTGCGATCCATTCGGAGGTCAATGCCAGTGCAAAACGAATGTAATCGGACGTCAGTGTACGGCATGTCGTACAGGGTTCTATGGGTTCCCTGACTGTAAGCCTTGTGATTGTCCGGTGACCGCTATGTGTGAGGCTCACACTGGAGAGTGTATCTGCCCGCCGAATGTCAACGGAGAAAAGTGCGATCAGTGCATGCCCTTCACGTACGGTTTCCATCAGATAATCGGATGCGAGGAGTGCAACTGTAACTATCTGGGTGTCGACGATGGTAATATGCAGTGTGATCTGCATAACGGTACTTGTGCTTGCCGGCATAACATTGAAGGACGGGCTTGTGACCAGTGTTCGAATGGATACTTCGGGTTCCCACGGTGTGACCTGTGTAGCTGCACAACGGCCGGAACTGAGTTTGAAGTTTGCGACAAGAACGATGGCAACTGTTTCTGCAAGAAGAACGTCGGGGGACGGAGCTGTGAGCAGTGCAAGGAGGGAACTTATAATCTCCAGGCATCGAATCCTGAGGGTTGTACCACTTGCTTCTGCTTTGGAAAGACTTCACGGTGCGAGAGTGCCTACTTAAGGGTCTACAATGTGAGTCTGTTGAAGAATGTGTCGCTAAACAATGTGGGCTTCTACAACAAGAGCATTGATATAGAACGCTGGGCCTTATCCTCGGATGAGATCTTCGTTAACGAAACCACCCTCCAGGCCGATTTCTCGTTGAAGGACAACGACGATAGTTTGGTGTATTTTGGAGTGTTGGACTACCTTTTGAGTCAGAACAGTCATTTGACATCTTATGGCGGAGAGTTGGTCTATAGCCTTTACTATACCACCGGCCTCTTTGGTAAGGCGCTAGTGGCACCCGATGTGATTCTGTTGGGCAAAAAGGACATGCTTATTCATCAGAGCTACGAACAGCCTACGCAGGATGTCTTGTTCACGAATACTGTGAAAATGATTGAGACAAACTTCCAGAGATCGAATGGTAAGCCGGTGACTCGTGGTGACTTTATGATGATCTTGCGTGACTTGGAGGCGGTCTACATTCGGGCAAACTACTGGGAACAAACCGTTATAACTCAGCTCTCGGATGCATACTTGACCCTCGCCGATGAGGATGAAGAGAACTACAACTTGTATCAGATGCTACCGGTTGAGAAGTGCTTCTGTCCACCGGGCTATAGAGGACTGTCCTGTGAAGATTGTGCGCCGGGCTACTATCGTGATCCTGACGGACCGTACGGTGGATATTGCATTCCCTGCGATTGCAATGGACACTCGGAGAGTTGTGACTGCGCCACCGGCATTTGCAAGGTAAGTCTGACACTATCTGAGACCTTTTTAATCGTCATGATCTTGTTTTTTTTAAGGACTGCCAACATGCCACCACTGGAGACCATTGTGAGCTATGCATTGAGGGTTACTATGGCAACGCCACCTATGGCTCACCACATGACTGCATGATCTGCGCCTGTCCACTGCCATTCGATTCAAATAAGTAAGCTAATGGTTCCTCCTCACTCTCAGTTCCTCTTTCTAATTTTCAAGTCTCTTCCCAGCTTTGCTTTTGGTTGTGAAATCTCGGAGTCTGGTCGGAAGATCCATTGCGAGTGCAAACCTGGATACACCGGCGCCCGCTGCGAAAGTTGCGCCCCAGGATTCTACGGTCAACCCGAGAAGCAGGGTGACTACTGCAAGCCATGTGACTGCTCTGGCAACATCAATCCTGAGGAACCGGGCTCCTGTGACACCATTACCGGAGACTGCTTGCTTTGCCTGAATAACACATCAGGACCGGCATGCAACCTCTGCGCTCCCGGTTTTTATGGAGATGCCATCAAGCTCAAGGACTGTAAGAGCTGTGATTGCGTTGAACTTGGCACCATGGAGTGCGATCCATTCGTGGGTGACTGCAAGTGCCATGACAATGTAATTGGCGAGAGCTGTGATCAGTGTAAGCCCGATCATTATGGATTCGATTCCGGCATGGGATGCAGAGCCTGCGATTGTGGTGTGGCTTCGAACAGTACGCAGTGTGACGCACACACGGGCAATTGTGCATGTAAGCCCGGTGTGACTAGCAGACAATGCGATCGTTGCGGAGTGGACTTCTGGAACTATTCTCAAGAGGGATGTACACGTAAGTTGAACATGGTCCATTCACTTTTCATTTCTGTGCCTAATAGCTTGATCCTACAGCTTGCAACTGTAACCGCGGTTATTCGAGAGGCTTTGGCTGTAACCCGCTGACTGGCCAGTGCGAGTGCCTTCCCGGAGTTATCGGTGAAAAGTGCGATCACTGTCCTTACCGTTGGGTGCTTCTTAAGGACGAGGGCTGTGCAGAGTGTGATGGTTGTCACCACGCTCTGTTGGATGTTACTGACGCTCTGCGGTACCGAATCGACCCAATCATGGATGACTTCAAGTCAGTCGCGTTGGCTTTCTTCACAAGTCAGAAGTTGATCTACTATGACGATCTTGCAGAGAAAATCCGACCCGAAGTTGAAGCCCTCGATCCGAAAGGTGTCAATCTCAATCCCGCCCGTGCAGCGATCGAAGAGCTAGAGATCGCAGACAAGACCTATGGAAAAAGTGTGAACTACACAAACTTGGCTGCCCTTGAAAGCCGTGGAACATCTCAGGTTCTTCTGGCCAATGTGTCAGCTGTGCACAATCAGACTAAAATGGCCAACGCCGAGGCTAGAGACGCCATCAGGACTGTAGAAGCACTGGCTAAGAGTTTCGACACCGCGGCCAGTACGAAAATTGAAGGTGCTCTTGCGGAAGCCGAACGAATTCTGGAAAAGATCACAATGATAACCATTGATCTGGGCCCTTCGAGTAAGCTTTTGGACAAGACAACCGAGTTGCTTGGAGAGATTGATAACCTAGTTGAACCAGTGAAAGCACAGAACAAGTCCCTGCACTTGCTCAAGAATAATATTGGAGAGGTCAGTGATAGGTTGGAGGATCTGTACGACTGGAGTAAGGCTGCCATAAATAAGTCCATTGAAGTCGAACGGCTTAACGCTCTGAATAAAGAAGAGTTTGACAACTCTCAGTTTGATACTGTTGCCGATCAGCAGAGGGAAGCCGAGAAGAATATCGACGATGCTGAGAAATTCATCGCTGACAGTGACATAACTTTGAGTTCGATCGACAAGAACTTGGAAGAATTGCGCGATGTCTTTGACCGGATCAAGGATGTGAACAAACATGTCGACGAACTACTGCCAGGGATTGAAGAGGATTTCCAACAAGCTCAGGCGACGGTTTCTCAAGCAGAACAACGTGCCGATGCCTTGAAGCAGAGAGCCAACGATTTGTCCGATCAGTACTCGAATATTACCGCAAATTCGGAGCAGGCCATCAAGGCTTCTACGGCGTATTCGGATATATTCGACGTGGTCGCTGGAGCAAAGACTTCTGCTACCGCTGCGAAGTATGCAGCTGGCAATGCCACAGAGTTGGTAAGTGTAAGTAAAATTGTCTCATGGGCGTTTTTGATCTTGAGATTTGTTTCAGAGCGACGGGATCGGAGATCGTGCTGGAAAGGCCGACAAGGACTCGGGAGAACTGTTACAGGATGCAAGGTCCGCACTAACTCAGGTGCAGAGTGAACTAGAACCTCATTTGAACCGTTCCGCTCAAGCTGTGGGAGCGATATCCAAGCTCAACATGAAGACTGAAAAGAAGCTCGAGGAGATCAACCAGTAGGACGTATGTTTCAAGCATTTGTCCAGCTTTTCTAACATTTGTTTAATCTTTTTCAGAGTCCTCGCACAGCTTCCATCACAGTCGCAACGACAGATATGGGAGGACTCGAACCAGCAAGCCACAACCGCTCTGCAAGTCACGAAGGAGGCACTAGAACACCTCGTGCCGGTAGAAAATTCCACTCCAAAAGATTTGGAGAAAGCACGCAACATTTCTAAGGATATCGATGCGGCTGCGAAGGATATCTCCCAGATTAACTCTCAGATTGAGAATGTTAAAAACCAAGTTCCGGTGCTCAACGAGCTCGCCGAGGAAATAAGCAACACGCAAGATGCGACCGAAGCAGCTGGCCAAGATTTGAGTGAGCAAATCGAGTACCTGAAGCAGCAGATTGAAATGGCCCGTCAAGCGGCGAACGATATCACTGTCGGCGTCCAGTTCGAGCCCAGTACCATTTTGGAACTAAAGGCTCCGGAAACTCTACCACTTTTGGCTACCAAGTCGAAGGTGTCAGCTTACTTTAAAACCAAGAACCCTGACGGCTTTCTGATGTACCTTGGAAATGACAATAAGAGTGCTAGTGCCAGTGCCTCTGGGTCGGGACCGAAGAACAATGACTTCATGGCCTTGGAGATCGTCAATGGGTATCCGATTCTTAACATTGATCTTGGAAATGGTCCCGAGCGGATTACGAATAGCAAATATGTCGCCGACGACAACTGGTATCAAGTGATCGTGGATCGTGTTGGTAGCAATGCCAAGCTGATCATCCGCGAGGAGGCCGAGGATGGATCGGTGAAAACACACATAGCTGAGCAACCACTCTTGGGCTCAAATAACGTCTTCAATGTCGACCGCAATAGCCGTCTGTTTGTTGGAGGATATCCACCGCCATCGGACTTCACTCCACCGGAGGATATCCGATCGAGTTCGTTCGTGGGAGCAATTGAGGATTTGCGTATTGGAGAAGAGCATGTGGGCATGTGGAACTTCGTCGACGCACAGGACAACACCAAAGGTATTGCTCCGCGCGATAAATTAGTCAGTTCGGAGGCACCTCCAACAGGCTATCGATTCAATGGAAATGGCTACGTGGTCCTCTCAGCAATGCAGTATAACTTCAGAAGCCGTTCGAGTGTGCAATTCAGTTTTAAGGCGTCGAAAGACACCAAGGATGGTCTTATGTTCTTCTACGGACGCAACCAGCACTTTATGACAATCGAATTGCAAAATGGTGGAGTGTTCTTCCGCTATAAGCTGGGCGAGCACATGGTGTCATACGGTACCGAGAGCACATACAATGACGATCAATGGCATCGGGTTGTTGCAGAGCGCGATGGACGTCGCGGTATTTTGAAGGTCGACGATAAGTTGATCTTCCAGGAGGAGACTCCGGTTGGCACAGACGAGAATCTACCGCCGCTGAAGAAGATGTTCTTCGGAGGATATCCGGCCAAACGAAACCATCCAGAGATTGTAAAGGGTAACTTCGATGGATGCATTGATGATGTGACGGTGTCTGGAATTAAGGTCGATCTGGGCTCGAATCAAAATGCGACTGGTGTTCGACCCGGCTGCCCAGCTAAGTTCTCGACAACGTTGTCGTATCGGCCGCATGAATTTGGCTACCTGCGAAAGGCTAATGTAACTGCGAACAATAACTTCCACATAAACTTGAAGTTCAAAACCAAGCAGAAGGACGGAGTGATCTTCTACGCCAGCAACCATGATCAGAGCGCTATGATCGGTTTGACTTTAGATGACGGACTCCTGAGGTTGCGTAGCTTAAAGCAGGATGTTACCAGCGACAGAAAGTTCAACGATGGCGAATGGCATGTAGTGACAGTGCTCCATGATAGTATTCGCTTACGACTGTCCATTGATGATGTCCATGATTATCAGTAAGTCTCCTCTACTGAAGCCACTGAAGCTTCATTTTTTTCATGAACCTTCTCCGTTTCACTTTAGATCATATAACGCGCCACCCAATTTGGAGATCGTTAATGGAGACATTTTCTTTGGAGGTCTGCCGCAGAACTACAAGCCCAATAGAGAAGCCTTGTCGACTGTGGCCTATTTCACCGGCTGCATCAGCGATGTCACACTGAATAGCGAAATTTTGAACTTCGCCAACAGTGCAGAGAAGGTGTCGGGCCACATCAATGGATGCCCGTTGGACATTTTGGGTAAGTTCCGTGGTTTTGTTGCCATTTCGTCGCTCTAATCGTTTCCTTCTTACAGATTACGATGTAGATTCGGTGCCGCAATATTTCCCTGGTGACAAGGTTGCGGAAACAATCCTAGATGCTGACAACATACCAGATGTCGGATTTATTCCAATTGCACCACCGACCACGACTAGCACTACCAGCACCACTACAACGACGACAACAACGACAACTACCACGACTGAAGCGCCACAAACCACAGAGGCTCCTACAACCACACCCACCACATCTACTTCACCTACCACAACTACCACAACCACTACCACAACAAAGCGACCACCACCTAAGGTGCTAGAGCCCACAGATGAACCCACCTGCAAGCTTCCAGTGGAACCTGACTTTGATGTTGATTTTGAAGAGGCCGGTTATCGGTTCCGAGCGGGACGCGAACAACGCCTTGAGATCAATTCACTGCCAGTCAAAATGCGCAAGCACTACGACATAAGTCTGAGGTTCCGATCGGCCTTCCCTAGTGGGTTACTCTTCTATGCAGCAGATAAGCGTCACACCGACTTCATTGCGGTCTATCTGCACGATGGCAACATTTACCATCAGTTACGTGTTGGTCCCATTGTGGCCAATCTCTCGACGTCTGAGACATATGATGACGGTGAATGGCATACGGTAGAGTTCCTGCGACAAGCCCGCAAGGTCAGTCTCATCATCGACAGCAACGAAGAGCAGAGTGTCGATCTGGAGGAGATTGTTGTGCGACCTTTCGCATTGAATTTCCCTATCTACGTGGGGGGTATCGCAAGCCAGCTGGACGATGATTTGAATTCCAACACGCTGCTTTTCAGGGGAGCCTTCTTAAACGGCTGCATCAAGGAGTTACTCTTCGACAAGCGCGAACTTGAAAATCCCCCAACTCCAATCGGTGTGATTCCATGCTCAGATCAGGTGGAGAATGGTTTATTCTTCGGAAAGTCACTGGGCTTCGTCAAAGTGTTCGAACACTTCTCCGTCGGTTCAGAAATGAGCATCAACTTTGACTTCAAACCGCGCACCACGGATGCTCTGTTGTTTTCGGTTCATGGCCGAAATGCTTGGATGATCCTTGAATTGGTCAACGATACGTTGGTGTTCAGTGTAAAGAGCGACGAGAAGAACATAATCGAAGCTACCTACACCCTAAGCAATGGAGAGAGCTTCTGCGACGGCAAATGGCGTACTGTGCACGCAGTCAAATCCAAGTTTGTCATCACTCTGACTGTGGACTCGATCAGCTCCAAGCCGGCAATCGGTACCGAGGGTTCAACCAGCACTAGAACCAATCGCCCCCTGTTCATGGGTGGTCATCCGAACTTGCACAAGGTGCCTGGTTTCAAGACCAAGAGCACCTACAAGGGTTGCATAAGGAAAGTCAGCGTTAAGGGTTCACCTATACGAATGACCCCGGCAATAATCCGTGGCGATGTGTGGCCCAATATTTGTCCACTCAACTGAGGAATAGGTGGACTTCAAAGACGAAGCAATTCAGGACAAGTTGACGGACCAATGCTACCTTCGACGGTTCCTCTGCGGGCCGATATTTTTTATTTTTTACTTTTCCATTTTTATTTTCATAACTTTTTTTGTATGCCAGTAATAGTTTAAACAATTCTTATTTGCCAATGTAACCACTTAGTGTCAGCGATTAACAATTTAATAAACTTTTTATTTTGTCATTGAACTGGTGTGGGATAAATTTTGAAGGTGCCCTCAGGGGGTAATGCAATCCGTGAGCTTATTTACGATTTCAGATGTTTATTTACGAGTAAATCCCTGCTGCAGTCCATGGGAGAGGGAGTATTTGAGAAACAAATGGAAGTTTGCAAAGCCTTTGGCGTCTTGAGAAGGATCCAACGGATTTTAGACCTTTTTGTATATCAGAACCCTCTAACGAGCTTTCAAGCAATACCTTTGCCATCCTACAGAAATCCAATCAAAGCAGGAGATATCCAGTACGTTGAAGGTTTAATCTGCGAGCTCTATGAAACAAAAGGACTAGATGGGATATCAACAGAAGTCTTGAAAGTGATTGCCAAATCCTCCCTCCAAGACTTCTGCTCAATACGTACAACCGCTGCTTACAGGAAGGTGTTTCCCCAAAAGAATTGGAAAAAGCAACGACAGATACTCCGGTCACTAATTTCAGCAGCAGTTTTGAGAGTTTCCAACCTATCAGGGTTCAGAAAAGGACACTCAACAATAGGAGCAGTAGAGGACGGGTTTGGGACCTTCCACGAGGTCCAGAGCAGTAGCAGTTATTCAACAAAAGTGGTAATGCTGGCAACTCTAGATGCTGAATGCCTTAGAATCCTAGGGAAAAGTTGCAAAAATTAAGCGTCAATCCTTCTAATGAATCATAAGCGACCAAGGGCTGTTGCCAGCGAAAATCTTCGTCTATAGGCTGGGAGATGATCTTGATTCATTTCTTTTGATTGATGGCCCAATAGCAAGCATAAGTAGGTTCCCATTTGTGGAGATGAGTTAGGCAAGGTTATTTCGTTGATCGTTGATAAAAGGTATAAAGTCGTGCGGGGGTAGATGGAAAAAGTAAACAAAAACAAAGGATGATATAAAAGGAGGTACAAGGCTATCGTCAGGGTGTTCACATCAGGGAGAGTTGAATTCGGTCGAACTTATAAGTCTGTATGTGAGTACGCGGGCCTATGTATCTAGTAATGTTGCTGAGAGCGGAACTTGACGGGGGAAGAAGAGATCAGATAGCCCTGAAGGGAAAGGGAAAGAGATAGAGAGAGAGAGAGAGAGAGAGAGAGAGGGAGCACGGATATTCTCCTTAGTTAAATTTTTTTCTTGTCTTTGCGCTTTTAGGTGCCATATATACACGCATGCTTCCCATATGCACCTTCCTCTATACACTCGCCACCATTTGCTCGTATGCCTGTGCTTTCGAATCTTCTTTTACCATAATGAATCTCAAACCATGAATGTTGTGCCTTAAGGCAGTGTGAAGGATTTGGGCATTGCCCACCTAATGTGAAGATAAGGCCAATTGGCCACAGCATTGGTTTAGTTTATGTGAAGCAGCAGGAGACACAGACCAACCTTCACATCATCATGGAAACTATCAATCATCGAACAGATTGTCCATTAATTCATCATCATTACGACCATCAAAACACCGTCATCTCAAGTTGTCCATGGCACTTGCCTAGGTTAGTTCTAAATTTTATTACATTGCCCCTCATCAAGCCCAACCAAGTCTCTAAACTTTTTGCACTTTCAAGGTTTTGGTATTTCCTTCTGAAAGCCATGTATAAACCAACCCAAGTCTATCTTTTTTTCTGAAATCTCTTTACAAGTCCACCGAAGTAAGTCTTTTTTTCTGAAATCCTTTTACAACCGACCCAAGTATTTAAGCCCTTTTGGAGTCTTTCCTTCTGAATGCATTTGAAAATAAGACCCAAGTCTCCAAGCCTTTATATAAATGTTTTCTTTTTTTTACATGAAAGCCTCTTTACTTGAAGCCGTCTTTCCTTCTGAAACCTCTTATGAAGAATATGCTCAAAGGCTTTTTCTTCCCTTCTGAAAGCAACTAGCACCTCAAGGTGTTGAGCCTTTTTTTTGGCAATTAAATCAGTGTTTTTCCTTCCGAAAGTTATTAAAGACCCACTAAGGGCCTTCAAGTTTGTTTAGCGTAAAATTCCTTATATTTATTAAATTGCCCACGATATTTTATATAAGCCCCTTGCCCCTGAAAAGGCTCACACTCAAGTTTCTGAGATGTATTTCCCTTTAAAATACCTCAAGTAGTAGAACAAGCAAGTCTTTTTCCCTTAACAAGCTCACCAAAGTCTGATCAGTGTCTTCAAGCACTCTGAAACCCTCTAGCCTGCCCCTTTCTAATCTTCTTTCCTAGTTGTAGGGAGCTGTTTTTGCCAAACGAATTAAGTAAGCCGTCGAGTAGTTCCGTGTGCATTGTATAGCAGGGCTTATTATTCGTCTCCCTTATTGGCTTGGCTTATTAATTCCGTCCACAACGACCAGAATAGAGCTCAAGAAATGCCACCAGACAACAACGAATCTTCCAGAGCACAGGAAACAAAGTATTGGCCAAAGCTTGACCAAAGTTTATGTCTAAGAACAGCCGACGACTGTGTTAGGACAAAGAGGAGTCTTCATGGCTTTTCAGTTTTCACATGTGTTCCAGATACAATACTGATTGTCAGCATATCATTATAACGTACCTGGAGTAGGTACATAGGTACCTGGCAATACCTACTTCATTCTCAAATGAATGCCAAGCAGTTAATAATAGAAATACCGGTGACAAACGAACGATGAATAAATTATATGCGCGTGCAGATGTCCCCCACTGAGCATTAGATCACTCAATCACAGATCCGATTGCCATTGCTTGGCATATGTGCGCAAAATTAAGACCTCACTTGGCTAAGCTAAGCGGCTTTTCCTTCCATCTCCCCCTCTGTTTTGAGGTCATTTATTTCATTTTTTGGTCACACGGGACTTTGTACAATTTTAGAGGTCAGGAGTCATCGAACTATGATGTACACTGTAATTATCTTCGAAGGGATTATGCAAGCCGGGGAACCGCTTTCAAAGCTCTTAATCTTCTCCCATTCGTACGCTGATGCTGATACAAGAATCACTGCCTTTTGACCTTAAATCTTGATTGGTGCAACGATGATGCGTCGGGCAGGGTAGAGAAACTAATATCCAGGGACTCCCCCTTTCGAACACAATAAGCAAATTAGTTGCAAATTGCTGTTCCCTGTCGTCGTCGTCGTCGCAGTCATCGTGATTGTTCTCATGTATCGTCCTCTTTGCGGATGATAAACAACAAAATCATAACAACTGACTAAAACAACAACAAATAAGGAAGCAAAGCACAAAACCCATTCACCCTCCCCCATCAAACCAAAAAAAACAAAAAAAAATCCACAAGGGAAAGACAGCTATCGCGCGCCGCAGAGTACTTGTATCTTTTACCTTTTTTTTTGGCTTTGCTGTTCAGATATAAATTTGCAAATCGCCGCAGGCGAAGGAAGTCGACTCTCTTCATCGCATCGAGATTACAATAATCGGCCGCAGTGATCTTGAATGGATATCTCTCTTGGAAAGGACCCACCACAATGATGTAGCGGCGGCGGCGGCGGCCGAAGATCAAATCCCTCAGATACCCTCATACGTTTGCGCGCATGTGTAGAACGGGAAAGCGAGACTCCAAAAAGGAGAACCTCGGCTTCAAATCGTAATAAAACGAATAAAATGGGGCGTTCACTCGATGAAAATCCATCCGATCGCAGCAGTGAAGGCGGAGGACGACAACGCTCTCTGTCCATGCTCTGAGTGAGACCTAAAATTTTAAAGCTTTTTGTGGTATTCAAATTGTAAGTTTGGGGCCGCCTTGCTACAGGTGGAAGGATAGAGATGATTTCCTGGTTGTTGTGAGCTCCCACCGAATGTGGAGTTCGATGATGATGGTAATAGAGTTGAGCTATGATACGAGGCCCGTCCTAATGGCCAATTGAATTTGTGCAGCAGCAGTTGCTCATATGTTGAAGAGGAAATTACTATTAGAGGAAATAATAGAGATTTTAGGCTAATGATTGAGTTTTGGGGAACGGATAGAGGCTTGTGCCTGGGTGGTCAATGAGGTACGAGTGGATGCGGTTTTTGTCTAAAAATAATTTAGAAAGGGGTTGGGTGGGATACTACAGAGTATTACGTACAGTTGTGGATTGAGGAACAAAATATGGTGGCAGGAATAGTTAGAAGTCTCTGAGGCTTATTGTACTCGCAGTGCCTCTGCAACATTCACTGACAGACAGGGAGTCGTCAAGGCCCTCATATTGGTAATTCTAATTTTATCCTCCAAATTGGTAGAATAGTGTCGAAATGAACTGTAGGAAGTCAACTGATCGTGATAGTCTGAGTCACTGGTCATAGAGGGCTCAGAAGAAAAGGAATAGCCCTTTCAAGATTTTAGGTTATAAAATGTAAATAGTTTCAGGAGAAAATTGGGGCTTTCAACCTTTAAACTCACTCTCACTCTTGGTCTAAGTGCACTTCTAGAAGACCACTCCAAAGCAATAAAAGAATGATAAGTCCTTGACAAGTCTGTCACGGAAATCGTTCACCATTGGCTTGGAGTTGTTAAACAAAATGGCTATCTACCAAGAGTTGAACGAAAGCGGGTAGGGTTGATAACTCCGTCATATTCACAAAGTTGTGGGCCACATTCTACAACCAGAAGGAAATAAATAAACTCCTCACCTTCATGCAGAAGTCTCTGGGCTGTAGTAGTAAATACATCCTTCAGCAATATTATGAAAACTCTTCACGAAGAACCGACTTGAACGAACATTTAGCGAAAATTTACTGAAGTGCTTCTCTTTCCAAATCTACAGTTGGGTCACAGTGACACATCCATTAAAACCAATAGATCTCACAAGAGTCGTGGTTACCAAATGATACACTGCAAAGTTAATAGGGACTCGAGAGTGTCAGCCTGAAATCATAAACCAAAACCAAAGCTAGGGATACTCCAAACCACCTTTTAGGAAGGAGATGATCACCTGACTTGGCAAACATATATCCAGTTGAATGGGATTCCTCTTCTTGACTTAATCTGTAAAGCTGTAGTACAGAAGTAGCAGCAGAGGTCAGGGCGGCCGGTTATTAGACATGTTGTATGATCCACCTCACTGAATTCGAAGCTCAGATCTTTAAACAATTTCAGATCTCCATCAAAGAAGAGAATTGTCACCATCTCTAGACACGTCGATAGCAGCGTCTATACACTTAAATGCTGATACTGATATTAGCAGCAATAAGGTCGCGGTTGCAGATGACATGAGGTAACTACAATCTTCAGAGTCAGGAACAGTACGAGTTTAAGACAAACACAACTGCGAAGAAGTTGCAAAGAGCATGAACAGGAATGCTAAAGAAAGTAAGCTTCGACTTCTATAAGAGCTCCTACGGAAGGCTGTGTATTCAGTAAAACGGGCCGGCCTTGAGGATGGCTATTTCACGAAGGTAGTAGGGTTGACTGCACATTACAAAGTACAGCCTTACCTTACAATCTCAATTATATTCCCCGGTGCGTGATATCTGGAATTTTAGAACAAAGAGATTATGAATTGTAATTGGCCTCCTTGAGCCATCCCGAGTTTAGAGAGAATTTTTGGATAGTTTTTGGAAGACATGCAAAAAATCTTATCAAGAATCCAGAGAAGCCTGGCTCAGCACACCAGAATTAGCATGCTCAAAGCTGGTATTCCTGATTCGGTCACAAGGAAAACCTAGTTGCATTGTGGATCTCGATAGGGATTCCTGAGCGGACACTGCCGGCTGAACAAATATCTGCATCACATGAACCGTGCAACAGATTCAAGGTGCAGACTTTGAGACCTTGAGAGTGGAGAGACCTCTTTACACATCCTAAAGGATTGTCCAGCCCTCTTTCAACTCATAAAGAGAATTCTTGGCGGCGTTGTTGTCCCAATGGAAAAACTTGCTATCATCCACTCAGAGAAGTTTCTTAACTCCTTGACTTCTTTTGGAGTGAAGCTATTCATCTAGAAAAACATAAGTCAAGGCACAATAACATTCTGAACAGAAACTGCAATGCCATGGACTGTGAACAATCCACGCCAAGATGATTAAAGAAGTGATCTCCGAGGGCTACCTTTCTATTTTTGCTGAGGCTTGGGCATTCATGTAGATTGTGGAATGTGTCCTCCTCTGTGGTGACATAGCCACATCCTGTTGTAATCAAACGCATTCTAGTTAGGATGACTAGGATGGCTGCTTAACTATCTTTCTAGATGTCGATCTTCTTTCTGGGATAGTTCTCGAGAAGCCTCGGCGATTCTTCTTCAAGTGAAATCTGAGTCTGATCCAAGAGACTATAACAATATCCATTTTTGATCCAACTGTGAATATGGCTATATGGTTGGGGTTAACGACCTCTCCTTTGTCCAGGTCTCTCCAAAGGGGAGTTTGATTTTGAGGTTGAATTCAGGAAAGAAGTGTTAAATAATCGGTTTTCACCCATCTGTCGACTGCTTTTGGTAACCTATTTACTCTATTTTTAAAGGTTGGTTTGTTTCAGAATCTCGACGGCTCCAGAAGATCGAAATAAATGCAAAGGCTGGATAAAAAAAAAGAGAACCGTCAAAAGTCTAATGATCGCGACAGTATACAGATCAACTGACGGTTTAACCTGTTTTGCACCACATGATAGTATGTACTCGATGATCTATTGTAGCGGCATTCACGGCAATTAAAGAAAAGAAGAAGGAAGTTTGTTCAAAGAAAAGATGTTATCTCGAATTTTATGTATCACATACCACCGATACATCGAGCAAATTGACAGGAATGCAGTTCCAAAGACAGTCTTGGTATCCCAGCCCTCAGATGGTTCCAAACCAAAAGAAAAACCGAACAGCGCGGTCGGGTTTGGAGATGATGAAAGGCTGAACGAAAAGGAATTTGATCACCTACTTAAGGTACACCATTGTTCCACCATTTACCATCACTTCAGTGGCATCCTTCCTTCTTGCAAGAGCATAGTCTAGTCCAATCTTGATCATTGCTTCCATTAATTCCAGCGCCCAAAATCCACATGGGAAACCTATAATCATGCTGAAATTGAATGAATGTAATATATCACCGACTTAGCTTCCAGTCCACTCACAGTCAGACTAATCCTATCCATGAGATACAATCGGTTGTTCCCCTAATATTTTCGGTCGAAATCACTTTATCACATCTCTCCTGGTTGGCCATGTCGAATCGAACAAACATGGCAATCAAAGTCCGAAAACCATTTATGTATAACAAATCGTGTGTCCCGGGCGTGTTATACTCTTTCCGTTTCAACCCCCCCAAACCCCACCCACCTGATGCGACGTTAAATGTCAACATACATACCTTCTCATGAGGAAAATGCAAAAACAACAACAACAGCGGACTTAATTTACATCACTAATGATCCATGTCGAATCCACTGAACCAATAATCAACAAAACGAAACAAAAGTGCTGGCAATTTCCAACATTCCAACAGCAGCCAGCGCATTCATAGCTCTTCGCCCTACTTTGCCAACACGCTCCAGAGAACTGGGTACCCATATTAGCATACCAGGTGCTGGCTATATAGATACATGTAACTAATGATTCATTTCATATGCAAATGAAGCCGGCGACGGATTTATTATGATAGCTCCATGACACACACACACACAAACACACATTCACAGAAAGGGCTCCAGGGATTCGATTCGATTGTTCATCCCACAAGTCATACCAAATCAAGTTGAAACAATTATCCGGGCTATGGAATCGATCAGAGAGGGTGAGCGTAGGCTAATGATTCCCATCATCACGAGATGCCACTATGCCAGTGCCGGTTGATTGACGCGCTACGAATGATTTATACCGTTCTTTGAGACCGGTCGCAGCCTTGTGCACAGGCTTCCAAAAGATAGATGCGATTTATTTTATTAATTACTAAGCCAAGATAGGGAGAAAGAGATATGACGGTGAAGTGGGATCACTTTATGGACTCATGGACTCCCATGGAGTGGCAAATCAAATCCTAGACAGATCGATAAAGTGGAAGATATCGTGTAACGATCGAATGATGGATTTATTGCGACCACCTGAAACCGATATGGAAAGAGATACTTTGTTTTGCTATTTTCTTGTCTGCAATCAGTTAGGTTCCATAAAGTCTATGCGTGCTTAGTAAGTACGGGATACTTACATAATTTTACAAAAAAATGTTTCAAGGCTGCATCAAGGTTTGATATCTGAGGCAACGCATCGTGCCAGCCATAGCCAATTCTTCAAGTCTTTGTTAGAAAAAGATGAAATGTCAAGGCCTTTCAAAAAGCCCATCCCTTTAATCGAAGCCTCACCTTGCTTGGTGGTTGAGTTAGCTATTAGCTTTACGACAAAAGATAAGAAAGTTCTACAACATAACCAAGACTTCAAGAGTTCCTCGAATGCGACTGCTACAGGGGAAGTGAACGCGGATATAGACATGGAAAGCACTCGTGTTAATAGAGCTGCATGGAGAAAACCGTGGAACCTAAGCCACTGAAAATGCTGACAGGCTGAGAATGGTTCAGTCGAAGATGCATGTAGATCCGGGCTAGATTGACTAGATTTTAAAGTGCTCATCAGCATTCCCGGAGAGTTATATTGCAAACTTTCACACTGTCGAGCAGATAGTCCGACCTGGGACCGAGGTCTTGAGACGCCATGAACATAGACCTTTCACACTTAGATAGGATGGACTAATGCTCAGATCACCATGAATCACAAGCCACAAACCAAAAGACACAACAGCCAGTGTTTATCGCTCGGACAGCAGCCGGCCTTAAATACCTTTAACCCTTAAGTACATCAGTTATAATTATTTTAGATCGTACCGACTTGTGCAATGGGAGTCAATCACTGGATCCTAGAAAACTGGTATAGTATACCTACTTTTTCTGTATCGACTCTGGAGCTTGTGATAGAAAACATATATGACTCAAGACTACTTCTAATGTACCACATAGCTTGCAGAGGGACGAAGACTAGAAACGGATAAGTTCGCTAAGACCATATAGAAGACTAGAGTCCACAGGAGCTAGGAGAAGTGGCAGCACCCTGAACTAGTGGAAGAAGCAGTTTCGGGGCTGGTTCACCTGAAGATAGATAAGGTTTACTCTGACACATAAGTAGAACTTGGTCACCCCTGACTTGAAGGAATTCTTCTCCAAAAAAAAGCATCTACTTTTGCTTTGACGTAACGTACTATCCTTTGCCAGATACTGGAAACTGCCGAGCATATTTTTTGTGAGATGAAGGAATGAAACATGCCTTACCGGAGGTATCTGAACACTCATTGGGATGATAGGTGGAGACAGCTTCAGCCAACACTCGGTGAAAGGCAAAGATAGTTGCTCCATGTTGGAGCCTGTAACATATGCTAAGCTCTGGTATCTTCTTATAGAGATAAATAGAGGTGATTGCGGATGATTAGGGTCTATTTCAAGGACCGGGAGGTATCACATGACACTACAGCAGGCATTCGAAGAAATGCTGGATCAGCGTAGGGCTTGATCCTGTGACCCGATCTCTGCAACATCTCCTATGGAGACACTTTCCTGGTAGGGTATGCAGATGGCTTCGTTGCCTTGATTACGGCAAGGTACACCGGGAACAGTTCTAAACGAAATAACATGGTCCAGGTCTGACTACAGAAAAGACTGTCGTGGATTTTGAAGTTGGGTCTGAGGTTATAACTAGTGGAGTGAGTTCTTAAAACGAAGCTCACTTTCTGCCATATAGATAAGGTCTGCATGTGAACGAGCTGCGAAGGTCACAATGTCGCTGAGTATTAATGGCATACGTAGGTGATCCTACGGCCAGCAAATGAAGGCTTCTAATGAAAATTTGACACGCCATTCTCCTGTATGGGTGGGAGATTTCCTAAACGTGTTTCCTTCTTGTCGCTATGAGATCGATGGGGACTCACTTCCGTGACTATGAGGATGCCTGGTTTCGACACGGTTCGGTATGACGGCCTTTTGCTCTCTGTAGTTCTCTGGCCTTAGTGCACCGGCCCAGATCTAGCAGAAGAATTAAGTGCGTGATCGGTATGAGAAGTTTTCGTTTGCTTCCTGTTGGGCCACTTACGTTTACCATTAGTCTGCTGAGTGATGTAATGAGCATTGAAGTCCACTGACATGCGGACTTTACTGTTTGCCAGAATGTGTGTTTTGGGTCTAGAACCAATTCCAGATACTTCACTGCGTGTCTACTTGAAATTCGATAATCGTACGAATCTGGGTCCTAGTTTGGAAGACTAGCTCCGTCTCCTCCGCCACAAGACTAAGACCATGATCTTTTATCTTGGCATTTATGCGTCTTCCTTGTGTGTCATCGGTATCTCTCGCCATAATCACGGCGGTAATTTTGCCTGCATACTCTACTAGAAAAGTGTCTTCTGACATCTCAATTTAAAGAATCCAATCAAAGGAAACATGCCTTTGTCAAGTCACAGGATTGAGCTCTACGTTGCTTCAGCAGTGATTTTCGATTCCATTCAGCATATCACTCCACTTCCCTTCAAAACGCCTGATTTTTCTGGATTTTTCTGTTTAGTAGCCGATTGCTCGATTGCTCCAATTGTAGAGGGGCCTTTACTGAATCAATTCTGTCCCGCGAATAGTTCAACTGCCCTCAGGTTTGCTACTGAAAGTCGATGCTTCAGCTATTGCTTGCTACAGTTGTAGAGTCAATAATTTAAATAGTTCTACAGCCAATAAAAGGACGTCTCCATTCCGATTTCCTTTCCATTATCAAGACAACTTACATACAGGGATTTTCCGGTCTTACACAACATTTTAACCAGCAACTCGTTGAAGCTAAGGAACACGAATCGATAAACATAACCATAAACCCCGTTTCATCTGTTGTCAAATCGATTATTCTCCTAGAACCCGTCGATCTTCTTTCGTAATTTGATTAAATTTTCTCCATCTAAAGAGGCTAATAAGAGAAGTCACCTTCTCGCTGGAATTTTCCCCACGAAAAAGACAAATTACCCTATCCAGTCACATTACCATCTAAGTATGAAAAAAAAAAATTATTAATGATCCCGTCAGATGACTCCATGTTTGCTGCGAAATTGCACAAACTTTGGTTCACCTCTACCAACCGGCAGTTCACTCTGATCGCTTCCTCTCCCGTTGCTGAATGGACTTTCCCCCGTCCACCTCCCCGGGGGCATTTGAAAACTCTGCACTTTGCTGGCAAAAAATGAACACATTTCTTGATTCGATTTCGGTGTACATGGCGCGGTTCCTTCTCAGCAGTGGCGGCAACAATTTTTTTTTTTAATTTAATACCTCAGCAGCAAACATTCAGTCATCGTGACAGTTCATTAATAACACCGATGCAGTCCGACCCGCACCCGGGTGACTTATGACACTGCACAGCATCGTATCGGTGCACTCTTCGCGACGAACGATGAGCGCAAGATCTCGCAGCGCACATGCAAATGTCATCAAGGTCTTTTGGCAGCGCTACACAAGGACGAAAAATATCCGAGTACTCGTGCTGAGACCTAGATTCCGAGACCAACTCTGGTGGTTGGAATATAAAAAATTACTTTCTGTCAAAAGGTTGGAAACTTTGCATTTTTTTTACGGTAGATGTCGTTTGCACAAACATCAAAGTGTACTTTGCTTGAGAAAGACTTGAGGAGGAGAAATATGTATGCCAAGATCGCTGTTGTAATTGTAGGGGTGGTAGTGGTGAGAGTTTGTTCAAAATATAACAAGTTCTTCGTAGAAGGTGGCTACATACATAAGTATGTGAATCTTCCGGAAGGAAACTATCAGCAGGGCTGTGTATAAAGCTGGTTATTATGTCCAGGACACGCTCAAATCATACCGCTCTACTTGGAGCTTACCAGCAGAGCTCGCCAGTTACGACGGATGAGGGAATGCCCGAAGATTGAAATATCAGCTCCATATGTCCCATCTACAAGAAAGGCGATCGTAGTTAGTTGACTTGAAGTGGTCCTCCACAGAAGACGTAAACTTAAAGCAAAGAAGGTCCATTGTGATACCACTGTGAGTGCTAGGGTTCAGTACTCGTGAAACCATTTAGTAAGTGGAAGGGAACCTCGAATAACTTAGCGTCCCACCTGGCTGGAGACGCTTATTGGTTGAGGCCCAGGTTCACCATAAGTAAGTAACACAGCAGTTTAGATCGGCCGTGCTGGGGGTGTTCAGATCATTTTGATCGTTGAATTTGTGACGTTTGCAAGGACTGAACTCGTTCAGAGGAAGTGTAAGATTGATTCACCATCTTTTCCATCTCTGCAACTTCTGTAGTCTACTTAGGATGCAGTGCCTTGTTAGGACGATATTCAGTTTTGAGAGTTGGTCTCTTTCTAGTCTAATAAACGCTTTCGATCTCTTAAAACCGAGGATAGGCCAAATTGGTAATAGTCAAGATACTGCCGTCTATGATTTGCTTTCGACAGAGCTTTGATGATAATTCCGTGTTTAACAAGCGACACAGGCGCTTTGACTTGGTCGAGCTTTCTTCCCTTTGTATCTAGAGAGTCTTGTCTAGTTGATTTTGCAGCTGCATAGTTCAATGGAAGACGATCTTGTTCCAACTATCGAGGCATATTCCTGCATGGAAAACCCTATTCAGTATTCTGGGTTATCATCTGAAGCCCGTAAGGAACAAACTAATCGAAAAGAACCAGGGTAGCTATCGCTCCGGCAGGGTTAACTGTAGATCAAATCTTTACACTTAAACAGATTCAGGAAAATACCAATGGATTTCGAGACTCATCACCTTCTATCGACTTGAAAGCCGCATAATCCGCAACACCGGTCATGGTGTAGTGGTTGCATCATCGCTTGTCACGCTGAAGGTTCCAGGTTCGAATCCCGATGTCCCAGAAAAAAAGTCGGTCAATTGCGGAAAAAAAAAAAAAAAAAAAAAAAAAAAAAAAAAAAAAAAAAAAAAAAAAAAAGCTGACGTCAGCTCTACTGTATAGGCATAACACTGGCAGTAGGGTAGGCAATGGCTTGAAAGTGTTGATCGTACTAATGACATTGGGATATTCGAAAGAAATACTGCGAATTATAAGCAATGGCAATAATTCTCCCCAGTCATTCTGGAAAAACCACCCTCGGAGCAAAAAAACTGAAACCTAATACCACCTGAGTTTCAGAAATCACTACACCAACACTAGCGCTGTGTTAATAGCATCATTAGGGTATTCATAACCCCTTTAGCGCTAGTGAATTATAAAAAAAAAAAAAAAAAAAATAAGGAATAAGGAATAAACAGTTCAAGTAGGTCAAGGCCACATGAAGTTCCTTTATCTTCCGTCCACTCACTAGTAAATTTTGATGATTTTGTACCAAAATTAGGAGCTCCTTTGCCCTCTTGTACTAAAACTGGACTGACTTTTTCGTTCACTGCCTAGTTCTCTGGTATTTTGGATTCGAAGTCCTTGGTTAAGACTTCTTTCATAGCTTTAATGAACTCATAGGATATATGGATTTGTTTTGGTGGAAGGCTACTCTCACGTGCATCTCCGACGGGAGTCCCAATGGATTCAAAGTGATACAAATGAGACCGGTGGAGAATAACCTCCGCCGATCTGTTAATTAAGTATTAGTGTATTAAGATTCAGTTGAAACCATTAAGGGCAGGGTTAACGGTCAACAGACTATGGCTCAATTCTCTGGACTACTGCAGGTGCTAAGATGCAGAAGATATCGAAACCATGAATCACTTGCTCTGTGACTGTTCAAACCGTCGAATTCGTCATCTTCGTCATATGGTAGGAATACTTAGAGACCTAGACGAGCTGTTGCAAGTCTTCTTATGCATTAGGTTCTAATTGAGACTAGCGACGAGACGCAACATAAGCAGTCTCTGTCCCAAAAATGGAAAGCTTCCAGTTTATATTGCTTACATCGAGCCCCAAACATCTATTGTATAAATGACGGAAAGTTTCAAGGTTGCTTACTTTCTTATCAGGCTAGCGACCCTTGGAGGGTCTGAGCATGAACTAATGCCACTTTCCATCCTTTACGGTCCCGGGCACGCTGCTTCCAATTTACTAGACCAAAGCTTCTGGCGTCCGCGATTGCCTGATCTTTAAACCGGAGGTTCGGTCTTCCTCTTCTTCGTGAACCAGGTGGCTGGGATTCAAAGATTCTATTAGCTGGAGTATTCTCGTCCATTCGTTCGATGTGGCTGCACTAGTCTTTGGCTTTCCAGATATTCCGCAAAAATTGTAAAGTTACCTCCAAGTGGACCAACAAGTCCCACTGGAAAGGGCCTTGTAATTTAATTCCGCACTGAGCTAAGTTGCAGCTTGAACTTTTGCCGCCTACAAGTCAATAAAGTTCCCTAAGTTCTATGATTTTACCAAACCATACCACCATCTTTCACAGCTGCTCAGCTGGAAAAGGAATTTCACCTTGATGTGAATCATAGCTATCCTTAAACGACAGAACTAGGATCTGTCCATTGGAAGGTATGAAGTCCACCACATTACCAAGTTGAAGGAAAATCAACGTTCGTCCAATAGAGTTGACGAGCACTCGGTGGCAAGGTTCATACACTTTAAAACCCATTGAGAGGCGTTGAAAAAATGCAAACAGCCAAAGAACCTAATGTACAAATGTGACAGCCGTCTTTGCGTCCGGCAAGGTCCTCGAAATACTGAAATACATGCAAAGACCACAACTTGGCAGAGAGACTGCTTCCAATGTGGCTTTAGAGGCGTCTCAACTGTTATACTCATTTAAATAACTTAAATTTCCAAAGCTTGCTTTCTAAATTTCAACGCAGTGATGCCCATGGACATTGATTCTAATTACATCTTTCGAGCTCCGACTCCAACCTACAAATGCAACAAACTAATATTGATAGGATCGCTGCTGTCATTTCAGGTCTAAAATGGCAACCGAACTGCCTAAACAAATCGACCACCACCACCTACATAGTTGCCTCCACAACGAATCTGTAATCAATTGTTTGACTCTCATAAGCTCTTCCACGCTCCAGACATTCAATATGGAAGATCTTATCATCCCACAACAGATCAGTACAACATTTCCGGTTGCACGTCCTTCTACCACACAACCATCGGCCATGCTTATGCAGTAGTCTCCGGAGGTCTTTTGCACGGATTGTGTTTCACCATTCTCTGCTCTGCTGCCGCCGCCGCTGGTCACTATCAATGATGACGACTTGCACCGACAACGACAACGACCAACGACGATTCCTAAGATGCGATGATGAAATCATAGAGAGAAATTTTTCTTTATGGATATCTTTGTGGCGATCACCTGGGCTTCCACTTGCATCATCGTATACACACAAGGTGTCGGTTGAGGTTGTCCCGCAATGACCATATCGACTTGCAGCCAAAGCATTGTAATGTCGCTTCTATAACACCGGAGAACATATGTTAAACATTCAATTGTCGGCGGAAGAGGCCAAAATGGTGAACGCTCAATGCTCACCCGAAAGAGGTGTAAATCGAAGGCAGATGCGATTGGAAATTGAATTACCAAGGTGGTGGATATACATTTTGAACCTTGGAGGTCCGGCAATCGATGAGTGGGCTGTTCAGCCGTGTGAACGGCAAAAGGAGATCACTTCGCTCGATAAGAGGATCTGAATAGGATCACTCCGAAAACTGGTCACAATGGTGGAGGTAAGGACAAAGTTTTCGGGGCTAATGGAAAGATCAGTAACCAACTGCGGTGCATGTGGTGATATTATGAAATTGAATTGTCCTGCTGGAGGTGCAGTTTTATCTTTCCAGTTCAGAGATTTTGACTCTGGGATTTATCCAAGTCAGCTGGAGGTGACATAAGACTTTTGAGAGGAAAATGCTTTCACTTGAGATGGCTGTAAGACAATTATTGACAGTAAATGCCTGTTGATGTAACCTTTGGAGAAGCTTTGTTAACCAAGACTGAATTAGTCAGGTGAACCTAGCTTGTCAGGGCTTGAGGCTGCTATAAGGTCCTTGGGATAGGCTTCTTGTCGCTCACTTAACGATCACATGTGCTGGTCACCGAAGCAGCGAATTGTAAAGCTGACGAACTTGCAAGTCATGACACAGATACATTCCATAGTGGGCTTGAGCTTCAAATAACAAGCTTCAGTTTCCAGTTTCCCTCAGTTTCGCATAAGCAAGGTCATTTGAGGATCATTTTCACTTGCCTGCTCCACGTCAAGCGAGATATTTTTCTACTGCGCCATCATTTCGGGATAAATTCGAAGTCCCTTTGCCCTGAAGTGTTGATCCGTTAATTCTGAGTCTTCAACGAAGGTGGATAGCATTGTATCTCATTCTCTACTCAAGGTTTATACAGACGGAACAGAAGATCACCTGAAGGATCTGAGGAATGGGACTGATTCTACTGGAAAAGAGCAATTCGGGACACCTTATGAATGTCAACTATTCCAGCACCAACTGGAATGGATCCTAATGTTCACAAGATACTAGACTGCATTCCATGCTGGAGCTAGTTTCACTGATGGTCCTTAAATGTGGAGTGTCGATCCGTTCATTATACTTTGGTTATGAGTCCTATCCGGTGCTTTGCGTGGTATCACAATGGACCAACATTCTGATCTAAGTATGCTCCTGCTAAGCGCGAGCAGCCTAACCTAACCTAACCTATGAGTCGCATCACCCTTTTAAAGTGTGCTTCCAAAATTACATTCATATTCCTTACAAAGTTAAACCGCATCAGTTCTTCAGGGCAGAGGATAGAGATGTTTTAGTTAATCTTCCTGATTCATGCTAAGGCTTTCCAAGCTTTCATCTCCAAAGCGGTACATTTTGTAAAAACTATTGCTTCTAAGTTAATCTCGTGAACAGTCTTTATGTCAAGATAAATTTTTGTTTGTCCATTGATTGGGGTATGGGTCCTGCAATAATAAGTACGATTCCACGATCTCAAGTGAGCTGCTTACTTAAAAAGTTGACCAGGCATGGATCTAGGTTCCTTTCTATGAGTTTAACACTGGCCAGTTCTTCTAGGTTATTAAGGAATGATTTGCTTATGACGAGCATTATCTGGTTTTTCTTCGTATGCAAGTCCAGGAAGCTACAGCAATGGGTACAGACTCCATTGGGCCTTGAGTTCCTCAGCTTTTTCATTGCTTTCTATTACCTGCGTCTTAGGCAAGTGAGTTATGCTGTACACTGTTGCATCCGCTTAGAGATGGCATTCGCCCAGCTAAGAGCTTTAACATCGATTTGGCTTCTGCGTAGATCTCATGGTTTCCTTTGTTGGCCCGTCCGACATTGGCTTCTCTAGTACTTCCGTCTGGAATACGGTTGCCGAATCGGACAGATGTGGACCCGTCAGAGTAGATAGTTGTGGTTGTGTCGACTTTATTGATCGCTGAGTCCTATTTTCTATTCGTACAGGCGATGCCTTGGTAAGGAGTATGCATCAACTAATCCGTTATCGTCGGATGAAAGTATGCCCGATGAATGGAACCCCAGCATTGTTTACCCGATCCTAAGGAAAGAGACCCTCTGGACTGTGCCAACAACAGAGGCATCAGTCTTCTTAACTACGCCTGTAAGATCTCATCTGCCGTATTGTGTGAACGCCTGAACCCGTTCTTCAACAACCTGATTGGTCCATATCAGTGTGGTTTTAGGCCAGGAAAGTCCACCATCGAAAAATATTCACACTACGGCAGATCTTAGAAAAAACCTAGGAGCTCCAATTCGATACCCACCATCTATTCATCGATTTTAAGGCCGCGTATGACAGCACCTATAGAGACGAGCTATACAGAGCTATGACTAGTTTTGGCATCCCTGCCAAACTCCTCCGTTTGTATAGGACGACAATGGAGAATGAACGCTGCACCATCAAGGTCGGTAAAGAAATCACTGAGACCTTTGATGTCAAAATATGATTCAGTCAAGGCGACGCGCTGTCATGGGAAAGACAGCGCCAACATCAGAGGGACAATCTTTCCAAGGTCCGTCCAATTACCGAGATACGCCGACATGATCGGAAAAATGCAGAGTGGACCTCAATGAATTTGGTGTACGAAACTGGAAGCTGCTCGCTAAAAATCGTGCTGGCTGGAGACGCTTGTTGGTTGAGGCCATTTTGAGCTACAGGGAAAGGGATCCATTTGCTTCTACAAGGATGGCTCTAAAACAGAATCGGGAGTGGGCGGGGGTGTATTCCCCAAGGATGTGAACGTAAGCATCTCTTTTCATTTGACCATTGCAGTGTCTTTCAAGGCGAGATAATGGCAATTAAGGAAGCCCTATCGTGGCTGAGGTATAATGTATTATCTTCGCTGGATATCACCATTTGTACTGATAGTCAGGCCGCAATAAAACCCGGTAGTCTGTCGCCTTTAACTTAGAAACAGCCTTAAATTGGCTGAGCAATTCAAAATTCACCTTTAATGGGTACCGGGACATAGGGACATTCCAGGCAACTGCTTGGCTGAAGAACTCGCCAGAAAGAGCACAACTTTACCAATTCTACCGGAAAAGGGGAATTTAAGCATGCCTCTCGCTACCTGAAAATTGCTAGTGCCTCATCAACAAGTAGATTTGGATGAAGCTGGAGCTCAAACGCTCTCACTGTCTCATCGGACAGAAACAACTGCTCATAAGTACCATGATAGGTGGCATAACGAGGCATTGCACCATCGGCAAATACGCCAATAGGCTGGACCTCCTCTACAATGACTTTTGCAGAAGCTGCAAGGGCCAGGAGGAGGAGAAGACAATTCTCCACTTTCTTTGTATATGTTCAGCCCTCTTAGCTCGAAGCCAGCTTCTTTCACAACCCAAACGAACTGGTTGACATCAAAATTGGCAGCCCCCATCGCTTCACAGCAAGCTCCGGCTGGTTCAGCAGATAGTATTTCTCGTTGTATCTTTATGGTAGCTCATTGGACCTTATCTGGCTTAAGTGAGGTTACATCGTGCAGCTTGCCACTCCAGGATCGTCAAGATCGAAACTGTCTTTAATTCCTTCGTCACCTGTCCTTCATTAAAGTCAAAATCTTATCGAACTTAAGAACTTTTGAGATTCATTTCTTACAGCTTTGATGCTTCCCTTAAGTTTCATCTTTTAATCCATTTGAAAGGAGTTCTTGACTACATTGCTACTTGCGCCATTTTCAACTGAAAGTCATGACTAATAGTCGGAAACAAAAGTCAATTAAATTGTCAACCACCAAGTCTATCTCTAACTATCTCCAAGTCAAGATTTATTGGTCACTTTCAATTTTATGGAACCCCCCAATCCATAACACACATCTTATCTGATATTCTAGCCAAAAATGGAAAAGATCCGATATAACGCTCGCGAAAAGTCTCTACCACACCTTTGAGGTGTCCGCCAAAAATCTCGACTCTTAATTGCCTCCCTAGCTTGATCTATAAATTATCCAACAGTAGATCGATCAAAATCGAACCACCATCACGGGAGACTATAATTACTGTTTTAGGAACCAATTACGGAAATGCTTTTAGGCCCTCATCATCATAAGCCGCCTTAAACTGAAGCACACGATTTCCTGGGCCTCAGATTTGATTCCAAATCCATTTGACTGACAGCCGTTGACAATGTGTTTTGACGGTGATGGCTGCATTTCACCAAATACGCGCGATAATCACTTCGATTAGACCCAAGTGGAGGTGATACATGTATAAATAAGCTCCTCTTTGGAACATTGTGCACCCGAAAAAGGTAAAATGGAAGAAAATCCGGATGACAGTGCACCGGGTGTCCATGATTTCCTGCAGTTGATTGTGTAGTGTACCACTAACCGTTGCTGTCGCCCCGTAGGCTGGGGTCTATTGAGACGGAACAGCTACTGTATCTGGGAAACAGTCAATCAAATATGGTTATAGTATCTCGTTAGTTGGTCGTTTTATCTTTCATTTTGATTTTTGTCATCGAAATAGTATAGCGGTTGGACGATATAGTCAACGTTTGTCTGTTTGGAACTGCACTTCTCAGATCTTAAGTATGTTCTTCAAGCTTTTGAAGAAAAAAGTATTTACAAGTACAGACTTCTCAGCTCTCGGATTTGCAGCCCTGCAGCCCTGTCGGAGAGGCTACAGTTTAGATAGATTTTGAATAGATGGCCTGCAGATCCCTAAATCGGAAAAGATTCCGCAAGTCGGTAAGGCTGTCGCTTGACCTCGTCTCGACAGTTCATAGTTTTCTACTCTGTACTTTTAGGAAGGAAGACGGTAATGGTGTGGACTTTCAGGATTTCATTTCCCACATAGGTCGTTCGTCATACTGTTTTAGTTCTCTCACTGTCTGCTCACAATCTGGCAATGGTAAGTCTGGGCCGAATCTTACTTCTATGATGGCATCCTTTTGTGCAATCAGCTCTTCATCGGATGGGGGACTTGAGGTATTGAGTCGGGAAGTGCAGATACCATCTGAGGCCACACCCAAACATAACTTCAGGAGAAACTTCCATGTAGGATTCCCCACCAGAGCTCAGTGAAAGAAAGACGAAGTAATAGAGGACTTCGACAGGGTCATCTATATCCACGGATCAAAGATGAACTGCGGTGTGGGGGTCGATGTCTATTCTGAGAATATCAAGATCATACCGATAATCCGCATTTTCTAGGCAATCCGAAAGGCCTACACGCAACATGGGCGTGACACAACGCACAAACAAAACATTGCTATCCTTAAGGATAGCCAAGTCGCTATCAAACCTTTTGACCCTCCTACCATGTCCTCAAATCTGGTGCAAGAGTGCCGGAACAAGCTTGACCGCTTGGACAAATGCTTCAGGGTCACACTGCTCGGGGTTCCAGGGTATAGTGACATAAAAGCAAACGAGTGTGCAGATGAACTGGCCAGAAAAGTTCAGCTTTACAGGGCTCATTCTTGGCAAGGGACCACACTAGGAGCGGTTAAAGAACAAATCCATTGAAACTTCCTGAAGAAGGCTGACCTCCATTGGAGGGAGTTAACCAACTGCGCCATATCAAGCAAGATATGGCCGACCAACGATAAGATTAAATGATATCGCCAGAATAACAGCGATAACCACGGGACATTGACCAATTGGAGACCATGCAGTCAAACTAGGTATTCCCGACAACCTCAACTGCATCAGCTGCGGAAACGAGAATGAAAAGGAAACTCTCTCCCAAATCCTCTGCAAATGTCCAGCATCAGCAAGATTGCGTGCACTAAACCAACTATTCTTCGACGACCTTTACGACATCTCGGGCAAAGGGAAACGAGATTTAATCCGTTTTCTAAACTCCACAGGCTGGATCTAGGCATCCATTGTCTCACCCATCTTCAACAATACACACCATAAACCAGGTCACACGAGTCGTACCTAGTAACAAAAAGGCACATCCTAGTGCTAATTTGCGTTTTGCTAAACAGCCGCCTCTACTTACCATCTGACGCAGTGGATCGTCCAGTCCTCACATCTTTCCCAGCGACAGTAGGGTAATAGCTACGATGGCTTTATCTAACTCCTGCTACTTCTCACCAGTTTTCATTTCACTTGACAGCGATACAGATTCCCCTCCAATTGATCTGCCAAAGACATCCGAGCCCTGGCTTGACTTGGTTCTAAAGGGACTGGGTATGAAAAGGACCGCTTTAGCTGGCGGAAGTGACGTGAGTGAGTGAAAAGACACTCACAGTGCATTATAAACTTATCTGCAGGGTCCTTGTTTTAATTTAGTCCTCTGAGCTTCTATTCTTACAATAATGAGGTTATACGTGCCCAGATTTCCTGTACATATAAGGAAGAGACCAATATCCTTTGACCACCTAACCGAGCCCGATTGGCGCTATAAGTCAGAAAATACTTTTCACTTTCAATCACACTCAGAGGGTTGCGATATAAGGTAGGTTGAAGGCATAACTGCAGCTTTCACTCGGTACTCCAAGGATCCATTGTGTTGCCCTAGCGTGAAATGTCCAGTCTGAAAGAAAAGACAAAGGAGAAGGATCTATGTTGAGCAGAACGACCACCAACAAGGCCGTTCTGCCTCCCAGTTTCATCTATTTGTCCAGAGTTCTCTGGAGATACGGCTTGATGAGAGTGTGCTGCATCTTTCCTCAGCTTGTCTTGGAAAGTCTAGTGATATGTTGGATTCAACAAGTTGTAGGGGGCTGTGTTGTTCTGATCCTTACCTAGTTAACTAACCCGCCATTTCGTTACTGTTGATACCATTTTTTTCAGGACCTATCAGGGTGTTACGTTGTGATTTATGTTTTGAGCTCGTCACGGCAACATTCTACAAGTTTTGACTTTACTACTGTCGATGAAAAGGTCTCGGAAAAAGGCAATAACTTCCCTAGAAATTAGTTTTATTGCCGCCTCGGCCTCAGCGATAGCAAGGACTTCCACTTGGAACACACAACCGCGGGCCGGAAGTCTAGCGAGTAGATGTCGAGGAGATATGCAGCCAAGGTGCTTCAGCAGCCTTGAGTGTGGCACTCAGCAGACGCCAAATGAATGATTTTTTTCCCCATCGACCCCTGACTTGCTCGGATAGAATGCAAGTCGACAGATGCTGTGAGATAGTCTGAGTCAGCTTCCAGTTTCATCTAACTTGCGGTCCAATGATGTTTGTCCATTTGTATGTATGTATATTTGGCACGGCAGCTCATGGAGAGCCAAGGCCTAGCTTCTCACAACCATTCTTGTTGTGCGTGTTGTATTCTTCGCACGAATGGAAGGGACCTACAGTTTAGTGCCGACTCCGCACGGCGAATTGAGAAGCTTTTCATGACAGATTGTACTCTTGCAGGTTTGTCATTCCTGCGAAGAGGTGGTGCCGTGAAAAAACTTTTGGTGGTTCTTTTTGAGAATCGAACCTGTGTCTCTCGCTTAGGAGTCCAACGCACTAACCACTAAGCCACGGCGACCATGCCATTTATGGTGATGAAATTGATCCTTACGATCCTCTGAGACACACGGTCCATCTAGACAAAGTGCTCAAAAGACTTACGTTTCTTAAGATTTCTAGAAACTGGCTTAGTACTCAGTCTTTCATTCCTTAACCACAAGAACTTCTTCATTGACTAACATATTCGGAATAGGATATCTGAAGGACTCATATGACCACTCTTGTTGACAGAGTTCCACACAATCACTGGTCCTGCAAGATGCTCAATATTTTCTCTGTTATCCTGCCTTCCAATGCTCAATTTGCTGGACCACTGCTCTATAGATCTCCAACTTTGTCGATATCTGGTGTACATTTGGAATCATTCAAACTAAACAGATCACAACATCCAGCTTCGTAGCATCTATCTCCGAAGGCAATAGTAAAACATCTAAAGACCTTCATCACACAATTGGTCACAAGGACATGCCTCGATAGTTCATACATCGTCATTGCAACACATCAACTTGTCTTCCCTCATTAACTTCAGCAAGCAACTGCATTTCCATTGAAATCTCAACCAAAAGACTCTAGATCTCGCTCAAATGGGGCCAATAGTACTACCCGCCCCCTGTCCGCCCCACTGCTCATTAATTTTCCATCCCAGTAACCGAGTAATGATCAATCTTAGATCCAAAGTAGAAGAAAGGAGCTCCCGGGGACTTGCACTAAATGTGGCATAATTTGCAGCCGAGACTCTGTTGGCTTCATTGGTGGGAGTTCGTCGAACGTGATCGATGTAAACAATTAAGAGATCGAGACAACTTCGATCTTTGTATCGGTTGTAAGCGGGTGAGTACCCCTTTCTACCGCATTTGGCAACATTGTTGGGCTCTATGCCTACCAGTGTGTTCTTATTAATTAGCTATTAGCAACTTGTTCTGGTTTCCTTTAAGAGCTACTCCAGACTTGTGGTGAATGTCGAATGCGTCAATACCATGCCAGATCCAACGATACCGATACCGATACGTAATCAGATAAAAGTCATATCACGGCATGTGAAGTGCTCCAGTGTACCACGGAGGAAAGGAGTCCACCACATTGGGAAATGATCGGTTTTAATTAGACGCCCCCTATCTGCTGGCAGGAATCGCGTGACCGTATTCGGTACAAAACGGTAGCCATACCTGGTCGTTCCGAAAATGGCCAAGAACCGTTGAAGCAGCTATACCACCACACACATATGTATACCATCGATGTAGCGTGGTAATTACAACCGAGATTAGTTAATTGTTTTACACGCACAAGGGATAGAGGTGCTGGAGGCAGATTACTAATGAATTCTGGTGATAGGCTGTTAATTAGTAGCGCGTCCGGTTACCATGGACGAACGATCTACGATCTACGATTTATGGTCTATGGTCGACAGTCCACGGTTGTGGCTAATTAGGGAAATGGCGTTCGAATGATTAATCGTTTGACTTCGTTTGGAAAATCAAATCAAACTCAAACTGTTGAAATGACATATTGACACGATGACAGATGTGCTCTACAGATTAAAGTTAAAATGTCAAAGTGATTGACGTGAGTGTTATGAAATGTCAGATGTCATTGACGAGTGCCATTAATCTATTGATAGAGTTGTGGAGGTACACTGAAAAAGTGCTTAGTAATGGTAGATATGACGGTTTATTTCAGTTGGAAGTTGTACTTCAGGGAGCATCTTCTTGGAACTCGGAATCTCTGACAAAGTTGAAGTCTTATATCCTGGAAATGAACCGATTTTCACCACCAGAATTCAGAATTTTATAAGAAGACTCTGTAAGGGTGGTCTTCTTCTCAACTCTGTGTATACTTTAGAGCAGCGTGGCATGGTTTTCATCAAGAAGGGCTTTCTTGCATATAGACGACGTAGAATACCTTTGGGAGGGTAGAGAGAAATCCAGTGCAAAAATCTTTTCGCTTGGCAGGCTAGTAGTGCCTTTCTATGTCTGATAGTCACTTAAGCTTGCTCCAACCTTATGTTTTTCCTTAAGTTTAACGCTTGTCAGCTCTAGCTTTAGCACATATCAAAAGACAAAGATGCCTTGGAAGATTTTTTGTGAATTTATGGAGTAAGGTCTAAACTGCTCGTATTCAAAAGAAGGGACAAATGACCATACATTGCTCCTCCAAGGTTAAATGGCACGGAACTTCAATTTGCTGAAGATACTTGGAGGCCATTCTTGATAAACAAAATTCAGCTGGAAGCTTAATATACTGAACGGTGCCAAGAAGGCTTCTGTTGCTCTTTATTCCTGTTATAGAGGTTCGGCTTCGAAATGGGGTCTTCAGCCTAAAAAAAAACACTGGATTCATACAGCAATAGTGATGCCCATTTCGAATCCGCCCCGAGGGACAGCGCAGTATAGCAAGACCTCGACTCAGTTGGCGCATGCAAGTGGAAGGGACCTTAACAAACTTAACATGCGAAACTGGAGGCAGCTAGCTAAAGATGGAGGTGGCTGGAGACGAACTGTAGCGCTACCTTAAGTAGATAAGTAAGTGAGCCCCGTCTTCATGAACGTAGTACTAGTCAAGAAAAGGAATATGGTTTTTCTGGGAAGAGTATAAAAACTATCACGCATCTGCATGATAGGCGCTTTAAGGACAAACCCTATTGCTGTGCAGGAGACAATGCTGCAGAGTGGACGAGCTGATAAAGGAGGTAACAGGCCACAACCTTTCTTAAACTAGGGGGGAACTACCTATTTTCCTAAAATTTATAGAAGAATTGCCTTGAAGTCTGTGATCGAGACAAATGGGGTCCAACCTAGATCGCTATGAGCAGTGAATCTGTCAAGCCGTAGGAACTTCAGAGTTTATAAGCAAAAGATTGCTAACCCAATATTTAAGCAGGGTCTAGTCGCACAAGCTGGAAGAGTGTAAGACATATCTAATAATTTAGGTTCGGCTTCACCCAACGTCAAGAAGGAACTGCAACCTGGGATATCTTGAGACTATTTTGAACTTATTTTTCATTCTAGAAGTAAATCTAGTCTTTTTGATTCTTCCAGTGGCTATTGTTCGTTTTTTTCGGTCCCACTCATGTCTAAGTTCTGATTTTCCTGGGGGTTGCATCTTCTAATTTTGACTTGTTTTGGTCAGTGTCACCCAATGTAGGTCTTGGGATCCCATTTATCGTCTTAGTTTCAGAACATTGCATCGTTATATACATTTGTCAGTGTCTCGTCTAGTCTATTGTATCTCGATCAACTCAGTGGCCATTGGAAGACGGGAATATTAAAAGCCATGACAGTGCTTCTTTGGCAAAACGGTAATATTCAATGAAGAATCTGTAGATACTTAGTTGGATGACCTCTACCTAATCTGAGGCTTGTCGACTCCTTTCCACGTGATGCGTGATTTTGGAAAAGTGCGATTTTACCTCCATGATGTCTCGCTTCACCCTGAACTCATGTGGGTTAAGTTTGGCAGTTCTTCAGCTGCCCCCAGTAACTCGGTCTTATTAGGTCGTCTTGGATGCGATTGATCCAATCCATGTAGTAGTTACCTTGTCCTTTGGTTTAGTTTGTCCTTGATCTTTGTTCTTGGTCCTGCGACCTATGAATTCAGAGGATGTTGATCGTCTTGAGAGGGACTAGTGAGCTTCGAAATAAGGGTCGCTTCGCTAATTGTTTTCCAGCTCCTTGCAACAAAGGAGTTCAGGAAAGCGTTTGTTTCTATGTTTAGATGTCAAGAAGTAAGAAGTCGGTCTAGAAAACGCAGGGATACGACAACGTACCAGGAATAGTTTTAGAGCCCGTTTTCGAATGATAAGCATCTTTTTAGAAGCATTTACGGCTTAGAAGCCGATAATCAAAGCTAAAATTGTAAAGCAACTTGCTGGCTTTGATAAACAAGGTCATATGATCAACGAGATTGCATTTAATAATGTTTTCCAGCCTTAAAATGTCGTAGTGCCGTAACAGGTTTTCAGAGCTTATGTTGAATTCGCTGTCCAGCTTCAGAGGTACCCAACAACTTTAAGCTCAAATTATATGACACAAGCTTGCTTGGCCTTAGTCACTGTCCACGTCGAAAACAGAAAGTAATAGATTAGAGAAGATGGGAGGGCTGGACAATTCTTCACAAAATATTGGCAAAATCTCGATCTCAACAGACAGACGGTTATGTCCTATCTTCAGTGACATCTCATGACATTACGACCATGAAGCGTCAATGTACATCAAGACCGACTTGCCACCTCAGATCCATCACATCCAACAATGAAGCAATTTAAATTAATTTTCATCCGGACCGGCTCCAATCTGTGTGCCTTATGATCGATGGTTCGAGAGGTACCAATTGTAATCCACAACGCAGAGTCTCAGCTTTCGGATTTCAAGGGATAAGATCCACGTAACAGAAAAAAAAAAAACAAAAAAAAAAATACGAACTTCACAGATAACTTAGCCACACGCGCATCGAGGAGATACAACCAAAAAGCGACGTGTACCCACGTTTATGCCAGATTTAATCAAATTAAAAATTTTAATCGCCATCGCGCGCGGAGAAGGCGACCAAGCCGGTGAAGCATACGCGACATGAAATGACTAATCCCCTTGCATATAGTGCGTAGGCGACCAAAGGCTAAAAGCGGTCCTGGAGATGGCTCTGTTCTGGGGAGCCAGAGAGCACACATTAGTGTCGATATATATATTTTTTGGTTTTTGCGTGTCTTGATTTTTTGGTTACGAATTAAAGGCCGTTTTGCGTTTCTCAACACGTACCCAGGGTGTCACAGCGTGTATAGTGGATGTGTGTCGAGACAGTCAATGTTTTTGGGGCCAAATTTCTTGGAAGCAACTTGATTATGATGTTGATGGCCTATAGTTTGCTCAACAATTATTGACGTCGAAGAGGAAATTTACTTTTGATGGTTGTCCATCAAATTGATGAATTATTTGGAGATAGTCTGCCGTTTGTCCATTTCATTGAAACTTCTTGGGTCTTGGAGTTGAAAAGAAATTTAATCGAGTTCATGCCGAGATTTATGGCCTCACGTGGTATACTATGATCTCACGTGGTCTCATGGTCATCTCCAACTGCTCAAAAAAACTTTTGTTACCTACTAAACAGGAGTCTTACTACATTCGAACTTACACATCGTAGGTCGTAGAGCATGTACATGGACTGTGAACTATCTTGCTTGGGATTTTGGAATACATTTTAGCTCGTTCCAGGTCTCAAAGACCTCGATTCTTCATCGACTTTGATGGGATCGTCTTCCAAGATATAAGAAACAGATGACTTTCTTAACCTGCTTTCGGCAATGTTGTCGTGAGCGTTGAGCCTCGGATGCCTCTCCTGCACAAGACTAACTAAGCAACATCTCTGTTCAAGCTTTCGAAGGCCTTTTCTAAGTCGATGAAGATGAGATTCAATGGAAATTTGTTCTCGAAGCATTGCTCAAGGCGTTTTAAAAAAACATTTGGATTTCTACGTCCCATTCTCTATCACATTACCCTTCTTGGAAAACTTTACAATCGTGTCTCTTCCTAAGAAATCGCTCCGTGTTTGGCGTCACATGAAAAGTGTTCGTGCTTATGTCCTCAATGCCAACCGCTCTATTATTTGTTAAAGTATTTGATCACCGTTGGTTTGTTTGTACTGCTGATAGATCCGGTACGTGATTTGTTGCTGCGAAAGAATCAGTCGAATTCAGGATCGAACGGTACTTTCTAAGTGAGCATTATTGCCAAATCCATCTTTTCATTTGGCTGATCTTCCTTCTGATCCTTCTCTGATCGTAACCTTCTAGGTTATGTTGTAGAAAGTCCTACTGTCACATCTGCTTGGTGTTTTGCTCCAATTTCAATGCCTAACACCACCCTTCGTCTTCTTCTTCAAGCTTATCTGAGCCTTTAATACAGTACGTTCATCGATTCGTCTACGGATAGCCTTTATTTTTTTTTGTATTAAGGGAGAATGCATGATGGACCTTTAGTGTGTCGAACTTTGACCAAATCAACCCTCTACCACCTCAGAACCTCATAACTACTTTTTCTGTTCATTCTGAGTGATGATACTTTTCTTAGCCTCTATGAGGCTTCAATCTTCTAAGGCCTTGATGAATTTACATCCTGTTCTCCCTGCTTCACCTGCAGTACTTCGTCGATGCAGGAACGTACTCGGTTCCAGTTTTCCTTACTCATGTGATTCCGTCTACCTTCGTTTTTAGTCTTCATCTCCCTGCAAGCCATTTGGTGCACTCGAAGAACGTGTGATTGGCCTTGTCTGGAGTCGATTCAGCGTTGCATAGTGATCTGCTTGGCTTCGAGAGTTGCCGTTTTTCTCCATATTTATGCTCTTTTCTCGCAGCTCTACCCCCTCTCTGTCATTAGGAGAACAATGAAGATTGCTCCCGCCGCTATGAGCACGACTGGTTCTGAATTGACACCTGGAAAGCCCCTCTTCGCTGCACCGCTGTAATTTTTCTGGTTCAGGCCAGATGTTAGAGTGCCTAGCTGAAATAAGAACTTTAAGGTTTGCCATCAGCCATTGGGCTGAACTTTGTAGCCTTTTCGGTCGCGAACTTGCTGAACCGAACTGCTGTCAATAGCGATTGTTTAGAATTTGCATCCTAGTCCACAGAAATATTTCTCACCTCTCTTTTGAGGGGCTTGGTCCATGGTCAAGTATCCAGGATTGGATGTCGGGGACCATCTCTTCGCTGGTATGCCAAACCTGCAGCAGTCACTGTCACTGTCATGAAAAAGCTTCTCAATCCGCCGTTCAGAGTCGGCAATAAAACTGTAGGTCCCTTCTATTCGTGGGAAAAATATTGAACTCGGCTCAGAATAGGTGGCAGGGCGAAACTGGCTGTGAATAGTGGAGCCAGAAGATTGGCTTTCGCTTTAGTGTCGGCGATGTTTTCATCATTGAAGACAAGGAAAGCTGAAGCTGGGATGGTCGATGAGGCAGAATCTATACATGGCGGTATTTTGTTACCTCATTTTTGAGTCTTGTATGAATTTGGCATGCTTAAGGGTAGGTTTACAGTCATTACTTGCCCGTCTGCAGAGAATAGAAATTTCGGTTTTCTTCAGCAATAAGACAGGTCGGATTGAAGCTCAGTTCTAGCTAATTCATTTGATTTACCTGGAATTAAAGATCGAATTCAAACTGCAAAATTCTTTGTCAAGGCTGGGGGGAGCAGAAACTAGAGCAAGGGCATTAGGAAAATTAGAGGAGAGATGAAGGAGGGACCGATGGACGTTGGTTTTAAATGCATGGGGGTTGTAGTGATGAGGGAACACAAAGCTGTAGAGATTGAATATTTATCCGAAAGAGAGGTTAGAAACAAGCCTAAGGATGCTTGTCGCTTTGTCTTTAAGTTGAGTAAGGTTGTCCGTCTCCGCTTTGTGAGTACTTGTTGACAACCGCATTCTGCTTTCGTGCTGATTTCGCATGAAAAGATCCTGTCGGCGATACATCCATGGTCCACCTTAAATTTTGATTATTAGGGTCTCATCCCTGCTGCCGAAGGGCCATTTAGTGATGTCGTGTAATGAATGCATTTTACCATCTCAGTGCATTAAGTTGGTACAAGGACTTCGTCTTTCGCTCAAAAGTTGTTGGCAATGATAGAGCACGGTATCGCAAACATGCTGTGTCTTAACTCGTGATTGGCTTTAGCTTCGAAAATCTTCGATAAGGCAGTGCTCACGCCAGCAGAATTGCCATATAAGCTTTGTGGATGCTAATATTGTACTAGAGCCTCATCAGCCTCAGGTACTTGGATGGATTTTTGACAAACTTTTATTATGACTTCCATTTCTACAAATTCTTCAAAGGTATAGATCTTTAGAATGACACGCCCTGATAATCTATTTCGTCATAAATTACTCATTGTTTCTCGGAAAACCCCCGTCGTTAGGTGCATTTTCCAGCCAGAGACTGTAAATAAATAGAATTTTTCGGGGAATTACTTTGCAAAAGAATCACCGCATCACACTTTAACTGATAAGAGTCTTCGTCGATTTATAAAAGCTGAATGAAACTGTTCCTTTAGTCAGAATATATTGAACCGCCAACCTCTGTAGACACAAGTCTTATCAAAGCTCAGTTCAAAAATGAAATCAATTGTTGTTTGTGTTTTGGTTATTTTTGGTAAATATTTGACTTTTTCCTATTGCGTTGTGAAATTGTAAAAATATTTTTTTTCTTCTTAGCTATTGCTGCAACCGTAAGTGCGTGTCCTGGAAGTTGTCCGCCACATAGGAATCCGGTATGTGGCTTTGATGGAATGTGTTTGTACAATTTCAATAATGGATGTGAAATGATACGATACAACTGTCAGAGGGGAGGATGTAAGTGTAAAACAAATTAGGCTGCCGTTTGACACATTTTGAATTTTTTTTTCAGATTTCCGTAACGCTAGTCCTTTTCAGTGTCAATCAGCTAAGAACGGCAATGGTGCATACATGTACTGTCGGCATATAAATGGTTTTTAGAATTTGTACTACGTATATATTTAGAATAAAGAAATTAAAAGAAGGATCGGGATTTGTCAACATTTTGAAGCCGGCAACAACGACCGTCGTTAGGATCCTTAAATGTGAACAAATAACCCACATTGAGGGAACGGCTTCATAATTAAATTCATAGACAGAGGCACCCCACACGGTTGAACTCATTCGCATCTTCTATGTCTCCTGGTCATCAACAATATCCTGACCGAGTTTGACAATGGAATCAAGGACACGACATGGTAGTTTAAGTATCGGAGATGTTCCCCTCAGTGATTAGTAAAATCACATAAAGGAAGCTGACTTGGACCACAAGTTGTGGACTCTAGTTCGTCCCATCCTCACCCATGCATAGCTCGTTTGGTGGCCCGCTTTAAGTAAGCCTTGAACATAAGCAAAGTTTAAAGAACGGCATCACAGGTGCGCTACGATCGAGTTCGACTGTCGCAATCTAGACAAGGACAGACGTAAAGGTGTGAGTGAAAGTGATGCCTTTAACAATCGCATACCCTTCCTTACCTGATCTGATCATACTTATTTAAATGACCTAAGCTTCAAAAAAGAATGCTCCTGCATCCATTTAGCGAGCTAAATCGTTGGCCATCTGCCTCTAGTTTGGGTTATTTATGTTGAAAGAGGTTTCATCACCTAAAGTTAAGGCTTTTTCTTCTAGACTGCTCTATATGTATGTCTCAGCCTTTGTCGTTGTATTTCCCTGTACTACACCGATTGGCAAGAGCGATTCTGAGCAACTTCGAAGTTGTAGTTGTCTATCTCTCTTGAGGTTCTGTACAAGTTGAGCGTATTTCCTTGTTGACAGTAGAGTTCTGTCCCTGAGTAGCTAGCTGTGAGGATTCTTTCAGCATTTCAAAATAATCCATGGAAATAGGACTTCGTTAAGTTCAGTTCGTACAGGCTAAATTTGTTGTGTGGGGGTCTTCTCATAATGGGATCACGCGAAATGAGATCTTCGATGAACTTATTACGATCTCCCTCAGGGATTCCATCGAAAACAACAGGTACTGTGACTCTTCAGACAATCCAACAAACCAAATGCAAACGTTAAAACTTACATACCTGGTCTGATTGCTCCTTGTAGAGCAAAGGCTTTCTCTTGTGTGTAATGAGTTCGAATAAGAAAGACGATAGAGCAGCGGACTCTGTAAGACCAACACCTCAATCGAAAGGGCTTTCAAATGAAGGCTCAAAATGACCGAGGCTCCCAAAGCAGAGGAAGATGACTTGGAACATGCGCCAAATCTTCTGTAAAAAGTGGTTGGATGAAAGCACGCCTGATTTATGGAACGTGTTTGTGTGACCGCATTGTGTGACCGATTCTCAAGAAAGGAGATCCGGAAGCTGAGCAAACTATAGAGGCTCGAGTGTCCTCAGCTATATTTTGTGAGCGTCTTAAGTTTGCTGCTGCTTCTTTGGTGGTAAGCGGCAGTTGAAAGAGTCTACTTCAGACTGTAGCGCTACCATTAGTATGTAAGTGAGCCAAGATTTGGTGAGGATTTTTTGTTGGGTTAAGTCAAGCTAGAAGAAGTATATTCTCACCAACAGCGGAACATAGAGCTTGAAAGTTGACCTCAATCAGTTGATTAAGTTTAGGTCCTTAGGAGATATGCATGCATACGTAAGGTCTCACCAGGTTTTGATAGAAAGACTACATTTACTTTCCATCAGTAGCTAGGAAGCATTTTAAGAGTTCTTTTGATGATCAAGGGTCTAGTTGAAATTACATTCACTTTAGGCAACACTTCCATTCCCAACATAAAAGCTCACTTAGTCCTCCAGCTGAGTTCGGTAGCCAGTCAAGTAAACCAATCAGGCTCATAACATTCTAGTAGACATCATGAACTTACTTAAGCCTTTTGTGGGAAATATAAAACGGTCCCTGCTTCTAATCAAAGGGGAAAGGAAAAGATGTATATGAACTTCCTCCATGCGATAGAAAGTTGCCACAAGTTGGAAGTCCAAACATAGGTACCTCATCCTCCCCCAGAAATCGTCGACACATATTTTTAAGCTTCAAGCCTTAGCTACAAAATAATGTTAGGTCTTGACACCTGAATATCACTTCATTACGACTAGACAATTAGAAGGCTAAGAGCAAACCAACATGTCCATTATATCGATTCCTTCCTGCATTCGCTTCACTTATGCAATAGATTGCTCCATGTCGGCCTTCTCATCTAACAGTTTTATTAGACCTAAAACCGTTCTCCGGAACAAATTTCCCCACTCATGTCCAGCACCATTAACTGGCCAGCGAAAAGGGATTTCGTGTCTCAATCACCTTAACACCCAGTGACTGGGGGAAAACTTGTAAAGAAATTAACATTCCCGGCCCGGAATTAAGCCATCAAGCCATTTATGGTATTTGGCCAGCAAATGGAGCACTCCAAGCCATCCTTACGTATACGGTTGCTTTGCATGCACTAATTCTAGCATTTGTAGAACGAAAATTTATTCCGCAGCTGGTCCATAAAGATCGCCACCCGATGCCTTTGGTAGTTGGTACCTACTCCCGCCGCCGTGACCATGCCTCGGACACATGACTTAATTTGTGTGTCGTGGACGTGAGAGAGCTGGTGTGTTTGGAAAATTCCACGATGTCGACACCGGAAAGTCTGGCGCATGCAAGAGTATGTGCGACGCCCCGTGTACATGGGCACATTTGTTTCACGCGAAATTGGCTTTTATCTCGGCCAATTGATGGCTACGAGATAAAATCATTTTGTGCCGAACACACAGACTATTTTCGAAAGGGACCGAGGTTCCGCCTGCCTGTCGGACGTGCAATTTGTAATTTGTTGCATCTTATGCAACAGCCAGCGTTTGGCCAAGTTAGACGACATTCAGAGGGAAAGGTTGTTCAAGCAGCGGTGAGGAGATTTTACTCTAAAAGATGCTTCCAAATATGGGGATATCTCCTCATAATGGGAATGGCCACTGACTAGTCATAAAACTATCTTAACGGTGACCACATGAGCTTGACCATAAAAGCGCCAGGCAAACAAAAGGCAAGATCATCCGTGAGCCCATAAAAAATTAAATACCTGTGCGCAACGGAGAGGTTCCCATTGATTGTCACCGGGTGACTGCTGCTGCAGTAGGATGCTTCTGTGATTATGAAACACTAGCGCGCCGATCCCACGACGATAAGCCCAAGCTATTTACTATGGCTATCCACAGGTGGACCGAATCCATACAATGGACCGTTAATAGATGATGTGATTTTCTAGTGATTTTTAACTGGACAATGTGAGAGTGCCTCTAGGTAGCTTTGTGCTTGCAATCGCTTCAATTAGCCTTTGGCTGGAATATGATTAGTGTGCGGTGGAGGTTCGAGTACGTTGGCTACAAGATGCTCCATTGCAGATAACTCTCGATTTGGGCTCGTAATTACTCATTAGAGTTGTGCACATGAATGTCTTTTTAGATTCAAACGATGTGTCCCTTTGGCCGGGCTGGCTACTGAGTTCCGACTTGTTGTGACCATTTTTGGGAGCTGTGGTCCCATTTGATGAATGGCAACGATAGCCAATCATGGTGAACTTAGACGAAATCTTCGGGACTAAGGAGATGGTATATAAAGTGATTTGATAAAATGAACGGTATTGCGCAATATGGTGGTACCGTTGCTTGCCCTTTAGAAGACAGGCGAGGAGCTGACAGTGCAATTGATCAAGATTTTAGTTTTGTGGTGCCTTACATCCACCTCTATGGTGCAGGGTGGGTATAGTTATTGAAGGAACGAAATGTAGTACTGAAACTTAGGCAACTTGCAATGTCTTACTCCTTCTCCTCCTAGTCAATCTTCGATATAGGGGTTACACTCGACTATACTAGATGCAAAGTCCTTGCAAATGCCATGAGACCCAGGGGTGTCGATTATCCAACAGATAGGCTACGATGATGCTTGAAGGCCCAAGTATAACATTCGATTTTAGCAACGTCCCTGCGATGTCGTAGGTTGCCCCAAGTAAACTTCTAGAAAATTAAAAAATCTCGTGCAAGGATAAAAGGGTGTGCGAATACATGTAAACCGCACGTCAGGAAAAGTCTTTTGGTACCCTTAACAAGAATGAGGCACAAAGGGGAATTATCTAGGAGTTATCTTGGACAAGGAACTTAACTTGTCCTACATCATGAACAAAATTGCGAAGAAAATTCTTGCCAAGTGGGCATAAAGCCGCATGTTAGTATGGGGTTAACCCTTAAGGCGGCATATTGGTTATATCAGACGATGAACAGCTCAGATTCAACATATACGTCCACTGTTTGGTGGACCAAAATATTAGCTACCATCAAAGGCTTAAAAGACTAACATTCCTTGTTGTCACATGAGTTATGCACACATACTTAACGGAGGGCAGGACTCACCCCATAGCATCTTTCGTCAACAACTTGCTTGGAAGACACTATCAAAGTCTGGCAAGCGAAAGGATATCGTTATTTTCAGCTTGTTTGAGATTATGGTTGCTTCAACTCTGTAGTCCATTTCCGAATCGTGCATCGAATCAATTTCCCGTTTTTGTAGCCTCCCCTAGTTGGGAGATTTACCGAAAAACTTTTCAAAATTTTAACTTGTGAGTTGGATCGAGGATGCAACCATCTCATTTAGTATCGTCTTCAGAACTTTCCAATGACCATAGGGCTTTGCGGTCCAACACCCAGATTCCCTGACCCAGACAGCACTGCATTTATTATAAGTAAGACAGACGCATATGGCACTGCGACTTAAAAGATCTATTGTGCCAGGAGCCAGTTAGACAAGGTGATCTTCTATCTTCCTAATGAAGTTTAGAATATCTCTAGTCGAGGCATTACGAATGTCCTTCGGTGTTAGGAATTCCTTATGGAGAAAGCGTTTCCTGACCCTGCAGGAACGCACTCACGAAGTACGTGTTCGGCTGATTCGTCTTACTCTAAGCAGAGTCTGCATTCAGATTTCTGAACTATATTTAGCTTATGTAAGTGATATCTGAGGCTACAGTGACCAATGAGGAAGCCGGCAAGTCTTCTGATATCGTCTGTTTTATGGTTGAGAATATTTTTAGTGGTTTTGTTCAGGGGTCGGATAGCCCTTTTAGCCTGTCTGTTCATTTTTCTCATCTGTCCAGACCCCTTCTGAACTCGGAAGTAAGGATGCCACAGATACAGGTTATACAAGTAAAAAATGCGCTTTTCAGAAAGAAGGATGCCACAGAAGGGTTCGGCACCTATGTACCTTTCTGAAGAGCATATCCTGGCAAGTTGATCTGCAATTTCATTGCCTTCAATTCCTCTGTGTCCTGGTGCCCACCAGAGCTTGAATTTGTTACGCTTTGAGAGGTCTTGGAGAGTATTGAAGCAGTCTAGAACGGCTTTTGAGTTAAAGTAATGAGAACTCAGTGCTTTGAGCGCTGCTTGGCTATCGGTGAATATATTGATGGCTAACTCCCTTTATGCAGGAGTCTAGAATAATAGTGGCGTAGGTACCGATGGCATGTAATTCCGCCTGAAAGACACTAGAACACATTCCGAGTGCCTTTGAGACTTTGTGATTAGAGCCATAGATACCGGCACCAACACCGAAGTCCATCTTTGAACCATCAGTATACCACACTAGTCCTTTTATGTTCAGCAATGAATCTCCGGTATCCCCGGAGTTACGGTTCGGGATCTCAATCTCGAGCTTCCTGCCGAAACAGAGTAACTTGGGCATAAAGTCCGATACTGTGCTGATCATTTCAAGTTCGGGGAAGTCAGATAGGATAGCCATGTGACCCGCAGCTCTGCTTGGCTGGATACCTGTCGAGTGTTGGAGGTTGACTGCACTGCATTGTACAACTTCTTTGATATGTAGGTTAAGTTGTAGTAGATGAAGGATCACAATAAAGGCGTTTGTAGGGGTGGAATCTCTACGCACCTGTAATACCTTTGGTTGGCGTTATTTGGACAACAAGCGCGTCCAACCAGCTCGATCTTAAGCTAGCTGCCTCCAGTATCGCAAGCAAAGTTGGTTGAGGTACCCTTCAACTTGCGTGCGCCACCTGAGTCGTGGTCTTTCTCCACTGCGCTGTCCTTCGGGAGCAGATTCGAAGATTTTTCGGACCGGAGCAATGGTGTCCATCCGCTCTAAATCAGTCGTTTGACCTTCACTCTTCTGGCGAAGTCGATGTCGCTGTAAAGCTCGTACAGTTCGTCGTTGTATCTCCTCCTCCACTCACCGTCTATGCAGATGGGGGCGTGATTTAGACTCACTAAAACGTAGATATTTCCATGAGTCTTCAAGCCTCTTATCAAAACAAAGAAGTGCGCTCCAATGCAATGGCCTCACTATCTATAAGTGAAATTAAATTTCCTCTTCCAACGTATAGCTTATCTTTTTTCGTATATCTGATTTCCTAATTAACGAGACACAATATCATATCAAATTGATATCGAATGGTTTCTTAATTACTAACAATAGTCATTTATTAGTCATCAAACAATTTAAAACTTTCTTATCAGACAGTATTGACTTGGTCATGTAAACAGTAAACATCCGGAGAAGACTTTATCGTGGAACAAAGAGCAAAAAGATAAGTGGATGTCTATAAAAGCTAACGATACCTTTGGAACGATCAATGTTAATCAAAGTTTGGATCAATAAAGTAAAAGTTGTGTCTTTTGAAAAGTGTCAAGAAGGTTCATCAAAAAAATGAAGGCTATCATTCTGTGTCTTTTCGTTATAATTGGTAAGGAGAACATAACTAAGAGTCATTGTCAGCTTACTTACAACAAGACTGGGTTTCATTTTTTTCGATTTCTTCTAAGTATATAGCCACATACCTGTTTCAAGTGTTTGGCCACATAGATATTCCAGGAAACTGCAAGGCACTATAGTCAGCATTTTGTAAGAGAAGCAACACTTAGGTATGCCTATTGTTACATGCAAACACTTACTCAAGCTGAAAAAGCACTGGCAGCACTGAACTACATGTTGAGTATACGGATATATCAGGTCTAAGCTAGATAAAAAAAAGGCTTAAAAGATCGTAAATCAGTGTCGTCATCGGTCTCCTACAGTTTTATGTGCTAAAAGGGTAGACTTGTTTCCTAATGAATTCTTGAGAAGCTGCAGAGACTTGGATAAAGAAGTTTCTTTGTACCTATCCAGTCCTGTCCATAAGGGAAAACCCTATGTTTGATTCATTTGACAATGACACCTTTGCTAGGGTTGACTGAAAGACATCCCCCAGTGTATCAGTCAGAAACTTTTGCATAAGTTTGCATACGTTAATGTCATACTTGCCACAAGGTTGCTAAGCTTTTTGATTAGCTCTTCTATAACCAACGATCACAAGAGAGATGATAGAGCACCACCTTGTGGACAGTCTTTTCGCAGCCGATATCGTCACAGAAACATCCCCATTCTGCCTTATTCCGAAAAACTCCATAAAATTATCTCTAGAGATGCAAAATTTGGGTACCGAACTACGGGTAAGTCCTTGCGAACGCGAGATATTTTTTAAAGTCGTAGAAAAAAGGATTGTCTAGTTGGCGAAGTGTGGCTCAGGAAGTGGAATATGTCTTTCTGTTCGATCGCATCTTTAAAACTTCGTCAATGTTTGATGAAGGGTATACCAAGTCTGACCGGTCTCTACTGGTAAGTGAAGCGTGTAGATCGCCACAGTCCTAGTGATATCTGCAGAAGTCCTGTTTCGATAAAAATGAAGAAGGGTTGCCGAAATCATCCAGAGATGTATGTGATTCTATGGCTTTCGAACATCGATCTGATCCGTCTTAAGATCGAATAATCGATACCTGCTTCAAATGAAGAAAAGCCCTAAGAATTGAAGGCCACTTTAATTGAGTTAGAGTCTGTTTGACATCACTTGTCAGGTTTTCTTTACGAGGTGTGATTCCCAAACGGACTCTAGAAGAAGTTCGTATAGTCCGTTTCAAATCAAAAGCGACAAACTCGCGCAGGTTTTCTCTTTTCCAGTCATCCTCTCTTGTGTACACACAAAACAGAGAAAAATCGACGATCGTCAACGTCTACTGATGAGATCCTTGAATGGGATTGGCCGATGTGTTGTGAAATTTATTGAAAGAGTAAGGAGTCTATGTTGCCAAATGCGACAACTGAGTGAAGAGAAAATGTGTGAAGTATGGATTATTATTTTTTTCAGTGAACATGGTAATGACATGTTTTTTGAACCTGTTTACTTCTCACTTATGGCGTTGAAAAGAAAGAAGAATGTTTTGCTGATATGAGTTTGACTCGAAAAAATGAATTTGAAACTTTGACAAAATTAAAGCAACATGTTTCTTTTTAAGCAAATGTGTACCTATATATTTATTTATTGAACCCTTTTTAATTAGACATACAATTATTGCAAGAAGTATTTAAATGTTGTCACAAAAAGGGGTGTGCACCAATAAAGTGGTTTGTTCATCGGAGTTCTATTTTTTCCAAGTAATACAGGTAGGTGTTCGTGTAAGTAAAAATCGATAGGATAAAATCTGAAAGGAAATCGAGAAAGTTCAGCCGATTCGTACATGTAATTTTCCACTCAATAAAAGAGAGCACAATTTTCTATGCTCTCTCTGCGCAACTTTCCTTGTCGCTTTTGATTTGAAACGGACTATAAGAGTTGGTCACATCCTTGTGCGGAGCACTCTTTTTTTCGTTTAAAATTCATACAAAAAAAAATCAAGTTAAAATTTCTTTAGCTATTACAGCAACTACGAATGCCTGCAACAGTTGCCCTCCGCATAGGAATCCCCAATGTGGATTTAACGGAAGTTGTCTGTACGAATTCAACAATGCATGCGAATTGACTCGTTACAATTGCCAAAAAGGAGGATGTGAGTATCTTAATCAATCCATCCAACCCAAAGTGCTTACATTTTACTTTTCTTTAACAGATTTCCGTCAAACAGATATGTATCAATGTGAATCGGCTAAGAGAGGCAACAGTAGATACCAATATTGCCATAATTCCAATGGTTACTTGTGGTAAATTATAAATACACTACAATGTCAATGAACTAATCGAAATATATTTACAATAAAAATTTCAAATAAATTCACTTCAATTCTTCCGCCACACGTGGGCGATCGATGCTTTTTGGTTTTTTTTTTAACAATTCAAAATCGAAATTAATATTCTATCTTTGCATAGAAGATCCATTCAAACAGCGCCAGCAATAAAGTTGATGATCATCATCATAATGATGATGAAAATGATCATAATCGGTTGTATCTACAAGAAGGTATAGACCGACAGACCGACCAAATGAATTATTAATAATCGGCAATGATTCAGCTGAAGTTTATTACAAATTCGTTGATTCATTCATAAGAAAATAAAAAAAGTATCTACGCAATGGGAAGAAGAGAAAACCAGTCGATTCGAATTAGAGTCGGAATGTCTGAGAGGTCACATCGGGGCTATGGAGTGCTACTTGAGAGTGATTTTTATTGGATGGTATGTCCTACTTTGTGGATTTTGCCATGAGAATCTCAAATCTAACTAAGATGAATGAATAAGAAATTTTCAAGATACGTATCTTCGATTCAATAAAAAATAAAAAATAAAAAGTTTGGAGCTATTTTTAATTTGTTTAAGATCTGCGAGAAGTTTTACTACATCAACTGAAAACGTGCCGAGATTTTATTTTCTATTTTTCCTGTAAGAATTGTGGTGGGGAATTATCAAAGCGGTTTTATTCGTGTGTCTCACCAACATAAGTGAAACCCTCACTTAACTTGCTATTCTTCAATTGAATCCGAATATCACGTTAATCCGAATGAATGCTTCTTTCCGCTTACGCATTTAGCAGTTTATAGTTGTTTAGTCAATTTCTGAAAATCAAAAGAAATATATACTACTACTTTTGAAATCAATTGGACAAATTTTGTCCGCCATCTTGAATTTCCAAAATGCTAATCGAATAACTATAATCAGCTACCCCGAGAACTGCCAGATATCGATTTTGAGTTGAATCCAAGCTGAAATGACAAAATTCGTCCGCCATCTTGCAGTCGGCAACTCGAATTTCCAAAATGCTGATCGAAAAGCCATAATCAGCTACCCCGATAGCCCCCAAGGCCAAATATCGGCTTGAGGCGAATCGGACAATAAATAACAAAACTCGTTCGCCATCTTGATTTTCCTAGTATTGACTAAAAATGCACAATCAGCGACTCCGAGAGCTCTCAGATATCGGCATTGAGTCGAATCGGACCATAAATGACCAAATTCGTCCGCCATCTTCGAGGCGCCATTTTGAATTTCCAAATTCTTACCAAAATTTCACCATCAGCGACCCCGAGATCGATCTTGAGTCGAATCAAACTATAAATGACCAAATTTGTCCGCCATCTTGCAGCTACCATCTTGAATTTCCAAATTTTATCAAAAAGTCATAATCAGCAACCCCTAGAACTCCCAGATGTCGGCTTGAAGTCGAGTCGGACCATAAATGACAACATTTGTATCTTGGAACTGCCTTATGGTAGTTTTCAAATTGATGGAAAAAACTTGAACTTTGAAAATGGAGAAGGTACCTTGCCGACCATACAAGAAGCATGTGTTAATCAGCCTCAAGAGAGAGAAACTCTTATACTTTTACTAACTCTTCGATCTTACAAGCATACGCACCCACACATTCAGGCTCAAGCGTTGGCTCTTGACTTTCCAACTTTGATTTTTGTGACGATTTCTCAAATTAGTACCCTCGCTATAGAAGTTTCACTTTAAAAATCGACAATTTACACTAAATCTTGGATCACTCAGTTTTGCACCCCCTAGCATTCGTTATATCATCACACTTGACTTTTAAAGACAAGCTGGTGAGAGATAAAGCGCACAGTCATCATGTCGCATCTCCAGAGAACTCTGGACAAACATTAACAAGATAAAAACACGGCTAAACCGATCAAACACAACGCTCCCGAGCCAAAATCTAATGACGGTCCACCTTAGGGAAATTCCTAAGAGAATACAGCTCACTTCCTATGCGACTGCTTCAGCCTATGCAGAACCCAGGAAGAGGGCTATAAGTAAACTTTACTTCAACAACCTGAGCGACCTGTCTAAGAAGCCACCAACAACCATTCCAAAAATGCATTACATTCAGGGTTGAGGGAGGCGGAACTATCACCATCAAACTAACTTCTTTGTTTTTTCTTTCAGTCTGGACCACGTTAGGGGGATACAACAGTGGATCAATAGCGATCTGACTGTCCAGAACGCTTTCCCGATTTCCAGCAATTCCGCTTGAAAAATGCTGAATGAATCTAGAAATCGGTAAGAACGCGTCATTTCTCCATTTTTCCATTCGATCCTGAAAGGATAGCTTACAGTTAAGTCTTTTCTAAAATTTAGCTTAAGTGTGACAAAGCCTGTCATTGGTGATAAGTTGGCTATCGTTGAGAGCTGTGAACGAAGAAGTAGTCATAAGATACAGATATCTTAGCCTAAATGGTGGTTTTTACTACGGTTTTGTAGTGGTACTTTCCGACTGCCGAACAAAGACAACCCGAAATCAACCGCTTCCAAACAGCTGACACCTGCATCACAAATGTCAAACCAATCTCAAGCTATTCCAGCGCACTGAAGAAGTTGAAGAGAATAGATCCAAAAGAAAGTGTTCTTCTAAAGGGCAGATACTACCAACGGCGATGACAACCAACGGCAACAACAAAAGGAAACTGAAGTGCTTCCAAAAAAATCCTTACAAACTTTTAGTACTGTGATGAGGTTTATAAAAAAAGTCCTGGAACTGACCACAATTCAGAAACTCTGCACGGTGGCAGGAGGCATCAAAGGCTCCCTAACAAGGAAATCTACTGTTATTTTCATGAGAGTAAAAGAGCAAGTCTCCGAGATTTAGTGGTGGCATTTGTAGAGGCAACGCCAACTGATGTCTCATAAAAGCCGTTTTGGTCTAAGTCTACCTCCCAAGAGATATACCTGTTGCATACACCCAGGAGATTAAAGACGACTTCAGACTGTGATGGCAAAGGACTAGAGAAGTCTCCATGTTAGATCATAGCTCTACGATAGACATGGATTCGACTTGAGGGAGCATTTAGAATTCTTGATTCACGTTCTACTGCTTTACTGCTTTACGTTCTACTGTTCCCGGGATATATTTGTATATTCACAAGTCCTCCAGAACCATAGAGAAACCGAGTTCTTTTAGATAAAAGTACGGTCCATATAATTTTTGAAAAGATAGGACAATACCCACAACTGTAAAAGATCTCCAGAAACTTACATTTGTTAAGAGATAGAACGTGCTCTGGGACAACAGAATTGATCCTGTAATAGCCGACTTAATTCCATTGTGGACCGTACTGAAGAGGCTTTTCAATTGACTTCTGATGATTCCAAAGAAGGATTCAAGCTTGGAAGGATCGTTGAATAGAATCCAGTGTAGAATGACTAGGTTTTTCTTAGCAGACTCCGAGAGAGCCATGGGATAGCTTCAGGTCCACCGATTGCAAGAGAAGATCTGTATAGCCTTGTCGCGAGTGCAAGAGTGGAGGATAGTTATTCCAAGGAATATTTGCCAAGGCTAGTCGAGAGGCTTGCACGGTTTGATTCGTAAAACGTTGAAATCATAAATGTTTTCGATGGGCTGATGGGATAACTTTTCATACCGACAAAGGGTTGGCTAAATATTTAAATATGACCTTTTCGAAAAACTGGCACAGCTCATCCCATCAAGGCTCTTAGTCTTTGCTTTAAAATTCACCACATGGAGTCAGCTTCACAATGAACTCCAAGTGGATTCCTCTCATCCCAGAGTAGGGGACAACAAAATCGCATCGAACAAGACAAAATTTGTTTGCGACCACAATCCCGGAGGAGAAGGAACGAAACTTTTTGTCATGTAATTTCCGCAGCGAATCTGTGTCCTCCCCGCCGAATACAACAGATCGCCTCCCATTTCTTATATATGCGCGAGTTGACATAACGAACATACCCGGGTAGACTTTGGCCGCGTACCAGATTGCACTTGATTGAGCAGACGACGACGTTCAGGCATTCAAGACTGATTGCCTGTGCAAGTCGGCAAAAAAAAAGAAACTCTTTTCGCGTGGCCCGCCATTACCGTTCAAGGCGCACTTTAAACAAATAATAACTTAATTTTTGTGGCATAATAACATGCTACGCAGAGTGCATATGAATATCCAATGCGCATCTTCAAGAATGAAGACGATGAACGTTGACGAACTGGGATCATTTCATGGCACCAAGTGCTCTCCGATACTCAGCCTACGCGGTCTCATCATCATCATCATCATGAGCGTGGTCCATGGACAGACCATATGTGGACGCTGGAGAGATGAATTGATGAATTAATCCCCTTTAAAGGATCATTAGAACGCCTCCACAACAACGATGACGGGCTCGGGAAAGTGCAACGCTGTCAGCGACAAACGTCAGATCTCTCGGACCTCAGCAGAGCTGTCAACATGACAATAGAAGAACAAAACAACGACGGAAAAATAAAAATGTTTATACAACTCGGGACAGCCCTCTCTGAATTGCCCATTACCGTGAATTACCTTGTGGACGGTGCAATGAAGATTTATGAAGTGGACATGTCCACAAACACCTATAATTACTGGAATCGCGAAAAAGGCAAAACAAACAGACCACGGGGGAAGGAAGATACCTTATCCTCCCCATCTTAATGCATGCGGATTGTAATTTAATAGCGCATCGTTTGTTTGTTTTTCTCGGTCCCGAAACGGCGGATAACAATCATAAGTCTGTCCTGGCCCGGTCTGGGGAGGAGATTAATAAAACGATCAATGGATGCGGTGATGATGGCAACGAAGGGGGGCGGCTGGCGAATGACGGCACACGGTGCGTTCTGCTTCATCGATGTTCTCTGCTGGGGAGAATGGTGTCTATCGTTCGTCGAGAGCGAGGGTCACTGCTGAGTTCGTCTCCGGACCAGATCCTGGCGCAAACATCCAGATATAATAAATGTGCCCATATGACCTGTGGGAGTTGGTAAATCACAGATTATGCGAGCAGACAGCGATACCCGCCCCTTTCTTCCCTGCGAACTTGGGGAATTCAGTTCTTTTCGTTCCTTTTTCGCTTTGTTTTGGATTTTTTTTGATTCGATTTTTCGTGTTTTCCTGGTGTTCGTTCGCACCATTGGCCATGTTTTGGTCTTGAGGACGAGGTCGATGGATGAAGATTGCACTGTGGTGGTGGTATTTTGATTTCTTTCACCATGCGACATTTGGGAGGTGGCGCGTGGCTGTCATTCGTACTGAAACATTCAATGCATTGCTGAACTTTGTATCCAAAGTGTATCCTACTGTTTAGAGTCGGAAACAGACTTGTCAAGGGACATGACTCGATTCAAAAGAATGTTTCCATACATCAATGGTTTCGTTTGGATTGATCGAGTTTGAAGAAGAAGAAGTCCAGCTTCGCCGTCTTAAGTGGCTGGGATAAGTCGTGTGAATGGACTTAGGTTTAGGCTAATGCTTGTAAGCTGATGAGAATAGTTATATCCGTAGGCCTCCCTCCCTCATTTGCAGGCTCATCCGGAGGTTTGTGCCCTAGATTGCATCTGATTTGGTGTCAACCTAGTTACTACTGGTCCTATCCTCTGCTTTGCTCTATTTCACGCTTGGATTTCCCCTCTCTGTGTAGGACGAGCGATCACGCTTGTTGAGTCGCTAGCTGTGTTGACCAGGGGACTTGCTGTCCTAGGGTCCTCACCTTTCTCTCCTCAGCTGTCGTTGGTACATTGGATAGACCCAAGCCATGGGAGTGCTTTCGATCGCACTGTGCGGAAACTGTGCTTCCGATTGTAGACTCTGCTCGTCGTAGTTCACTCCTCATTCCCCTGGTAATGATAGGGTTTGTATAAGAGTATGTATCCCGCCTGATGAGCGTTGGCTTTTGTCGCGGCGTTGTCATGTTCCCCCTCAACTTCCACAATCCGCGGGATCCCCTCACGGCCAACCAAGATTGTACGAGTAGGGGACTTGTTGCATCCAGTGACCTCAAAGACGGATCCTGCTCCTTTCCCTCACCAGTCCCCCCTTCAATCTCAGTAACCTCCCTTTATGACAAGTTAGAGATCTGGGTGGTCCCATAAGCCCCTGTATGTCTGAGCCAGTTGCAGGCACTGTGTCTCTGCAGTAGCTAGCAGAGGGCTTGCTATCTCCTGAGGACAGCTTCTGGAAGAAGGAGAGGGAGAGAGGTAGAAAGAGAGAAAAAGAGCTTTAGAGCCTTGCAACGATTCTATGACAGCCGTCAAACCCAGTACCTCTTTGGAGACCATTTTGGCCACATTTCTCCATTTGACTTCATTAGGAATTGGCTTTGCTTTCGTCTTAAGGACTGGGACTTGGCCACATCACTTCACATCGTCCCTTACTCGCTGTATTCTTCTTGTTTTTCTTTGGAGGGTCCACTTTGTTTTGACACTCGTCGTGCTTTCGTCTTAAGGACTCGTTTTAGTGGAACCATGTTCGTTTGATTGTCTATCTATTCCTTCCGAGCATTGTCCGAGAAGTGAAAATCTCTCGCATTCCTTCTTCCTCCGATTCCTTCGTCAAAAAAAAAAAAACCTTTTTGATTCCACAGAACAATTCCGATCTGCAAACATGTGAATGTGAGTACATTATGCCGAATGGCACAACCCCATCGATTATTGGTGACGCCGCAGCGCCATCCTTTTCTCCGAGAAGAAAGAATCCACAGTGCCACGCCATGTCTCCTCTATAGGACAAACAATGAGCAATTCATACGATTCCCCATGCGATGTGACTTGGGTGCTAAGTTGCACACCGCTACATCGTCTCATTCAGAGGTGCTGGTGATTTATTTTCTCGGAACCCTTTATTAGCCCCCCGCCCCCCTCAGGACGGCATAACATAATAATTACGATCACTCATATCGGAACCGTACGTAAATCAATTTCAGCGGACCGGTCTAATGGCAAACTTGATCCAAAACAGACTTCACTGGCTGTCCCCCGGAGTAGACAAATTACTGATTGAAACTCATTTGACAAATATTGATTGGCCCCGGAGCCGGGCACCGTCACATGGCCCCAACATTTTGGACGAAAAATGCCAGCCCAGTTCACAAAAGGAACCGACCCCAAATAAATTAGCTGGCCAGCCCCCTGCCAGAGCCTTAGACGAGGTTCATCGATCGCCCCCCATTCCAGTACAAATTGGCAATTATTAATCAAGAGTGTGCCCCCGGACCGGGTAATCTAGCAATCGGACACCAGTTCCACTGCCATTAGTAGTCTCCGTCTCTTAGTCATCAGAAATCAATTTCACAACTTGGCATGCCATGGAATCCCGTATGTGGAGCAAGCGTACTGCCTGCCGGTGGAGAGTCAGGAGGCACACTACACCACACGGTGAGCTGAAGCAGCAGCATTTGTCTGAAATCGGAGCGCCACGCCATGCGAATATGTGCTCATAATTCACTGTTAATCGGTAATTGCTGTCGTCCCCAAACGTTGCATAGATGGGAGCAACTGGAAGCAACAAGCTGGCAGCCACTGTGGGACACTGGCAAGCCGTTGATCAGGCCATTTAATTCGATGTAGCAATAATTAATACTCGCAACCCATTTGCACCTAGCGATGAATGCCCCATCAGGAGGTGCCTGGCTGCATAGTTGGAAGCCGCCAGCTTTGGAGAGGGTTCGCGTCAGTGCAGCGTGACATATTTTTCCGTAACGGTTTTGCTGATTGTGTGGCAGATCCGAATCGGCAGCTTGTCAGAGGCGATCGATTGGAACGGCCCCATATGAACTATGTCGATCGATTTGGAAATACTATTCGGTTTGGTCAGCGGGGTCCCGGAGGGCAGCCACGGATTTCATGGAGATGCATTGCGGAGCTTATGCAAATAGAGAGGTACTGTGTGCCACTTGTTGGAAGTGGGTTAGGCGTGGTAAGTCTATAGAGTCCCAGATGAGGTGTTAACGCCGGATGGTCAGGTCTTATGGTGAAATTAGTTTGAATGCGAGTTGCTGTGCGAATGGGTTGTTAAAGTGAGCATTAGCGAGGCTGTGTTGGAGAGATATGACATTGGAATGCGAATTTGTATGGAGTCTGCACGCTATGCTCACTTCTGGTTACCTTTCCTTTCTTGAGGGGAAAACATTTTGGCCATAAATCTACTCGTTGATGCGATATAAATCGATGGAATCCACTTGTCCCGGATTTCCACCTCAAGCCTGAATGAAAAAGAACATTTCTTGAGTTGAAAAAGGCTTAAGATGCACCTGTTTCACATTGGTCCTATGTACAACGGGCTTTGTAGGATTAAAATTATTCGCAAGACTTGAAAACTTGTTGATAGCTGAAAAGTCCATTCTAGGTAGAACCCATAATCTGAATCTTGTAACGAGTCTTCTGCTGCCAATATAATAGCTGCCAAAGTGTTTAAGTCTGCTGTGAGCTATTGGAGGACATTCGTAAGGTATGCCTCGCAGTCTTTTGGTTTTCTAAGCAAAACCAGCCCGAGCTCGTTAGACTTTTTCATTCATTTTTGGAGTTGACCATTGGAGTTGGCACGTCTGATGATCCCTGGCACCCCTCTGCTGTAACAGGAAAGATTGCTTTATTGAAGTTGAAACCGTAAAAGTCAGCCCCAATTCGGCGGTTGATCCATCAGCATAACGCACAGAATTGGAACTATTCCAGGATCATTATTTTGGAGGGAATATAAAAAAGGGCTTGTGGAATCGTCATGAAATCTGTGATAGAGATTCCCAGTCGTGTTAGGTAGCAGTGGCTTTACATTTAGGATCTTTAGGCACTCAACCACGTACATAGTTATGTCCCATGAGATGTGAAGCTTTATTGTGGAATGAAGAAATATCTTAGAGGCATTCCGGATTCCATTGATCATTCCCGGAATAGCTTTGTGAGTCTTAAGTCTAGAATAACTCCTGGACCTTCGCTGAAAAAGACTTTATTTTGATGAGAAGAGAGGTTGAGTGTAAAATAATTATTCCCTTACGGGATTGCTGGCTAGAATTTCAGCGTGAAAGTTAAGACCTTGAAACATCGAGTATGCCTGCACGTTGTTGTTTGCTACATGTCACATCTCATGACGTCCTATGCTATGCTATGCTTCTAGCACTCGCTTACTTATGGTAGCGCTACAGTCCGGAATGGACTTGGGCCTTAACAAACAAGCGTCTCCAGCCAGCTCGATCTTTAGCTAGCTGCCTCCAGGTTCGCACGAACTCTCTAACATGTCTTTATTTTCTGTGCTTGAAAGAACGACACGACATCTAGTGATGCATTGGCAATGGTTTCTATCTCAGGAAACGGTGACACATTTTCGTCAGAGTTTCACAAAATCGTAGTAGAGAAGGTTCAAGTTCAAATTATAAGCATAAGCTTGGATTACAAGACCGCAATTTACAAGATCTTTCAACAACTGCTGAGTCTTACTAAAGAGAGATCCATTTGGACAACAACTGTGTCCTTCAATGGCAGCTTCTGTATGGTGCATGTTTTTCTAAAGATTAATGACTAGCGTGCTAAAGCAACTCCCTTTGAAAACTTTAAAGTCTTCGTTTATGTTACGTTTGTTTCGGAGGGTTGCTTACAGTCCTTGTCACTGCGATTTCTATTCAGAATCCTATTGTACCTTAAGTCCTCGTGTAGGCTTCCCCTTCAACTCCAACATCCTACGTCTGAGGTCTGGAAGTTGCTTTTCTCACGCTTCAGTGTGAAGCCTTTTCATGGCAGTGGGAGCATGTTTGCACAAATCAACCATAGTGCTTGGACAAGGAAAAAGTGAAACATAAAGCCTGGTAGTCAGCACGTTGTCCCGAAAGCTCGGGGAAGAGATACCATTTGCCTTTTTAGTTTTTGACTGAAGGCCTTGAGCTCTGCTTTAGAACTGGTTGTGAATTTCTGAAAGAAGGTCTTAATCTACGGACTTTTCATTTGTATAGAAGCAACCGATCAGAGATATCTTCGCCGAGTGGGTCTGGGCAACAGGAAGGAGCAAACGCCGATATTAGGGCCATTGAGTATGAGGGTTATTACAAGCTCATTGGCCACACATTCCCCGCTCGTTGCCGTTCGGACGTGTCTGCGATATGTACGACAGACTTTGGTACAATCTATACTTGAACCTCATCATCGCATCGCAAGGGACCAAGGAAGTGCTTGCCAATAAGCGAGACTGATGGTCGTTATTCAAGTTGTGTTCCACTAGTCGCCGAGTGCTCACCACCTAGAAGCTATGGGTCCGTCGGTGTTTTTGTTAAAACTTTTGAACTCGTTGATGACGCAACCCCGTATTATGAAGGAAATTCCTAACATTTGAGCAAGCTCTTCGTAGATACGAACGAAGACATTGAATGAGCGCGATAACATCCTTAGATTGCTCGAGTTTCCAACCACTAGGAAGCAGCAATTCACTGGAAACAAGCATGGAGCTACGAGTAGTAGAAAATCGAGTTAATTTCCGAGTCAACATTCAAATACGACGGCCTTTCCATTCCTGATCTCAGGCAGGGGCACACTATTTTCTAATGAAAAATAGTGAAGGCATCGACTTGTATGCACATTTAGTGTATCTATTTAGCTTTCTTAAATATTTTACAAGCTTGGTTAGACGGTTAAGATTTTCGAAAGTATAAGCTAAAACTTTCCATAAGGTTCCCGACGGCAATATGATTTTATTTCAGACACACTGCATGGTTTGGCACAGCATTCGTGTGTGATTCCATGTCTCCGACGGCGAGTCTTCGCCAAACTGTTGCCTTCCATAGAAGTCAAATACGGCCATGAGTCCAGACTTGAGGCGAAATTTGCCTCATCATTGGTGTTGTTTTCTTCATCTTCTGGCAAAACTAGGTAAACGCAAAGAACCAGAACCCTTAATCATTTGTCCACCCTTAAATTGTTGATAAGTACTCACTTGAACTCCTTTTAGTTTTGTAAGCATTGAATCCGTTTGGACACATAAGATCCATAGCTTCCTTCAATTGATCACCGCAAAGTTTTTGACTTCCATATGCAAGTCCTAGCATTACCAAGCAAACCAATACCAATGAAGCTCTTCCAAATCCGAAAAAGGTTTTTGACTTAGTCATTGTTTACAGGAGAAGGATGTGCTGCACTAACTAGGACCTTTCAAGTGATGATGAGTCTCCTGTTGCAGTGCCTTGTATTTATATTTCTTTTCAAGAACTGTGAGACTTGTTAAACGAAAACATAACCTCAATGCAATTTAAGATGCACATTTTGAGAGTAAACAAAGTGGGTGTCCCTTTTTTTTTTTGTTCGAAACCACGTAAGACCTACTTTTCAACCGACTTGATGCTAATCTTGGTGACAAGTTGTGTACTCATTTGTTGCATTAATTATGCAGAGTCCTTGTTGGTGGGTGATTCATGCATACTTTGTGCGTACATGCCCAGACTAAGGAAGGAAGATAAGGATTCTGAATGAGAAATTAGATTAGTTTATTTTTAGAAGTTTAAGTGTTAAGGGGTGGGTGTGCGAAGGTTAACCCGGCTATCCTTGATAATATTTTTGGGTAAGATTTCAGAATTTTAAGTGAAATTTAGAGAGCATAGTGTGGATTTAACCAAGGCTACGAGTATAATTCAGCACGGAGGGAATAATTTAGCCCTTTTCGGTCTCAAGGTTATCAAGGTAAGGTACGTCTGGTTCTGGTTCTGACTTGTGGTAGACAACTTTGTTGTTTTTAGCTTATATTGTCTGCTTTTTCAAGCCTTCTTCTGGTTTCTGCCTTATTTGTTCTGCGGCTCTATTCGACAACTTGGGTAAACTATAGGTATTGGGTTCGAATGTAGTCACTTTGCTCGTCAAGTCACTTGGATTTCCAACTCTGACTGAAAGACACTCGCCAAGTTTGGAAGGCGACATGACTTTGATATAAACCGGGGTTTCGACTAAACATCAGGACCGACTTCGCGGTCCATTTTCGAACCATATCTGTATACATTATTGTCGTGAAGGCTTTTATTATTTCGCAATGTTTCTTGGTTGAGAAGCATACGACTAAGGCTTTTTCGGAGTTTAGTTTGAAGGCCGTAAGACATACTTTTGAGCGCACACAATATGATGTTGTTTTTGATGAGAAGAGTCGAGTAGAACCTTTGAGAGGCTTTTGTTCTCATACTTTCTGATTGCGTCCTTCCAAGGTAATTGAGATTGTGACGCCAATTCAAGACGTGAATTGGATGAACCACCTCATGACTTAGTATTTGCTGAATAACTCTTGAACACTGGGGATGTTATTTTTTGGCAAAGGGCGTAAATTATCCAAATCCCGTTTTTTTATCTTTGAAGATAGCTATAGAGAAGAGTTGATTCCTTAAGTCTTCTTCTGAGGCACATGTGCTGACATTTTTGAAGAAAAATATATTCATACTTCCTTTTAGCCTCAGGCTAGTACGACTGGGGTGTCCATAGGGTCTCCAGTCCTTCTTAAAAGAGCTCTGCCACAGACTCGTTTTCTTAGAGTGACAAGAGTGAAGGTACCTATTCCGGGAAACCAGAACGGGTAACTTACCTTCTGTTAGAGATCAGGAACCTACCTTGATCCTAAAGATCTTTGGTGCTAAGCAAGGCTTTCCTAAAACTGCAAAATTTTGTGATCCTAAGCAAGATCGAGGTGATGAAGGAACTTCAGGATCCTCCTTGTAGATGAAAGGTTGATGTTCGTTTCTTGATCTTCAAAGCAAATTCTGTAAATATCCATAGGACTTATGCTCAACTTGTTGAGGTACAATGTTCTATAAGGAAGTCCTTAAGGGGCTTAGCAATAT